>CM067343.1:14793537-15119900 GCA_034190875.2 Urechis unicinctus
AGCCGACGAAATCGAAAAAAGTTGTCTTGGGGCAGAACAGAAAACAGTGTGACATTAACACTGGGGATTGGGCATTAGCATGTCGGCTACAACATAAAGATTAAGCATCGACCATTCCATTCAGAGCGGGGATAACAAGAAACCACGTTTGCATTGGAATAAAGAGCAGCTGCTGCTGGGATGAAGTGTTTGTAAGTGATTTAGTAACATGAAATATATGTAAAATATTCAAACTGCTGCTGGTGGTCGGTTTGTTAAGAATGGTTTTATGTACTCAATGTGCAGTATGACTCAATGACATACATAAGCTTACAGGCATGAATGTATGCCGTTGTTTTGGGGAAGTGCCCTACAATAGCGAACCAGTTACAAAAATGTAGACAAGGAGACAGCGAAATATGGAAAAATTATGCAAGCGATTCTAGTCATTTTGGAATAATTGTTATCACACATTGGTCATAATAACTAGCAACGAAGAAAGGGGCGGCATGCCATTATGATTAGCTTAGCTGGCATGACAAACGTTATCACCGACCATCCAGTAATGCTTATTGTAGTGACACCGACCTTAATCAGCATTGCATAGGGAAAAAGCTAATTGAGAAACAACCCAATGGAATCGTTTCATTAGCATACGCGATATATCATGGTGATATAAGATATGTGCTACGCGAGAAGATGATGATAAGTGAGTACGGGACCTATCGACTGTAGTTACGGAGCTACGGTGTTGTTAAACCATGCATGTGAAATGATATGTTGAGCCCTTTCCGTATTGTTTTACGGCGTAACGATCACTCTGATGTATTATGATGAAGCCCTGTCACAGATGTGTTACAGTGAAGTACTGACCATGATATGCTGTGTTGAAGCCCTGTGCATGAAATGTTTTGGTAAAGTACTGTTCATTATATATTATGGTGAGGCTATTCCATAATATGGTAGGTTGCGGCTATGTCACTGCAATAGTATGATGGCTCTATTTCAATGATATTGTATGTTGGGGTTATGTCAATGATATTGTATGGTGAGTCTTTTACAATGATATTGTATGGTGAGTCTTTTACAATGATATTGTATGGTGAGGCCATGTCAGTAATATGGTATTGTGAGGCTATGTAAATGATATGGTACGGTGAGGCTAAGCCAATGATATGATAAGTTGCGGCTATTTCAATGATATTTTAAGGGGAGTCTATGTCATAGCGAGGCAAAGTTGTGATTGAACAGATGAATTCGCCTGGAGTATTAATGTGATTAATTTGAGAACGAGTACAAATATAAGTGATTTTAACTGACGCAATGAAGCGATCTTGACTGGCTAACTGGGCGACAAAGACCTGTCTCAATTTGTTGATGATGGGAACATTGACTTGGGGTGGTAGTACAAAGTTTTCCAATCAAAAGTCCTCACGGTGTATTCAACTACGAACTGTTATGACTATACCGGACGGAATGTATCGTGTTATTTCGCATGGTTTGAGAATACTGTACAAAGGTATAACCGGTCAAGACAAACGAGGAATTCGCATTCAATACACATAGCTGCAGTGAGACACTTACATTTGTATTGCTGGTCATTTCCAATAGATATTCTTATATGGCTCGGTTGTGCTTTGTTGTGTTATGGTCAGTGTAACTGGCAAACGAACAGAGGGGTGGCATGACATAATACATAAGCCTGCTGGCAAGACAAACGAGGAGAAAGCCAATTTAGGAACGACCTAACGAAAAAGCGTCATTAGCTTTGCAGTATATCATTGTGATATAAGCTGTATATCATGGTGATATAAGCTGTAGTGTGAAACGCTACATGGAGAACATGAAGATAAGTGGAAGTACGGCTAGGACCTATTTGACCAGACTGTAGTCAAACCCCTATTACAGCAAGACAAGTTACATGAAGAGAACATGGCTCAACATGTCATTTGTGCGAGAACTCTCCAAGTAGGTCACTTGGCTAGGTTGTAAGGTCAGTTTGAACCACCAATCTGAAAACTAACGGGATATGTCTGTGATACGATAAGCTAAAGCTAATAAGTGCGAATTAATGATACCTACCCATGGTCAAACCCTATTACAATCTACCCAAGTGGCTGGGAAGTATCGTAAAAGCCTCCTGGCCAAAAATCCGCTAATCTCGTTTGTTAGTAGATTTTGACAATCAAATATTTTTTGCGTGGTGATCAGAAAAGTCATCAGCTAGTCATTCACGGTGTGTTGATCACGACACCAATCATTGACATATCGTTACATTAAATGTCGTGAACATTTAGATGACACTGGAATCTTGATAGTATTTAGCACCGAGGTGATCAAAGATACTACACTTAGTTGAATATAAATCCACTAACTATATAGACGGTGCCAATACTGCATAGCAAATCAGGCGAGACAGCTACACGTTACCAGAGGCTGAAATATGTATAAGATCTTGTAAGTTATGATGGTCAACAATTGGACCAATTATGGGAGAACTATAAAAAATGGATTAAACTAGGCAAGGCACGCGCCCCTAGTGTTTTTATGACCTTCTATAGAGCGGATTTAAGAGATCGACAATAGGATTAAACCTGCTAGTATAAAGGTGCTTGATTTTGACAGATCGACGAGAATTGCCAAAAATCACAAGATAATTTAGTTACATGATTACAAGGGCTATGGGACCCATTAATCAATGTTCTAAAGACAGTCTATGTTCCGATTATCGCTTCTCGGAAAACGAGAATCAGTCCTGTGTCAGATCGATATGTTTTCAAACAGAAATTTGAAAATACCAGCTGAATTATATGGATTGGAATGCTCTCAAGCATTGATTTATCCAGGCACTTTAAGACAAAATTCGTATTATTTACGTCATGGATGAATGTGATGAGGCGGCCGTGCACCTCAGGGTAAAAAAGACTGGAGATGATGCGTGAGCGGGAACCTGGTGGGGCATAATGTCGAAGATGTGAGGGATGGAAGTAATGATAATTGTTAGAGATGAGTTACGAGCTTGAACAGTCTTTGTGTGATGCAAATGAAGTTCGATCGTGGCATCAGAGCGACAAATATTTCCAGGCAACAAATGTCAGCGAGGGTCGAAGGAAGGACCATATTTCCTTTGCTCATGAAGTCGAAGAAAGCGAGTAGAGTGGCTGTTAATATAGTCGCGCCTTCTGGTGACGCGTAGTAGGTGTTATGCACGAAGGTAAGCATCCGAGGTTCGAGAGGAGGTTTCGTGAGACACTTAACCGATTGTAGCATAAGCCTTATGTCGAACTGCGATATATCACTAAAGGGGGAGAATTCAACGTGTACAAAGCTCGCTAACATGTGAACATGGTTCTAGATTGATTAGTATGAGTTAAGTGATCTGCACAAGCAAGCAATGTAACGACAGATGGTTGTATAGGTTGAGGGAATAGGGGTCAGTTTGCTGAAGTCAGTTTGTTGATCAGGGCCACGTCGCGGTCATGCTGAGCTAAACCAGGGGGCCGCCTCGAAAAGAAGTACAGATAAAGAGGGTAAATAACCGATTAAATGGGATCGAATATACCCTTAAATAATTTATCGGTAACATCATACTCATGTGTCTTGACGGAAGTGGATGGCTTGTGGAGCTCGATTTATTGGTATGGCGACAGGTGCCACCGGCTAAGATTGTTTATGTATTCCGGAGATCCAAGGGGAACGAATGGAGCATCTGTGTTCTAATTTCTACAAACACAACTTTCGAAGCAATCGCTGTATGAAACTTGACCTGGAACAACCTGAGTTTTAAGTGTGTGATACGGCCTCGTTATTCACTGCTATGACTGTTGACGCTCAATCACTTCTATTTCACAGACATTAAAGGTGAAACGGTTCGGGGCAAAGCGAATAGATTCTTCGGAAAAGGACCTATAATTGCCCCCTTTTGATATATGTTATAATATAGGGATCAATGAGTGATGCGAATTTGAGGGCGGATTGATGGTTTTTGTGCGGCACAAATGGAGGCTGTGAGAGAACATAGTTGAACGTGAGAGCTGTATTCTAGTAATTTGCATATAATTAAGTTCCTGCAGTTTGAATGATGTAGCAGGAGGCACCGGTATCTTGGTTTGTGCGTAATAAAGACAGCCGCTAGAAGATATTGCGTGGTGACAAGCAAGTATTGTCTCTGTGTAAGTGAAAGATGGGGTCGGTGGCCGCGTCATTGTAGATGAAGCAGAGACAGGGAGAATAGAAGGTAAGGCTGGTGGCTCCTTTAGCGTGGGTAGGACCTTGCTGTGAGATTTCCTCTAGCAGGTCTTCTCTCTCTGCAGCTCGTCAAGTCCGACTTTAGCGCATTCTTTACAGGTATGTTTGTATTTACACTTCTGGTCTATGGGGCATCCGCTACTGACTAAATTCCACTGGATGCAAATCTGAGTGTAGCTGGTTGAAAGCTCCGAAATGACAGCAGTTGAGAAGGCTTGAGCACCTTGTTCTTGAGCGAGTCGAGAAACGGTGCCCATTGCCGTTGGTTCCAATCCCTCATTTCCTTAGAAGCAGCAAGGTACAATGAGCATGGCAGACCACTGATACGTTGACGCCATTATCATGAGCTCTTAAGGTATTGTATGTGACTGGTAAACTCGGATAATGAGTCACAACATGTGGCAATTCTGATATGAACTAGCAAAAACACCAGAATTGTCAGCTGGTTGTAACTTACTTAATGAGGTAAACCAGATAACGCAAAGCTGGAAGGATGCGGTGAGGTGATCCGGTTTTGCGTCGCCGGCAAAGCTGATTCGAGCTCTCTCTCCGTTTCGGCAGCCCTTCAACCCTTTGTGCACAGGACTCGAGGTATGACTGTACAGCTCAGAGTTTGACTTTTTTCTCGAGCCATTCCTCCTGGCGTCTCAATTGCTCTATTTTGCCCTACAGCGGTAGCTCGTTTTGATTGCTTTTTGATTAGTTTGGAATCAATGAAGCTCGACGCATTCGTGGTAACTGCACCTATGCTGCAGGCTGTGAACGTCACGGTTGATATGACTGTAATTGAAGTCGAAGCTGAGCTCGTAACGGACGCCGTAGTGCATTTAGAACCCCACTTTTTGGTGCGATCACTCGGCGTTAGAAAACAGGTGATGCAAAGCCGGTGTGCCATCAATATAGCGAATAGACAAAAAAGAGACATCCGATTGATGAGTGAAGCAAGTCCAGACTCAGCAGAGATTGATCACAAGGGTATAAACGGCTATAGTGAAGCCTGCGGGAGGTGAACTGAGATAAGAAAAGGGTGCGCAAGGAGGGCGAACAGAGAGAGCCCCATGGGCGAGACACACAAGAGGGGAAAGTGCTGATTACTTACTATTTAAAACTCAATAGCGTCATAATTAAGTCAAAAGAACAGCGTACACATATATGGACTTCTGCAATGCGATGCAATCTAAAACATCCGAGTATCCAATAAGAGCATAATTATGTCAACGTATCTTACAGATGAAACAGCGCCATATGCAGCAGCGTCGTTAGGAGAAGCTCGCTGTGACATAACAGCACTTAACCCGGTCAATGATATGTGCTACATCCAGATATCGGTTCTGCTATTATCTAGGCAAAAGTCAGTGCACATCTGCACCAGATGCACATGTATGTAGGTGAAACTGTTCGGTTATTTATCGCAAGTCGCATGTTTAATTCGTAAGCGAATAAAATAACAATTATGATTCACCGTACCTATGGCAGCATATGTATTATTGTAAGTTTGCCGAACATCGACAGCCAATAATGAAAATGAGTTGTGTTATTCATGTCGTGTTAATTCATGCATCGTACTTGGAGTAGATGCATCCATCCTTGGCGCTATTAACACCTAGTGGAAACCCTACTCGCATGGTGGATACGTGGCAACACAATGACACTTGAGGGTCCACAAAGGCTCCCTCAATGAGCTATGTTAGCTATATTTGACAAATAACGTGACAAATTCCAGTTATAAAAGTGGTAACAATGTAGTGGCAGTCGACAAAATCGAAAAGTTGTCTTAGGACAAAACAGGTGTGACAACAACAGTAATGGGTATTGGACATTATCACGTCTGCTACGAAATAAAGATTAAGCATCAAAAATTGTGAAAACTAGAAACCACGTTTGCATTTGAATGAAGAGCTGCTGCTGCTGGGATGAAGGGTTTTGTAAGTGAATAATTAATAATAAATGAAAGCAAAAATGTACTATAAAAATTTGTCCACGAATGGTTGGAGTCACGAATGGTTGTAATCGTCATTATATATATATATATATATATATATATATATATAGATATATATATATATATATATATATATATATAGATATATATAGATATATATATATATATAGATATATATATATATATATATAGATATATATATATATATATATATATAGATATATATATATATATATATATATCTCTCTATATATATATATATATATCTATATATATATCTAGAGAGATATAGAGATATATATAGATATATATATATATATATATATATATATATCTCTCTATATCTCTATCTATATATATCTATATCTATCTCTCTATATATATATATATCTCTCTCTATATAGATCTCTCTATATCTCTCTATATCTATATATATATATATCTCTCTCTCTATATATATATATATATATATATATACATCTATATATGACTGATAATACCTTTTATTGAGGCTGTATCATAAGCGTTGTTGATCAGGGTCGTAACGGCCATGACAGACGAGTGACATGCACTTATACTCTTTGTGTTTTTGTCAATGTAGAAACTTCAAGGAGTGCCTAATCATTGCTCTTTGTTGTCTTGAATGTACCATGTATTTGCAAATAGCAACTACCTACCTCGGGCGAGCTAAAAGTCAAATTCCAATTATGTGGCAACCTCTAACCTTTTAAAATGTGCCTCAAAATGTAGAAGTCAATGTGAGGATAAAATTACATTTTCAACTACGGTACCAAAGTAACAGCAGTGGGGCCCCAGTGCTTACAATATTGCCGGTTTGCTGTATTACATAACACATGTCCACGACACCAAATCACTTTAGGCTAAGCACCCTAGAGCCTATTAGGTATTTATGGATCCTGCTTGGTCTGCTCGGCCGCAGGGTGAAATGCCACTGACTTGTTAAATACATTTGCAGCCTGTAATTATATTATTACAACCTGAGCGCCGATGGAAATTACATTCGACTGCTATCTTCACTTAGCAGTTATCCTTGGTATGATTCAGAGCTCCTCATGCGGCGCTGATATTCACGCTGATGAAATGACAAATTATGTTAGATTCACATTGTAGTCAATAATTATCTGCTGTTGTCATGGGGACAATAATCATATAATTCTTCTATCCTCATAAATGTGATTATAACTGACGACGGAAATTGTATCGAAGCGTGAGAGCACGAAACCACGCAATATTGCTCGCCATAATTCGCTAGTTTACCTTACATACGTCATCATGGCTGAAGCATTTAACAGTTTCAAATGTAGCCGGAGTAAGTCATCTTCGAAAGTATTGGTTCCCTATATAGTGTCGATGACAATTCGATGTGAGGTGTGAGTTACATAACAATATCTTACATGATGCCCGTGAATGTAACATTCATCTTTATGCTTTGGGCATAGCCAAATGGAAATGCACCATGATTTCCACCAAGCCCAACTCTACGTCGGTTTTCCAAATATTGCGGCTTGTGATATTTATTTACGACAATAACTAAAGAACCTTTATATGATACACCATTCGCGAATAAGTGCTATCTTTATCAACTAAGACAATCAAAAGATTGGATGATAGCCTGTAGTGAATGCTTGCAATACAAGTTTGTCACGCACACACAGCGATTGAGGCTAAGTTTGTTAACAACAGTATCTACATCAAGAAGGACACGCTGGCACGGGACACAGAATAGCAAGAAGTAATGCCAGTTCAGATGACAGATGCTGGAGATGCACATACTATTGCGGCTTAGTGCTTGTACAGTTATGATGATTAACAGGGTTCCAAAATCGCAAACTATGGGTACGGTATATCCGTTGATGATATGGACGGCAGGGTACGCTGCCGGTGACAGTTCGTTATGGTAAGGGTAAACCCATGTCGTATAATGGGTAGAGTTAGTTAGTACTGGCCAGGAGGTACTGTTCGCGTCCGCCATTTTGATTCCGTGTATGGTTCCACACAATTCCCAGTCTGAAGATCCTTTGTTGCTAGCTGCGCGTTCTGCTTCTATTAGTGCAAGCCACACTCGATGTCTCGCTCTACAACAAAGATAAATCAATCATTAACGGCAAACATATGGCACATGTATCGCACGTAACGCACTGACAAAGACAACACAACATAGACAGCGCTGGTAGCCGAAAATATGATTGATCTTAATTTGGGAAGTCCATTCGACTACGTGGCAACATTAAAGACGTGTGGTGTGAAATGTATAAAAAAAAGAATTGCGGCTGAGGCCGATAATGCAAAAATGTAAGATAGGCAATGATGACGGCACTAATTTAACGATGACAGCTCTGCACCATGGTATCGTGATCCAAATATCTCTGCGGACCTAGCAGGCTTGTCACAGCATGTGCTGTACTGAATTCGTACAAATACAACCTGTTTAGATATCGGTATTAGGACCCAATTGCCCCTGGCACCAATGTAATTGAGCTCGAGATGAATGTGTATGCGGTATTTGTTCACGCTCTTGCTTCATCAGTCGGCCATCAATAGAACAGTGCCAATATCCACACAAGTTGTTTTCGTGCTTCTTTATCTAAACATCTTTGGAGATATATCTCGCCGTACTTCTGCAGGACCTGATGACTACTGCAAGTGCTCACTAACCAAGCTCAGTTAATTTTCTGAATGGTCCTAGTATATGAGAACTATTATTCACCATATGAGGGACACTACACGATGTAGATATGACGATGCAAATGATCTGTTTTGCATGATTACCATGCATTGTATACATGGATATAATGGTGAAGTTGATAGATTTTATCAGCACTTAATCTATTTATTGTTGTACATATTGAGTTGACATGTTTCTATTTTCAAGTGAACTATAATACAAATGAAAACCACCATATTACCAAAGAATTTCACAGTTTTTGTTTTAAATTACTTTGCAACAACTTCCACGGATGTAGCACACATTCTGGATGAGCCGGTAATATAGACGCCGAAAGTGCTGCATCAGCTGCATTGAAGTACCGTGTAAGCGAGATGCCCTACCGGCACGGTGCCGTGTCACCTCAAAACCGTGAAGAGCAGCTTCTCCGTGCTGTGCAGATTGATGGCTCTAATGGGTGAAATAATGGTACTCTGAATGCTTAAATACCGTGTTTATTTCGGTATTGACATATTCTTACGTTAAAATACAACGCACAGAGAAACATGTGCGCGATTGTCCCTATGAGCAGCGCCACAGATCTGGTAGTGAAAAGGGTATCCATCATAAAGCTCTGCCCCATAGCTCTGATTTTATCAGTCTTTCTGTCCCAATATTCACTGTGATACTTGTTGAATCGAGCATGAAACCCAAATGCTGCAGTTACTGAGTGGGAGTAAGTACAAATTTAGAGACATTGACATGAAACCCCAAATCTCTGATGAGTTGCTTGGTTTTACATAGGAGTCATCAAGGTTACCGCTGATTGTCTTATTTTTTTAGAACTCTAGCTTTATACGCTGGGTAAATATCCTAGGCTCCGAGTCTAGTCTATTAAGCAAACAGGTGTATATGTAAGGCTGACCATTAATACGGAACTTTAGATATTTCTGATCACTCATAGGCGTCCGTTAAATCAAGTAAACCCATATAACAGTTACGAGTCATTATATTCAAGCAGTGTTTGAAGAGTAACCATTTTAATGTGGCGGTAAACAACAAATGTATTCAATTCTTTCACATTCATAATTAGCATAGAAGTACCCTGTTTCTTTGGTAGAGGAAAGTCGGAAGTAAATTCTGTAAGCTCGTGCATCAACTTAACACTGACATCTGTACCAAATAAATGATCCATTTCTTCGTTACAAAAAAAACTGCTTCTTATTCTGTGTTATGTGAATGTAGCTCATATTTGGAGTCAAGTCAGAGCACTCGATTTTTTGGCCGTGGACGAAGGGCTGATGATCAAACACATACCGGGTACAGGAGACTTGGTAATCGGCTAAATAGCGTTTGAACTCGGATAAATTCCCTCTCAATATCAGGACATTGGCGCGACAGGATCGTAAACATTGGCGCGACAGGATCGTAAACGGATGGTTTGAGGCGGATGATTTTTGATGAGCTGGTGGCGAAATCGTTGTTCCTCTTGGGTTTATGTTTACATAGAATATAGCGGTCAGCATCCGATTGATGTGTGAAGTTTTTAGTGCCAGTTGGCATCCTTCATTTCACTTCAAAGTCCAGCTCAAAGTACACACAACAAAACACAAACAAAAATCCAATCAAAGAACCGGGGAACTCAGAGACGTGTGAAGCATTTGTGAACTGCATGAGGCAAAACACGATATTCAGGCCCTCCCGTTAGCCCTCTTAAGTGATCTCGATGTGCAGATGAGATTGGTAGAATATCTCATGAGCCATGAACTAAGCAAGGAGTACGCAGTGACGTCGAACATATGAATTTTATATCTGCTCTGTAAACATGAAATTAACTATAAAGGGCACATATGTTGATGCAACAACACATAACCTCCTCGACAGCAACTCGTCGGATGAACGTTAATTGATACTGTAATTCTTCACAATAAGTGCCGGGGTGAGTCTCCTCAACAATACCATCTCGTACGCCTTATGACTCGCACGTATGCATATAAGTGGAATGAAGTCCAACGGACAGCTTAAACATCGATGGTCTTTTATGCCATGCGATACAGACAGAATCATAGGAGAAGCCCACCAGAGCGTTATTATGTCACTGTATATAACACATGAAGCAACGCATATGCAGCAGCGCTGTTAGGAGAAGCTCAGAGTGATTCAGCAGCACTTAACGCAGTAAAGATTTATATGTATGATCACGATGACGGCTGTTCTGTAATCTAGGCAAAGGTGAATGCATATCTGCACCAGACACACGAGGTGGTAGTCTCTGCCTAGATAGCACTCTACCTGTTCACAGTAACACGTTGCCAGGTGATATCAATGTCTGTATATGTATAATGCATGATTGTTGTATTTCTGACAAGGCGGCAACACCACGCAACAACTGGACGACTGATCGATTGCCCGAAGTATCGTGGTGGAAGTTGGGGGATGGGGGGATGGGGTCAACGTACAGCTTATGTATTGAGCTAGGTATTATTGCTAGTTTGTCCAACATCGACATCTAATAATATGAATGAGTGGTTTTATTGTTATATTAATGTATGCATCATACTTGGAGTAGATGCATCCATTCGTGGCGCCGAACCCTCATGCATATTGAATAAGCCTTCACCGATTCTCTCTTCTTTTTCCCCACAACGGATCAAATAAGTGACTCACTGTCGGAGAGGCAAAACAATGTCACGTGAGCGTCCACAAAGACTCCAGCAATGAGCTGTGTTAGCTATGTTTGACAAATAAGGTGACAAATATGAATTATAAATGAGGTAATAATGTTGTGGGAGCCGACGAAATCGAAAAGTTGTCTTGGGAGAGAACAGGTGTGACAACAACACTGGGGATTGGGCATTAGAATGTCGGCTACGACATAAAGATCAAGCATCGAACATTCCATTCAGACGCGGGATAACAAGAAACCACGTTTGCATTGGAATAAAGAGCAGCTGCTGCTGGGATGAAGTGTTGTAAGTTATTTAGTAACATGAAATATATGTAAATTATTCAGACAGCTGCTAGTCGGATGTTAAGAATGGTTTTATGTACTCAATGTGCAGTATGACTCGATGACATACATTACCTTACAGGCATGAATGTATACCGTTGTTTTGGGAGAGTGCGATACAATTGCGAACCAGTTACAAAAATGTAGACAAGGAGACAGCGATATATCGAAAAATTATGCAAGCAATTCTAGTCATTTTGGAATAATTGTAATCACGCAGTGGTCATTATAACTATCAACAAAGAGAGGGGCGCCATGCCATTATACATAGGCTAGCAGGCGAGATAAACGCTATCAGCGACCAGCCATTGATGCTTATCGTAGTGACACCGACCTTAACAAGTTTTGCAAAGGGAGAAAGCTAATTTAAAAACGACCCAACGGATGAGATTCGTTAGCATACGCGATATATCATGGTGATATATGCTATGTTGGACGTTAGAAGATGATGATAAGTGGGTACGGGACCTATCGACTGTAGTTACGGAGCAAGGCAATTGACATCAGCTGCTTTTACCCATAGATGTGTGTTACCTTTGAATATACTTCTCTGACGCTTACTTACCCAATAAAGATGAGGCGGACATCAATATGTCATGGCGAGCGAAGTTAGTCAGGACTAAGAGGGCTATATTACCAGCTCGGACATACAATGGTCACCCCAAATTACAAATAACACACGCTTACCGTGACAGGCTGAATGATTTGTGCCTCCGCGTCCTTCACTCTCGAAGCAAGGAGACTTGGCAGTACATGATATGCTGTGGTGAAGCCCTGTACCTGAAGTAGTTTGGCTAAGTACTGTACATTATATGTTATAGCGACGCTTTTCCATGATATTGTATGTTGCGTCTATGTCACTGCAATAGTATGTGGTATGTCAGGGCTGAGTCAATGATTTTTATGGTCTTTTTCAATGATATGGAATGGCAAGTCCATGTCAGTAATATAGTAACATATGGCAATGTAAAGGATATGGTACGGTGAGGCTAAGCCAATGATATGATATGTTGTGGCATATCTATAGAGTTAGACAGCAATGTTAGTATGCTTGAAATTGACAGCCAATAAAATAAATGAGGTGTTTTTATTGCTGTCGTATTGATTTATGCATCGTAGATAGGGTACATGCACCCATCCGTGGCGCGCCGAACCCTTGACAGGGGTCCTGGTATCGAATGCTTGACTTATTCCCTTATAACTAAGCTACTTAATGAGCCATGCAATTGATGAACCATGACCTAAGCACAGGGTGCGTGGCGTCATCGCAGATTTGAATTTTATGTCCACCATATTAATATGAAAGTAACTATGAGGGCCAGCAATTGTATTATACATTTCTTTTGTATTTCTGTCAAGTAGACAAAACCACGCGCAAATATTGTCATATTTATTCATGCATCGTACATGGAGTAGATGCATCCATCCGTGGCGCCGAACCCTTGGTGGGAACTCTACATGCATATTGGGTAAGCCTTCACCGATTCTCTCTTCTTTTTCCCACAACGGATCCAATAAGTGACTCACCGTCGGAGAGGCAAAACTACGTCACGTGAGCGTCCACAAAGACTTTAGCAATGAGCTTTGTTAGCTATGTTTTACAAATGTCGTGAAAAATATGAATTATAAATGAGGTAATAATGTTGTTGGTGTCGACAAAATCAACAAGTTGTCTTGGGACAGAACAGGTGTGACATCAACACTGGGGATTGGGCATAAGCATGTCGGCAACGACATAAAGATTAAGCATCGAACATTCCATTCAGACGCGGGATAACAAAAAAACACGTTTGCATTGGAATAAAGAGCAGCTGCTGCTGAGATGAAGTGTTGTGATTTAGTAACATGAAATATATGTAAATTATTCAAACAGCTGCTAGTCGGATGTTAAGAATGGTTTTATGTACTCAATGTGCAGTATGACTCGATGACATACATTACCTTACAGCCATGAATGTATACCGTTGTTTTGGGGAAGTGCCAAACAATTGCGAACCAGTTACAAAAAATGTAGACAAGGATACAGCGAAATATCGAAAAATAAGGCAAGCCACCTTAGCGATTCTAGTCATTTTGGAATAATTGTTATCACACAGTGGTCATTATAACTTGCAACGAAGAAAGGGGCGGCATGCCATTATGCATAGATTAGCTGGCATGACAAACGTTATCAGCGACCTGCCAGTAATGCTTATTGTAGTGACACCGACCTTAACAAGCTTTGCAAAGGAGAAAATAAATGAGGTGTTTTTATTGTTGTCGTATTGATTTATGCATCGTAGATAGGGTACATGCACCCATCTGTGGCGCGCCGAACCCTTGACAGGGGTCCTGGTATCGAATGCTTGACTTATTCCCTTATAACTAAGCTACTTAATGAGCCATGCAATTGATGAACCATGACCTAAGCACAGGGTACGTGGCGTCATCGCAGATTTGAATTTTATGTCCACCATATTAATATGAAAGTAACTATGAGGGCCAGCAATTGTATTATACATTTCTTTTGTATTTCTGTCAAGTAGACAAAACCACGCGCAAATATTGTCATATTTATTCATGCATCGTACATGGAGTAGATGCATCCATCTGTGGCGCGCTTAACACTCAGCGGGGAACCTGCATTGTTGATAAGTTCTGTGTCTGCCTACGAGGCTTCCCACTGATATGTTCTTCATAACGGATCATATTGACACTAGGTGTTAAACAGTCGTTATATTATATACCAGTAAATTCAGCTGCGAACTATTGAGAGGAAGTCTTTACTGACAAACGGGTAACACCAAATGGGGGAATGTGTTACTTGGATATTGAGTTTGTGAAAACCACAATCGACGACTTAAGATGATCGGTGAAGCAAGTTAAGCTAATATCGTTTTAATGTAGTGTATCGTGTTTCTCGCACGGGTAGAGAATAGCGACTAACCATGTACAACTAGAAGCGCAGAGCGACAACGCAGCACCCGTGGATGCCATCATAGATGGATCCAGATGGGGATGGCCATTGTCAGGTAAGCGAGCTAATAGTTCCATTTTTCGATCCACGTTTGTTTACATTTTTACGACATTATGTCCTAAAGATTCGAACACGCCATAGCAACATCGTCCGAACACATTTACCACAATATTCTCGACTTCTTAGATTCGTCACCCCGATCTTAATTTTAATATAACATTCCGAAAGTATACTCGTTGTAACAGCCCACATTTAGCTACAAAGATATGCTTTCAGTTGCAAACAGGCCATTCCATACCAAGTGGATCGACAAGGGCCCTGTAGTATTGACGGGGAGAGGAATACTGATCTCACGTGTATTGCTATTGTAGCGCAGTACAACTCCCTGACTGGGAATGGATGTGAAAACAATATTTCAAGGTTAGCAGCATTTTTTTCGGTGATGATGTTGTTATGGCGGGGTAACTTATTGACGATCCGCTGTCATCAATCAATATTCTTGTATGGCTATCGCAGCATTATTCATGATTCATAACAGTCCGTTGTTATAACGATAACAAAAGACGTCATAATATATCAACCATGCCAACCCGACACTTACGACAATTCCCAGTCTCGTCCCATTCTGACTTCCATCGTGTCTTGGTTTCAACCAATGCATTACACGACGCGAACGTCCCAGTATGCACATTTCCGTCTAGGAAGAACATCGGTTTTATACTGTGATAAGAGGATTCATGATGAAACTTCATACGCTCTGTCTGTTATATCTCGCAACTAAAACTTTCTTTAATTCATGCCGATGAGCAGTGATACGGTGCCCTGTGGTCGACGTATTGCATAGTAGGAGCCCGGTTGTATGCATATATCAGACACGCAATATTCTGCTGATACTGAATGTAGGTGCATTCTAGTTTTCCTAGAAAACGTGGGGCGGTATTGAAACACGCCAACGCTCCATGACAATTGCGCCTTCTGCCGCGCAATATACAGAGGCAGCAAGACATTTTTCGGAGGAGGCATCAGGGCCCTAATAAGTAAAAGGAACGCAAGCGTGCAAAGAGAATAGAGGATATATCGCGCTCCATAATTTGACTTTTAATTTTTGAGAGGCAATTATGTCAAAGGTAAATCTGGAGAAGTTCCTTGTAAAATCCCACACCCGTGCTCATACGATGATATGTAAAGAATAAGCCCATGTGATAGAAGCTATTAATGCCAGGCGATCAACATCTTCAATCTGCTTCCGTGTATGACTTCAGAAGCAGGGATCAGTCTTTTGACGTGAAGCCTTGAAGCTGACATGGGCCGAGCACACCCTCTTTCAAGTAACATGATCCATTGTCTGCAATAGCATTGAGTGGTCCTCCGTTCGAATAGCAATAACACATAATGAAGCTGTGGTAATTAAATTTCCGTCAGTAAGTGTATCAATGGTAATTATTAGAGTATCCACCGAAATTGGCCATCAACAATCTACTACAGCGGCCTTTCATGCCGTTTAACGTCGGTCTCAATGTGTAGTTGGCTTTTGACAAATAATTAGTCCGATCCGTTTGCAGTTGTTAGAAAGACAGCCACGTAAGTCGACATTTTCACCGCGTCTCGTCTTAAAGAAGCCGATCCCCTATGATTCTTTGGCGCGATATTTTCCTTGTCTCGTCTTAAAGAAGCCGATCCCCTGTGATTCTTTTGGCGCAATATTTTCCTTGTCCGAAATAACTGATTATAGCATACATGCCATATATTAAAACGACCTATCCAATGATGGGTAATTAGTCTGTGTTTGATTATCCTACTTTATTCATTACCAGTGTTGAAAGAGAGCAGGTTAGAGAAAAACAAAACCTGTGCACAATTTAATGGGTCAATCACTATGTGGTATCAACAGACTAACTCAAAAACAGATATGGTGTAGCGTTGCCATTCGCATTACCTTACTTGAACTTAATCCAGGTATCACTGCGCCAATACTGTCAATTAGCGTAAGAAAAAACAAGTTCTCGGCAAGGAGCATTATTGCCTGAACGTAAAAAAAAAATTCCTGTTATTGGGAAGTCTGACGACATATTCAGATAACATAGTTAATAAGAGAAGCTATGACACAAACCATACTGTGCAGCGATGGTAATTACCTCCCATGAAGAGGAATTTTAAGCTGTTATGCGCATTCCTGTCGCCATTCAACACTTGATGGCACACATAGACAACGAGTGACAACAACGCCCGTTATCAACTGCCTATTCACATTTCAGTAGTAAACGCGGCATCCATTAGCAGCTGTGGCATTGTTAAATGAAGCATTAGTTCGGGAATTAACTGTATCTAGACATTGGGATTGCTTCTGCGCGTTATTTTACCAGGATGCTTTGCCAAGATATGTCGTATTTTATCAATTACCATGCTATATAATGCTCGTCTTTTATCTTTCAACCAGCCAACAGTAGCGATGAGGCAAGTAATATTCTGATACCAGAAAGACGGAATCGGTCAGGTTGCAAACACAGACTCCATCGGCATTTGCTTATTTAAAGTAATTGTAACTGGTTATCCTCCTTCCCCAATAATGTAGAGACAGTATTGATCGGATGTGTACTTAATCTCATGCGGCCTGACTATGGTAAGAAAATCGGGCTAATAGTTCCATTTTTCGATCCACTTGTAACTGTGTAATGTACTTGTAGAGGTCATCACTCCGATCACAATTATGATATAACATTATGAAAGTACAAAAGGTCATTTTCGCTGGACCATTATTAAAACATTCTCTGGGGACTACATTCCGAACAACGCCAGTCACTCATACACACGAGGATTGTTAATAGCTGTCATCCTCAATTAACATCTCACCACAGCAATAACACCTAATATATTACATCACAATAGTATACAGATTAGGGCACAGTTCGACTGCACATTAAAGCACATTTCTAGTGGCCCGATAGAACAGCGGTTCGATGCAACCATGTTAAAGCCAATTAAATGCAAATATAAGACTTCACTTACTGGTAGTTTACTCCATCGTGTGTCCATGTTGTGGCTGGGTTTTCGGGCGGCTAACGGGGGCCTCCGGTGAAAGGGGGAGGGGGTGGACTACTGTGTTTAGACCTGGATTATTCGTGAAGGATCCGACATCTCTTAGCAGCTGCTGTGCAGCCTCCAGGGCTTCTGTGTAGCCTTCAGGGGCCTATGGGCACTAAATCGGCGATATCGTACATGAAATTCTTGAAGCAGCTACCATCTTCTGCTATCAGTTCTGCTATAAGTTTTTCATATTACCCATACTGTGGTCTTCTCATAGGCAATACTTGCGAGTCAGATTATAGGCCCCTATGTATACAAGTAGAGTTATACTCTTGCTGGAAGTCAATTGTCTTTTTGTAGCTTTCTAGAAGCGAACAGTTGATGGACTGAGCTTACTCTACGGTGTGGGTGGATGGGTGAAGCTGGTGTCGTCTTCGGCGCAGGCTTTTCGCCATGAATACTCACTCACCTGAATTGGTGAGCTATTTTCTGACCTACGTATACCACGAACTGATTCCTTTTTCTTCAACAGTTGTCAGATGAGCATGTCCTTTGCACTATGTGGTTGTCGGTGAAGGTTATAAAAGTTTCATTTTTGGGAAGAATTGTGGGGTTTAAGAGTAGTACAGTACTGTTCCTTATAATACACATGCTTCAGACAGGCCAAGAACTTCTCGCTTAACCAGCAGCATGGATGATTTTTCATTGAACAGCTATTTTATCCAAATAGGTTCTCGATAAAACAAAACCTGATTAGATATCAGCATTGGGACCCAATTGTCTTTGACAGCAACATAGTCGAGTTCGAGATGAATGTTTGGGCAGTATCTGCTCACGCTCTTGTTCCATCAGGCGATCAGTCCAAACCCAAATCTTAAGATCAATAGAACAGTGTCATTTGCTGCATCAGTTGCTTTGGTGCTTTCATCAAAGATCTTGCTATAATACAATACAGGACTCGGACATTTCCGTTGAGAAGCTCGCGACCAGCGTGCCACCTGGTTTCGTGGAACCTAAAATGTAAACAATCGCATTTTGTTCAATGGTAAAAGATCAATTGGCGATGGTATATACTCAAAAATACCGCTGTATTTCTAAAATTTAACGGCGTTTTTTTATAGAGCCAATACATAAAAACAAAGCCAATTACTATTGACACCTTTTTATCAATTTGTGTGACGATTTATTAACTACAATATTTTGTACCATTGTAATAGTACATCCAGGGACACGACCTTCTACAGCGCGGATTTGAGAGAAAGTACGATTAAACGTGGTAGCATAAAGGTGCTTTATGCTGATAGATCGATGAGAATTGCCAAAAATTTTGTGATTATCGCTTCTCAATACACAAGAATCGGTCCTGTCACTGTCAGATTCGATAGATAGCGCTGTTTTTTGGACAGATATGGTTTGAATCTGTGCGGCACAATTACAGCTGCATTATATGGATTGGAATGCTTCAGCATTTAAAACTATTCCACTCAAAACTCTAACGCAAAATACATCGCTCTCCCGAACTTTAATATTCGCCATTATTTACGGTGAAAACTGCGGACCTGTCATTGACGAGAAACTCGAGTGATGCCCTGCCGAAAATTTTTAAGCTGCCGGGGGTGCCAAAAGATTCGAATTTATAATTCAATTTACATTATATTCTGGTGTCTGGTTCGAAATCCAACAACTCAAATCGATTAGATGCAAATTAATCAAAAATGCCAAAATTTCATAGACACTATAAGACGATAGACAAATGTGTCATGGCTGAGTGTGATTAGGCAATGGCGGGGTAAACAAAGGCTAGAGATGATGCTGGAGCAGGATCCAAACGGACCATTTGGTCGTATGCGCGTACAGGGTCGAGGATGTGAGGGATGGAAGCTATGATCGTTGTGAGGGTCACGTGCTTGAACAGTCTTTGTGTTTTGTAAAAGAAGTTTTATTCCAGCATCAGTGAGACATATTTTCAAGTGACTAATGTTAGCGAGGGTCGAGGAAGGGACCACATTTCCTTTTTCTCAAGAAGCCGAAGAAAGCGAAGAGAATGGCTATTAATACAGTCGCGTCTTCTGGTGAGGCGCAGAAGGTGTTATTCACGTAGGCAAGCATCTGAGGTTTGATTGGAAGTTTTGCGAGACTTGTTAACCAATTGTAGCATTAGCCTTATGTCGAACTGTGATATACAGATAAAGGTGAGAGTTTTATGTGCATGAAGCACGCTAAGACGAGAACATAGTTCGTGATTGATATGTATAAGTTGAGTGATTTGCACAAGTAAGCAATGTAACGACAGATGATTGTACAGGTAGTCGGAATAGGGGTCAGGCCGAAAAACTTGATGCAAATTCGCCACTGATATGCTGTTTGCTTAAGCCATGGCGCTGTTATAATCAAGGCCACGTCGCGGTCATGCTGAGGTAAACCAGGGGGACGCCTGAAAACGAAATGCAGATAACGATGGTCAATAACTGATTAAATGCGATCGAATATAACCCTGAACATGCCCATGGTAGCATCAAACTCGTGTGCGTTGACCTTAAGTGGATAGTGCCACCTGCTAAATGGTCGACCAGTTTATTATGTATTCCTGAGATTCAAGGGTACGAATAGAGCAAATGCGTGCTGCTTTCTACAAACCGCAAGTCTCGAAGTAAACACTGTACAAAAGGTGACCTGGAACGACCTGAGTTTTAAGCGTGTGATACGGCCTCGTTATTCACTGTTATTACTATGCGTTGACGCTCCAATAAAGGACCCCATAGATTAGTGCACATGACCAGGCGAACACTTCTTTTCCACAGACATTAAATGAGAAACGGTTAGGGGCTAAGGTAATAGATTCTTGGGAAAATGACCTACAATGGACCCCTTTTTTGATCTCTGTCACAATATAAGGGGTCAAAGTGCGAATTTGAGGGTGGATTGATGGTTTGTGTATGGCAAACATAGAGGCTTTGAGCGAACGCAATTGATGGGAGAGCCGCATTGGAGTAATTTGCCAAAAATTAAGTCACTGTTGTTTGAGTGATGTAGAAGGAGGAACCAATTGCCTATATAACGGCTGGGAGGCGACGGTATCTTGGTTTGTGCGTAATAAAGATTGCAGCAAGAAAATATTGCGTAGTGACAAGCAAGTATTGCCTCTGTGTAAATGAAGGATCGGGTCGGTGGTCGCGGCGTTTCAGATGAAGCACAGACAGGGAGAATAGAATGTAAGGCTGGTGAATCTCTCAGAGCAAGAAGGACCTTGCCGTGAGATTTCCGGTAGCCGGTCTTCTCTCTCGTCAAGTCAGAATTTAGCACATTCTTAACAGGTATGTTTGTATTTACACCTCTGACCTACGAAGCGTCCGTTACTGACTAAATTCCAGGGGATGCAAATCTGAGTACTGATTGTAGCTGTATGAATGTTCCGGAACGATAGCAGCTGTGAAGGCTTGAGTAATTTGTTCTTGAGCGAGTCGAGAAACTGGGACCATTGCCGTTGATTCCCCTCCCTCCTGATACTGTAATTGATACTGTAATTGATTTGTAAATCTCAAGAAAGAATGCACACCGATTGCATGCTCAAATAAGAGAATATTGGTTTATTAACCAAATGCTACATACTAGCCAGTTGTCTTGTTGAAGCTTGTTAGAAGACAGCCAACTGACCGACAGGTTGTGATGGAACAGATGCATTAGCAAAAGGTGTATTAAATCGAGAGTGAGTAGAAATAATGGGTGTTTAACTGATGCGATCTAACACCCGACATGGTAAATGATCTTGACCGGCTAACTGGTCGACGAAGACCAGTCTGAATTTGATGATGCTGGGAACATCGAAATGGGATGGTAAGTAGTGCTACGTTTTCCGATCATTATATCTCAAAATGTATTTAACTACGAACTGGTATGATAATAACGGTTGAATGACGGAATATATCGTGTTTTTCGCGTGGTTTGAGAATAGCGACTACACAGGTATAGCAGCTCAACTCTCCGCATTCAATATAAATGGCTGCGGCGAGGCACCTGTTCCTAATGCTGGTCATTTCCAATAATTGTTCATGTAAAGTGGGCACTCTACGGGCATGGGGATATGACAGCGGAAATGCTTTGACACGTTGTTAACGTTGAAGAAACGTCTGAGGCATATTGAACGACCAATAAGGTGACCACTGATTGTAACAGGCTCTTGATGATGAATACACAATCGACCGAGGAGGATGGTTCAAATGAATATGTGACTGCGATCTGTAAAACTTTTTGGAAAACGAATGGAATATGTCCGTGAAATGACATGGAGAAATATTTTCCACAGTAAAACCTTTCATGTTATGCGATATGTTGAAGCTCTGTCCGTTAAGTGTTATGGCAGAAAGATGCATGTAATATGGTGTGGCTGAGCCTTGTCCTTGATGCAAAATGATGAAGCCATGACTAGGATGTATTGTGGTATGTCACAACAATTACTGCCTGAAAAGTGCTAACAAACGACAAGTCCTGTCGAATCATCGATATCATATGTAACAGGGCACCAACCACCATCAATACTTTCCGTGCCATTACCTGTTGGATGCTCATCCTCTCAGAGGCAGATAGATCGTGTGAAAGCGTCCTGGCCCATCAGTAAGGGCATTGATGTATGCATTGTTGTTAAAATTTATTTTGGTCAATCACATATTTATTGCGTGCTAATCAGTAGAATCATCAGCCAGCGTTATTGCGTGCTGATAATCACAAGAAATGTTTACTTCGTTCCCCGCGCTCCCACTTCAGTCAGAAATTGATTTAATTGCATGCCAACATATGAAAAACAACCTATTGTGATAGTCACGATCTCCCGCTCATTCGTCATTCCGATATCAATTATAATATAACATTACGAAAGCATAACAAGTCAATCTCGTTGGACCATCCCTCATTATCACAACGTTCTCTCGGGACTACATCCCAAACAACGCCGCTCATTCATACACGCGATGATTGTTACAAGCTGCTCTGCTCAATAGACATCTCACCACAGCAACAACATTATATACATCTTACATAATAGTATACAGCGTGACTGCACAGTCAACATTATCGTAAGTGGCCCGCTAAACAGCGGTTTGCAGTAACCATGTTAAAACTAAGTACATAAAAATATGATATACAAAGAAATCAATAACTGGGTTTGCACTCCTCATGATCGCCGAAACATACATTATTGTTCCTTTGTGATTAACAACTATACCACTATCAACTCTCACAGTGGATAAATATTCTTAAAAAGAAGACACAGAATACTTAAACATTAATGCAATCCACCAGCCTCCGAAGGACACGGATTGTTACATATTGCAAGGTAACTTCGCCAAACATTCCATTAAGGTAACAAAAATCAGTTTCTTACATGATACACACAACTGAGGGGCCAAAATGAAATGAAAAGGTTGGCAATTAAAATAAGTTAATGTGCTCTTAGAAGTCGATACAAAGCCTCACAATGGCATCGGCTTTATGAAATGCTCGTTGATGGAAATTGAGATAAATTTCATCAATCAATCTTGAGTAAGCTATGTCAAAGTGCTTCCACGTGATGATTGAGGACGACTTTGAAATGGCCAATTCGCGTTCTTGTGACCTGATACCTATCAAGGCTGCTGTAGCTGAATAAATCATCCAATCAAAAAGTTGGACCGTAGTCTATTGTAAATGCCCGCAGGTTGGTCACGCACACAGAGCGATTAAGTCTCAGTTGGGTAACAACAGTGTCTAAATAAAGCAAAGACACGCTTCCACTGAAAACACAACGGCATAAATGTAAAGCCTCGTAGACTCGACAAGAAAGTAATGTATTAGTCACAGCACACGGTGAAAGGTGTCATGCAATTGACAATTGATAGACGGAACTTACTTAACGGTGTAATGGTGAGTGGCTGGGTTGGTGAAGCTAGTGTCGGCTTCAGCGAAGACTTTTCGCCATAAATACTCACCTGTATAGGTTTGCTTGAGGGAGTCATTCACTACGTGGTATCAGCATGTCGCCTCACGAATAACGCTTTACGTGGTTGGGCGAGAGAGTCTGTAAATTGTGGGCCTGGTGTACTGTGCAAGCTATTACGACACAAGAACAGATATGTTGTCACGTTGTTTTTTCGCATTACCTCACTTGAACATAACACAACAATCACAGTGCCATCATTACAATTTGCAAGAGACAACAATCAATTTCTCAGCATGGAGCATTATTTCCTGAACGGAAAACAATCATGTTGTTCGGGAGTCTGACGACAGATTCATTAACAGCAAACCTATCTTATAAGAGAAGATATGACACACACCATGCTGTGTTGTGATGTTAATTGATTATCCATCAGAGATTTGCCACTCTGATCTTAATCATAATATAACATTACGAAAGCATAACAGGTCAATTACGTTTTACCAGACTTCATTATCACAACGTTCTCTGGGGACTACATCCCGAGCAACGCCGCTCATTCAAACACGATGACTGTTAACAACTGCACACCTCACTTAACATTTTCACTACGGCAATAACATCATATATATCACATCACAATAGTATGCAGCATAATTCCCATTATGACTGCACATTTAAGATTATCTTAAGTGGCCTGATAGAACTGCGATTTGCAGCTACCACGTTAGAGCCAATTAGATACTAACATAATATACAAAGAGTTTACTTACTGGTTGGTTACTACTCAGGATGTCCGAAACATACATTATTGTTCCTTAATGCTAAACATCGAAACCATAATCCACTTTCAAAGCCAGTAAATATTCATTAAACAACACAAAGCATACTAAAAATTATATTCTATCCACTAGCATCCGGATGACACGGCATGTTATATATGGCAAGAAAACGTAGCTTAACATTCCATAAAGGCTATTAAAAACACCAAACAGATTCTTAGATGATACAAACAACTGTTCCATCAGTCAATCAGTCCAGACTTAAATATTGAGATCAATAGAACAGTGTCAATTGCTACATTAATTGCTTTCGTGCTTCCATATATAAAACATCTTTGTAAATGTATTTTAAAGTACTTCTGCAGGAGCAGATTAATGTTGCCAGTGCTCACTCGTGGGAGCAAACACGGGTTAAAATGCTCAAAAATGCGACTCTATGATAAAATAGCAACATGACCATCTGTTGTGGTCAAGCTTCCTGAGGCGATCGTGATGAGCTTATCGTTACTAACTTAATGAGTGTAACCAGATAACGCCAAGCTGGATGGTTGTATTGAGGTGACCCGGTTTTGCGTTTGCTGGCAAAGTTTATTCGTGCTCTTTCTCCATTTCGGCAACCATTCAACCCTTTGCGGGCATGACTAAAGAGCTCAGAGCTTTCATTTTGCTCTTGAGCCATTCCTGGCGTCCCAATTGCACCTTGGCTACTAGTAGCGAACGTCAAGGCAGAAGTGAGTGTGGTTAAAGTGGAAGTTGAGCTCATAATGGACACCATAGTGCATTTAGAACCCCACGGTTTAGTATGATTCTTCAGCGGTTATAAAAACAGGTGCTACGAAGCCGTGAAGTCATTAATACAGCGAATAGACGAGGAAAAGATAGCCGAGTGAAGCGAGTCCAGACTCAGCAGAGAGTGACCAAAAGAGGCAGTGCGCGGGTATAAACGACGATAGTAAATCCTGCAGGTGGTGAGATATGGCAGGAGAGGGTTCGCACGGTAAGCTAACGGAGAGAACGCCAGAAGACGAGACAAATGAGAGATAAGGGGGCTAATTACTTACTGTTACAAACTCAATAGCATGATAATAGAGTCAACTGGACACATATACAGACTTACACAATGCGATTCAGTCTGGAACATCAGAGTAGCCAATCAGAGCGTTATTATGTCAGTGTATATCACCGATGATGCAGAGCCGTATGCAAAAGCGCCGTTAGGAGAAGCTTACAGTGACTTAGCAGCACTTAACCTGGTAAAATTTATAGGTTACCCCAGATGACGGCTCTTCTATTATCTAGGCAAAGGTGAGTGTGCATCTGCACAGACGCACGAGGAGCTAGTCAGGCTGGAAAGAGCCCAACGTTTACACAAGAGCATGTCGCCTGGTGATATAATTGTCTGCATTTGTATAATGGATCACTGCTGTATTTCTTACAAGGCAACAACACCACGCAATAACCGGCCGACTCATCTATGGCCTGAAATTTGAGTGATTCTTTGTTGTTAGTCGCTTGTTTAATTCATAAACGAGTTAAATAACAATTATAACTCACCATACCTATGGTAATATATATAATTAGCTAAGCCTAGTTGTTAGTATTCCGAACATCGACTGCTAAGTACGTAATTGGTGTTATATGAATTTATGCATCGTACATGGAGTATATGGAATCATCCGTGGCGCGCCGAACCCTCGATAGGTACCCTGCTTGCATTGTGGATAAGTTCTGTGTCTGCCTACAAACCTACCGCTACTATTTTCTCATTAACGGATCAATGCACGTGACCCATTTCCCAAGCGGCTACACAAAGAGACACGTACGGCGTGAAAAAATTGAACGTCGACACATTCCATTCGGACGCGTGATAACAAGAAACCGCGTTTGCCTTCGAATGAAGAGCTGCTGCTGCTGCAAAGAATGGTTTGCCTATCAACTCGGTAACATGAAATATATAGCACTTATTCATACAAGTGGTAGTCAGAGGTTTGTTTGCGCATTGGTAACCAAGTGTACAACCAAAGACCGGGAAACATAAAGAGAGTATGCACGTTACGGCCGTAGACATGAAACGCGCTCAGCTAGCCTTCTGTAACGTTAACATGATCCATTGTACTCAACGCCTATGAGCGGTCCTCCTATCGAGTAGCTCTGGCACATTAGAAAGCTGACGTAGTTTAATAGTTATTATTCGAGACAGGAGAGTCTATAGAAATCGGCTATCCCCAATCTACTACAGTTGACCACTATACCTTTTTACATCAGTCATAAGGTGTATTTGGTCACTCCATGTTTAATATGCAAACAGTAATGGTTTACGAATAATTAGTTATTAGAAAGAGCAAATTAACACGACCGGTGCATCGCTGGCTGTGTGATCGCATATTGTTCATATTGAGGACTAGCCTTATAGTCGATAGCCTAATTTATGTTGATCCCAATTAAAGTAAAATAATTATTTACGAATCGAGAGAGCGCCAAATTAAGTATCGTGCCGTTTATGCCCATGAGATGATCAAAACAATCAGTCTCTGACTGTATTCTGCCCAAAAAGCAGATATATCGGCCTCATCTAGTCCAAAAGCTAGGTGCAGAAGCTGCCCAAGCCAGCCTGAGCATTATTTCATATTGCTTATATTAGTCTATTTTACCTAACCACTGAATTATCGAATACACAGCTAATGACAATTATATATTAGTTGAAGCACAATATTCATCATATTTTGTCACGAAACTAATTTAAACGCAAGCTGCGTTTATGGTTGTATGACTCGGAAGTGCGCTGCTATCGAATTACATCATGAAAAGCTATACTAAGCATGGTTCTCTTTGTAGGTTTCTATTTCCGTACAAATGCTCTTTACAGCTGAATAATGAGACGGTACAAGAAAACAGCACAGCATACAGCCTTTATCTTACTCATTGCACTACCACTTGGTGTTTCCATTGATAGTTAATATATGAGCTCATGAATGGCGTCAATCACTAGCCGCTTAAAAGCTGGAACGCTTAATGGCGTAAATGATTATGACATCTGTTAAACAGATATTTCATGCACACAACTACCACTTCTACCATTGTGGCTCCCACATTTTTAGGATCAGCGTCAATTTCAGACAATCCTTGTGAGAACGCATATATTTGTTAAAAAAGTAGTTGTAACATGGAGACTTGCAATAAAAATGTTCAAGTATCCGGCACAAGCTCTGCCAAACAACATTCTGAGCGTTTAACAGTTTTTATATGTATATCATTACATATTGGTTTACTGTTGACCATTGTAGAAGGACCTAATACCAATCTTGCAATTGGCTCGATGTCTACAACATAAGCCTGTACTAATTCTGATACATTGGTCAGGCTTTTTTGGCTGCCCATGTAAAACTACAAATTCATTTTAGCCCAGTGTATTTATTTGTTAACATCTGATGATTCTATTTTATACACTACACAATGATGAAAGTGTGCAACTTTGAGAAACACAATAACGGTGCATGATTTAAGGGTGTCATTCACTTAGTGGCATCAACATGTAATCCCAATAACACCGCATAATGTATTAGGAGCGAGCTGCTGCTGTAAATTGTATGTTTGATGTACTGTGCTTAATTTCAAGATGCATTTTTGGGCACTGAGATTGGATGTATCAAAGCAGGCCGGCAGACAGACACAAAAACAGATATGGTGTTACGTTGCTTTTCGCGCTGCCTTACTCGAACGTAATCAGCCATCACTCTACCAACATTAATAATTTGAGGAAAACATCAAACAAGTTCTCAACATAGAGCATTATTGCCTGAACGGGAGACAAACCTGCAGTTGGGTATTCTGACCTGATATCCATAAACAGAAATCGTAACTTACTAGATTTGCCACCGCATGTCTTCAAACGGCAAGTTGGACGACCAGCAATACAGTATAAACAATATTACACGAACAAATGTTATCTCTAAACAAAATACTTGACCTATTAGTTCAGCAATCACGACCGCGATTTCGCCTTGTTTACATAACATAAGGTTGGTGTGAAGGCACCCAATGCACACGTTTATGATAGATGTCAATGAGGGGAGCTTGTAACGCACACTATTTTAGGACAGGCTACTGATGTGATGTGTGGCGTATCACGTCAATAAAAGTTTTCTCTTCTGGCAGTATTTATTCACGCTCTTATCCAACATGCGATCAGTCCAGAACTACATATTGAACCCAATAGAACAATGTCAATAGCTACATAAGTTGCTCTCGTAGTTCTATATCTAAACATCTTTGCCAGTGATCGCTCACCAAGCGCCGTATGAACAAACACAAGCAATTATAATGCTAAAGTCTGAGATTGTATGATATTGTGGCGACTTGATTTCCTGCTGTGATCAATTTACCTATGACGATCGTGATGAACACCTCGTCAGTGCCGTCCGGATTGTTGGCTCTTATGGATTGATAATTCTCTACATGTTTACTTAAGAACAGATTTCAGTCTGGTTATGACATATCATTATATTTAAATTACGTGAATCTTGAGACGACATTTTTTATTATAATAATATCAATATTATGTAGTACCACATCGATCAATAAGACTGCACTTAATTAAATTTAAATACAAATCTATTAACAATATAGACGACGCTCCCGACTGTGATCATTAGCCAAACTTGTACAGCGAGTCAGGTGTGGCAGCTACGCGTTAACCAGGCCTATGTGACGGCTAACCTGTGTATTAGACATTGTTATTAAGAATGATCCACAACGGCACCGAATCATGGGAGACAAATCCTAAATATAATTGAATCCCAAACGGTATGGCCCATTACTGAATGGGTTGTGCAACTGATGAACAATCCCCTAAGCACAGGGTACGTGGCGCCATCGCAGGTGGGAGTTTTTATGTCTGCTATATTGACATGAAAGTAACTATAAGGGCCATATATATTGGAGCCACCACACCCAATCTACGCCGCAGCAACTCGCTAGAGGAACGTTAGTTGGTACTGTTAATTATCCTGATAATTGCCGAGGTGAGTCTCCTCAGCAATATCATGTCAAATACCTTGCGATACACACGTCAATATACAAGGGAAATGAAGTCCAAATAACAGCGTACTCATAGGCGGTCTTATGCAACGCGATGCAGTCTGGCGCATCAGAGCTCATGTTTGGCGTTATTATGTTCATGTATATTGCAGATGAAGTAGCAAAAGGGCAATTAGGAAAATCTCACAGTGATTAGGCAGCACCTAACGAAGTCAAGATCTATGAGTAATATCTAGATGACGACTCTTCTAATATCTGGACAAGGGTGAGTGCACATTTGCACTGGACAAACGAGGTGCAAGTCTGCCTAGAAAGCACCCTACCCGTTCACGGTAACACGTCGTCAGGCAATAACATTGTAAGCAATTGTATTATACTTTGCTGTTGTATCTCTGTCAAGGAGACAAAACCACTCGCGCCAATGTTGTCATATTTATTCATGCATCGTACATGGAGTAGATGCATCCATCCGTGGTGCGCATAATACTCGGTGGGGAACCTGCTTGCATCGTTGATAAGTTATGTGTCTGCCTACTAAGCTCCCCACTGCTATGTTCTCCATATCGGATCATATTGACACTGGGTGTTACGCAGTACGAAGATTTCTGGTCATACGATTATCGACCTAACAGTTTATACAGCTGCGAACTGTTGACAGGACGTCTTTACTGACAAACGGGTAACACCGAATGGCGCATGGATAATGTCTTACTTAGAGACTGAGTTTGTGACAACTACAATCGACGACTTAAATTGATCGGTGTAATAAAGCATCACTGTTCCAACAAAGTCAATTTGGGAAGTAATCAAAAACAAGTTCTCGGCATGGAGCATCATTTGTTAGGCATGAAAGCAAAGCTGCGCTCATAAAGTCTAACGACATATTTATCAACAGTATACGTAGCTAATTCGATAATCTATTGCACAAATCATGCTGTGTCGTGATTAAAATTACCTCCGACGATGAAGGCGACAGCTCTCATACGATTTCCTGTCCACTTTGAAAAATTGATGGTGTACAAAAACCATGAAAACATGTCATCGACCCCCTATAGCACACTGCGGCAGAAAAAAGCAATTCACAGTAGCAAGTGTGGCAGTATTGATATTATCATTATTACATGAATCAGCTGTATCTAGAAATTGGCTTTGCTTCTGATGTATACATAGCCACGACACGTTTATCCATTTCAATGTTTTATCATGCTCGTCGTTTGTAATCTACGTGGCTTTTACCTTTAATATACACAGACTCGGTTGCACATAAATATTGTATAAGTCAACCAGGCTGCGATAGGAAGAAGGCAATCGTTAAAAGTAAAGCTAACATGTAGCTTTATACTTCAGATTAATATACTAAGGCACTGTATTGATATGCCAACACAGCACACTAATAACATACGTACTCCCGGAGGGCACAATATGTCACATGACAAACACCGCCTCTACTGGCAGCTGCACATTCGTAATAATAATATCGTGTAATCCTCAGAAGTAAGCGGTTGCGTACATATATCACATTCAAATATATCAATTCTTTCGTTGGCTATGAGCACAAAGACAAGTGTATTGCATTGAACGGACGACGGCTTGTGCGACATGATTATCGGACTAATAGTTCCATGGGGCTGACTGTTGTCAGGTAATCGAGGTAATAATTCCTATTCTACGACATTATCCCCCAAAGATTCGAACATCGTCATAACACATTAACCACGATATCATTAACGTCCTAGATTCGTCACACCAATCTCATTTTTTGTATTACCTTAGTTGATGTCGTAAGTTGTAGCCATGTCCAAGATGTGGTACGATGAAGCCATGCTCGAGTTGTAGTATCGTGCGACATTTTCAAAAATGCGGTTTAGTGAGGCCAAGTGTGGTGAGCCGATATCTGAGCTACTGAGAAGACCATGTGGATTGATAAGTCCATGTTAGTGTTGTGGTGGGGTTAGACCATGCCAAGGGGATGTTATGGATAGGTCATGTTAATTATGTTCAATTGAGATACCACGTCAACTATGTGGTCTAGTAAGATCATGTTAATGATGCTATATTTGAGGATATGTCTATGATATGGTATGAGGCGGATATGTCAATAATATAGTATGGTTAGTCGATGTCTATTGTATAGTATGATGATGCAATGTCAATGATATAGTATGGTTTGTCGATGTCTATTGTATAGTACGGTGATGCAATGTCAATGATATAGTATGATTAGTCGATGTCTATTGTATAGTATGGTGATGCAATGTCAATAATATATTATGGTTAGTCGATGTCTATTGTATAGTATGGTGATGCAATGTCAATGATATAGTATGGTTAGTCGAAGTATATTATAAAGTATGGCGATGCAATGCCAACTATATAGTATGACTAGTCAATGTCAATGATAACATATGGAGAGGCGATGTCAATGGTACGGTACGTTGCTGTTATGTCAGTATTGTTGGTTCTGAATGACATTAGAATGGCATGTGATGGAGTAATTTCATTGGTTGATATTAACTATAAGAGCATTTAATCTAGACGACTGAGGTCAGTATTCGGTGAACGATTCCTTGTCAGGTCTAGTGGTACATTATATATAAGCCTCACACCATCACGTCGTTATACCGAGTTTACATATAATGGTCCTAAGTTCCCGTGATGATAAGGTTGGTTCAAAGTTGGGAGAAGGGTTGGGTTAAAGTAGGGATGTCACGGATTAGATTGCGATCGAGTCATGTTGGGGATTGTGCGATCTTACAATTATCTGCCGGGTCACGCTGGGAATCAGATCTGAATATGCCTTCATTAACGAGAATTCTGGTCTATTGTTAGAGATTTGTCAGTTAAAAGCAACGTCGTATATATTCAGTAAGCATGCTTAAGTAGCATGCAACGTAGATATTTGCATCTTTATCCCCACTATGACCCTACATAAAATCCTTCTTCCCCTCCCGGCCAAATCCTTACTGTTACTCCACACTAATACCCCCCATTATTCCCACTTTACCCAATTCTAACGCCGCCCTTTACTCACAGTGCATATAGATTTGTCTTGCTATGAATAAAATTTATAGTGGACATGCTCGAAACTATGCATATCATTGTCAACTCCAGGAAGCTGCAGCCAATTTTGACCTCATTTTGCCCTTTTTAGAATATCGCCAAGTGAAATTCACAATTATCTCAACTGAACCTCTTTGTATATTTATAGATAGCTGCATATGGTAGGGTAAGTCTATGTCTATTATATAGTATGATGTCAATGATTAAGAGTGCTTAGCCTAAGCCTGTGATGTGTTATGGTGAGTTCCACTGTAAGTACTGTGTTTAAATTGTGTTAACTGTGTTACTGGCGGGGTATCTCAATGACTATCCTCTTCCATCATTCAATTTTCACGTATATCTTTGGCAGCATCATTCATGATTCGTAACAGCCCGTTGTTATATCGATACCATAAGACGTCATAATATATTAAACATTCCAACCCGACACTTGCTCACAGCAATTCCTAGTCTCGTCCCATAAAGACTTCCAAATTGTCTTGGTTTCTATGAATGCATTACATGACGCACACGTCTCAGCATGCGCATTTCCGTCTAGGAAGTACATCGGTTTCATACTGTGATATGAGTATCCATGATCACACTTTATACGCTCTGTCTGTGTGATATATCTCGCAACTAAAACGTTCCTGCATTCATGCCGATGAACAGTGACACGGCGCCCTGTGGTCGACGTATTGCATAGTAGGCGCTCGGCTTGTAGGCATATATCAGGCACGCAATATCAAGCTGATACTGAATGTAGACGTATTCTAGTTTTCCTAGAAAACGTGGGGTGGTATTGAAACAGGCCAACGCTCCATGACTATCGAGCCTTCTGCCGCGCAATAAATAGAACCAGCAAGACATATTTCGGAGGAAGCATCAAGGCCTGAACAAGAGCAAGAAACGCAAGCGTGCGAATAGGATAGAGGGATATCACATTACATATTTTGACTTTAAATACTCTTGAAGCAATTATGTCAAAAGGGAATCTAGAGATGTTTCTTGTAATATTCAACAGCCCGTGCTAATAGGATGATATATCAAGAATAAGCCCGGGCGATAGAAGCTATTGACGCCATTCAATTAGATCTTCGATCTGCTTCTGTGTATATCTACAGAAGCAGGAATCAATCTTGTGACGCGACGGCCTTGGAGCTGAAATGCGCCGAGCAAGCCCTCTCACAAGTGACATGATCCATTGTCTGCAATTGCATTGAGCGGTCCTCTGTTTGAATAGCTATAACACATAATAAAGCAGGGATAAGTACATTTCCATCCATATGTGTATTAGTGGTAATTTAATTTAGACAGGATTATCGACCGAAATTGGTCATCCCTAAACTACTACAGCGGCCCTTAATGCCGTTTTTTACGTCGGTGATAAAGTGTAGTTGGCTACTGAGTTTTTATCACACCAACAATTATGGATGTTTTACAAATAATTAGTCCGATAGAGACATGTTAACAAGGCCACCAACGTAGCATTGGCTGTTGTGAGAGAGACAGCCATGTCAGTCAACATTCCCCATTCCTCGCCTGAAAGTAGTCGATCCCCTGTGATTCTTTCGGCGCGGTATTCTGGAAAAACCGCTAATAACATGCCTGCCCTATATTAACACCACCTATCCAATGTGTTGTAATTAGTCAAGATTCAAATCATCATTCCTACAATATTTAAAGAGGCAGTGACCAATATGTCCGGGAAATGAGCTGCTAATCAACACGGCCGTTGCTACGCTTGCTGTATTATCTCGGGAAGCTTATTTGGGTTAAGTGATTATGACGTCAGTGATAAGGTTACTCTTTATGCAAATCACTACACCTATGCGCGACTATCTTGCGGAAAGACGGCAATATAAACATGCAGTTGACGTACTTTAGCCAAGTCGGTATCCGATTCAAGAAACCTTGCTGACACTCTTAGTTACTATCATTGGCAATATGAGAAACCCTTGTGAGAACGCTTACTTTTCTTAAAAGACAAAGCTGTAATATTTAGACAGGCATAGCTCATATATCCGACACAAGACCTGACAAGATTTGGAGTGTTTAACAGTTGCTATATAGATCTCATTTACCCATTGGCTTATTGCCAGCCATGACAGAAGTACATATAGCCAATCTTCCAATTTGCATTGAAGTCTGCAACAGACGTCTGTAAGAATTACGATGCATTGGTTTGTCTGCAAGCTATGGAAAACTAAACATTTGTCTCAGCCCAGTGATTATCCGACGTTATACGATACACAGTGTTGAAGAGAGTCGTTTCGAGAAACACAAAACCTGTGCACAATTTTAAGGGTCAATCACTTTGCGGTATCAGTATCTAGTCCCATGAATACCGCATAATGTGTTTAAGAGAGAGATTCTGTAAATTGTGTGCCTGATATATTCTGCTTATTTGCCTCTTGGGTTAGATATAGCCAAGAGGGCCGACAGACCGACTCCAAACAGATATGGTTAAACGTTGCCGCTCGCATCACCTTACTTGATCGTAATCCACCCATCTGTGTTCAAATACTGTCAATTTGCGAAAGAGAACAAGTTCTCGGCATGGAGCAATATTGCCTGAACGTAAAACATTCCTGTTTTGGGGAACGCTGACGACATATTCATCAACAGGAAACATAGTTAATAAGAGAAGCTATGACACACACCATGCCGTGCAGCGATGTTAATTACCTCCCATGAAGCTCTTATGCGCATTCCTGTCGTCATTCAACTCTTGATGGCACACATAGACTGCAAAAAGGTGACACCAACGCCCATTATCAACTGATTATTCACATTTCAGCAGTATACGCAGCATCCATTGGCAGATGTGGCATTGTTAAATGTAGCAATAGTTCGGGAATTAGCTGTGTCTAGACATTGGGGTTGTTTACGCGCGGTTTGTTCCCAGGATGCATAGCCACGATACGTCGCATTTTATCAACTACCATCTAACATAACTCTCATCTTTCATCCTTCAGACAGCCAACACCAGAGACGAGGCATACCCTCAAAGTAAAGCCAGCGTGAAGCAGTATACTTAAGACAAATAGAAATAGAAAAAGTACTGATATGCCAACACTACAGACTAATAATAATCGCATACTAGGAGGACATAATTTATCAGGTTGCAAACTCAGACTCAACTGGCATCTGCTCATTCACAATGATAATTAGTTGTTATACTCCTACCCCGATGGTGTGCAGACAGTATTGATCGGGTGTTTACTTGATATCATGTGGCATGACTTTGGTCAGATTATTGGGCTAATAGTTACATTTTTCGATCCATGTCTGTTTACATTTTACGACTTTCTCCCCCACAGATTCAAACACTATAGCCACATCATCAGAACGCATATACCACAGTATCATGTACTTCTAGGGGACGTCTCTCAGATCCTGATTATAATATAACACTACGAAAGTATAACAGGTCAATTTCGGTGGAACTGCCTTCATAACTACAACGTTCTCTGTGGACTACATCCCGACCAACGCCACTAACTCATACACACGATGATTGTTAATAGCTGTTATCCTCAATTAACATCTTATCATAGCCATAACGTCAAATATATAGCATCACAATATTATATAGAATAGGACACAGTTCGACTGCACATTAAAGAACATTTCATGTGGCCCGATAGTTGTTTAAAACAACTATGTTAATGCCAATAAGATACAAATACAATTTAAAAAGACTTTTCTAATCGGTAGTTTATTCCTCGCAGTAGCTACAACATACATTGTTGATTCTTAGTGATATACAGCTACACCATTATCAATTCTCGCAGTCAAGTGAAGTTGGGGTAGGCTTTAGCACAGCATACCATCAATACATACCTGCACAAATGCGTTATTTTCTGAATCTTCTTCTTCGGTAATTGTCTAATGGGTGTGTCGAATGTACAATGTTCCATTTTGGCAGGTTTTTTTGTAAGGATTCAAAGAGGCACAGTACTTAAAACACACACGCTTCAGAGTGCTCAAGGACTAAACCAGCAGAAGACAATAAAATGGATCGATGACATTAACGAAATAAAAATGAACAGTTCTATGACGCTGGTGAGTTTAACCAAACCAATTAATTATCGAATACACAACCAATGACAATGATATATAAGTAGAAGCACAATATTCATCATGTTTTGTCACGAAACTAATTTAAACGCAAGCGACGTTCATGTTTGTATGATTCCAAAGTGCGCTGCTATCGAATTACACCAGGAAAGCTACATGCCGCATGGTTGGTTATCTTTGCCGTTTCCCATTTACGTGCAAATGGTTCATACACCTGTATACTTCTGCGACGGTTCCAGAATTAGAGGTTAATAGCACAATAAACAGCCCATATCATCCTCATCATGGTACAACTGAATGTTTACATTGAAAGATGATTAATTGTTTCATGAATGGTGTCAATCACCAGCCACTGTAACTGTACATTACCGCACGGGACGCTTAATTGGATTAATTGATTATGTGGTCAGTGATACGGATACTCTTGATGCACTTCACTTATACGCGATATTCTTGAGGTTAAGCTACACCATTAACTACTCTCGCAGCGAATAAATATTCATAAAAGAAACAGCCAGTTGACTAAAACATCAAAGCAATCCACCAAAATTCGGTGACACGGTATGTTACTTATACCACGATAACAAAACACCCAATAAATCTGTAATGATACAAACAATGACTGATAGATTTCCTTGCCACCAACTGTAGGTCCATAATAGGGTGAAAGGGGTGTTTAATGTACAGTAATGAGGTCGTAGTGGTTGATACATTGGCTCAAATCGCATTGGCTATAATGCTCGTAGATTAAACGTTTAATGAATTGCGTCAATAAGGCTAATCTCGTGTAAGCTATGGCAGAGGATGCAAATAGGTGATGCTTAATGTTAGTTGATAAGCTGCAAAGAGCTTTCACGCGGTGAATGCGGATGACGTTGAAATTGTGTGGCCCGATAACTTATGCAGCATCCAGCATCCAATCAAACGATCGAATCGTAGTCTATTGTGTATGCCTGCAATACCTGTTTGTCGCACACACTTAGCGATTGAGACTCTGTTTGGAAACAGCAGTGTCCACGTCAAGCAAGCACATGATGCCATCTGAAATACAATAGCAGGATGATAAGCTTTATCTGCAGAAATAGTCACGAAAAGCAAATAAAGAATTGGACACAATACACAGTGAAAGGAGTCAGGCAATACACTTAACTTCAGCAGGTGATTAGCGCCGCTTGCTCCATAGTGTGATGGTGGGTGCAAGAAGTTGGTCCAGACTTCAGCGCAGGCTTGTCGCCAAAATTATACACCTGTAAAGGGGCGTTCTCCACGAGCCGATCCTTTCTTCTTCAGTAATTGTTAGATGAGCGTGTCCCGTGTACAATGCGAATATCAATGAAGATTGTAATAGCTGCCATTTTGGGAGGTTTTGTGAGGATTCAAATTGATCGATGATTTTCAGGCAATTTAGTAGGCTTGCTATCTCAATTACAAGTTCCAGTCCGCTGGTGATCACACGAATGCTCAAACTCAGTATGACCATGTTTACGACATAGGAAGCTCGGCAGATGAAGAACACAAGGATGATGCTCATCAACATGACCGTAATCTGGAATTCCTCCTTCTGGGCAGCTCCGGTCGTGTTACCAGATTGATTACTGATCATGTTACGCTGCAGATAGCGTGTAGTGTGTGTGATGAGACATCCATTGAGCACAATCAGCAGGCAGAAGGGTACAATGACGCCATTGACGAACCATGGATAGACGACTTTGAAACCGGTACCGTAAGTAAATTGGCCTTTGTTTGAAAAGTTGCAGTAGTGTTGGCGATACCGTCAATCGCGGTGACGATCTGCCTTGCACAGGAGCTGGGTATTGGCAAAATGAAGGAGCGGTGAAGATGATGTAGTTGATTACGGAGGCTTCCTTAACCGTGCATATTTTTCCGGCGAAGAATGGTGGACACATGGCAATGAAGCTTTCCGCAGCCAACATTACATTTAGCCATATCGAGGCCATCAAGAAAATATGCCTTAAAATACCGGCCAAAGGAGCATTGTACGTGGAATAGTTATAAACGGCTTGTCCTGTGAAGTGATGTTCAATGTATTTGATGAAGAGCGAAACCCGGAAAACGAGGTCTGCTGTTGCTAGTGAGGTCAGATGACAGTTGGTGGAGGTTCATACACTCTTGCGGCTGAGAACTATTACAGTTAAGATGACTACCAGGACTCTTTAATCTTTTGATGATATAGGTGGTGGGGAAGGGTGTGCTGCCGGGGATAGTTCCTAAGGGTAGTTCAATACCATGTAATCTGTAAAGTTAAATAACGCTGGCGTCCGCCATTGTGATTCTGTGTACGTTTCCGCCAAACTAATAGTAAATCTTGATACTGAAGATTCGTTGTTGCGGAATTGGCGCGTTTTGGTCGTTTTAGTAGAAGACGCAATCGATATCTGTTTCTACAACAAAGGAAAATCACATTAACAGCAAAGACGAAGCGATGATTGCACACATGTCGGACGTAAGGCGCAGGGTATGACAGCGCAGCAAGGAAGACATTTTTAATTTGTCTACATGAAGTCGTGTGTGTTAGAATAAGTGGCAACAATAATGGTGATATGATACTAAAGGCGCATTTTGGCAAATTTTAAGATAATCAAAAGTTGTACATGGTGGTAGCTATGACCCATTAGAAATCGTAATCTTAAACATCTCGCTGACCTAGCAGGCGTGTCTCAGGAAGTTTTATGCAATGTGTGTGTGCTTAAAGCTAAACTGAATTCGTGCAAATGCAGCCTGTTTAGATATCGGTTTAAGGACCCAATCACTCCTGGCACCAATATAGTCGAGCTCGAGATCAATGTTCAGGCAGTATTTGATCACGCTCTGGTTCAGGTGATCAGTCCTGCCGAAGATCTTGAGCTCAACAGAACAGTGGCAATAACGACAGAAGTTGCTTCCTTATCTAAACATCTTTGAATATGTGTTATGCAGTACTTCTGCAGGAGCAGGTCACGGCTGCTAGTGCTCACTCAACAAGCTCAGCGGGAGCAAACACGGCTAATAATGCTAAAATCGGCGGCAGTATGAAATAATAGCGACATGAGTTCCTGTTTGTGGTCAAGCTCCCTCTGACTATCGTTATGACCAAATGTTCTATGCTCTAAAGGTTGATGGCTCCAATTGGTAAAAATATTGTACGTTAAAGTTAGCCTAAACACGTGTTCATTCAGGTATTGACACATCTTTGCCCTATACATGGGCGTGAATATTTAAATATATATATATATATATATATATATATATATATATATATATATATATATATATATATATATATATATATATATATATATATGTATATATATATACACAGTCGCTATCAAAATCCTCAATTATGATCGCAATGCAATACTGTGCAACCGTACCAGGATTGACAGCATCGCATTAACCTATGCCATGTGAAGGCTGCCCTGTGTATTATACATTGCAGGGAAGGATGATCAGCAACCAGACAAATTATACGAGACATGCCCCTGTAAACAATAGAGTCATTAAAAAATATTGAGCTGGATAGTTCGTCAATTTTACGACGACACATATCCAATTATATGCAATATAAGAAACAACCCAATGTTGAATATCAATTAAAACTTCAAGACATCCCATTGCTTAACGAAAAATGCATCATATGAACAATGCACTATGCACAAAGTACGTGGCGCAGGGACAGGTAGCGGTTTCATGACTGCTCAATTGATATTCAATATGGAGCGTATATGCTGAAGCAATTACTGTTAATCGTCTCTGCAGCAACTCCTTGGAGGAACGTAAGTTGGTAACGTGATCCTTCCCAATAATTGCCGGGGAGAGTCGCCTAAGCAATACAATGTCTAACGCCTAATTACTCGCACGTAAGTATATGGGTCAAACAAAGTGCAAAAGACAGCGTACACTTATACGGCCTTATATTATACAGGCGGATTCATCAGACAATTATGGCTAGATTTATTGGAAACATCCAGATGACGGCTCTTCTATTATATGGGCAAATGTGAATGCACACGAGGTGCTAGTTACCCGATATAGCATCCTACCGTTACACGGTAAAACGTCACCAGGCGATAACTTTGTCTGCGATTGTATAAGATATAACTGTTGTATTTCTGAAAAGGCAGCAACACCAATAACATCACCGACTAATCGATGACTCGAAGTTTGAGTGGGAACACAGTTTGGTTATTTGTCCTAGGTCGCTTTTTTAATTCATAAGCGTAAAAAATTACAACTATGACTCACTGTACTTATGACAGCATATCTGTAGATCTAGGCATCAGTGTTTGTACTCGACATCGACAGCTGACAATGCAAACGAGTTTTTTTACGGTCGCCATATTAATGTATGCATCCGGCATAGAGTACATGCACTCATCCGTGGCCCGTCGAGGACTCGATGGGAGCCCTGGTTGTCTTGTGGAACATTTCTGTGTCTACATACGACATTAAATATTTTATTTTTCAAATAGCCGGATATACGGTCAAAGTGTAGCTGTATAATTCAGATTAATAAACTAAGGAAAAGTAACATAATAGAACAATAAGATTGGCTTACCAGTTTTGAAACCTCTGGCTCCATACGCTTAGTAAATATCCAAAGCCCCAAGCCTGGTCAATTTGGCAAACATGTGTATATGTAAGGCTGACCAATAATATGGAACTTTCGGATATTTCTGATATCTTTTTGCCGCTGGCAAGGACACATAGGCGTCCGTTGAATTAAAGGAAACCATATAACTGTTACGAGTCATTAGATTCAGGCAGTGTTGAAGAGTAACAAATGTATTCAATTCTTTTAGTTCAAAATCAGCATAAAATTGCGTTTGGACTCGAATAAATTGCTAAGGTTTATGCTTAAATAGAAGATAGCAGTCATCACCCAATTGGCATTTTTAATTTCACATCAAAGTCCAGCTAAAAGTACATAAAACAAAACACAAAAAAACATCCAATCAAAAACTCAAAGATAACAGTCAGAGAACTGGGGAATCCAGGCATGTGTGAAGCATGTGTGAACTACCTGAGGCAAAACATGCCAACGGTATTCAGGCCCCACCGTGAGCTCTCTCAAGTGATCTAGATGTGCAGATGAAATTGGTCGAATATCTCATGAACCATTACCTAAGCAAAGAGTATGTGGTGCCGTTGAACAGATGAATCATGTCTGCTCTGTAAACATGTAATTAACTATAAAGGGTGCATATGTTGATGCAACAACACATAACCTCCTCGACAGTTGGATGAACGTTAATTGATATTGTAATCCTTCACAACAAGTGCCAGGGTGAGTCACCTCAGCGATACCATCTCGTACGCATTTGGGTGAAATGAGGTCTACAACAGCATACATATTGATGGTCTTATGGCACGATACATACTGACACATCAGAGAAACCCATCAGAGCTTTATTATATCATTGTATATAACAGATGAAGCAGCGCTGTACGCTCTGTCGCTGTTAGAATAGGCTCACAATGAAACAGCAGCACTTATCACAGTAATGATTTATGGGTAACATCAAGATGACGGCTCTTCTATACTCTAGGCAAGGGTCAATGTCCATCTGCACCAGACACACCAGGTGGTAGTCTGCCTAGATCGCACTCTACCTGTTCACGGTAACACGTTATATGCATTTGTATAATGCATCATTGTTGTATTTCGGACAAGGCGGCAACATCAGAGGGCTGGTCGATTGCCCGATGTATTGTGGTGGAGGTTGGGGGGGGGGGGAGGAGGACCGTACCTATGACAGCATATGTATTGAGCTAGTTATTATCATACTTGGAGTAGATGCATCCTACCGTGGCGCCGAACCCTTGGTAGTAACCCTACTTGCATATTGGATAAGTTATGTGTCTACCTAGAACTCTTCTCCCTTCTTTTTCCCCCAACGGATTAACTAAATAACTCACCCTCCTATTGGTAACGCAATGAAACGTGACCGTCCACAAAGATTCCCTCAATGAGCTATGTTAGCGATGTTTGACAAATAAGGTGACAAATTTGAATTATAAATGAGGTAAACAATATAGTGGCAGTCGACAAAACCGAAAAGTTTTCTGGAGCCAGAACTGGTGTGACAACAACAGTTCTGGGAATTAGACATTAGCATGTCGGTTACGACTTAATGATGAAGCATCAAACACATTCCATTCAGACGCGGGATAACAAGAAACCACGTTAGCATCGAATAACGAACAGCTGCTGCGTGGATGAAATTTTTAATGTGATACAGTCACATGAAATTCATATAAATTGTAAAAACTCCAGTTCAATGTTGTTAGTGACTCAAATGCTATTATTGTGTTATTTAAATAACTAGCGTTGCGACTCTTCAGCCTTTATTTCGCTTCCAATACCTTGTTAGCTATTGTACCAACTAATACTGGCAAGATAGGCTTAACAAACTGTAATAGCTGATCAAGCAGCCATGAAAGCTGGCATGAAATAACGCGTCATAATGATATACCAAGTGTTAAGTTCTGGACAACTGGACATTAGCAACAAGAGATACACGATAACATTGATAACGCATGATGTAAGGAGGGAGCACCGAGAAACTACGATCAATTATTCTACTACCAAGGAGACAATGGAAAATTTCATTGAAACAAATACATCGGAAGTGCACAAGCTAGTATGATACCTCTGCCACGTACAAAATAGCACATTAGTGCATTATTATGCTGATGTAGTTTACAGATGAAGTAGCGCCGTATGCAATAGCGGTAATAGGCAAGCTTCAGACGCACGAGATGCCAGTCTGCAAGATAACACGTAGCTAGGCGTTAATATTGTCTGCATTCATATGATACATCACTGTTGTTATTTTGACAAGGCGGCCACACTACGCGCCAATGAGACGACTAACATATGGTGGGGAATGTGAAACTGAACATTTCGTTTCGTAAGTCTTATTAATAAGCGAATAATATAGCAAATATAACTCACCGTACCTATTGCAGCATTTCTATAGGGCTAAGCCGCATTTTCAGTATGCCGGAAATTGACAGCCACTAATGTAAAGGAGGGGGGGGGGGGGGGGGGTGCTGCTAATACATGGCTTCGCTAATCCCAATATAACTAAGCTTTGTTTGACAGGATATGTCCTTGAAGTGACAAGTTAGAGCCTATCAAGTTATGTGGTACGAGAAATATTTTCCTCAATGAAACATTTCATGTTAAGCCATATGTTGAAGCCTTGTCCGTGAAGTGTTATGGTGTTATTAGGCCCGTGATATGAGCTCTTTCCTCGATCCGTAATGGTAAAGCCATGACTAGGTATTTTATATCACTATTGTACTTCCGACAAGGCCGCAACACCACGCAACCACCGAACAACTAATCGATGGCCCATAGTTTTGTGATGGGAGTGGAGGAACGGGGAATAAACTCTTTGGTTCGTTGTGGCAAGTCGAGAATTTAATTTATAAGCATATAAAATAACAATTATAACGCACCTTACCCATTACACCATGTGTATTGCGCTAAGCACTATTGCTAGTTGGCCGAACATCCACAGCAAATAATGTAAATGAGTTATATTTATTATTTGATTAATGTATGCATCAAATTTGGAGAAATTGCATCCATATGTGGCGCCGAACCCTTGGTAGGAACCTTACAGGAACCTTTTAGGGATGTGTGATACAATTACGAAGCAGTTACACAAATGTAGACAAAGAGACAGCGAAATATGGAAACAAGTATGCCATCCACCCTAATGATCCTAGTCATTTTCAATAATTGTTCTTACACAGTGGTCATTATTAATAGCAACGAGGAGAGGGGCGACTTACCATATTGCATAGCTCTGCTGGCATGACAAGCGTTATCAGCAACCAGCCAATAATGCTTATTGTAGTGACACGGACCCTAATCAGCTTTGCAAGGTGAGAAAGCTAATTAAGGAACGACCCAGTGGATGAAATTTATTACCATATGCGATATATCATGGTGATATAAGCTGTGTGTGACGCGAGAAGATGATAACAAGTGAATACGGGACCTATCGAAGGCAGTTGACAGCAGCCGCCGACTGTTACCTATGAATATACTTTGCTGACGCTAACTTATGCAATAAGGATGGTGAGGACATTAATATGTAATAGCCAGCCGAAGTTAGCCAGAACTACGATGGCTATATTACCAGCCCGAACCTGCAGTGGTCATCCCAAATTAACCATAAAACCCGCTCATGCTGACAGGCTGTTTGGGTGCGCTGCACTGCATGATTTGTAGCTCGGCGTCCTTCACACTCGTGGCAAGGGGATTTGGCGGTGGAATTTCTTGAACGCGGATTAAACGTCGGAGAAAACGAGGCATATTGTGACCAGTGAATGTAACAGGCTCTGGCAGCTACATCCACGGTCAACCACGAAGCACGTAATAATTGTACATATCACTCTGCACAGTGAGGCTGATCGAAAACACACACAGGTTATGTCCGTGATATGACAAGTTGAAGCTATTGTCGTAATGTGCTATAAAAAGCCTTGTCCGCAGTACGGTGTGGTGAAACCGTGCACGTGAAGGGATATGGTGCATCCCTCTCCGTATTGTTTTACGGTGAAACGATCTCTCTGACATATTATGATGATGCCCTGCCACGGATGTGTTACAGTGAAGCCATGTACTTGATATGCTATGCAGAAACCCTGTACATGAAGTGCATTGGTGAAGTACTGTACATTAAATGATATGGTGAGGCTATTCCATGATATGGTATGTAGCGGCTATGTCAATGAACAAGTATCATGGGCTTATTTCAACGATGTGGTATGTTGGGGCTATGTCAATGATTTTTATGTTGAGTCATTTGCAATGATATGCTATGGTGAGGTCATGTCCGTTATATGGTATTGTGAGGTTATGTAAATTATATGGTACGGTGAGGGTAAGCCAATGATATTGTATATTGCGGCTATGTTAATGATATTTAAGTCTATGTCAATGATGTGGTTTGGTGAATGAATGCACTTACGTAGCCTAACAGATGCATCACACACACTTCAACTCCGGATCACCGCAAAGGTTGCCAGATTAATTTTGTTCAGGATGGAGGGGATCATTAAATTGACACGTGCTATTCTTGTGTTATATAATTAACTTGCTTTGCGACTCTGCTGTGCTCATTAAGCTTCATATAACAAATCAAGCTACTGCAACATTTAAAACTGTGACAGCTTATTAATCTTCTTGTGGCCCTGATTGAGTGACAGCACACGCTCAGACAGCTCTGATATTTACGGATATTGTGACAGTTACTGTCCACTTAAATGGACGAAAGTTAGTACTTTGGATTGGTGATCATACGCGTGCGTGCGATGAAGAGGATATAACTGTGATTCGATGTAAGAATTTGTCTGTGTAGCGGTTTTTTATCGGGAAAAGTCGAACAAAAAGCTGAGCTAAGTGTCAATCGTGATCGACTCAATGGTAGGACTCAAAATTAAAGACTGTTAACCTGCTCGTTTCTGCTACAGAAAAAGACTGTAATCAACCGCATAGAACCAGCCATGCCGGACGGGAGCGAGTTCTTCTCAAAGGTTGTTATAGATCCAGTTTTGACCTACGTGGCCCATTCGGTGAACAACTCACCTGGGGAAAGCATTGTAAATGCATGCCGTGAGTTTTACTCGTTGGACGAGGTTGTAAAAGCAAAGGAACTGTTGTGGAGAGTGGGTGACGAACAGGTTCTGCCCGCTCTTATTAGACGCAGAGACACTGGTAACTCGCTTGAAATTGTCAAGGTTATTCAAGATATAGTGTCGGGAATCATGAAGCTCGATTCCGCGAAAAAACTTCCCTTGTTTGCGGTCGACTCAATAACACTGGGTCGCATTCCAAAGGCATCACCCGCTGAGGTGCATCCAATAAGTGTATGCGAAAGGTTGAATAAATTGGAATTGAGACTGAACGCTATGAATGACTTAGAACAAAGGTTGGATCAGATAGAGAATAACCCTGTTAGTTCTCCACAAAGCTATGCGGCGGCAGCAGCGGTATCTCCAAATGCCACAGCTGTTCCGGCACAACAACCTGTGAAATCACAACGCGAAGTACATCAGCCCAAGACTGGACAGAAGAAAAGCAGTGACAACACATCAGCAACAAAGAAACAAAGTAGTCATGATGATGAAGGTTACCAGTATCCATCCTCAGAGATGAAGAATAGAGGAGGCGTCTAGCAAGTCGACTGACAATCACAGGCACAACACGAGGCAAGTCAGAACTTTTTAAAGGTGCTCCAGAACCTAGTCGCGACATATTTATATACCGAGTCGCCAAGGGAACTGATATAAATCACATCAAGGATTTCATCGAGGAGAATCAAGTCACTGTCAGATCAATCGACAAGATCTCCAGTACTGAGTCTAAATTCGACAGTTTCAAGGCTGAAATTAAAGCATCTCAGCTAGATACTGTACTATCAGCAGATTACTGGCCCGAAGGTGTTTGTGTCCGGAGATTTTTCAAGTCTAAGCAAGTAAGCAACGAAGACAAAAGTTCGCGTTGATGTTCTTGACCACATTTTGTTATTTTTTTTATTCATACATAAATGGCTACCACTAACAAATTAACGCTGGCGTCTTTCAAATGTAAAGGACATGCTAGCGATCGTATAGCTTATATCAATTCATTGCTGCGAAATTGTAATATATTGTTACTCCAAGAACACTGGTGTTTACAAGAAAACCTTTGCTTATTAGAAAATCAATTGGATGAAGTAACTGTGATTGGCGTATCAGGGGTCAATGAGGGACAATTACTAATCGGGCGACCATATGGTGGTTGTGCCATTGCTTTTAAAAAGTCGCTTGGTTGTGCAATAGAGCCACTGACGTCTGATTGTAATAGACTTAATGCTTGCGTGATAACAGTACCTAACCACGCTAAAATGCTTCTTATCACTGTATACATGCCGTGCGACTCAAACTGTAAATTAATGTAGAATTGTATCGAGATGTGTTGAACAAGATAAGGTCGTTAATTGCGCTTAATAATGATGTTGAATATGTTGTCATTGGTAGTGATTTTAATACTGACCTAAGCAGAGATAACTCAAGACACACTACGCTGCTTAAGACATTTTGTGAGGTCGAAAGTATGAAATTTGGATTATTGAGCTCATGTTCAACTGTGAATTATACTTATGAAAATTCATTTTCGTTTGTTACGTCTTGTATTGACCACTTTATTGTTTCGGATAATATGTTCCACTGCATTACCGATTATCATTGCTTACATGAAGGTCATAACCTGTCAGACCACAGTCCAGTAATTTTAGAGCTTGACATTCCTGTTGAATTTGTGCCCATGCAGGGCAAAGTATTGCATACTTTGCCTTCTTGGAAATGTGCTAATGCATCTAACATTGAGGCGTTCAAAGGTCAACTCAATGATTTACTTGCTGATATAGAGTTGCCATACGAAGCACTGCAATGTAATGACGCGCACTGTACGGACCATACCGACGCAATTATTTATTATCACGAAGCAATCCTTAATGCATGTATATTAGCTGCACAAAAGGCTATTCCTTCTGTAAGACGAAAGTCAAAGACAGGCTGGAAAACCCTCGTCAATCCTTATAAGGAGCAGTCAATATTTTGGCATCATTTATGGGTCGATAGCGGAAGGCCAATTGTGGGCTGGGTGAAGGAGATAATGATTAAGACCAAACGCGAATATAAAAGAATTTCGAGATGGGTTGTCAGGAATCAGGACAAGTTGTCGGTAGAACGCATGGCGGAAGCTTTAACAACCGATAGAAGCCGTGATTTCTGGTCTGAGGTTAAGAAAAGAAGTGGTAAGTCACGTGTTGTGCCAGCAGTTGTAGATAATGTGAGAGGTGAGACTGGTATTCGTGAATTATTCTCTACCAAATACAAAGAATTGTTTAATAGTGTGTCATATAATGTTGATGAATATGAGCGATTAAGAGTGGTTCTGAATGACCAAGTTGAGCAAAGATGTAATTCGGGCAAATGCGAATCTGATCATTATATTTCAGTCAGTGATGTCACGGCAGCCGTGGAGAAAATTAAGGCCCATAAGGCTGACATTAATGAAAATGTAAATTCGGACCATATTATAAATGGCACTCGTGAATTGTTCACACATTTATCTTTGTTGTTCAATTCAATGATTGTTCATTCATTCACTCCAGTTGAAATGACAAGGTCGGTGATTGTTCCGTTATTGAAAAACAAAAAGAAATCGGCAAGCGACAGCAATAACTATCGATCGATAGCGCTGAGTAGTGTTGTAGGCAAGGTTTTAGATAACGTTATTTTGTCAAAGTATTCAAATGTTTTAAGCACCAGTCACCTCCAGTTTGAATTTAAACCAGACCATTCCACTTCTCAGTGTACCTATGTATTTCAAGAAGTTATAGATTTTTATGTTAATCCAAAATCGCCATGTTATGTTGTGATGCTAGACGCATCGAAGGCATTTGATAGGGTTAATTATATTAAATTGTTTCAATTATTGATACGTAGAGGTTTGTGTCCTACTATTGTAAAGTTGCTCCTTTATATGTATTTCAACCAATCGTTGTTAGTTAAATGGGGCTCTAATGTGTCTGAGGCATTCCAATGCAGTAATGGCATAAAGCAGGGCGGTGTGTTATCGCCGATTCTTTTCTGTATTTATATCGATGAGCTGCTTAATCGTCTTGAACGTAGTAATGTTGGTTGTCATGTCGGTCATCAGTTTATGGGTGCATTTGGATATGCTGACGACTTAACACTCCTTGCTCCCTCAGTCACTGCTGCCGAGCTTATGATTTCAATATGCGAAGAAAACGCACAAGAATACGATGTAATGTTCAATAGTGAAAAAAGTATGCTGCTGTGCTACAATATTCCACAATGTTATACCAATCTCGAATTACGGCTGAATGGAGCTATTTTACAAAAGTACTCTAAGGTTGTTCATCTAGGCAGTTATATTGGTTATGAAAACAACGATGCGAATATCGATAAAGCTGTAGGAGAATTGTTTTATCGTACTAACATTTTTATGTCCAGATTCGGCTTTTGCCGCACCGACGTTCGCTCTAGGCTTTCTGATACCTTTTGTACAAGCTTCTATGGTAGTCCTTTATGGAAATTGGATTTAAAGTCACTTGAAAAAATAAGTGTTGCTTGGCGAAAGTGTGTAAGAGAGTTCTTAAGCTTAATAGAAGAACGAGGTCTCGTTTTTTACCGCTGCTTGTAGGCAGACCAGATATACGCACTCAGTTATTGTTACGTTTTGTTAATTTTTGGGTTAAATGCACCGTTAGTAACAACCCAAAAGTTCGACTTGCAACTATGCTCACTAATGTAAGCTCATCTGTCGTATCGAATAATGTAAGATCATGTCTGTCATTACTAAATTTAGACTACCACCAACTAAGATTAATTAATGAAGGTAACCTTAAAAATGTACGCGAATTGCTTTTAAATATTAATGTAGTATCAGCAGAAGACAGGGCGACAATATGCGCTTTGCAAGAACTGGGTCAGCAGCGCGAAGGCAGTTTGTTAACTTCTTTAACACTGCAAGAGGCAGAGGAGCTTCATGTGTTTCTTTGTACAAACTAATTGGTACTCATGTATTTTTTATTGCTTAATTAATATATCTTTTTGTAAACTTTGATTTGCGAATAAATGATATAATAATAAGCAGACACGAAACCTAGCATGAAATGATGTGTCATAATGATATTCCAAGTTGTAACACTGCTGGACAACTGTTACAGTCTGGTTAACGAGACCTTAGCAACAGGATATACACGCGCAACATTGATAACGCATGATGTAAGGGGGCGCTCAGAGATGCTGCGATCAATTACTTTACTACTAAGGTGGCAATGGGGAATTGCATTGAAACAAATACATCGGGAGATCACAAGCAAGTATCATACCTCTGGCTAATACAGAGTAACACATTATTGCGTTATAATGCCGCTGTATTTTACTGATGAAGCAGTGTCACATACAATAGCCCTAATGGGCGAAGTCTCAGACGCACGAGGTGCTAGTCTACCTAGATAGCATCTTCCCGTTACAAGGTAATACGTTGCTTGGCGTAAGCACTGTCTGCATTGATATGTTACATCACTGTTGTATTTCTTACGAGGCGGCAACAACGACAACCAGACGACTAATATATTGCATTAAGGTTTATTACACCATTGGCCAACATGGGATACACGGCCTTAAATCTGGTACGGTAAGTAAAGTTGGCCCTGATCTGTACAGTTGGGTTGGTGATACTGTCGATCGCCTTGACAAACTGCACTGGACAGAAGCAAGGTATTCGCACAAATGATGAAGATAATGACGATGATTACGCAGGCTTTTTGTAACCGTGCATATTTTCCCCTGGGGTATGGGTGAGAAATGGCGATGAGGAGGTCCACAGCCAACATTATAGTTAACCATATCGAGGCCAACAATAATCTCTGCATGAAGCTACTAGGAAAGCAGACATATCATGTGGCATAACCATGTGCGGCTTGTCTCGTTATGTGGTGTTCGATGCGATGCAAGGAGAGCAACACCACGAATAGAGAAGCGTGCTGATGCTAGTGAGGTCAGATGACAGTTGATGGAGGTGCACATACTCCTGCGACTGAGAACTATTACAGTTAGAATGAATCCCAGTATTCAAAAATTGCAGACTATGGGTACGATATATCTATCGATGATATGGGCGGCAGTGTCACCACCGGGGAAAGTTGGTTGATATAAGAATAGTCCCTTGCCATGCTATAAGTAGAGTTAGTAAGTACTGGCCAGGAGGAACTGTTCGAGTCCCACCATTGGGATTATGCGTAAGGTTCCACCAAACTCAGGGCAAATGCCCAGATTGATGGTCCCTTATTGCGTTACTCGGTGCGTTGTGTTTCTTTTAGCTCTAGCCATATTAAGAAGATTTGACAACAAAGATATATTCAAAAATGTTTATGTTGCCCTTAAGTCGGACATAACGCATTAGATATGGCAGCGCAAAATCGACAAAGGTGGTAGCAGTAATCTGAAATTGGTCTAAATGAGAGCAAAAGATTGTTTCTGTTCAACCAAGTGACTACTTATGTGATGTGTGGCGTATCACGTAAATAACAGTATTCCGTTCTGGCAGTATTTATTCATGCTCTTATCCATAATGTGATCAGTCAAGACCTACATGTTGAGATCAATAGAACAGTGTCAATAGCTACGTAAGTTTCTTTCTTAGTTCTATATCTAGACATCTTTGAAAATGTATCTTGCAGTACTTTTGTAGGAACAGGCGACTGTTAACTGTGCTGCCTCACCAGGCACAATGAGAATAAACACAGGCAATGATAATACTACAATCTGAGATTGTATTATATTGTAGCTGCATGATTTTCTGCTGTGATTACGTTACCTATGGCGATTGTGATAAACACCTGTTCCGAGTCGTCCAGATTGTTGGCTCTTACGGATTGATAATTCTCTAAATGTTAAGCTTAGAACAGTGTTTAATCAGGTTATGACATATCATCATATTTGACAGCTGTGAATCATGAGATGGCATTGTAATAATATATAGCATCCCGTCGATCCAAAAGACTGCACTTACTTAAATCTAAATAAAAATCCATTACCAATATAGACGGCGCCCCGATTGTGATCTTAAGCCAATCCTGTACAACGAGGTGTGACAGCTACGCGTTAACCAAGGCTATATAAAGGCTAACCTGTGTATTATACCTTTTTGGTAATAATGATCAACAATAGAACCAATTATGGGAGGCACGTGCCTGCACTATCAGGAAAAACCGCAGTGAAAAATCCCAAATAAAACTGATTCCCAAATGGCATGGCCAATTACTTAATGAGCCATGCACATGGTCCTTGGTGCCACCACGGGCTGGAGTTTTATGTCTGCTATATTAACATGAAAGAAACTACAAGGGCCATATATATTGAAGCAACCACACCCAATCTCCTCTGCATCAACTCGTTTGAGGTACGTTAGTTGGTGCTGTTATCCCTACTGATAATTGCCGGGGTGGGTCACATCATCAATATCATGTCTAATATCACATGACACGCACGTAATCATAAAGGGGGTAATGAAGTCCAAATAACAACGGGTACATAGTCGGGTCTTATGCAAATCGATGCAGTCTGGCACATCAGAGAAGCCCATCTTTGGCGTTATTATGTCCAGGTATTTTACAGATGAAGCAGCGCCGTGTGTAATAGTGCAGTTAGGAGAACCTCACAGTGATTGGGCAGCACTTAACGAAGTCAAGATTTATGGGTAACATCCAAACGACGACTCTTCTAATATCTCGACAAAAGTGAGTGCACCTTTGCACTGGACAATTGAGATGCAAGTCTGCCTAGAAAGCACCCTACTAATTCACGGTAACGCGTCGCCAGGCGATAACATTGTCAGCAAGTGTATTAAACATTGCTGTTGTATTTCTGTCAACTCGCCAATGTTGTCATATTTATTCATGCATCGTACATGGAGTAGATGCATCCATCCGTGGAGTGCATGACACTTGGCCAGGGAACCTGCTTGCATTGTTATGTGTCTGCCTACGAGGCTTCCCACTGTTATGTTCTCCGTAATGGATCATATTAACACTTGGTGTAAAGCAGTACAAAGGTTTCAGGTCATAAGTTATTGACCTACACATTCAGCTACGAACTGTTGACAGAAGGTCTTGACTGACAAAAAGGTTACACCGAATGCCGTATTGGGGAATCTCTCACTTGGAGATTGAGGTTTTTAAAAACCACAATCTACAACAAAACTTGATCTATGGACTTAACGCAGCGATTATCCAACAATTGTATCTATGTTTTAGCTCAGTGGTGACGACGCCAAGCTGTTGGTAACGAGTATTTGTATACGGGGCATTAACACATAGAGGCCTCGCATTCCAATCGTAGCAGTCAAGCTGATATCGTTTAAATGAGTGCATCGTGTTTCTCACACCAGTAGCGAATAGGGACTGACCAGGTTTAACGAGGAGCGCGAAGTGACAACGCAGCACCCGTGGATATAAATATATATAGAGATAGAGATATATATATAGATAGATAGAGAGAGATAGAGATATAGAGAGAGAGAGAGATAGAGAGAGAGAGAGATAGAGAGAGAGAGAGAGAGAGAGAGAGATCTAGAGGGAGATATAGATAGGGGGAGAAAGATATAGATAGAGAGATAAATATCTCTATATATATCTCTCTATATATATATCTAGAGATATCTCTATATATATATAGTCCATATATCTATATATATATATATATATATATATATATATATATATATACTGCTTACATGGATATTACCTAATATATATATATACATATATATATATATATGTATATATATATATATATATATATATATATATATATGTATATATATGTATATATATATATATATATATATATATATATATATATAAATATATTAGGTAATATCTATATAAGCAGTATTTCAGATATTTTACGTACACATTTTACAGCAATGCGCGATTACTTTCCGGATAAACGGCAATAGAAGCATGCAGTCGACATATATGATCTCGGTCGGTATCTGATTCAGCAGCCTCCCTCATTCATTTCCCTATTATCATTGACAACGCGCGCATAACTGTTGGAGAAAATCTACATTTTCTTTATGACATAAATTTTTCAAAAGACAAAGAAGTAACATTTAGACTGGCAATGAATATGCTCGTAGCTCACATACCCGGCTCGAAGTTTGCTTTGCAAGATTCGTAGTGTATATCAGTTGCTGTACGTATCGAATTAGACATTGGTTTACGATTGTCCAGAACAGAAGTACGTACAGTCAACCAGTTTGCATTGACGCCTGCAGAAGACACCTGTAAGAATTCTTATACATTGGACTTGATTTGCGAGCTAGGGATAACTAAATATTGTTTTTAGCCCCCCATTTTCGTTGCTATCAGCTGATATTTTTACTTAATACACCACACAGTAAAAAACTGTATCAAATAGAGCAGGTTTAAGAAAGACAAACCCAAGGAGTACTTACAGAGAGTCATTCACTAAGTAGTATCAGCATGTCATCCCATGAATGCCTCATTATGTGTTTAAGAAATGGATGCTGTAAATTGTGTAACTGGCATGTTTGGGTCTTACGTTCGGATGTAGCAAAGAAGGCCCAAGGTTAAAACAGATATGTTGCTTTTTGCATTACCTCACTTGAGCGTAATACACCATCACTGTGCCTACATTGTCATTTTGCGAAGGAAACAAAAGTTCTCAGCATGGAGCATTTTTTGCTTGACATGAAAGCAAAGCTGCGTCCGGTTAGTCTAACAACATATTCATCACCAGTATACGTTGCTAATTAGATAACCTATTACACAAATCATGCAGTGCTGTGGTTAAAATTACCTCCGATGATGAAGGCGACAGAACAGCAGCATTATACGCAAATCATAGTAGCAGCTGTCATCATTAGTACATGAATCAGCTGTATCGCGAAATTGGCTTTGCGTCTGATGTTATTTGCCTAGTACAGTTGCAGCACACATATAATATTCGCGCGGTATGTAACCAGAATGCTTAGCAACGACACGTCGTAGTTTATCCATTACAATGTTAGAGCATACTCGTCGTTTGTATCGTACGTGGCTTACACATTTAATAGAACAGACATGATCGCACATGCATATATTATTATTCCACCAGGCGGCGATAGGGAGGAAGCAATCTTTAAAACTAAAGATAACATGTAGCTGTATACTTAAGTTAATTGTACTAAGGCATTGCACTGATATGCCAACACAGCAGACCAATAAAATTCGCACTCCAGGAAGAAACAATATGTCACTTGATTATCGGACTAATAGTTCCATGGGGCCTGACTGTTGTCAGATTATCGAGCTAATAGTTACATTTTTGATCTACATCTGTTCACATTTTTAAGTCATAATCTACCAAAGATTTGAACAAGCCATAGCCACATCGTCTGAACACATCTGCCACGATGCAATTGACATCTTAAATTCGCCACACCGATCTCATTTATTATGTAATGTGATGAAAAATTCGCAACCGATGGGTACGATATATCTTTCGATGATAAATGCGGTAGGGTTTTATGCCAGGGACAGATCGTTGTGATAAGAGTAGTCCCATGTCATGTTATGTGTAGAGTTATGTAATGCTGGCCAGGAGGTAATGTTCGCGTCCGCATTTGTGCTTATGCATACGGTTTCACTAAACTCACAGCAAATGCCCAGACAAAAGGTCCTTTGTTGTAAGAGCCGGCGTGTTGTGCTCCTCAGAGTACAAACCACAATCGTTATCTGGTTTAATAATATTAAATAGAACATTACCAGCAAGGCACATTAATTATTGGTACACATGTTGCCCATAACGCTCTGCGTATAGCTGCGCAACATTGACACAGCTGGAAGCAAAAAGTTGTGACTGGTCAAAACGATGGCAAAAGGTTGCATCGTGGAACGTACAAAACTGTAATGGGGCAGTAATCGAGTGATGGGAAAAGGGGCTTTCGAAATATAAGATCGACAAAGATGTTGGCCCAAAGTTATACTTGGTTATGATATTTTGTCTAAATATCTCCCCTGACCTGTCACGATAGACCCGGAACCCTTTGAGTGCAAAGAGCTAAGCCGAGTTCGTACAAATATAACATGTTAACATATTGATATTTTGAACTTATTGCTCCTGGCGCAAATTTATTCAAGCTATAGCAAAATGTTCAGGCGGTTTTGTTAACACACTTACCTCATCAGACGACCAGTCGTGACGGAAATCTTTAGATCCATAAAACAGTGCCAATAACTAAAGTTGTTCTCTATCTATACATAGTAGAGTACGTGTCGCCGTCGCAAGTAGTAATTCGCCGTCTGCTCTACTAACATTAAATGAACTAAAAGGGGTTCATATAATCAAATTGGTGGGTAGGGGAGAAGGGGCGACGCATATTTATTGAGCTAGGCATAGTTGTTAGTTTGCCCAACATCGGCGTCCAATAATGTAACTGAGGTATTTTGTCATGCTAATTGATGCATCGTGCCTGGAGTAGATGCATCCATCCGTGGCGCGTCGATAACTTGATGGGGACCCAGCTGTTATTGTGGATGAGTTATGTGTGCACCTACGAGACTTCCGCCAATTATTTTCTGGATAAAGGATCAATACAATTGACTCACGGTCCAATCAACAACGCAATGACACAGGTACGGCGTCTACAAAGGCACCCTTGATGAGCATCCAAGCGATTGAACTTTTTTGTTTAATAGGGATAATATTGTAATTAATTAACCAAATAGTTCATACGAGCAAATAGTCTGTTTGTTGCTATCAGATGGCAGTCGACTGGAAAACAAGTGGTGAATGTCAAGGTGCCTTAGTCTGGTGTATTTAGTCTATTAACTCGGGACCGATTAAAAATTGAAGTGTGTGAAACTGACACAAGTGAGCGATCTAACACACGATGAAGTACCTGATATTGATCAGCAAACTGATCGACATCGACCAGTCTTGATATGTTGATGCTGGGAATATTGACTTGGGATGGTAAGCAGTACGGTTTCCCGTCATTAGATTGTAAATCTTACATTGTATTCAACTACACCGTGATTATCCATTACATAATCAGGTCCTTGTTCTCGCCTGGAATGTAACACGGATGGCGCCATCGGGATGCTCCAGTGACTTCCGAAATCATCCGGCAATTTGTCACAGCACTCGGTGAACGGATTCAGGCAATAGCAAGTGACGGGCTGTGCTTGATCCCATGTGTGACAGTGAGCGAGTGATGTTGGTGTAGGCTTTAGCACAGCGTCACCATCAATATATTTATAAATGCAGTCGCTATAACGACCTTAATTGTGATCACAAAACATTACTGTACAACGGGTCCAGCACAATCCTTGGCGTGGCAGCACCGCATTAATTTAGGCCATGGGAAAGCTGCCCGGTGTATTATACCATGCAGGTTCACAGTAGAGTCATTCAAACTATAGGGCTGGATAGCGCCTTAATTTAATGAAGACGCGTGTCCACGTATTGCAATGTAAGAAATACCGCAACCTCAAATATGAAGTAGACCTTCAAGACATCCCATAACTTAACACAACATGCATCCTATGAACAATGCCTTGAGCAGGAAGTACGTGGCGCAGTCGCAGGGGACAATTTCATGTCTGCTAGCTTGACAATCAATGAAATATAAGGGGCGTCTATGCTGAAACAATTACTGTTAATCCTCTCCTCAGCAACTCTTTGGAAAAACGTAAATTGGTACTGTCTGGGCAAAGGTGAATGCACACGACGTGCTAGTCTGCCTAGTTAACATCCTACCGTTACACGGTAAAACGCCAGGCGATTACTTTGTCTGCGTTTTTATACGATATAACTGTTGTATTATTGACAAGGCGGCAACACCAATAACAACGCCGACTAATCGATGACCCGATGTTTGAGTGGGAGCACTATTCGGTTCTTTGTTCTAATTCGTTTTTGTTTAATTCATAAGCGTTTAAAATGACAAATATGACACAATCGATAGATCTAGGCATCATTCTTTCTACTCGACATCGACAGTTAATAATGTTAACGAGTTGTTTTATTGCCGCCATATTAATTTGTGCATCCAACATACAGTACATACACCCATCCGTGGCGCGTCGATAACTCGATGGGGACCCAGCTGTTATTGTGGATGAGTTATGTGTGCACCTACGAGACTTCCGCCAATTATTTTCTGGATAAAGGATCAATACAATTGACTCACGGTCCAATCAACAACGCAATGACACAGGTACGGCGTCTACAAAGGCACCCTTGATGAGCATCCAAGCGATTGAACTTTTTTGTTTAATAGGGATAATATTGTAATTAATTAACCAAATAGTTCATACGAGCAAATAGTCTGTTTGTTGCTATCAGATGGCAGTCGACTGGAAAACAAGTGGTGAATGTCAAGGTGCCTTAGTCTGGTGTATTTAGTCTATTAACTCGGGACCGATTAAAAATTGAAGTGTGTGAAACTGACACAAGTGAGCGATCTAACACACGATGAAGTACCTGATATTGATCAGCAAACTGATCGACATCGACCAGTCTTGATATGTTGATGCTGGGAATATTGACTTGGGATGGTAAGCAGTACGGTTTCCCGTCATTAGATTGTAAATCTTACATTGTATTCAACTACACCGTGATTATCCATTACATAATCAGGTCCTTGTTCTCGCCTGGAATGTAACACGGATGGCGCCTTCGGGATGCTCCAGTGACTTCCGAAATCATCCGGCAATTTGTCACAGCACTCGGTGAACGGATTCAGGCAATAGCAAGTGACGGGCTGTGCTTGATCCCATGTGTGACAGTGAGCGAGTGATGTTGGTGTAGGCTTTAGCACAGCGTCACCATCAATATATTTATAAATGCAGTCGCTATAACGACCTTAATTGTGATCACAAAACATTACTGTACAACGGGTCCAGCACAATCCTTGGCGTGGCAGCACCGCATTAATTTAGGCCATGGGAAAGCTGCCCGGTGTATTATACCATGCAGGTTCACAGTAGAGTCATTCAAACTATAGGGCTGGATAGCGCCTTAATTTAATGAAGACGCGTGTCCACGTATTGCAATGTAAGAAATACCGCAACCTCAAATATGAAGTAGACCTTCAAGACATCCCATAACTTAACACAAACATGCATCCTATGAACAATGCCTTGAGCAGGAAGTACGTGGCGCAGTCGCAGGGGACAATTTCATGTCTGCTAGCTTGACAATCAATGAAATATAAGGGGCGTCTATGCTGAAAACAATTACTGTTAATCCTCTCCTCAGCAACTCTTTGGAAAAAAAACGTAAATTGGTACTGTCTGGGCAAAGGTGAATGCACACGACGTGCTAGTCTGCCTAGTTAACATCCTACCGTTACACGGTAAAACGCCAGGCGATTACTTTGTCTGCGTTTTTATACGATATAACTGTTGTATTATTGACAAGGCGGCAACACCAATAACAACGCCGACTAATCGATGACCCGATGTTTGAGTGGGAGCACTATTCGGTTCTTTGTTCTAATTCGTTTGTTTAATTCATAAGCGTTTAAAATGACAAATATGACACAATCGATAGATCTAGGCATCATTCTTTCTACTCGACATCGACAGTTAATAATGTTAACGAGTTGTTTTATTGCCGCCATATTAATTTGTGCATCCAACATACAGTACATACACCCATCCGTGGCGCGTCGATAACTCGATGGGGACCCAGCTGTTATTGTGGATGAGTTATGTGTGCACCTACGAGACTTCCGCCAATTATTTTTGGATAATAAAGGATCAATACAATTGACTCACGGTCCAATCAACAACGCAATGACACAGGTACGGCGTCTACAAAGGCACCCTTGATGAGCATCCAAGCGATTGAACTTTTTTTGTTTAATAGGGATAATATTGTAATTAATTAACCAAATAGTTCATACGAGCAAATAGTCTGTTTGTTGCTATCAGATGGCAGTCGACTGGAAAACAAGTGGTGAATGTCAAGGTGCCTTAGTCTGGTGTATTTAGTCTATTAACTCGGGACCGATTAAAAATTGAAGTGTGTGAAACTGACACAAGTGAGCGATCTAACACACGATGAAGTACCTGATATTGATCAGCAAACTGATCGACATCGACCAGTCTTGATATGTTGATGCTGGGAATATTGACTTGGGATGGTAAGCAGTACGGTTTCCCGTCATTAGATTGTAAATCTTACATTGTATTCAACTACACCGTGATTATCCATTACATAATCAGGTCCTTGTTCTCGCCTGGAATGTAACACGGATGGCGCCTTCGGGATGCTCCAGTGACTTCCGAAATCATCCGGCAATTTGTCACAGCACTCGGTGAACGGATTCAGGCAATAGCAAGTGACGGGCTGTGCTTGATCCCATGTGTGACAGTGAGCGAGTGATGTTGGTGTAGGCTTTAGCACAGCGTCACCATCAATATATTTATAAATGCAGTCGCTATAACGACCTTAATTGTGATCACAAAACATTACTGTACAACGGGTCCAGCACAATCCTTGGCGTGGCAGCACCGCATTAATTTAGGCCATGGGAAAGCTGCCCGGTGTATTATACCATGCAGGTTCACAGTAGAGTCATTCAAACTATAGGGCTGGATAGCGCCTTAATTTAATGAAGACGCGTGTCCACGTATTGCAATGTAAGAAATACCGCAACCTCAAATATGAAGTAGACCTTCAAGACATCCCATAACTTAACACAACATGCATCCTATGAACAATGCCTTGAGCAGGAAGTACGTGGCGCAGTCGCAGGGGACAATTTCATGTCTGCTAGCTTGACAATCAATGAAATATAAGGGGCGTCTATGCTGAAACAATTACTGTTAATCCTCTCCTCAGCAACTCTTTGGAAAAACGTAAATTGGTACTGTCTGGGCAAAGGTGAATGCACACGACGTGCTAGTCTGCCTAGTTAACATCCTACCGTTACACGGTAAAACGCCAGGCGATTACTTTGTCTGCGTTTTTATACGATATAACTGTTGTATTATTGACAAGGCGGCAACACCAATAACAACGCCGACTAATCGATGACCCGATGTTTGAGTGGGAGCACTATTCGGTTCTTTGTTCTAATTCGTTTGTTTAATTCATAAGCGTTTAAAATGACAAATATGACACAATCGATAGATCTAGGCATCATTCTTTCTACTCGACATCGACAGTTAATAATGTTAACGAGTTGTTTTATTGCCGCCATATTAATTTGTGCATCCAACATACAGTACATACACCCATCCGTGGCGCGTCGATAACTCGATGGGGACCCAGCTGTTATTGTGGATGAGTTATGTGTGCACCTACGAGACTTCCGCCAATTATTTTCTGGATAAAGGATCAATACAATTGACTCACGGTCCAATCAACAACGCAATGACACAGGTACGGCGTCTACAAAGGCACCCTTGATGAGCATCCAAGCGATTGAACTTTTTTGTTTAATAGGGATAATATTGTAATTAATTAACCAAATAGTTCATACGAGCAAATAGTCTGTTTGTTGCTATCAGATGGCAGTCGACTGGAAAACAAGTGGTGAATGTCAAGGTGCCTTAGTCTGGTGTATTTAGTCTATTAACTCGGGACCGATTAAAAATTGAAGTGTGTGAAACTGACACAAGTGAGCGATCTAACACACGATGAAGTACCTGATATTGATCAGCAAACTGATCGACATCGACCAGTCTTGATATGTTGATGCTGGGAATATTGACTTGGGATGGTAAGCAGTACGGTTTCCCGTCATTAGATTGTAAATCTTACATTGTATTCAACTACACCGTGATTATCCATTACATAATCAGGTCCTTGTTCTCGCCTGGAATGTAACACGGATGGCGCCTTCGGGATGCTCCAGTGACTTCCGAAATCATCCGGCAATTTGTCACAGCACTCGGTGAACGGATTCAGGCAATAGCAAGTGACGGGCTGTGCTTGATCCCATGTGTGACAGTGAGCGAGTGATGTTGGTGTAGGCTTTAGCACAGCGTCACCATCAATATATTTATAAATGCAGTCGCTATAACGACCTTAATTGTGATCACAAAACATTACTGTACAACGGGTCCAGCACAATCCTTGGCGTGGCAGCACCGCATTAATTTAGGCCATGGGAAAGCTGCCCGGTGTATTATACCATGCAGGTTCACAGTAGAGTCATTCAAACTATAGGGCTGGATAGCGCCTTAATTTAATGAAGACGCGTGTCCACGTATTGCAATGTAAGAAATACCGCAACCTCAAATATGAAGTAGACCTTCAAGACATCCCATAACTTAACACAACATGCATCCTATGAACAATGCCTTGAGCAGGAAGTACGTGGCGCAGTCGCAGGGGACAATTTCATGTCTGCTAGCTTGACAATCAATGAAATATAAGGGGCGTCTATGCTGAAACAATTACTGTTAATCCTCTCCTCAGCAACTCTTTGGAAAAACGTAAATTGGTACTGTCTGGGCAAAGGTGAATGCACACGACGTGCTAGTCTGCCTAGTTAACATCCTACCGTTACACGGTAAAACGCCAGGCGATTACTTTGTCTGCGTTTTTATACGATATAAACTGTTGTATTATTGACAAGGCGGCAACACCAATAACAACGCCGACTAATCGATGACCCGATGTTTGAGTGGGAGCACTATTCGGTTCTTTGTTCTAATTCGTTTGTTTAATTCATAAGCGTTTAAAATGACAAATATGACACAATCGATAGATCTAGGCATCATTCTTTCTACTCGACATCGACAGTTAATAATGTTAACGAGTTGTTTTATTGCCGCCATATTAATTTGTGCATCCAACATACAGTACCTACACCCATCCGTGACGCGCCGAGCACTCAATGGCGGCCCTGGTTGCATTGTGGAACATATCTGTGTCTAACTACAACGCCTCCTCTCCCTTTTTACATCTATAACGAATCATTACCCGAGACTCAATGTCCACGCGGTTACACAATGATTTATGCACGGCGTCTACAATGCTTCCCTGAATAAGCTTTAACGAACTTATAAATGACTTCTTTAATTCTTATTTGACTTAGCATTGATTGACAAATAACATGTCGCAGTAAAAATCATAAATGGGACGTATGGATTTCCACTACGTAATAAAAATTGTGCTTCAACACATTCCATTCAAACGCGTGATAACAATAAACTATACATGGATTGGAATAAAGAGCTGTTGCTATGATAAAGGGTTTGTGAGCTATTTGGTAGCTACTCCAATGTAGTTAGAGCTTGTATTTCTGTTGGATGAGGGAACTTAATCACAGTCGTGCTAATATTGAGCAGGAAGTGGCGTGGCATACTACTTTATCAGTGTGTCAGCCTTCACGGTGAGCTGCTCATTCGCAGCTAATATTACTTGTTATCCTCCTGCTACAATAGTGTACACACAGTATTGAGCGGGTGTTTACTATATGTCAAACTTCATATACATTAATGTTATCGTTGGCTATGTGAACAATGATGGACGCTTCGTATTCAACTGACTACGGCATATGTCTCATTCCGCATGATTATCCGTCCGTAATCAGGGTAACGGCCTCATTTTTCGATCCACGACTCATTGCATTATACGACATTATAGACCTCAGATTTGTACACCATAGCTGCATCATCAGAACACACTTACACCGATATAATTTACTTGTAAGTGTCGTCATTCAGATCTCATTAATTTTATAACACTATTAATTTATAACGGTGTCATTTTGTTGGACCAGCACTCACCATCACAACGTTCTTAGTGCTTCTTGAACAACGCCCCTCATTAAAACACACGATGATTGTTAATTGCTTCCATTCTCAATTAACATCTCACCACAGTAATGACATCAAATATATCACAAAATAATATTATACAGCATAAGGCCCAGCTTGACTGCACATTCAAGATACATTATGAGCGTGCCAGATGGAACAACGGTTTTCATGTTAACGCCGATTAGATCAAAATAAAATATAGAAAGAGTTTACGAACCGGTAGTTTACTCCTCATGGCAGCCTCAACAGAGATATATGTTTCTTAGTGATAAACCGATATACGATATTGAATATTTCGCAGACAATTAATATTCATATTAAGAACACAAAGAGGCTAAACCATCAACGCAATCCACTTGCCAAATAATCATTAAAGGGAATTCAAAACGCCGAATAATTTTTTAGATGATACCAATAATGACTTGGACGATAGAGTTCCATTCCAACAACTTCAGTGCCAAAATAAGATGAAAGGTAGGCAAAAACAATATCAGCATTGCCTCACAAATGCATTGGCTCGATCGAGTCGTAAATGAAACCATAAATAAATTGATTCATAAACGATCATACAATGAAAGCTATGGCAGTGGTACCAAAAGTGTGATACGAAATGTAAGATATAAGGTTGCAACGAGTTTATACGTGATGATTGCTGACGACGTTGAGATTTGTGTGGCCTGGTAACTATTGAGGCTGCCGTAGCTGCATAAAACATTCAATCAAATGATTGGATCACAGTCTAGTGTGAATGCAGAAATAGTCACGACAAGAAAGTAACGTATTGGTCACAGCAGGCGATGAAATGTATCAAGGAATTGACTGAGAAACAAGTCAATAGATGATAATCATTAGCATATTAGCTTTGTGAGACGCGAGTAGAATTAAAATGAGTGGGTACGGGACCTATCCATTGAATTTACGGAGCAAGGAAAATAACAGCAGCAACAGTGAACAGGACATGAATATGTCATGGCGCGACGAAATGGATCAGGACTAGCATGGACTAGTAGTGGTCACCTGTAATTGCAAATAAAGCCCGCTTATAATGACAGGCGGCTCGGATGTACTGTATTATTTGCCCCCTGCCGCTGATGTGTTCCTACGACGATCGCATGACTGCATGTTACGACGCACACGTCTCAGCATGCACATTTCCTTCTGAGAAGAACATCAGTTACATATCGTGATAAGCGTATTCAAAATTCAACATTAAACACTCTGTCTCTATGATATATATCGCAATTAAAATTTTCCTCCATTCTCTCGGAAGAGCAGTGACATGGCGCCCTGTCTCTCCGTTTTAAATAGCAGGCGATTAGCATCAGGCTCGCAATATTCTGGAGATTCTGAATGTAGTCGTAGTTATCCTAGAAAACGTAGGGCGGCAATGAAAGAGGCCAACGCTCCATGACAATCGAGCACACTTCCAATTAGTGACATATTTTGAAGAGGGCGTAACGACACGAACAAGCAAGAGCCATGCGAAGACAAGAGTACGGAGATGATAGAGTGAGTATAAGGCTCTTACAGTTGGCTTTTAATTGAAGCAATTATGTCGAAAGTAAAGCTGGAGAAGTTATTTATAATATTGGAATATCCACAGCACGTGCTGATAGGATCAAATATAAAAATAGTTCCGGGGGATGAAGCTATTGATCTCCAATCTGCTCCCGTGTATAACTTCAAAAGCAGGAACCAGTCTTGTGACTTGACGGCCTTGAAATCACACGCGCTCAGCTAGCCCTCTTTAATGTAACATGATTCGTTGTCCACAACGACGATGTGGGGTCCTCCGTTTGAGTAGCTCTGGCATATAAGAAAGTTGAGGTAGTTTGATCCCGACAGTAGTTGTACTGATGGTATATATTCGAGACAGGAGTAACTAGCAAAATGGGCTATCCCCAATTTTCTATAGCTGCCCGTTTAACAGTTTTACGCCGGTCATAAGGCGAAGTTGATGGATGTTTGTCACACAAAAAGTAATGGTTTACAAATAATCAGTCCGACATATGGGTAAACATGGCCACCAACGTAGTGTTTGCTGTTGCTAGAAAGACAGCCACGTATGTCATCAATTATGTACACTCCCCTTGCCTCATCTTAAGGTGGCCGACCCTTGTGATTCTTTCAATGAATTATCATACTTTGGTCTTGGTTTGTTTGCAAGCTGTGGAAACCCCAAACTTAATTGGTTAACAATCTAGATATGGTGTTTCATACACTGCTAACACCGTGTAGATTAGTTCTTGATTGGTTAGCATGAGTTGAATGATCTGCACAAGTAAGCAATGTAAAGACAGGTGGATGTGAAGTTAGTAGGGATAGGAGTCAGGCCGCAAGACATGATGCAAATTCCTCAATGAGATGCAGCTTTCTACGAACCTCAGCTGTCACAACAGCCGCTGTGTAAATGGTGACCTACAACGACATGAGTTTTAGGCGTGTGATGCGCCCTCGTTATCCATGCTTTGACTATGCGTTGATGCTCCAATAAAAGACTTATAGCTAAGCGCACACGACCGGTAGAACCTTTCTTAGCCACAGACATTAAAGGCGAAACTGTTCGAAGCTAATGGATTCTTGGGAAAGTGACCTATAATTGCCCCCTTGTGAATAACATTGTCTGCATTTGTATAAGGCATCATTGTTGTATTTCTGACAAGGTGGCATCACCATGCAACATTCGGACGACTGATCGATTCCCAGATTTATGGTAGTTTTGTTCGGGGGGGGGGGGGGGGGGGGGGTTAACCTTACCTATGACAGATTATGTATTGAGCTCGGTATTATTGTTAGTTTGTCCAACATCGACAGCCAATAATGTTAATGAGTTGCTTTATTGTTATATTAATGTATGCATCTTACTTGTAGTAAATGAATCTATCTGTAGTGCCGAACCCTTCTTGGGAACCTTAATTGCATATTGGGTAGGTTATGTATCTGCCCACGTCGCCTAACCCTTCTTTTTCACCACAACGGATCAAATAAGTGACTCACGGTCTAAGGGGCAAAACAATGACACATGAGCATCCACAAAGACTCCCGCAATGAGCTATGTTAACTATGTTTGACAAATAATGTGACCAATAATTTTAAATGAGGTAAAAATGTGTTGGCAGTCGACAAAATCGAAAAGTTTTCTAGGGACAGAACAGAACTAATACTGGCAAGATAGGCTTAACAAACTGTGACAGCTGATCAAACAGACGTGAAATATGGCAAGACATAACGCGTTACAATGAGAGTCCAAGATGTTACACTGCTGGACAAGAGCTATATATGACACCCGTTCATACAGCTGTTAGTCAGAGATTCAGATATTCAGAATGGTTTGAATTGTTATTGCGCAGAATGACCTTGATCATATATAGTTAATATCCTGCAGTCGTGTGAACCGTTCTAAAAATATGCGCACAAAGATTGGTAAATCTCAAGAAAGAATGCTCAAATAAGAGAATATTGGTTGATTAACCAAATGCTACATACAAGACAATTGTCTTGATGAACATATGCATTGGCAATAGGTGTATTAAATCGAGAGAGAGTAGAAATAGAAGGGTGTTTAACTGATGCGATCTAACACCCGACATGTTAAATGATCTTGACCGGCTAACTGATCGACGAAGACCAGTCTGAATTTGTTGATGCCGGGAACCTCAAAATGGGGTGTAAGTAGTGCTACGTTTTCCGATCATTATACCTCACAATGTATTCCACTACGAACTGGTATGATAATAACGGTTGAATGACGGAATATATCGTGTTTTTCGCATTGTTGGAGAATAGCGACTACACAGGTATAAAAGTTCAACTCTCTGCATTCAATACACATGGCTGCAGCGAGGCACCTGTCCCTAATGATGGTCATTTCCAATAATTGTTCTTGTATAGTGGTCAGTATAACTAGAAATAAACAGGGGTAGGCATGGCAATCTGACAAGACAAACGAGGCGAAAGCAAATTACGCTACGACCCAATGGGTGAGTTTCATAAGCTTATAGGATATATCATGGTGGTATAAGCTGTGAGAGACGCGAGGAGGATGAAGAACATACGTGGATACGGGACCTATTCACTGTAGTCATAGAGCAAGGCAAGTGATATCGTCCACTCTCATTAATTAACGATGAGTTACCTCAAGCTAATACATCAAGGATTAAGAGGACATGAACATGTCAAAGGGAGAAGAATTGGGTCGGGACTAGGAAGATCACTTTACCAGTCTGGCCATTTATGGTCAGGCGGCTTGGTTGTGCTTTGTGGTGTTATTTGTGGCTCGACGTGTTTCATTCTACGGGCATGGGGATATGACAGTGGAAATGCTTTGACACGTTGTTAACGCTGAACAAACGTCTGAGGCATATTGAACGACCAATAAGGTGACCACTGATTGTAACAGGCTCTTGATGATGAATACACAATCGACCGAGGAGGATGGTTCAAATGAATATGTGACTGCGATCTGTAAGTCTTATTGGAAAACGAATGGAATATGTCCGTGAAATGACACGAAGAAATATTGTCCACAGTGAAACATTTCATGTTAAGCGATATGTTGAAGCCCTGTCCGTAAAGTGTCATGGCAGAAAGATGTAATATGGTGTGGCCTTAGCCCTGTCCTTGATGCATAATGGTGAAGCCATGACTAGTATGTATTGTTGAATGTCACAACAATTGCTGCCAGAAAAGTGCGAACAAACGCCAAGTCCTGTCCAATCATCGATATCCTATGTAACAGGGCACCAACCACCATCAATATTTTCCGTGCCATTACCTGTTGGATGCACATAAAACTCAGAGGCAGAGAGATCGTGTGAAAGCGTCCTGGCCCATCAGTAAGGGCATTGATGTATGCATTGTTGTTAAAAATTTTGTTCAATCACATATTTATTGCGTGCTAATCAGTAGAATCATCAGCCAGCGTTGTTGCGTGCTGGTAATCACAAGAAATGTTCACTTCGGTCCACGCGCTCCCACTTCAGCCAGACAATTAATTGTTGACATACCGTTATATTATTAAATATTTCAGCTGCCAATAGTTCAATCAATTGAGTGACATGTTTCAACGTTTGACGAATATACATAAGCTCAACAACAGGCACATATATTGATTTAATTGCATGCCAACATATGGAAAACAACCTATTGTGATAGTCACGATCTCCCGCATATTCGTCACTCCGATATTAATTATAATATAACATTACGAAAGCATAACAGGTCAATCTCGTTGCACCAGCCCTCATTATCACACCGTTCTCTCGTTACTACATCCCAAACAACGCCGCAATAGACATCTCACTACAGCAATAACATTCGATACATCTTACACAATAGTATACAGCGTGATGCCCAGTTTTACTGCATAGTCAACATTATCGTAAGTGGCCCGCTAAACAGTGGTTTGCAGCAACCATGTTGCAACTAAGTAGATAAAAATATGATATACAAAGAGTTAAATAACTGGGTTTGCACTCCTTATGATCGCCGAAACATACATTATTGTTCCTTTGCGATTAACAACTATACCACTACCAACTCTCAGAGCGAATAAATGTTCATAACAAGAAGACACAGAATACTTAAACATCAATGCAATCCACCAGCCTCCGAGCGACACGGCGTGTTACATATTGCAAGGTAACTTTGCCAACCATTCCATTAAGGTAACAAAAATCAGTTTCTTACATGATACACACAACTGAGGGGCCAAAATTAAATGAAAAGGTAGGCAATAAATACGTTAATGTGCTCTTAGAAGTCGATACAAAGCCTCACAATGGGATTGGCTATATAAAATCCTCGTTGATGGAAATTTAGATAAATTTCATCAATAAATCTCTAGTAAGCTATGTCGGAGATTACACATGAGTGATATTTCTTGTCAGTTGATAGAATGCAAACTGCTTCCACGTGATGATTGAGGACGACGTTGAAGTGGCCAATTCGCGTTCTTGTGACCTGATAACTATCAAGGCTGCCGTAGCTGAATAAATCATCTCATAAAAATATTGGACCGTAGACTAGTGTAAATGCCTGCAGGTTGGTCCCGCAAGCAGAGCGATTGTGTCTCAGTTGGGTAACAACGGTGTCTAAATCAAGCAAAGACACGCAGCCACGGAAAACACAACGGCAGAAATGTAATGCCTCGTCAGTAGAAATACACTCGACAAGAAAGTAATGCATTGGTCACAGCACACTGTGAAAGGTGTCATGCAATTCACTTGTAACGAACAATTGATGGAGCTTACTCTACGGTGTAATGTTGTGTGGCTGGGTGGGTGAAAAACTTTTGTCGGCTTCATCGAAGGCTGTTCGCCATGAATACTCACCTGTATATGTGCACTATTTTCCGACCCACGTGTTGCACGAGCACATTCCTTTTTCTTCAGTTTTTGTCATATGAGCGTGCCTCTTGTACAATGCGATTGTCGACAAAGGTTGTAACAGCTGCCTTATTGGGAAGTTTTGAGGTGCACAAGCATTTAAGTACCTTTAGAGTAAGATGACTCAAAGGAACCCAAAAACCAAAAAATTGGGTACGATATATCTGTTGATGCTATGGACAGCAAGGGTAGTCCTACGTTATGTAATGAGCATAATTTGTTAGAGCTTGTCAGGAGGAACCGTTCGCGTCCGCCATTGTGTTTCGGTGAATGGTTCCACAAAACTCAGAGGAAATGACTAGACTGAAAACCATTCATTGCAAGTCCCGGCGCGTTGTACTCCTCTTACTTAATCGAGGTCCGATTCCGCTACGAAGAGATATCAAACATAAGCAAGGACAAAATATATGTTGCACGCCTGTCGCACTTGACGCACTGAATATGGCAACGCAACATGGATACAGATGGTTGCAGAAGCCTGCTATTGGTCTTAATGAGGGCAAAAGGTCGTGTCTGTTCGACCAAGTGTGAGGAGCGCAACGTAAATAACAGTATTCCAGTCAAAACCAAGCCATGCGACAGGATATTTCCTCCAAACATCTCTGCTTGACTAGCAGACGTGTTACAGTAGGTCCCGAGCTATGTAAAAATGCAGAGCTGATTGGATATCAGTATCGGGACCCAGTTGCCCTTGGCAGCAATATAGTCGAACTCGAGATGAACGTTCAGGTAGTATCTCATTACGCTCTTGTTCCATCATGCGATCCGTCCAGGCCCAAATCTTGAGATAAATAGAACAGTGTCAATCTCTACATCAGTTAGGTTCATGCTTGCATATTAAAACATCTTTAAAAATATATTTTTAAGGACACCTGTTGCCAGTGCTCACTCATGGGAATAACCACGGGAAATAATGCTAAAACATGCGTCTGTATGATAACAACATGACTTTCTGTTGTGCTCAAGCTCCCTGTGGCGGTCGTGATGAACACCGCGCTGTCCAGATTGATGGTTCTGATGGATAGATAACTCTCGAAATGTTAGCTTAAATACTGTGTTCATTCAGGTATTGAAATATCTTTACATTAAAATGTCGTTAACATTTACATGACACTGGAGCCTTAATAATATACAGCATCTAGATGATCAAAAATACTACTCTTAGTTAAATATAAATCCATTAACTATATAGACGGTGCCCCGAGTCAATATTGCATAGCGAATCAGGCGGGACAGTTACGCGTTAACAGAGGCTGATATATGTATATGACCCTCTATGTAAGAATGATCAACAATTAGACCAATCATGGGAGAACAACGGCAATGACAAATGGATTAAACTAGGCAAGGCGCTCGTACCGGGTTTTTTTGATGATCATCTTCAGCTTGGATATGAGAGATAGTTAGTAGGATTAAAAGTGCTAGATTAAAGGTGCTTGATTTTGTGAGATCAATGCGAATCGCCCAACATCTAAAGATAAAATAATTACGTTCAGTGATTCCAATTGCAATTGGACTCATTATTCAATGTTTTGAAGACTATGTTATGATTATCGCTTCTTGGAAAACGAGAATTAGTCCTTACACTGTCAGAATCGATAGCGCTGTTTTCGGACATATATGGTTCGAATCTGTGCAACAGAATACCAACTGCATTATTTGGATTGGAAGGCTCAAGCGTTTGAGACCACTCAAAACTCCATTGCGAATCGTCCAACTGAAATACATCGCTCTTCGGGACTTTAACATTCGCGGACCTGTCAGTGACGAGGTAATCGAGTGACGTCACGAGATGCTGGGCCGGAAATTTTGAAAATGGCGAAGGGTGCTGAAAAATCGACTTTATATTTCAAATTACGATATGTTCGGGTGACTTGTTCAGAAATTGAACCATAAAAAATGAGCAAATGCAGCTTATTCTTTCATTCGGCTTCATAAAAATAATTATACAGGTGCAATGAAGGCAGTGGAGGATGAGAGAGCGGGAACTAGGCGAACCATATGGGCGTATGCGCGCACACGGTCGAGGATGTGAGGAATATAAGCCATGATATTTGGGAGAGATGAGTCACGAGCTTCAACAGCCTTTGTATGATGTAAGTGATGTGAGTCTTGTTAACCGCGTCTAGCAATAGCCTTATATCGAACTGTGATAGACAGATAAAAGGGAGAGCTATATGTGTACGAAGCACGCTAATACCATGAAGATAGTGCTTGCTTGATAAGTATGGGTTGAGTAATCTGAACAAGTAAGCAATGTAACGACATATGGTTGTAGAGGTAGTCGGAATAGGGGTCAGGGCAACGTCGCGGTCGAGCTGAGCTAAACCATTGGGGATGCTAAGAAAGGAAGCACAGATAAAGAGGGTGAATAACTGGTTAAATGTGATCGAATTATACCCCTAAACATTACATCTGTAACTTCATACTCTTGTGTGTTGATGGAAGTTGATAGCCTGTAACGGGTCTCGGAATGAGAATGGCACCCTAGTTGCTGAAAGAGCGGTGACAGGTGTGGCATAAGTAGGCGTCGCGGTAGGTTTGGCGATCAAATAAGGTGCCCTGTTGTCATGAGGTAAACCAGATTATGAAACGCTGGATAGATGGGGTGAGATGACCCAGCTTGGTGCGCCGGCAAAGTTGATTAAAGCTCTCTCTCCATTTCGGCAACCCTTTAACCCTTTAGGACAAAAAATAATTCCAGTCTATACTCCTGGCGTCTCAGCTCCTCTTTTTCGCCCTGCAGCGGTAGCTCACTTGATATTGTCTTGGATGAGCGTAGAAGCCACGAATCTCAAAGAAATCGTTGTAAATGCACCTATGCTGCTGGCATCAAACGTCATGATAGAATTGACTTCGGCTGAAGTCAAAGTTGAGCTCGTAACGGACGCCATAGTGCTTTAAGAGCTCCATGGTTTAGGGTGACCCTTCGGCGGTGACAAAAAAGTGCTGCAAATCTATGATACCAATAATATAGCAAATAGTCGAAGAAGGGACAGCAGATTGATACAAGTCCAGACACAGCAAAGAGTAACCGAAAGAGGCAGCGCACGGGGATAAACGACTATAGTAAACACCGCTAGGGGTGAGATGAAGCAGGACAAGGGATCGCAAGGTAGCCGAACAGGGAGAACGCCAGATGGCGAGGCACATGAGAGAGGAGGAGGCTAATTACTTGCTATTAAAAACTCAATAGCGTTATAATGAAGTCAAAAGGAGAGCGTACACATATACAGATTTTAGCGATGCGATACACTCTTGAACATCAGAGTATCCAATCAGAGCGTTATTATGTCACTGTATATTACAGATGATGCAGCGCCGTATGCATTAGCTCTGTTAGGAGAAGCTCAAATTGACTTAACAGCTAGTCAGGCTGGATAGATTGCTACGTTTACACAGGAACATGTCACCAAGTGATATCATTGTCTTCATTTGTATTATGCATCGCTATTGTATTTTTAAACTGTTCGGTTCTTTGTCGTTATTCCCACGTTCAATTCCTAAGTGAGTTGAATAGCAATTATAACTCACCGTACCTATAACAACATATATATTGAACTAGACATAGATGTGAGTTTGCCGAATATCGACAGCCAAAAGGTAAAATATGTGTGTTATTGCTGTTATATTAATTTATGCATCGTACATGGAGTAGATGCAATCATCCGTGGCGCGCCGAACCCTCGATGGATACCATGATCGCATTGTGGATATGTTCTGTGTCTGCCTACAAGGCTACCCCTGCTATTTTCTCAATAACGGATCAATGCAAATGACCCACTTCCAAAACGGCAACACAATGACACACGTAAAGCTTGACAAAGGCTCCCTCAACCATCTTTCATGGACTAATTAATGACGACCCTAATTTCTTCTAGGACTAAGCTATGTTTGGAAAATTACGTGACAAAATAACAATTGAGCGTCCACACATTCCATTCAGACGCGTGATAACAATTAACAACTTTTGCATTTCAATGAAAAGCTGCTGCTGCAGCAACTGCTGCAGCTAATTTTTCTGCTGCAAAGAAGGGTTTTGCTAGATTCGGTAACATGAAATATATAGCACTTCTTCATACAGGTACTATTCCGAGGTTTATTTGCGTATTGCTTACTATGTGTACAACAAAAGACAGCAAAACATAGAAAGTATGCACGTTAAGGCCAGAGACAAGACACTCGCTAAGCTAGTCCTATGTAACGTAACATGATCCATTGTCCTTGTGACCAATGAGCGGTCCCTTGTTCGAGTAGCTTTGTCACATTAGTAAGCTGGCGTTGATTAATTACCGCCAACGGTTATTATTCGAAACAGGAATGTCTATGGAAATTGGCTATCCCCAATCTACTACAGCGGCCTTTTATACCGTTTTATATCGGCCATAAGGTGCAGCTGGTGACTGGATGTTTATTATGCGAACAATAATTGTTTGCAAAATATTTATTTTAGCCCAGCATTTTATTTGCTAACAGCTGATATTTTTACATATTAACCGCACAGTAATAAAAGAGAACAGGTTTAAGAAACACAGACCTTAGGAGCAATTTCAGAGGGTCAAGCACTAAGTGGTATCAACATGTCATCCCATGAATGCCTTATTATGCGTTTAGGAAAGCGATGCTGTAAATTGTATAACTGATATATTGTTTCGTAACGAAGATCCTTGTTTGGGCGTTACGATGGATGCAGCCAAAAAGCCCAACAAACCAAACAGATATGTTGCATTTTGCATTATCTTACCTTAACGTAATAAACCATCACTGTACCAACATTGTCAATGTGCGAAGGAAAATTCTCAGCGTGGAGGACTATTTGCTTGATATGAAAGCAAAGCTGCGGTCGACATATTCATCAACAGTATGCGTAGCTTATTAGATAAACTATTACACAAATCTTGCTGTGCTGTGATTAAAATTACCTCCGACAATGACGGCGACAGTTCTTAGGCGTTTTCCTGATGGCGTACACAAACCACGAAAACGTATCATTAACCCCCAATATCAACTGACCATTCCCACTGCAGCCGCATACGTAATTCACAGTAGCAGCTTTGGCAGTATTGATATTATCATCAGTACATGAATCAGCTGTATCTAGAAATCGGCTTTGCTTCTGATGTTATTTGCCGAGGGCAGTTGCAGCACTCATTCAAGATCCTCGAGGTATGTTACAAGAATGCATAGTCAAGACACATTATCCATTACAATGTTTTATCATGTTCGTCGTTTGCATTCTTCGTGGCTTTCGCATTTAATAGACACGGACTCGGTCTCACATAAATATTTTATTATTCGACCAGGCGGCGATAGGGAGAAGGCAATCGTTAAAAGTAAAGATAACATGTAACTTTATACTTCAGATTAATATATTAAGGCATTGAACTGATATGCCAACACAACGGACCAATAATATAAACACTCCCGGAGGGCACAATATGTCACATGACAAACACCGCCCTATTGGCAGCTGCGCATTCGCAATAATAATTACGTGCAATTCTCAGTATTAAGCGGTTGTTTAACATATCTCACATTTCAAATATATCAATGATGTCGTTTGCTATGAGCACAAAGGTGGGCGCATTGTATTGAACGGACGACAGCATGGCACGTGCGACATGATTATTGGGCCAATAGTTCCATGGGGCATGACTATTGCCAGGTAATCGATCTGATAGTTCCATTTTCCGATCCACGTCTGTTTTCATTTTGACGACACTATCCACCAAAGATTCGAACAAGCCATTGCCTCATCGTCAAAACACATTAACCACGATATCATTTACTCCTTAGATTCGTCACACAGATGTCATTTTATGTATAACATAACAAAGGTATATCTGTTGGACAAGCCCACATTTCTTAGATGATAAAAAAACGCTAACGATGGGTACGATATATCTGTCGATGATATGGGCGGCAGGGTGCGCTGTCAGGAAGAGTTCGTTATGATAAGGGTAGTCCCATGTCGAGCTATAATTAGGGTTTGTAAATGTTGGCCAGGAGGTACCGTTACAAGTCCACGATTGTGCTTATGCCTACGGTTCCACCAAACTCACAGCAATGCCCAGACTGAAGGTTCTTTGTTGCAAGTCTCGGCGTATTGTCACCCTGTTAGTACAAGCCACAATCGATGTCAGTTTCTACAACACAAATAATGAATCGAACATAACCAGAGAGGTGGCTTAAATTATTGGCATATAGCAACGCAACATGGACACAGCTTGAAGCAAAAACTTGTAATTAGTCTAAACGTGGACAACAGGTCGTATTGTGGGATCTACAAAACAGTATTGTGGCCCGTATTGTGGTAATAAAGTGCTATGATATTGTGTCAAATACTGACGGACATCTTGAGATCAAAAGAACAGTGCCACTTATTACAGATGTTCCTTATCTACACATTGTAGAAAGTATACCTTCTGTATAAGGAGGTGATTGCTGCTAGTGCTCTCTCACTAAGCTAAGTCGAACAAGGACTGTTAATAATGCTAAAATATGTGACTTTATGATATAAAAGCGTCTGATTTACTGTTGTGGTCAAGCTTCCTTGGGCAATCGGGGTGAGCACCTGTTCCGCACTATGCAGAATAATGGCTCTAGTTGGTGAACAGATGGTACGCTTTGTGTTAGCATAACTACGTTAATTCAGGTATCGATTCATCAATGCATTATAATGGTTAACATTTAGATAACAGATAAGTCGCTGTGTTATGCAGCGCAACGGTGGTATCAAAAAATCATACATATAAATATAAATGTAGCTTCTATTAGACGGATCCTTAATTGTGATCGTTAGCCAATACTGTACAATGTCAGGTGTGACAGCAACGCATTTACCAAGGCCATGTTAAGACTGCCCTGTGTATTAGACATTGCAAGAAGTAATTATCAACAATAAAACCAACTATGGGTGACACATTCCTGTAAATAATAGAGTGATACGAAACTATAGAGCTAGATAGCGCCTCGTGGTTACAATCTCATGAAGACACATAACCACGGATATACAATAAACGAAAACCGCGAGTCTCATTTCATAACGAGCCGTGCGGAGTATGAACCAAGTCCCAAATTCAGAGTACGCTGCACCGTCGCAAGTAGGAATTTTACGTCTGCTCTACTAACATGAAATGAACTAAAAGGGGCTCATATATTTAAATTGTTGGGGGGGGGGGGGAAGAGGGTCAAGCTGCTAGGTTCTTTGTCGTAAATCAATTGTTTATTCATGAACGAATAAAATAACGATTATAACTCACCGTACATATGACAGCATATATATTGAGCTTGGACTCATTGTCAGTTTTCCGATCATCGACGATCAATAAAGTTAGTGAGGTGATTAATTGTTGTCATGTAAATTAATGCATCATACCTGAAGTAGATTCATCCATTCGCGGCGCGTCGATCACTCGATGGGGACCCAGCTTGCATTGTGAATAAGTTATATGTGTGTCTACGAGACTTCCCCCACCTATTTTCTGCATAACAGATCAATACAATTGACTCACAGTCCAAGCAACAACGCAATGACGCAGGTACGGCGTCTACAAAGGCACCCTTGATGATCACCCCAACGATCGAACATTTCTGTTCAATCAGGATGATACTGTAAATAATTAGCCAAATAGTTCATACTAGCGAATATTCTCTTTGTAGCATGCTGGATGACAGTCGACTGAAAGAAAAGTGGCTATTGCAAAGGCACCTTCGCTTGGTGTATTAAGTCTATGAACTCGGGACTGAGTAAAAATAGAAGTGTGTGAAATTGACTCAAGTGAACGATCTAACACTCGAGAAAGAAGCTGATCTAGATTTGGCTAACTGGTCGACATCGGCTAGTCTTGATAAGTTGATGCTTGGAATATTGACTCTGGGATGATAAGCAGCACAAAGGTTTCCCGTCATTAGATTGTAAATCTAACTGTTTCACACATAGGTAACGAGTACAAAGGTGTAACAACATAGGTGGAGTGACACCACCACTGGCCGCGCTCCAAAAATGCATCCCAAAATGAAATATGCATACCATCCCGTACTCAATATATGAGGCTGCAGCGAGGCACCTATTGACAATACCGTTAATTGCCAATAATTGTTCTCGCTTTGTGGTCAGTATAGATAGCAACGATGAGCGGGGCTGCATGGTATTATTCATCGGCCAGCTGGCAAAACAAACGTTATCAGAGACCGGCAAGTGATGATTCTTGTATTGACACCGACCTTACTTAGCTTGACAAAGAGAGAAAGCTATTTGTGAAACTACCGAATGGATAAGATTAATTAGCATATGCGATATATCAAGGTGATTTCAGCTGTGTAACGGTACAAGGCAGCTAACAGCAGCCTATCTCATCAATTGACATGTTTTGTAGGAATATACCTTGCTGCCTCTAACTAACACAAAAAGGATGAACAGAACATAAGTATGTCATTGCGAGGCGAAGTGGGGCAGGGATAGGCGGGCAATATGATCAGTCTAGAAATTCAGTTGCCACCTCAAATTACAAATAACAACCGCTTATAATGACAGTCGGCTTGGGTGTTATATACTGCTCATCGTTTGTATTTAGTTTGTATAAGTGGCATTCGCGTTTCATAAGTTCAGGTTTGATCTCGCATAATTATTTTATGTTTCTAACAGCCGGAAATACGGACAACGTGAAGCAGTATAATTCAGATTAATAAATTAAGGAAAAGTACTTATATGCCAACAATAGACAGGTATGATTGGCTTACCAGTTTTGAAAACTCTGGCTCCATATGCTAAGTCAATATCCACGGCCCCAACCCTAGAACATTTAGTGTATATGTAAGGCTGACCATAAATATGGCACAGACTCATAGGCGTCCGTTGAATTAAGGGAACCCATATAACAGTTACGAGTCATTTGATTTAGCCGGTGTTGAGGAGAAACAAATGTATTCAATTCTTTTAAGTTCAAAATAAGCATAAAAGTACCCTGTTTCTTGGGTCTAGAAACGTTTGAAGAAGTTAATTCCTCGAGAACGTGCATCGACTCTACAATGGCATCTTTACCCAATAATCGGCTAAAATTACGTTTGAACTCGAATAAATGTTTAAGGTTTATGCTTACATAGAAGATAGCAGTCATCGCACAGTTGGCACTCTTAATCTCACATTAATGTCCAGCTAAAAGTACACACAAAAAAAAAAAAACCAACCAATCATAAACTCAAAGATAACATTCAGAGAACTGGGGAATCCAAGCCTGTGTGAAGCATGAGTGAACTCCCTGAGATAAAACACGCCAACGATATTCAGGCCCTGCCGCGCGCTCTCTCAAGTGATCTAGATGTGCAGATGAAATTGGTCGAATATCACATGAACCATGACCTAAGCCAAGAGTACGAGGTGCCGTTGAACATATGAATTTTTTGTCTGCTCTGTAAACATGAAATTAACTATAAAGGGTGCATATGTTGATGCAACAACACAAACTCCTGGACAGCAACTCGTCGGATGAATTGATACTGTAATCCTTCACAATAAGCGCCCGGGTGAGTCTCCTCAGCGATACCATCTCTTACGCATTTGGGTGGAATGAGGCCCACGACAGCATACACTCTGATGGTCTTATGGCACGCGATACACACTGAAACATCAGAGAAGTCCATCAGAGCGTTATTATAGCACTGTATACAACATATGAAGCAGCGCTGTACGCAATGTCGCTGTTAGTATAGGCTCACAGTGATTCAGCAGCACTTAACGCAGTAACGATTTATGGGTAACATCAAGATGACGGCTCTTCTATACTCTAGGCAAGGGTCAATGTCTATCTACAACAGACACACGAGGTGTTAGTCTGCCTAGATAGCACTCTACCTGTTCATGGTAACACGTTACCTGCATTTGTATTATGCATCATTGTTGTATTTCTGACAAGGCGGCAACCCCATGCAACATCCGGAGGGCTGATCGATTTCCCGATGTATTGTGGTGGTAGTTGGGGGAGGGGGGGGGGGATACGGTTGACCGTACCTATGATCGCATATGTACTGAGCTAGGTATTATTGTTAGTTTATCCAACATCGACAGCCAATAATGTAAATTAGTTGTTTTATTGTTATACTAATATATGAATCATACTTGGAGTAGATGCATTCTACAGTGGCGCCGAATCCTTGGTGGGAGCCCTACTTGCATATTGGATAAGTTATGTATCTTCCTAGAACTCTTCTTCTCCCTTCTTTTTCCCCACAGCGGATCAACTAAGTGGCTCACTGTCCAATTGGTAACACAATGACACATGAGCGTCCAGAAAGACTCCCGCAATGAGCTATGTTCGGTATGTTTGACAAATAACATGACAAATATGAATTATAAATGAGGTAATAATGTTGTGGCAGTCGACAAAATCGAAAAGACGTCTTGGGAGAGAACAGGTGTGACAGCGACAGTACTGGGAATTGGTCATTAGCATGTCGGTTACGACATAAGGATTAAGCATCGAACACATTCCATTCAGACGCGGGATAACAAGAAACCACGTTAGCATCGGAATAACGAGTACCTGCTGGGATAAAATTGTTAAAGTGATTCAGTAACACGAAATGTATATAAATTGTAAAAACGGTTGCCAGTCTAATGTTATTAATGACTCAAATGCTATTGATGTTTTATTTAATTAACTCGAGGTGTGACTCTTCAGCCTTCATTTTGCTTCCAATACCTCGTTAGTAATTGTACCAACTAATACTGGCAAGGTAGGCTTAACAAACTGTGATAGCTGATCGAACAGCCATGAAGGCTGGCATGAAATAACGCGTCATAATGATATACCAAGTTGTAACAATGCTGAACAAGTGTTAAGTTCTGGACAACTGGACCTTAACAACAATAGATACACGAATAACATTGATAATGCATGATGTAAGGAGGGCGCATCGATATAATACGATCAATTACTCTACTACGAAGGAGACAATGAAAATTTCATTGAAACAAATTCATCGGAGGTGCAGAAGCTAGTATCATACCTCTGCCACGTAAAAAATAGCACATTAGTGCATTATTATGCTGATGTAGTTTACAGATGAAGCAGCGCCGTATGCAATCGCGTTAATAGGCATGCTTCAGACGCACGGGGTGCTAGTCTGCATAGATAACATCCTACCGTTACAGGATAACACGTAGCTAGGCGCTAACATTACCTGCATTTATATGATATATCACCTTTGTTATTTTGACAAGGCGGCCACACTACGACCCAATTAGACGACTAACATATGGTGGGGAATTTGAAACTGAACAGTTCGTTTCATAAGTCTTATTAATAAGCGTATAATATAACAAATATAACTCACCGTATCTAGTACAGCATTTCTATAGGGCTAAGCCGCATTTTCAGTATGCCGGAAATTGACATCCACTATTGTAAATGAGGTGGTTCATTGTTATCATCTTGATTTATGCATTGTATATAGAGTATATGCACCTATCCGTGGCGCGTCGCACACGTGAAGGGTGGGGGGGGGGTGCTAATACATGGCTTCGCTAATCCCAATATTACTAAGCTTTGTTTGACAGGATATGTCCTTGAAGTGACAAGTTAGAGCCTATCAAGTTATGTGGTACGAGAAATATTTTCCTCAATGAAACCTTTAATGTTCAGCCATATGTTGAAGCCTTGTCCGGGAAGTGTTATGGTGGGTGATCCTGATATAAGCTCTTTCCTCGATCCGTAATGGTAAAGCCATGACTAGAATGTGTTGTGGTATGTCACAACAATAGCTGCCTGAAAAGTGCAGAGCACCAACCACCATCAATATTGTTCGTGCCATTAACTGTTGGATGCTCATCAACACAAGAGGCAGAGAGATCTAGTGAAAGCGTCCAGGCCTATTTGTAGTGGCATTAATGTATGCGTTGTTGGTAAAATGTATTTGGGTCAATTACATATTTATTGAGTGCTGATAAGCAGAATCATCAGCCAGTCGATCACAGAGTTATTGCGTGGAGATAATCACCAGAAACATTTACTTCGTTCCCTGCAATGACATCTTTTCCCAATAAATGAACCATTTCTTCCAATGAAACACGGCTTCTTTCCCTGTGTAATGTGAACGCCGTGGTTCATACCTTTGTACTGGAATCAAATTCAATAGATAGACCTCGTACAATGTACGCTGAAACAGCGTTTGAACTCGAATAAATTCCCCTCTTTTCATGGCAAATATCGGGGCGCATAGTTTTGTTAGGTAGAACGACATGTTCTCAATGGACGTAGTCGCAATATGCTCATAAACGGGATTTAAGATTGTTGAAGCTGATGGTAATTGGTGAGCTTGCGGCGAAATCGCTGCCCCCCTTGGGTTTATGTTTACAAAGAAGATTGCGACCTGCCAGCCAATTCAGACTGTGCGACGACTGTTGAGTATATGGGGCACTGGTACCTTTTTGGTCATTATTGCTAATTTCACTTTGCTCCTACTGTGCACACACATGAGACGCGCCGTCTCCCATGAGCTCGTTGGACGCAAACGGACCCAAGTCATCTTGATAGCCCCCATACACTACCTGGAGGTCACCGACCACGGAGTTGGGGCTTTAAGTGACTCAGTTAGCGCAGCCAGCGAGCTCATGATGAACGTCATATCATCTTGAAAAGCAGCGGCCGAACGTTGGGGTCAAAAGCTTCTTTGATTGTGTATTGCTGTTTCTACTGGCAGCTTTTTCATGAGCAGAGTCTGGCTCGATTGGGATGTAGGCAATGTCCGCAGACACTACAGATTCAGAAGCCCTTAAGCTCTTTTTTGTGCAATTGCGATTAGAACAGTTGGCTAACTCTTAGTATTCCGTGGCGGTAATGGCCACCAACAAGGTCAGCAATCGATTGCTAAGTGAAGTTTTTAGTTCAATTCTTCATTACACATCAACGTCCAGCTTTAAGTACACGGCTTTAAGTATTGAATCAAAAAAACTTTTGGTAACAGTTACATAACTGAGAAATCCAGAGGCAAAACATGCTAACGATATTCAGGCCATGCCGAGAGCTCTCTCACGTGATATTATATGATGATTAGATTGGTAGAATATCTTATGAACCATGACCTAAGCAAAGAGTACGTGTTGCCGTTGATCATATGAATTTGATGTCTGCTCTTTAAACATGAAATGAACTATAGGGGGAGTTTCCTCAGCGATACTATCTCGTATGCATTATGACTCGCAAGTAAGCTTGTGGGTGGAATAAGGTCCAACTGACAGCGTACACATAGACGGTTGTATGCCGAGCGATACAGTCTGCAACATCAAAGCGTTATTATCAGATTATGTCAATGTATGTTACAGATGAAGCAGCACCGTATGCAATAACGCTATTATGAGAAGCTCACAGCAATTGGGCAGCACTTAACGGCACTTCTTTATTTTGCCAAGGGTGAATGCTCATCTGCACCAGAAACACGGGGTGCTAGTATACGTAGATTGCACCCTACCTGTACACGGTAACACGTCGCCAGGTGATAACATTGTCTGCATTTGTATTTTGTATCACTGTTGTACTTCCGACAAGGCCGCAACACCACGCAACCACCGGACAACTAATCGATGGCCCGAAGTTTGGTGATGGGAGCGGAGGAAGGGGGAAGAAACTCTTCAGTTCGTTGTCGCAAGTCTTAAATTATTTAAAAGCATATCAAATAACAATTATAACACACGTTACCTATGACACCATATGTATTGCTCCAAGTTTTATTGCTAGTTGGCCGAAGATCCACAGCAAATAATGTAAATGAGTTATTTTTATTGCTTGATTAATGTATGCATAATACTTGGAGTAGATGCATCCATCCGTAGTGCCGATCCCTTGGTAGGAACCTTACATGCATATTGGATAAGTCTACAACGCTTCTCCCTTCTTTTTTCTCACAACGGTTCAAATAAACTGACAAATATAAATTATAAATGAGGTAATTATGTCGTGGCAGTCGACCAAATCGAAAAGTTTTCTGGGGACAGAACAGGTGTGACAACAACAGTACTGAGAATTGGACATTAGCATGTCGGCTTCGACATAAAGATCAAGCATCAAACACATTCCATTCAGACCCGGGATGACAAGAAACCACGTTTGCATTGGAATAACGAGCAGCTGCTACTGGGATGAAGTTTTGCAAGTGATTCGGTAACATGATATATATAGACTAGATATATATATATATATATATATATATATAGATATAGAGAGATATATATATATATATATATATATATATATATATATAGATATATATATATATATATATCTATATATATATATATATATATATATATTCTATCTATATATATATATATATATATATATATATATATATATATATATATAATTATGATGATATGGCAACAAGTATGCCATCCACCCTGACAATCCTAGTCATTTTCAATAATTGTTCTCACACAGTGGTCATTATTAACAGTAACGAAGAGAGGGGCGACTTGCCATAATGCAAAGCTCAGCTGGCATGACAAGCGTTATCAGCGATCAGCCAGTAATGCTTATTGTAGTGACGCCGACCTTAATCAGCTTTGCAAAGTGGGAAAGCTAATTAAGGAACGACCCAATGGATGAAATTCATTAACATATGCGATATATCATGGTGATATAAGCTGTGTGAGACGCGAGAAGATGATAACAAGTGGATACCGGACCTATCGAAGGCAGTTGACAGCAGCCGCCGACTGTTACCTATGAACATACTTTGCTGACGCTGACTTATGCAACAAGGATGAAGTGGACATTAATATGTAATAGCCAGTCGAAGTTAGCCAGAACTACGATGGCTATATTACCAGCCCGGACCTGCAGTGGTCATCCCAAATTAACCATAAAACCCGCTCATGCTGACAGGCTGTTTGGGTGCGCTGCACTGCATGATTTGTGGCTCAGCGTCCTTCGCTCTCGAGGCAAGGGGATTTGGCGGTGGAATTTCTTGAACGAGGATTAAACGTCGAAGAAAATGAGGTAGATTGTGACCATTGAATGTAACAGGCTCTGGCAGCTACATCCACGTTCAATCAAGTACGTAATAATTGTACATATCACTCTGCAAGGTGATGCTGATCGAAAAAACAAACAGGTTATGTCCGTGATATGCCAAGTTGAAGCTATTGTCGTAATGTGGCATAAAAAGCCTTGTCCGCAGTACGGTGTGGTGAAACCGTGCACGTGAAGGGATATGGTGCATCCCTCGCCGCATTGTTTTATGGTGAAACGGTCTCTCTGATGTATTTTGATGAAGCCCTGCCACGGATGTGTTACAGTGAAGCCATGTACATGATATGCTATGCTGAAACCCTGTACATGAAGTGCATTGGTGAAGCACTGTACATTAAATGATATGGTGAGGCTATTCCATGATATGGTATGTAGCGGCTATGTCAATGAACAAGTATGGTGGGTTTATTTCAACGATGTGGTATGTTGGGGCTGTGTCAATGATTTTTACGTTGAGTCATTTACAATGATATGGTATGGTGAGGTCATGTCCGTTATATGGTATTGTGAGGTTATGTAAATGATATGGTACGGTGAGGCTAAGCTAATGATTTTGTATATAGGTGCGATCAATTACTTTACTAATAGGGTGGCAATGGGGAATTGCATGAAAACAAATACATCGGAAGAGCACAAGCAAGTATCACACCTCTGGCTAATGCAGAATAACACATTAGTGCGTTATAATGCCGCTGGATTTTACTGAAGAAGCAGTGTCATATACAATAGCCCTAATGGGCGAAGTCTCAGACGCACGAGGTGCTAGTCTTCCTAGATAGCATCTTCCCGTTACAAGGTAATACGTTGCTTGGCGAAAACATTGTCTGCATTGATATGTTACATCACTGTTGTATTTCTGACAAGGCGGCAACAACTCGCGTCAACCGGATGACTTATATATTGCACTAAGGTTTATTACACCATTGGCTAACAGGGGATAGACGGCCTTAAATCTGGTACGGTAAGTAAAGTTGGCCCTTATCTGTAAGGTTACAGTTGGGTTGTTGATACTGTCAATCGCCTTGACAAACGGCACTGGACAGAAGCAGGGTATTTGCACAAATGATGATGATGATAATGACGATGATTACGCGGGCTTTTGTAACCGTGCATATTTTCCCCTGGGGAATGGGTGAGAAATTGCAATGTGGAGGTCCACAGCCAGCATTACCATATCGAGGCCAACAAGAATCTCAGCATGAAGCTACTAGGAAAGTAGACATAGTATCTGTCATAACCCTGTGCGGCTTGTCTCGTTAAGTGGTGTTCTATTCGGTTCAAGGAGAGCAGCGTTACGAATAGGGAAGTGTGCTGATGCTAGTGAGATCAGATGCTAGTGGATGGAGGGGCCCATACTCCTGCGACTGAGAACAATAACAGTAGCCAATTATGGGTACGATATATCTATCGATAATATGGGCGGCAGTGTCACCACCTGGAAAAGTTGGTTGATGTAAGGATAGTCCCTTGTCATGTTATAAGTAGAGTTAGTGTTGGCCTGGCGGGAACTGCTCGAGTCCCACCATTGGGATTATGCGTACGGTTCCACCAAACTCAGGGCAAATGCCCAGATTGATGGTCCTTCATTGCGTTACTTGGCGCGTTGTGTTTCTTTTAGCTCTAGCCATATTAAGATGATTTGACAACAAAGATACATCAACATATTTAATGTTGCCCATATTTCGGACATAACGCACTAAATATGGCAGCGCAACATAGACAAGGGTGGTGGTAGAAATTTGAAATTGGTCTAAATGAGCGCAGAAGGTTGTTTCTGTTCAACCAAGTGATGGTGGCGTATCACGTATATAACAGTATTCCGTTCTGGCAGTATTCATTCATGCTCTTATCTATCATGCGATCAGTCAAGACCTTGAGATCAATAGAACAGTGTAAATAGCTACATTCGTTGCATTCTTAGTTCTAAATCTAGACACCTTAGAAAATGAATCTTGCGGTATTTCTGTAGGAGCAGACTGTTGCCTGTGCTGCCTCACCAAGCACAGTGGGAACAAACACAGGCAATGATAAAACTACAATCTGAGATTGTGTTATATTGTAGCTGCATGATTTCCTGCTGTGATTTCGTTACCTATGGCGACTGTGATGCACACCTGCTCCGAGTCGTCCAGATTGTTGGCTCTTACGGAATGATAATTCATTAAATTTTAAGCTTAGAACAGTGTTTAATCAGGTTATGACATATCATCATATTTGACGGCTGTGAATCATGAGATGGCATTGTAATAATATATAACACCCCGTCGATCCAAAAGACTGCACTTAATTAAATCTAAATAAAAATCCATTAACAATATAGACGGCACCCCGATTGTGATCTTGAGCCAATCCTTCACAACGAGTCAAGCAGCTCACCAGGTGTGACAGCTACGCGTTAACCAAGGCTATATGAAGGCTAATCTGTGTATTATACCTTGTTGGTAATAATGATCAACAATAGATCCAATTATGGGAGGCACGTGCCTGCACTATCAGGAAAAACCGCAGTGAAAAATCCCAAATAAAACTGATTCCCAAATGGCATGGCCAATTACTTAATGAGTCATGCAACTGATGAACCATGGCCCTAAGCACATGGTCCTTGGTGCCATCGCGGGCTGGAGTTTTATGTCTGCTATATTAACATGAAAGAAACTACAAGGGCCATATATATTGAAGCAACCACACCCAATCTCCTCTGCATCAACTCGTTTGAGGAACGTTAGTTGGTACTGTTATCCCTCCTGATAATTGCCGGGGTGGGTCTCATCAGCAATATCATGTCTAATATCACATGACACACACGTAATCATAATTGGGGAATGAAGTCCAAATAACAACGGATACATAGTCGGTCTTATGCAAATCGATGCCGTCTGGCACATCAGAGTAGCCCATATTTGGCGTTATTATGTCCAGGTATATTACAGATGAAGCAGCACCGTGTGTAAAAGCGCAGTTAGGAGAACCTCACAGTGATTGGGCAGCACTTAACGAAGTCGCGATTTATGGGTAACATCCAGACGACGACTCTTCTAATATCTCGACAAAATGAGGGCACTTTTGGACTGGACAAATGAGATGCCAAGAAAGCATCCTACTAGTTCACGGTAACGCGTCGCCAGGCGATAACATTGTCAGCAAGTGTATTAAACATTGCTGTTGTATTTCTGTCAACTCGCCAATGTTGTCATATTTATTCATGCATCGTACATGGAGTAGATGCATCCATCCGTGGCGTGCATGACACTCGGCCAGGGAACCTGCTTGCATTGTTGATAAGCTATGTGTCTGCCTACGAGGCTTCCCACTGTTATGTTCTCCGTAATGGATCATATTAACACTTGGTTTAAAGCAGTACAAAGGTTTCCGGTCATAGGTTATTGACCTACACATTCAGCTACGAACTGTTGACAGAAGGTCTTTACTGACAAAAAGGTTACATCGAATGCCGCATTGGGGAATCTCTTACTTGGAGATTGAGCTTTTAAAAACCACAATCTATGACTTAACTTGATCTATGGACTTAACGCAGCGATTATCCAACAATTGTATCTATGTAAAAGCTCAGTGGTGACGACGCCAAGCTGTTGGTAACGAGTATATGTATACGGGGCATTAACACATAGAGGCCTCGCATTCCAATCGTAGCAGTCAAGCTGATATCGTTTAAATGACGGAATGCATCGCGTTTCCCACAACAGTAGAGAATAGGGACTGACCAGGTTTAACGAGGAGCAGAACCGTGGATGGATATATATATATATATATATATATATATATATATATATATATATATATATATATATATATAGATATATATAGATATATATATATATATATATATATATATAGATATATATATATATATATATATATATATATATATATATATATATATATATATATATATATATATATATATATATATATATATATTAGGTAATATCTATGTAAGCAGTATTACAGATATTTTACGTACACATAACTACAGCAATGCGCGATTACTTTCCGGATAAACGGCAATAAAAGCATGTAGTCGACATATATGATCTTGGTCGGTATCTAATTCAGCAGCCTCGCTAATTCATTTCCTTATTATCATTGACAACGCGCGCATAACCGTTGGAGAAAATCTACATTTTCTTTATGACATAAATTTTTCAAAAGACGAAGAAGTAACATTTAGACTGGCAATGAATATGCTCGTAGCTCACATACCCGGCTCAAAGTTTGCTTTGCAAGATTCATAGTGTTTATCAGTTGCTGTACGCATCGAATTAGACATTGGTTTACGACTGTCCATAACAGAAGTGCGTACAGTCAATCGGTTTGCATTGACGCCTGCAGAAGACACCTGTAAGAATTCTTATACATTGGACTTGATTTGCGAGCTAGGGAAAACTAAATATTGTTTTTAGCCCCGCATTTTCGTTGCTTACAGCTGATATGTTTATTTAATACACCACACAGTAACAAACTGTATTAAATAGAGCAGGTTTAAGAAAGACAAACCCAAGGAGTGCTTACAGAGAGTCATTCACTAAGTATTATCAGCATGTCATCCCATGCATGCCTCATTATGTGTTTAAGAAATGGATGCTGTAAATTGTGTAACTTGCATGTTTGGGTCTTACGTTCGGATGTAGCAAAGAAGGCCCAAGGTTAAAACAGATATGTTGCTTTTTGCATTACCTCACTTGAGCGTAATAAACCAGCACTGTGCCTACATTGTCATTTTCCGAAGGAAACAAAAGTTCTCAGCATGGAGAATTTTTTGCTTGACATGAAAGCAAAAGCTGCGTCCGGTTAGTCTAACAACATATTCACCACCAGTACATGTTGCTAATTAAATAACCTATTACACAAATCATGCAGTGCTGTGATTAAAATTACCTCCGATGATGAAGGCGACAGAACAGCAGCATTATACGCAAATCATAGTAGCAGCTGTCATCATTAGTACATGAATCAGCTGTATCTTGAAATTGGCTTTGCTTCTGATGTTATTTGCCTAGTACAGTTGCAGCACACATACAATATTCACGCGGTATGTAACCAGAATGCTTAGCAACGACACGTCGTAGTTTATCCATTACAATGTTAGAGCATACTCGTCGTTTGTATCGTACGTGGCTTACATATTTAATAGAACAGACATGATCGCACATACATATATTATTATTCCACCAGGCGGCGAGAGGGAGGAAGCAATCGTTAAAACTAAAGATAACATGTAGCTGTATACTTAAGTTAAATGTACTAAGGCATTGTACTGATATGCCAACACAGCAGACCAATAAAATTCGCACTCCAGGAAGAAACAATATGTCACTTGACAAACACAGCCTCTACTGGTAGCAGCGCATTCGCAATAATAATTACGTGTAATCTTCCTTCCTATCTGTGTAAATGCAGTATTGAGCGGTTGCTCAACATATCTCACACTTCAAATACATTAATATTGCCGTTGGCTATGAGCACAAAGACGGACGCATTGTATTGAACTGATGACGGCATGCGACCTGATTATCGGACTAATAGTTCCATGGGGCCTGACTGTTGTCAGATTTTCGAGCTGATAGTTACATTTTTTGATCCATCTGTTCACATTTTTAAGTCATAATCCACCAACGATTTGAACAAGCCATAGCCACATCGTCTGAACACATCTGCCACGATGCAATTGACATCTTAAATTCGCCACATCGATCTCATTTATTATGTAACACAACGAAAGTATATCAAGCCCATATTTCTTAGATGATGAAAAAAATCGCAACCGATGGGTATGATATATCTTTCGATGATAAATGCGGCAGGGTGTGATGCCAGGGACAGATCGTTGTGATAAGGGTAGTCCCATGTCATGTTATGAGTAGAATTATGTAATGCTGGGCAGGAGGTAATGTTCGCGTCCGCATTTGTGCTTATGCATACGGTTCCACCAAACTCACAGCAAATGCCCAGACAAAAGGTCCTTTGTTGTAAGACTCGGCGTGTTGTGCTCCTCAGAGTACAAACCACAATCGTTATCTGGTTTAATAATATTAAATCGAACATTAACAGCAAGGCACATTAATTATTGGTACACATGTTGGCCCATAACGCTCTGCGTATAGCTGCGCAACATTGACACAGCTGGAAGCAAAAAGTTGTTACTGGTCAAAACGATGGCAAAAGGTTGCATCGTGGAACGTACAAAACTGTATTGGGGCAGTAATCGAGCGATGGGAAAAGGCGCTTTCGAAAAATAAGATCGACAAAGATGTTGGCCCAAAGTTATACTTGGTTATGATATTTTGTCTAAATATCTCCCCTGACCTGTCACGGTAGACCCTGAACCCTTTGAGTGCAAAGAGCTAAGCCGAGTTCGTACAAATATAACATGTTAACATATTGATATTTTGAACTTATTGCTCCTGGCGCAAATTTATTCAAGCTATAGCAAAATGTTCAGGCGGTTTTGTTAACACACTTACCCCATCAGACGACCAGTCGTGACGGAAATCTTTAGATCAATAAAACAGTGCCAATAACTACAGTTGTTCTCTATCTATACATAGTAGAGTACGTGTCGCCGTCGCAAGTAGTAATTCGCCGTTTGCTCTACTAACATTAAATGAACTAAAAGGGGTTCATATATTCAAATTGGTGGGTAGGGGAGAAGGGGTGACGCATATTTATTGAGCTAGGCATAGTTGTTAGTTTGCCCAACATCAGCGTCCAATAATGTAACTGAGGTATTTTTGTCATGCTAATTTATGCATCGTGCCTGGAGTAGATGCATCCATCCGTGGCGCGTCGATAACTCGATTGGACCCAGCTGTTATTGTGGATGAGTTATATGTGCATCTACGAGACTTCCGCCAACTATTTTCTGGATAAAAGATCAATACAATTGACTCACGGTCCAAGCAACGACGCAATGACACAGGTACGGCGTCTACAAAGGCACCCTTGATGAGCATCCAAGCGATTGAACTTTTTTGTTTAATAGGGATAATATTGTAATTAATTAACCAAATAGTTCATACGAGCAAATAGTCTGTTTGTAGCTTGCTAGATGGCAGTCGACTGGAAGACAAGTGGTGAATGTAAAGGTGCCTTAGTCTGGTGTATTTAGTCTATTAACTCGGGACCGATTAAAAATAGAAGTGTGTGAAACTGACACAAATGAGCGATCTAACACACGATGAAGTACCTGATATTGATCAGCAAACTGATCGACATCGACCAGTCTTGATATGTTGATGCTGGGAATATTGACTTGGGATGGTAAGCAGTACGGTTTCCCGTCATTAGATTGTAAATCTTACATTGTATTCAACTACACCGTGATTATCCATTACATAATCAGATCCTTGTTCTCGCCTGGAATGTAACACGGATGGCGCCTTCGGGATGCTCCAGTGACTTCCGAAATTATCCGGCAATTTGTCACAGCACTCGGTGAACGGATTCAGGCAATAGCAAGTGACGGGCGGTGCTTGATCCCATGTGTGACAGTGAGCGAGTGATGTTGGTGTAGGCTTTAGCACAGCGTCACCATCAATATATTTATAAATGCAGTCGCTATAACGACCTTAATTGTGATCACAAAACATTACTGTACAACGGGTCCAGCACAATCCTTGGCGTGGCAGCACCGCATTAATTTAGGCCATGGGAAAGCTGCCCGGTGTATTATACCATGCAGGTTCACAAGTAGAGTCATTCAAACTATAGGGCTGGATAACGCCTTAATTTAATGAAGACGCGTGTCCACGTATTGCAATGTAAGAAATACCGCAACCTCAAATATGAAGTACACCTTCAAGACATCCCATAACTTAACACAACATGCATCCTATGAACAATGCCTTGAGCAGAAAGTACGTGGCGCAGTCGCAGGGGACAATTTCATGTCTGCTCGCTTGACAATCAATGAACTCTAAGGGGCGTATATGCTGAAACGATTACTGTTAATCTTCTCCTCAGCAACTCTTTGGAAAAACGAAAATTGGTACTGTCTGGGCAAAGGTGAATGCACACGACGTGCTAGTCTGCCTAGATAAACATCCTAGCATTACACGGTAAAACGCCAGGCGATTACTTTGTCTGTGTTTGTATAAGATATAACTGTTGTATTATTGACAAGGCGGCAACACCAATAACAACGCCGACTAATCGATGACCCGATGTTTGAGTTGGAGCACTATTCGGTTCTTTGTCCTAATTCGATTGTTTAATTCATAAGCGTTTAAAATGACAAATATGACACAATCTATAGATCTAGGCATCATTCTTTGTACTCGACATCGACAGTTAATAATGTAAACGAGTTGTTTTATTGCCGCCATATTAATTTGTGCATCCAACATACAGTACATACACCCATCCGTGACGCGCCGAGCACTCAATGGCGGCCATGGTTGCATTGTGGAACATATCTGTGTCTAACTACAACGCGTCCTCTACCTTTTTACATCTATAACGAATCATTACCCGAGACTCAATGTCCACGCGGTTACACAATGATTTATGCACGGCGTCTACAATTCTTCCCTGAATAAGCTTTAACGAACTTATAAATGACTTCTTTAATTCTTATTTGACTTAGCATTGATCGACAAATAACGTGTCGTAGTAAAAATCATAAATGGGACGTATGGATGCCCACTACGAAATATAAATTATGCTTCAACACATTCCATTCAAACGCGTGATAACAATAAACTATACATGGATTTGAATAAAGAGCTGCTGCTATGATAAAGGGTTTGTGAGCTATTTGGTAGCTACTCCAATGTAGTAAGAGCTTGTATTTGTGATGGATGAGGGAACTTAATCACAGTCGTGCAAATATTGAGCAGGAAGTGGCGGGTGTCTTCATACACATTAATGTTGTAGTTGGCTATGTGAACAATGATGGACGCTTTGTATTCAACTGACTACGGCATATGTCTCATTCCACATGATTATCCGTCCGTAATTAGGGTAACGGCTTCATTTTTCGATCCACGAAATTGCATTATACGACATTATAGACCTCAGATTTGTACACCATAGCTACATCATCAGAACACACTTATCACGATATAATTTATTTCTAAGAGTAGTCATTCAGATCTCATTTATTTTATAACACTACTAATTTATAACAGTGTTGGGCCAGCACTCACCATCACAACGTTCGTAGTACTTCCTGAACAACGCCCCTCATTGAAACACACGATGATTGGTAATTGCTTCCATTCTCAATATACATCTTACCACAGTAATGATATCAAATATATCACAAAATAATATTATACAGCATAAGGCCCAGCTTGACTGCACATTCAAGATACATTATGAGCGTGCCAGAAGGAACAACGGTTTTCATGTTAACGCCGAAAAGATCAAAATAAAATATAGAAAGAGTTTACGAACCGGTAGTTTACTCCTCATGGCAGCCTCAACATAGATATATGTTTCTTAGTAATAAACCGGTATACGATATTGAATATTTCGCAGACAATAAATATTCATATAAAGAACACAAAGAGGCTAAAACATCAACGCAATCCACTTGCCAAATAATCATTAAAGGGAATTCAAAACGCCGAATAATTTCTTGGATGATACCAACAATGACTTGGACGATTGATTTCCATTCCAACAACTTCAGTGCCAAAATAAGATGAAAGGTATGTTAAGGCAAAAAAAATATCAGCATTGACTCACAAAAGCATAAATTGATTCATAAACGATCATACAATGAAAGCTATGGCAGTGGTACCAAAAGTGTGATACGAAATGTAAGATATAAGGTTGCAACGAGTTTATACGTGATGATTGCTGACGACGTTGAGATTTGTGTGGCCTGGTAACTATTGAGGCTGCCGTAGCTGCATAAAACATTCAATCAAATGATTGGATCACAGTCTAGTGTGAATGCAGAAATAGTCACGACAAGAAAGTAACGTATTGGTTACAGCAGGCGATGAAAGGTATCAAGGAATTGACTGAGAAACAAGTCAATAGATGATAATCATTAGCATATTAGCTTTGTGAGACGCGAGTAGAATTAAAATGAGTGGGTACGGGACCTATCCCTTGCATTTACGGAGCAAGGAAACTAACAGCAGCAACAGTGAACAGGACATGAATATGTCATGGCGCGACGAAATGGGTCAGGACTAGCATGGACTAGTAGTGGTCACCTCTAATCGCAAATAAAGCCCGTTTATAATGACAGGCGGCTCGAATGTACTGTATTATTTGCCCCCTGCCGCTGATGTGTTCCTACGACGATCGCATGACTGCATGTTACGACGGGTCCTCCGTTTGAGTAGCTCTGGCACATAAGAAAGTTGAGGTAGTTTGATCCCGATAGCAGATGTACTGGCAGGAGTAACTTGCAAAATAGGCTATCCCCAATTTTCTATAGCTGCCCGTTTAACAGTTTTACGTCGGTCATAAGGCGAAGTTGATGGATGTGTGTCACACAAAAAGTAATGGTTTACAAATAATCAGTCCGACATATGGGTAAACATGGCCACCAACGTAGTGCTAGAAAGACAGCCACGTATGTCATCAATTATGTACACTCCCCTTGCCTCATCTTAAGGTGGCCGACCCTTGTGATTCTTTCAATGCGGTTTGTAATTTGCCAGATATACTGCTCAAAATATACATACCATATACTAACACCACCTATCTAATATAGGGGAATTAGAAAAGACCAAGACAGGACCAGCGTAGGTAAATATCATGATTCTTACAGCATTGTATAAGGTGGGGACCAATGTTTGCCGGAAAGGCGCTCTTATCATCTTGACGGTTGCTTTGCTTGCAATTTGATCTCCGATAGTGACCATGGAGGAAGAATGTACCTCCAATCATCCAGTTTGCTTTGATACCTGCCATAAACACCCGTATGAATTGTCATACTTTGGTCTTGGTTTGTTTGCAAGCTGTGGAAAACCCAAACTTAATTGGTTAACAATCTAGTAATGGTGTTTTATACACTGCTAACATCGTGTAGATAGTTCTTGATTGGTTAGCATGAGTTGAATGATCTGCAGAAGTAAGCAATGAAACGACAGGTAGATGTGAAGGTAGTAGGGATAGGAGTCAGTATGAAAACATACATAATTAGCTAGGCATAGTTGTTAGTATTCCGAACATCGACTGCTAATTACGTAAAACAGGTGTTTTATTGGTGTTATATGAATTTATGCATCGTACATGGAGTAGATGGAATCATTCGTGGCGTGCCGAACCCTCGATAGGTACCCTGCTTGCATTGTGGATAAGTTCTGTTTCTGCCTACAAAGCTACCCCTACTATTTTCTCAATAACGGATCAATGCAAGTGACCCAATGCCCAAGCCGCTACACAAAGCGACACGTACGGCTTGACAAAATTGAACGTCGACACATTCCATTCGGACGCGTGATAACATGAAACCACGTTTGCATTCGAATGAAGAGCTGCTGTTGTTGCAAAGAAGGGTTTGGCTATCGAATCGGTAACATGAAATATATAGCACTTATTCGTACAAGTGGTAGTCAGAGGTTTGTTTGCGCATTGGTAACCAAGTGTACAACCAAAGACCGGGAAACATATAGAGAGTATCCACGTTACGGCCATAGACATAAAACGCGCTCAGCTAACCTTCTGTAACGTTAACATGATCCATTGTACTCAACGCCTATGAGCGGTCCTCCTATCGAGTAGCTCTGGCACATTAGAAAGCTGACGTAGATTGATTCCATTCAGTAGTTTAATAATTATTTTTCGAGACAGGAGTGTCTATGGAAATCGGCTATCCCCAATCTACTACAGTTGACCACTATACCTTTTTACATCAGTCATAAGGTGTATTTGGTCACTCCATGTTTAATATGAACACACAGTAACGGTCTACGAATAATTAGTTATTAGAAAGAGCAAATTAACACGACCGGTGCATTGCTGGCTGTTTGATCGCATATTGGTTATATTGCGGACTAGCCTAATAGTCGATAGTTGTAACATTTAGACTTGCAATGAAAATGTTCAAATATCCGGCACAAGCTCTGCCAAACAACAGTCTGAGCGTTTAACAGTTTTTATATGTATATCATTACATATTAGTTAACTGTTGACCATTGTAGAAGGACCTAATACCAATCTTCCCATTGGCTCGATGTCTACAACATAAGCCTGTACTGATTCTGATACATTTGTCAGGCTTGTTTGGCAGCCCATGTAAAACTACAAATTCATTTCAGCACAGTGTATTTATTTGTTAACATCTGATGACTCTGTTTTATACACTACACAATGATGAAAGTGTGCAGCTTTGAGAAACACAATAACGGTGCATGATTTAAGGGTGTCATTGCAGGCTTGATATACTGTGCTTAATTTCAAGATGCATTATTGGGCACTGAGATTGGATGTATCAAAGAAGGCCGGCAGACAGATACAAAAACAGATATGGTGTTACGTTGCCTTTCGCGCTGCCTTACTCAAACGTAATCAGCCATCACTCTACTAAAATTAAAAATTTGCGGAAGACATCAAACAAGTTCTCAATATAGAGCATTATTGCCTGAACGGTAAACAAACCTGCGGTTGGGTAGTCTGATCTGATATTCATAAACAGAAATCGTAACTGACTAGATTTGCACAAGCGCCACCGCATGTCTTCAAACGGCAAATTGGCGACCAACAATACAGTATCAACAATATTACACGAATAAATGTTATCTCTAAACAAAATACTTGACCTATTAGTTCAGCAATCACGACTGCGATTGCGCCTTGTTTACATAACGTAAGGTTGGTGTGAAGGCACCCAATGTGTTGCACAGGTTTACGATAGATGTCAATGAAGGGAGCTTGTAACGCGCAATATTTTAGGATAGATGTCACAAGCTGCTGCAGCTTAGATGTTTTGACATGACCACTTAGCCAATTCAGTGCAAAGCCATGGGAAGCAATTAATGCCTCTGGGCGATTACGTAAGGTTTGGTCTACTTAGAAATGTCGAGATTGAAGAAAACCTACTCGCAGTGGAAAACATTCAAACTAAGCCTCATTTTTACCAGTTTTTTTACTGTGAATGCTTAAAATACTGTTAGAATCATTATCACGAGGCCAATTTATAAATACTGACACAATTTCATGTACGCAAATACGGCCGTTCCAGAGATGTTAGCGAGGAGACAACTCGTAGCAAATATCGCGATAGGTACTCTAGAACACATGTCTTTATACAAAGTACAAAAAAGTGAAAGCAAGTATTTTTCCATCTGGTCCATGCTACAAAAGTTGCTTGTTACAGCCATATTATTCATATGGCTGTAACTGCAACTATCGTTGGAAGACATAATAAGAGAGGCTATAACACTTAGCATGTTGTGTTGTGTTGTTAATTACCTATCACGGTGAGGACGACAGCTCTTGTGCACTTTCATGTTGACATTCAATACTTTATGGCAAACATAGACAATGCCCAGTTTCTGCTGACCACTTACATTGCAGCAGTATAAGCAGTTTACAGCAGCAGCTTTGGAATTGTTAATTGTAGCATAAGTACTTGAATCAGCTGTGTCGATAAATTGGCTTCTGCTTTCGCTACATAGGATAGCTGCTACATACACTGTAGATCCGATCGATATGTTACCAGAATTTGTGATTCTACCAATAGAGGCAATGCAAACCTGTTAAGAAAAGACAACAAGTAGCTGTATACTGTACCGATAAATGTACTAACGAATAATACCTGCATGCAAACACATCGGACCAATAATATTCGTATACCAGTAGAACAGAATCTGTCACATGGCAAACCCAGTTTCAACTTTAACTTTGAATCATCTTACCCCAAGGAACAGTACTGAGTAGGTTTGTACTAGATCTCACACTTAAATGGCATTAACTATATTGCTGGCAATGGTGGCACATTGTATTCACCCGACAATGTCTCAAGCGGAATGGTAATCGTCCATGTTTCGATCATCATAGGTTTACATTTTACGGCAATATCCCCAACGATTTAAACACCATAGCCACATCATAGGAACACATTTATTGCGATACAATTTTCTTGTAAGGGACATAACTCTTGTTGTCTAACAATGCGAAAGCATAACAGGTCATTTTCCTTGAACCAGCTCCTCTTAGTTAAAGCCATATTTCAATGATTAGACCGCAAAGATAAACCAAACATTAACAAAAAGAACAAATTGAATGTGTGTCGGACATAATGCACTAGATATGACAACGCAACATATACACAGGTGGAAGCAGAAATTTGAAAATGCTCTTAATGAGAGCAAAATGTCGTTTATGGTCGACCCACTGGCTACTGATGTGATGTGTGGCGTATCACGTCAATAAAAGTTTTCTTTTCTGGCAATATTTATTCACGCTCTTATCCAACATGCGATCAGTCCAGAACTACATATTGAGATCAATAGAACAATGTCAATAGCTACATTAGTTGCTCTCGTAGTTCTATATCGAAACATCTTTGAAAATATATTTGCAGTACTTCTGTAGGAACATGTGACTTTTGCCAGTGATCGCTCACCAAGCGCTGTATGAACAAACACAAGCAATTATAATGCTTAAGTCTGAGATTGTATGATATTGTAGCGACTTGATTTCCTGCTGTGATCAATTTACCTATGACGATCGTGATGAACACCTCGTCAGTGCCGTCCAGATTGTTGGCTCTTATGGATTGATAATTCTCTACATGTTAACTTAAGAACAGTTTTCAGTCAGGTTATGACATATCATTATATTTAAATTACGTGAATCTTGAGACGACATTTTTTACTATAATAATATCAATATTATGTAGTACCACATCGATCAATAAGACTGCACTCAATTAAATTTAAATACAAATACATTAACAATATAGACGCCGCTCCGACTGTGATCTTTAGCCAAACTTGTACAGCGAGTCAGGTGTGGCAGCAACGCGTTAACCAGGCCTATGTGACGGCTAACCTGTGTATTAGACATTGTTATTAAGAATGATCAACAACGGCACCGAATTATGGGAGACAAATCCTAAATAAAATTGAATCCCAAACGGTATGGCCCATTACTGAATGGGTTGTGCAACTGATGAACAATCCCCTAAGCACAGGGTACGTGGCGCCATCGCAGGTGGGAGTTTTTATGTCTGCTATATTGACATGAAAGTAACTATAAGGGCCATATATATTGAAGCCACCACACCCAATCTAAGCCGCAGCAACTCGCTGGAGGAACGTAAGTTGGTACTGTTAATTATCCTGATAATTGCCGAGGTGAGTCTCCTCAGCAATATCATGTCAAATACCTAGTGATACACACGTCAATATAGAAGGGAAATGAAGTCCAAATAACAGCGTACTCATAGGCGGTCTTATGCAACGCGATGCAGTCTGACACATCAGAGCCCATGTTTGGCGTTATTATGTTCATGTATATTGCAGATGAAGTAGCAAAAGGGCAGTTAGGAAAATCTCACTGTGATCAGGCAGCACCTAACGAAGTCAGATCTATGAGTAACATCCAGATGACGACTCTTCTAATATCTGGACAAGGGTGCGTGCACATTTGCACTGGACAAACGAGGTGCAAGTCTGCCTAGAAAGCACCCTACCCGTTCACGGTAACACGTCGTCAGGCGATAACATTGTAAGCAATTGTATTATACTTTGCTGTTGTATCTCTGTCAAGGAGACAAAACCACTCGCCAATGTTGTCATATTTATTCATGCATCGTACATGGAGTATATGCATCCATCCGTGGCGCGCATAATACTCGGTGGGGAACCTGCTTGCATTGTTGATAAGTTATGTGTCTGCCTACGAGGCTCCCCACTGCTATGTTCTCCATATCGGATCATATTGACACTGGGTGGTATGCAGTACAAAGATTTCCGGTAATACGATTATCGACCTAACAGTTTATACAGCTGCAAACTGTTGACAGGACGTCTTTGCTGACAAACGGGTAACACCGAAAGACGCATGGATAATGTCTTACTTAGAGACTGAGTTTGTGAAAACTACAATCGACGACTTAACTTGAACGGTGGACTTAACGCAGCCATTATGCAACAATTGTAATAATGATTTAGCTCAGTGGTGACGACGGCAAGCTGTTGATCCAGGCATTAACATATAAACGTCTCTAAATTCCATTTATGCAGTTAAACTAATATCGTTTGAATGACGGAGTGTATAATGTTTCTCACACGGGCAGAGAATATCGACTAGCAAGTTATCATGAGGAGCGCAAAATGCAAATGCAGCATCCGTGGCTGCCATCATAGATGGATCCAGACATAAAATATGCCTATCTTACCTCATTCAAAACATTCGGCTGCACCTAATCGTAACGCAGGTCGTTTCTAATAATTGCTCACATACAGTGGTCAGTTTCACTTCCTATGTAAAGAGGGGCAACATGGGGTGTAAACAATGGTCAGCGGCCAGCTGACAAGACAAAAGCTATCAGCGACCAGTCAGTCAGAATTTGATCATACAAGTGCACTTTGTTTTTTTTCCCGTGTCGAATAAGATTTTATATTTGGGTATGCTAAAGGCACCCAAGCCCAGTCGTTTGCGCGGCATACTGCTTTATTACGATTTCGGAGCATCTGCAATTCGACACTGGTCATATCATTCATTTCAGTCTTAAGAAAAGAGAAATGATAGCACCAATAACCTGCTGCTGTAATTTTCAGTCAACGCACGAAAACATGAATGGGGTAAAATGTTTACGATGGCGATATAACAGGTATTTCACATAAACATAACAACTACGCCAATGCGCGGTTACTTTCCCAATAAACGGCAATATAAACATGTAGTTGGCATACTTGACCAGAGTCTGTATCCCAATAAACCGCCTGGCTCATTCATTTCCTTTTATTTTCGGCAACGTGCGCATACCTTTGTGAGAAAATGTACATTTTCTTTATGACATAGAGCTTTTTTAACAAGACGAGATGTAACATTTATACTGGCAATGAATATGCTCACAGTTCACATATTCGGCTCAAGGCCTGCTTAACAAGATTCATAGTGTTTATCAATTGCTGTATGCATCAAATTATATATTGGTGTACGGCTGACTATGTAAAAAGTACATACAGCCAATCTTGCAGTTTGCTTTAACGTCAGCAGAAGACACCTGTAAGAATTCTCCTACATTAGACTTGTTAGATTTGCAAGCTGTGGAAAACTAAATATCTATTTCAGCCCCGTGTTTTACTTGCTAATAGCTGATTTTTTTTCACCACACAGTAGTAAAACAGCGATGGTTTGAAAAACACAAAACCTAGGAACAATTTGAGAGGGTCATTCACTAAGTAGTATCAAAATGTCATCTCATAAATGCCTCAGGAGAGGGATGCTGTATATTGTATAACTCATATATTATGCTTCCTTCCAAAGACGCATTTTTATGCCTTAAGTTCTTAAGCGATATGTTTCGTTTCGCATTATCTTACTTGAACGTAATAAAGCATCACTGTTTCCCACGAAGTCAATTTGGGAAGGAATCAAAAACAAGTTCTCAGCATGGAGCATCATTTGTTAGACATGAAAGCAAAGCTGCGCTCAGAAAGTCTAACGACATATTTATCAACAGTATACGTAGCTTATTACACAAAACATGCTGTGTCGTGATTAAAATTACTTCCGACGATGAAGGCGACAGCTGTCAGTCGAATTCCTGTCCACTTTGAACAATTGATGGTGTACACAAACCACGAAAACATGTTATCAACCCCCAATAGCACACTGCGGCAGCATACGCAATTCACAGTAGCAAGTGTGGCAGTATTGATATTAATATTATTACATGAATCAGCTGTATCTAGAAATTGGTTTTGCTTCTGATGTATGCATAGCCACGACACGTTTATCCATTGCAATATTTTATCATGCTCGTTGTTTGTATTCTACGTGGCTTTTACCTTTAATATACACAGACTCGGTTGCACATAAATATTGTATAAGTCAACCAGGCGGAGATAGGGAGAAGACAATCGTTAAAAGTAAAGATAACATGTAGCTTTATACTTTAGATTAATATACTAAGGCACTGTATTGATATGCCAACACAGCGCACCAATAACATACGTACTACCGGAGGGCACAATATGTCACATGACAAACACCGCCTCTACTGGCAGTGGCACATTCGTAATAATAATATCGTGTAATCCTCAGAAGTAAGCGGTGGCGTAACATATATCACATTAAAATATATCAATTCTGTCGTTGGCTATGAACACAAAGACAAGTGTATTGCATTGAACTGACGACGGCTTGTGCGACATGATTATCGGATAATAGTTCCATGGGGCATGACTGTTGTCAGGTAATCGAGGTAATAATTCCTATTCTACGACATTATCCCCCAAAGATTCGAACATCGTCAGAACACATTAACCACGATATCATTAACGTCCTAGATTCGTCACACCAATCTCATTTTAATATAACCTTAGTTGATGTCGTAAGTTGTAGCCATGTCCAAGATGTGGTACGATGAAGCCATGCCCGAGTTTTAGTATCGTGCGACATTTTCGAAAATGCGGTTGAATGAGGCCAAGTGTGGTGAGCCGATATCTGAGATACTGAGAAGACCATGTGGATTGATAAGTCCATGTTAGTGTTGTGGTGGGGTTAGACCATGCCAAGGGGATGTTATGGAGAGGTCATGTTAATTATGTTCAATGGAGATACCACGTCAACTATGTGGTCTAGTAAGACCATGTTAATGATGCTATATTCGAGGATATGTCTATGATATGGTATGAGGAGGCTATGTCAATGATATAGTATGGTTAGCCGATGTCTATTGTATACTATGGTGATGTAATGTCAATGATATAGTATGGTTAGTCGATGTCTATTATAAAGTATGGTGATGCAATGTCAATGATATGCATGGTTAGTCGATGTATATCATTAAGTATGGTGATGCAATGCCAATGATATAGTATGGGTAGTCTATGTCAATGATAACGTATGGAGAGCCGATGTCAATGGTGCGGTACGTTGCTGTTATGTCAGTATTGTTGGTTCTGAATGACATTAGAATGGCATGTGATGGAGTAACTTCATTGGTTGATATTAACTATCAGAGCATTTCATCTAGACGACTGAGGTCAGTATTTGGTGAGTGATTCCTTGTCAGGCCTAGTAGTACATTATATAAGCCTCACACCATCACGTCGTTATACCGAGTTTACATATAATGGTCCTAAGGTCCCGTGATGATAAGGTTGGTTCAAAGCTGGGAGAAGGGTTGGATTAAAGTACGGATGTCACGGATTAGATAGCGATCGTGTCATGTTGGGGATTGTGCGATCTTACAATTATCTGCCGGGTCACGCTGGGAATCAGACCTGAATATGCCTTCATTAACGAATATTCTGGTCTATTGTTAGAGATTTGTCAGTTAAAAGCAGCGTCGTATATTCAGTAAGCATGCTAAACTAGCAGGCAACGTAGATATTTGCATCTTTATCCCCACTATGACCCTACGTAAAATCTTTTTTCCCTTCCCGGCCAAATCCTTACTGTTACTCTACTCTAATACCCGCCATTATTCCCACTTTACCCCATTTTAACGCCGCTTTTAACTCACAGTGCATATAGATTTGTCTTGCTATGAATAAAATTTATAGTGTACATGCTCGAAACTATGCATAACATTGTCAACGCCAGGAAGCTATAGCCAATTTTGACCTCATTTTGCCCTTTTTAGAATGTCGCTAAGTGAAATTCACAATTATCTCAACTGAACCTCTTTGTTTATTTATAGAGAGCTGCATATGGTACGGTAAGCCTGTGTCTATTATATAGCATGATGCCAATGATTAAGAGTGCTTAGGCTAAGCCTGTGCTGTGTTATGGTGAGTTCCACGGTAAGTACTGTGTTTAAATTGTGTTTACTGTGTTACTGGCCACTTACCTGACGAGTATTGTTATTGAGGAATGCTGACCTCACGAGTATTGTTATTGTAGCGCAGTACAACGCCCTGACTAAGAATTGTTTTGAAAACATGTTCAATTTCTAGATACAGCTGATTCATGTAATAATAATATTATCAATTATCTGTTGTTATGGCGGGGTATCTCAATGACTATCCTCTTCCATCATTCAATTTTCACGTATATCTTTGGCAGCCTCATTCATGATTCGTAACAGCACGTTGTTATATCGATACCATGAGACATCTTAATATATCAAACATTCCAACCCGACACTTGCTCACAGCAAATCCTAGTCTCGTCCCATACAGACTTCCAAATTGTCTTGGTTTCTATGAATGCATTACACGACGCACATGTCTCAGCATGCGCATTTCCGTCTAGAAAGTACATCGGTTTCATACTGTGATATGAGTATTCATGATCACACTTTATACGCTCTGTCTGTGTGATATATCTCGCAACTAAAACGTTCCTCCATTCATGCCGATGAACAGTGACACGGCGCCCTGTGGTCGACGTATTGCATAGTAGGCGCTCAGCTTGTAGGCATAAATCAGGCACGCAATATCAAGCTGATACTGAATGTAGGCGTATTCTATTTTTTTCTAGAAAACGTGGGGCAGTATTGAAACAGACCAACGCTCCATGACAATCGAGCCTTCTGCCGCGCAATAAATAGAAGCAGCAAGACATATTTCGGAGGAAGCATCAAGGCCTGAACAAGTGCAAGAAACGCAAGCGTGCGAATAGGATAGAGGGATATCACATTACATATTTTAACTTTAAATAATCATGAAGCAATTATGTCAAAGGAAAATCTGGAGAAGTTTCTTGTAATATGCAACAGCCCGTGCTAATAGGATGATATATCAAGAATAACCCCGGTGATAGAAGCTATTGACGCCAGTCAATTAACATTTTCAATCTGCTTCCGTTTATACCTACAGAAGCAGGAATCAATCATGTGACGCGACGGCCTTGGAGCTGAAATGCGCCGAGCAAGCCCTCTCACAAGTAACATGATCCATTGTCTGCAATAGCATTGAGAGGTCCTCTGTTTGAATAACTATACCACATAATAAAGCTGGGATAAGTACATTTCCATCAGTAAGTGTATCAGTGGTAATTTATTTTAGACAGGATTATCGACCGAAATTGGCCATCCACAAACTACTACAGCGGCCTTTAATGTGTCGTTTTACGTCGGTGATAAAGTGTAGTTGGCTACTGAGTTTTTATCACACCAACAATTATGGATGTTTTACAAATAATTAGTCCGATAGAGACATGTTAACAAGGCCACCAACGTAGCATTTGTGAGAAAGACAGCCATGTCAGTCAACATTCCCCATTCCTCGTCTAAAAGTAGTCGACCCCCTGTGATTCTTCCGGCGCGGTATTCTGGAAAAACCGCAAATAACATGCCTGCCCTATATTAACACCACCTATCCAATTGTGTTGTAATTAGTCAAGGTAAAATTCATCATTCCTACAACATTTAAGGAGGCAGTGGCCAATGTGTCCGGGAAATGAGCTGGTAATCAACACGACCGTTGCTACGCTTGCTGTGTGATCTCGGGATGCTTATTTGGGTTAAGTGATTAAGAACGCTTACTTTTCGTAAAAGACAAAGCTGTAATATTTAGACAGGCATAGCTCATATATCCGACACAAGACCTGACAAGATTTGGAATGTTTAACAGTTGCTATATGCATCTCATTTACCCATTGGCTTATTGCCAGCCATGACAGAAGTACATATAGCCAATCTTCCAATTTGCATTGAAGTCTGCAACAGACGCCTGTAAGAATTACGATGCATTGGTTTGTCTGCAAGCTATGGAAAACTTAACATTTGTTTCAGCCCAGTGATTATCCGACTTTATACGATACACAGTGTTGAAGAGAGTCGTTTCGAGAAACACAAAACCTGTGCACAATTTTAAGGGTCAATCACTTTGCGGTATCAGCATCTACTACCTTGTATACCGTAATGTGTTTAAGAGAGAGTTTCCGTAAATTGTGTGCCTGATATATTCTGCTTCATCAAAATATGCCTTATTTGCCCCTTGGGTTAGATATAGCCAAGAGGGCCAACAGACCGACTCCAAAACATATATGGTGAAACGTTGCCGCTCGCATCACCTCGTTATCCACCCATCTGTGTTCAAATACTGTAAATTTGCGAAAGAGAACAAACAAGTTCTCGGCATGGAGCAATATTGCCTGAACGTAAAACATTCCTGTTTTGGGGAACGCTGACGACATATTCATCAACAGGAAATATAGTTAATAAGAGAAGCTATGACATACACCATGCCGCGCAGCGATGTTAAATTACCTCCCATGAAGCTCTTATGCGCATTCCTGTCGTCATTCAACTCTTGATGGCACACATAGACTGCAAAAAGGTGACACCAACGCCCATTATCAACTGATTATTCACATTTCAGCAGTATACGCAGCATCCAATAGCAGATGTGGCATTGTTAAATGTAACAATAGTTCGGGAATTAGCTGTGTCTAGACATTGGGGTTGTTTACGTGTGGTTTGTTCCCAGGATGCATAGCCACGATACGTCGCATTTTATCAACTACCATCTTACATAACTCTCATCTTTCATCTTTCAGACAGCCAACACCAGAGACGAGGCCTACCCTCAAAGTAAAGCCAGCGTGCAGCAGTATACTTAAGACAAATAGAAATAGTACTGATATGCCAACACTACAGACCAATAATAATCGCATACTTATTAAGGAGGACATAATTTATCAGGTTGCAAACACAGACTCCACTGGCATCTGTTCATTCACAATGATAATCAGTTGTTATACTCCTACCCCGATGGTGTGCAGACAGTATTGATCGGGTGTTTACTTGATACCATGTGGCATGACTTTGGTCAGATTATTGGGCTAATAGTTACATTTTTCGATCCATGTCTGTTTACATTTTACGACTTTCTCCCCCACAGATTCAAACACCATAGCCACATCATCAGAACGCATTTACCACGTATCATGTACTTCTAGGGGTCGTCTCTCAGATCCTGATTATAATATAACACTACGAAAGTATAACAGGTCAATTTCGGTGGACCTGCCTTCATTACTACAACGTTCTCTGTGGACTACATCCCGACCAACGCCACTCACTCATACACACGATGATTGTTAATAGCTGTTATCCTCAATTAACATCTCACCATAGCCATAACGTCAAATATATAGCATCACAATATTATACAGAATAGGGCACAGTTTGATTGCACATTTAAGTACATTTCATGTGGCCCGATAGTTGTTTAAAGCAACTATGTTAATGCAAATAAGATACAAATATAATTTAAATAGACTTTTCTAATCGGTGGTTTATTCCTCACAGTAGCTACAACATACATTGTTGATTCTTAGTGATATACAGCTACACCATTATCAATTCTCGCATCCAAGTGAAGTTGGTGTAGGCTTTAGCACAGCATACCATCAATACACACCTACACAAATGCGTTATTTTCTGAATCTTCTTCTTCGTAATTGTCTAATGGGCGTGTCGAATGCACAATATTCCATTTTGGCAGGTTTTTTGTAAGGATTCAGAGAGGCACAGTGCTTAAAACACACACGCTTCAGAGTGCTCAAGGACTAAACCAGCAGAAGACAATAAAATGGATAGATGACATTAACGAAATAAAAATGAATAGTTCTATGACGCTGGTGAGTTTTACCATACCAATTAATTATCGAATACACAGCCAATGACAATGATATATAAGAAGAAGCACAATATTCATCATATTTTGTCACGAAACTAATTTTAAACGCAAGCGAAGTTCATGTTTGTATGATTCCAAAGTGCGCTGCTATCGAATTACACCAGGAAAGCTACATGTCGCATGGTTGGTTATCTTTGTCGTTTCCCATTTACGTGCAAATGGTTCATACAACTGTATACTTCTGCGACGGTTTCAGATTTGCAGATAAACAGCAAAATAAACAGACGATATCATCCTCATTACGCTACAACTGTTTACGTTGATAGATGATTAATTGTTTCACGAATGGCGTCAATCACCAGCCACTGTAACTGTACATTTACCGCACGGGACGCTTAATCGGATTAATTGATTATGTGGTCAGTGATACGGATACACTTGATGCACTTCACTTACTCGCGATATTCTTGAGATTCTGAATGTAGTCGTAGTTATCCTAGAAAACGTAGGGCGGCAATGAAAGAGGCCAACGCTCCATGACAATCGAGCACACTTCCAGTTAATGCCATATTTTGAAGAGGGCGTCACGACACGAACAAGCACGAAGGCTCTTACAGTTGGCTTTTAATTGAAGCAATTATGTCGAAAGTAAAGCTGGAGAAGTCATTTGTAATATTTGAATATCCACAGCACGTGCTGATAGGATCAAATATAAAAATAGTTCCGGGGGATGAAGCTATTGATCTCCAATCTGCTCCCGTGTATAACTACAAAAGCAGGAATCAGTCTTGTGACTTGACGGCCTTGAAATCACACGCGCACAGCTAGCCCTCTTTAATGTAACATGATTCGTTGTCCACAAAGACGATGTGGGGTCCTCCGTTTGAGTAGCTCTGGCACATAAGAAAGTTGAGGTAGTTTGATCCCGATAGCAGATGTACTGGCAGGAGTAACTTGCAAAATAGGCTATCCCCAATTTTCTATAGCTGCCCGTTTAACAGTTTTACGTCGGTCATAAGGCGAAGTTGATGGATGTGTGTCACACAAAAAGTAATGGTTTACAAATAATCAGTCCGACATATGGGTAAACATGGCCACCAACGTAGTGCTAGAAAGACAGCCACGTATGTCATCAATTATGTACACTCCCCTTGCCTCATCTTAAGGTGGCCGACCCTTGTGATTCTTTCAATGCGGTTTGTAATTTGCCAGAAATACTGCTTAAAATATACATACCATATACTAACACCACCTATCTAATATAGGGGAACTAGAAAAGACCAAGACAGGACCAGCGTAGGTAAATATCATGATTCTTACAGCATTGTATAAGGTGGGGACCAATGTTTGCCGGAAAGGCGCTCTTATCAACTTGACGGTTGCTTTGCTTGCAATTTGATCTCCGATAGTGACCATGAAGGAAGAATGTACCTCCAATCATCCAGTTTGCTTTGATACCTGCCATAAACACCCGTATGAATTATCATACTTTGGTCTTGGTTTGTTTGCAAGCTGTGGAAAACCCAAACTTAATTGGTTAACAATCTAGTAATGGTGTTTTATACACTGCTAACATCGTATAGATAGTTCTTGATTAGTTAGCATAAGTTGAATGATCTGCAGAAGTAAGCAATGAAACGACAGGTAGATGTGAAGGTAGTATGGATAGGAGTCAGGCCGCAAGACATGATGCAAATTCCTCACTGAGATGCAGCTTTCTACGAATCTCAGCTGTCAAAACAACCGCTGTGTAAATGTTGACCTACAACGACATGAGTTTTAGGCGTGTGATGCGCCCTCGTTATCCACTGCTTTGACTATGCGTTGATGCTCCAATAAAGGACTTATAGCTAAGCGCACACGACCTGTAGAACCCTTCTTAGCCACAGACATTAAAGGCGAAACTGTTCGAAGCTAATGGATTCTTGGGAAAGTGACCTATAATTGCCCCCTTGTCGATCTCTGTCACAATAAGGGGTCAATGTGAATAACATTGTCTGCATTTGTATAAGGCATCATTGTTGTATTTCTGACAAGGTGCTATCACAATGCAACATCCGGACGAATGATTGATTGTCAGATTTATGGTCGGTTTGTTCAGGGGGGGGGGGGAAGGGTTGTTAACCGTACCTATGATAGAATATATATTGAGCTCGGTATTATAGATAGTTTGTCCAACATCGACAGCCAATAATGTTAATGAGTTGCTTTATTGTTATATTAATCTTTGCATCTTACTTGGAGTAAATGAATCCAGCCGTAGTGCCGAACCCTTCTTGGGAACCTTAATTGCATATTGGGTAGGTTATGTATCTGCCCACATCGCCTAACCCTTCCTTTTCCCCACAACGGATCACATAAGTGACTCACGGTCTAAGGGGCAAAACAATGACACATGAGCATCCACAAAGACTCCCGCAATGAGCTATGTTATATATGTTTGACAAATAATGTGACCAATAATTATAAATGAGGTAACAATGTGTTGGCAGTCGACAAAATCGAAAAGTTTTCTAGGGACAGAACAGAACTAATACTGGCAAGATAGGCTTAACAAACTGTGACAGCTGATCAAGCAGACGTGAAATATGGCAAGAAATAACGCGTTATAATGATAGTCCAAGATGTTATACTGCTGGACAAGTGCTATATATGACACCCGTTCATACAGCTGTTAGAGATTCAGAAATTCAGAATGGTTTGAATTGTTATTGCGCAGAATGACCTTGATCATATATAGTTACTATCCCGCAATAATGCATAAAGTTGTTTTGCAGTCATGGAACCGTTCTAAAAATATGCGCACAAAGATTGGTAAATCTCAAGAAAGAATGCTCAAATAAGAGAATATTGGTTGATTAACCAACTGCTACATACACGACAATTGTATTGATGAACAGATGCATTGGCAATAGGTGTATTAAATCGAGAGAGAGTAGAAATAGAAGGGTGTTTAACTGATGCGATCTAACACCCGACATGTTAAATGATCTTGACTGGCTAACTGATCGACGAAGACCAGTCTGAATTTGTTGATGCCGGGAACCTCAAAATGGGGTGTAAGTAGTGCTACGTTTTCCGATCATTATACCTCACAATGTATTCCACTACGAACCGGTATGATAATAACGGTTGAATGACGGAATATATCGTGTTTTTCGCATTGTTTGAGAATAGCGACTACACAGGTATAAAAGTTTAACCCTCTGCATTCAATACACATGGCTGCAGCGAGGCACCTGTCCCTAATGTTGGTCATTTCCAATAATTGTTCTTGTATAGAGGTCAGTATAACTAGAAATGAACAAGGGGAGGCATGGCAATCTGACAAGACAAACGAGGCGAAAGCAAATTACGCTACGACCCAATGGATGAGTTTTATAAGTTTACAGGATATATCATGGTGGTATAAGCTGTGAGAGAAGTGAGGAGGATAAGGATGATAAGTGGATATGGGACCTATCCACTGAGAAGAATTGGGTCAGGACTAGGAAGGTCATTTGACCAGCTTGACCAGTTATGGTCAGGCTGGTCTTATTGCAAGGTAACTTCGCCAAACATTCCATTAAGGTAACTTACATGATACACACAACGGAGGGGCCAAAATGAAATGAAAAGGTAGGCAATTAAAATAAGTTAATGTGCTCTTAGAAGTCGATACAAAGCCTCACAATGGCATCGGCTTTATGAAATGCTCGTTGATGGACATTTAGTTAAATTTCATCAAACAAATCTCTAGTAAGCTATGTCAGAGATTACACATGAGTGATATTTCTTGTCAGTTGATAGGTTACAAAGTGCTTCCACGTGATGATTGAGAACGACGTTGAAATGGCCAATTCGCGTTCTTGTGGTCTGATAACTATCAAGGCTGCCGTAGCTGAATAAATCATCTCATAAAAATATTTGACCGTAGTCTAATGTAAATGCCCACAGGTTGGTCCCGCAAGCAGAGCGATTGAGTCTCAGTTGGGTAACAACGGTGTCTAATTCAAGTAAAGACACGCTGCCACGGAAAACACAACAGCAGAAATGTAATGCCTCGTCAGCAGAAATACACTCGACAAGAAAGTAATGTATTGGTCACAGCACACGGTGAAAGGTGTCATGCAATTCACTTGTAATGAACAATTGATGGAGCTTACTCTACGTTGTAATGCTGTGTGGCTGGGTGGGTGAAACTTTTGTCGGCTTCATCGAAGGCTGTTCGCCATGAATACTCACCTGTATATGTGCACTATTTTCCGACCCACGTATTGCACGAGCACATTCCTTTTTCTTCAGTTTTTGTCATATGAGCGTGCCTCTTGTACAATGCGATTGTCGACGAAGGTTGTAACAGCTGCCTTATTGGGAAGTTTTGAGGTGCACAAGCATTTGAGTACCTTTAGAGTTCGATGAATCAAAGGAACCAAAAACCAAAAAAATTGGGTGCGATATATCTGTTGATGCTATGGACGGCAAGGGTAGTCCTACGTTATGTAATGAGCATAATGTGTTAGAGCTTGTCAGGAGGAACCGTTCGCGTCCGCCATTGTGTTTCGGTGAATGGTTCCACAAAACTCAGAGCAAATGACTCGACTGAAAACCATTCATTGCAAGTCCCGGCACGTTGTACTCCTCTTACTTAATCGAGGTCCGATTTCGCTACGAAGAGAAATCAAACATAAGCAAGGACAAAATATATGTTGCACACTTGTCGCACTTGACGCACTGAATATGGCAACGCAACATGGATACAGCTGGTTGCAGAAGCCTGCAATTGGTCTTAATGAGGGCAAAAGGTCGTGTCTGTTCGACCAAGTGTGAGGGGCGCAACATAAATAACAGTATTCCAGTCAAAACCAAGCCATGCGACATGATATTTCCTCCAAACATCTCTGCTTAACTAGCAGACGTGTTACAGTAGGTCCCGAACTATGTAAAAATGCAGAGATGATTAGATATCAGTATTGGGACCCAGTTGCCCTTGGCAGCAATATAGTCGAACTCGAGATGAACGTTCAGGCAGTATCTCATTACGCTCTTGTTCCATCATGCGATCCGTCCAGGCCCAAATCTTGAGATAAATAGAACAGTGTCAATTTCTACATCAATTAGGTTCGCGCTTTCATATTAAAACTTCTTTAAAAATATATTTTTAAGGACACCTGTTGCCAGTGCTCACTCATGGGAATAACCACGGGAAATAATGCTAAAACATGCGTCTGTATGATAAAACAACAACATGACTTTCTGTTCTGCTCAAGCTCCCTGTGGCGATCGTGATGAACACCGCGCTGTCCAGATTGATGGTTCTGATGGATAGATAACTCTCGAAATGTTAGCTTAAATACTGTGTTCATTCAGGTATTGAAATATCTTTACATTAAAATGTCGTGAACATTTACATGACACTGGAGCCTTAATAATATATAGCATCAAGATGATAAAAAATACTACTCTTAGTTAAATATAAATCCATTAACTATATAGACGGTGCCCCGAGTCAATATTGCATAGCGCATCAGGCGGGGCAGTTACGCGTTAACAGAGGCTGATATATGTATATGACCCTCTATGTAAGAATGATCAACAATTAGACCAATCATGGGATAACAACGGCAATGACAAATGGATTAAACTAGGCAAGGCGCTCGTCACTGGTGTTTTGATGATTATCTACAGCGTGGATATGAGAGATAGTTAGTAGGATTAAAAGTGCTAGATTAAAGGTGCTTGATTTTGTGAGATCAATGCGAATCGCCCAACATCGAAGGTAAAATAGTTACATGCAGTGATTCTAATTGCAATGAGACTCATTAATCAATGTTGAAGACTATGTTCTGATTATCGCTTCTTGGAAAATGAGAATTAGTCCTTACACTGTCAGAATCGATAGCGCTGTTTTCGGACATATATGGTTCGAATCTGTGCAACAGAATACCAACTGCATTATCTGGATTGGAAGGCTCAAGCATTTGAGACCACTCAAAACTCTTTTGCAGAATTGTGCAACTCAAATACATCGCTCTTCGGGACTTTAACATTCGCGGACCTGTCAGTGACAAGGTAATCGAGTGTCGTCACGAGATACAGGGCCGGAAATTTTGAAAATGGCGAAGGGTGCTGAAAAATCGACTTCATATTTCAAATTACGATATGTTCGGGTGACTTGTTCGAACTGCAATAGACAGATAAAAGGGAGAGCTATATGTGTACGAAGCACGCTAATACCATGAAGATAGTGCTTGCTTGATAAGTATGGGTTGAGTAATCTGAACAAGTAAGCAATGTAACGACATATGGTTGTAGAGCTAGTCGGAATAGGGGTCAGGGCAACGTCGCGGTCGAGCTGAGCTAAACCATGGGGGATGCTAAGAAAGGAAGCACAGATAAAGAGGGTGAATAACTGGTTAAATGTGATCGAATATACCCCTAAACATTACATTTGTAACTTCATACTCTTGTGTGTTGATGGAAGTTGATAGCCTGTAACGGGTCTCGGAATGAGAATGGCGCCCTAGTTGCTGAAAGAGCGGTGACAGGTGTGGCATAAGTAGGCGTCGCGGTAGGTTTGGCGATCAAATAAGGTGCCCTGTTGTCATGAGGTAAACCAGATTATGAAACGCTGGATAGATGGGGTGAGATGACCCAGCTTGGTGCGCCGGCAAAGTTGATTAAAACTCTCTCTCCATTTCGGCAACCCTTTAACCCTTTAGGACAAAAAATAATTCCAGTCTATACTCCTGGCGTCTCAGCTCCTCTTTTTCGCCCTGCAGCGGTAGCTCACTTGATATTGTCTTGGATGAGCGTAGAAGCCACGAATCTCAAAGAAATCGTTGTAAATGCACCTATGCTGCTGGAATCAAACGTCATGATAGAATTGACTTCGGCTGAAGTCAAAGTTGAGCTCGTAACGGACGCCATAGTGCTTTAAGAGCTCCATAGTTTAGGGTGACCCTTCGGCGGTAACAAAAAAAGTGCCGCAAAGCCATGATACCAATAATATAGCAACTAGTCGAAGAAGGGACAGCAGATTGATACAAGTCCAGACACAGCAGAGAGTAACCGAAAGAGGCAGCACACGGGGATAAACGACAATAGTAAACCCCGCTAGGGGTGAGATGAAGCAGGACAAGGGATCGCAAGGTAGCCGAACAGAGAGAACGCCAGATGGCGAGACACATGAGAGAGGAGGAGGCTAATCACTTGCTATTAAAAAAAAGTAGCGTTATAATGAAGTCAAAAGGAGAGCGTACACATATACAGATTTCAGCGATGCGATACACTCTTCAACATCAGAGTATCAAATCAGAGCGTTATTATGTCACTGTATATTACAGATGATGCAGCGCTGTATGCATTAGCTCCGTTAGGAGAAGCTCACATTGACTTAACAGCTAGTCAGGCTGGATAGATTGCTACGTTTACACAGGAACATGTCGCCAAGTGATATCATTGTCTTCATTTGTATTATGCACCGCTAGCAAGTTGAATAGCATTTATAACTCACCGTACCTTTGACAACATGTATATTGAGCTAGGCATAGCTGTGAGTTTGCCGAATATCGACAGCCAAAAGGTAAAACATGTGTGTTATTGCTGCTATATTAATTTATGCATCGTACATGGAGTAGATGCAATCATCCGTGGCGCGCCGAACCCTCGATGGATACCATGATTGCATCGTGGATAAGTTCTGTGTCTGCCTACAAGGCTACCCCTGCTATTTTCTCTTTAACGGATCAATGCAAATGACCCACTTCCAAAACGGCAACACAATGACACACGTAAGGCTTGACAAAGGCTCCCTCAACCATCTTTCATGGACTTATTAATGACTACCCTAATTTCTTCTAGGACTAAGCTATGTTTGGAAAATTACGTGACAAAATAACAATTGAGCGTCCACACATTCCATTCAGACGCGTGATAACAATTAACAACTTTTGCATTTCAATGAAAAGCTGCTGCTGCAGCTACTGCTGCAGCTAATGTTGCTGCTGCAAAGAAGGGTTTTGCTAGATTCGGTAGCATGAAATATATAGCACTTCTTCATACAGGTACTATTCCGAGGTTTATTTGCGTATTGCTTACTATGTGTACAACAAAAGACAGCAAAACATAGAAAGTATGCACGTTAAGGCCATGGACAAGACACTCGCTAAGCTAGTCCTATGTAACGTAACATGATCCATTGTCCTTGTGACCAATGAGCGGTCCCTTGTTCGAGTAGCTCTGTCACATTAGAATGCTGGCGTTGATTAATTACCGCCAACGGTTATTATTCGAAACAGGAATGTCTATGGAAATTGGCTATCCCCAATCTACTACAGCGGCCTTTTATACCGTTTTATATCGGCCATAAGGTGCAGCTGGTGACTGGATGTTTATTATGCGAACAATAATTGTTTGCAAAATATTTATTTTAGCCCAGCATTTTATTTGCTAACAGCTGATATTTTTACATATTAACCGCACAGTAATAAAAGAGAACAGGTTTAAGAAACACAGACCCTAGAGGCAATTTCAGAGGGTCAAGCACTAAGTGGTATCAACATGTCATCCCATGAATGCCTTATTATGCGTTTAGGAAAGCGATGCTGTAAATTGTATAACTGATATATTGTTTCGTAAGGAAGATCCTTGTTTGGGCGTTACGATGGATGCAGCCAAAAAGCCCAACAAACCAAACAGATATGTTGCATTTTGCATTATCTTACCTTAACGTAATAAACCATCACTGTACCAACATTGTCAATGTGCGAAGAAAAATTCTCAGCGTGGAGGATTATTTGCTTGATATGAAAGCAAAGCTGCGGTCGACATATTCATCAACAGTATGCGTAGCTTATTAGATAAACTATTACACAAATCTTGCTGTGCTGTGATTAAAATTACCTCCGACAATGACGGCGACAGTTCTTAGGCGTTTGCCTGATGGTGTACACAAACCACGAGAACGTATCATTAACCCCCAATATCAACTGACCATTCCCACTGCAGCCGCATACGTAATTCACAGTAGCAGCTGTGGCAGTATTGATATTATCATTAGTACATGAATCAGCTGTATCTAGAAATCGGCTTTGCTTCTGATGTTATTTGCCGAGGGCAGTTGCAGCACTCATTCAAGATCCTCGAGGAATGTTCGCTCTACTAACATGAAATGAACTGAAAGGGGCTCATATATTACAATTGTTGGGGGGGGGAGGGGGGAGAGGGTCAAGCTACTAGGTTCTTTGTCGTAAATCAATTGTTTATTCATGAACGAATAAAATAACGATTATAACTCACCGTACATATGACAGCATATATATTGAGCTTGGACTCATTGTTAGTTTTCCGATCATCGACGATCAATAACGTTAGTGAGGTGATTAATTGTTGTCATGTAAATTTATGCATCATACCTGGAGTAGATTCATCCATTCGTGGCGCGTCGATCACTCGATGGGGACCCAGCTTGCATTGTGAATAAGTTATATGTGTGTCTACGAGACTTCCCCCACCTATTTTCTGCATAACAGATCAATACAATTGACTCACAGTCCAAGCAACAACGCAATGACACAGGTACGGCGTCTACAAAGGCCCTTAGCCCGATGTATTAAGTCAATGAACTCGGGTCTGAGTATAAATAGAAGTGTTTGAAATTGACTCAAGTGAGCGATCTAACACTCGATAAAGAAGCTGATCTATATTTGGCTAACTGGTCGACATCGACTAGTCTTGATAAGTTGATGCTTGGAATATTGACTCTGGGATGATAAGCCGTACAAAGGTTTCCCGTCATTAGATTGTAAATCTAAATGTTTCATAAATGGGTAATGAGTACACAGGTATAACAACATAGGTGGAATGACAACACCAACACCGCGCTCCAAAAATGCATCCCAAAATGAAATATGCATACCATCCCGTATTCAATAAATGAGGCTGCAGCGAGGCATCTATTGACAATGCGGATAATTTCCAATAATTGTTCTCGCTTTGTGGTCAGTATAGATAGCAACGATGAGCGGGGCTGCATGGCATTATTCATCGGCCAGCTGGCAAAACTAGCTTGACAAAGAGAGAAAGCTAATTGAGAAACTACCGGATGGATAAGATTCATTAGCATATGCGATATATCAAGGTGATTTCAGCTGTGTGAGACGCAAAGAGTACGAAGATAAGTTGGTGCGGGACCTATCGACTAGAGTAACGATACAAGGCAGCTAAAAGCAGCCACTCTTATCAATTGACATGTTTCGCATGAATATACCTTGCTGCCTCTAAATAACACAACAAGGATGAACAGAACATAAGTATGTCATGGCGAGGCGAAGTGGGGCAGGTCTAGGCGGGCAATATGACCACTCTAGACATTCAGTTGCCACCTCAAATTACAAATAACAACCGCTTATAATGACAGGCGGCTAGGGTGTGCTGTATGGTGTGATTTGTCGCTCGGCGTGAAGTAATATGGTTCAGCCCTGGTGAAACGATGTCGGTTGTGTGGCACAATGAACTCTTCTCAATGATGTGCCATGGTTAAATTTTGCCCAACATGTGCTATGTTAAGCCCATGACATGATATATTATGGTGAAGCTCAGTATATGATGCGTTGTGGTATTGGTCCTTGTGATATTGACCCGTAGAGGAATGCTGATTTCACGTGTATTGTTATCGTAGCGCAGTACAACTCCCTGACAGGGAATTGATGTGAGAACAATATGTCCTGGTTAGCCGCAACATTTCGGTGATGTTACTGTTATGGCGGGGTATCTCAATGGCGATCCTCTTCCATCAATCAATTTTCACGCATAGCTATCGCAGCATCATTTATGATTCATAATAGCCCCGTTGTTATATCGATAACAAAATACGTCATCACATATCACTAATGCCTACCCGACACTTGCTCACAACAATACCTAGTCTCGTCCCATACAGACTTCCATCTTGTCTTGGTTTCTATGAATGCATTACACGACGCACACGTCTCAGCATGCGCATTTACGTCCAGGAAGTACATCGGTTTCGTACTGTGATACGAGTATTCACGCTATGTCTGTATGATATATTTCGCAACTAATATTTCCTCAATTCTTGACGAAGAGCAGTGACGAGGCCCTCTGTAGTCGACATATTGCATAGTAGGAGCTTGGCTTGTAAGCATACATCAGACACGCAATATTTTGCCAATACTGAATATAGGTGTTTTCTAGTGTTCCTACAGAACGTGTGGCGGTATTGAAACAGGTCAATGCTCCATGACAATCGAGCCTTCTTCTGTGCAATAAAGAGAGGCAGCAATACATTTTTCGGAGGAGGCATCAATGCCCGAACTAGTAAACGAAACGTAAGCGCACGAAGTGGATATTGGGTATATCATGCTCCATAATGTGACTTTCAATTCCGGGGAGGCAATTATGTCGAAAGTAAATCCGGAAAAGTTCCTTGTAAAATCCCACACCCGTGCTGATAGGATGATATATAATGAATAAGTCCGGGTGATAGAAGCTATTGATGCCAGGCAATCAACATCTTCATCTGCTTCCGTGTATAACTAAAAAAGCAGGAATCAATCTTGTGACGCGACGGCCTTGGATCTGACATGGGCCGAGCACGCCCTCTTTCAAGTAACATGATACGTTATCTGCAATAGCATTGAGCGGTCCTCCGTTCGAAAAAGCAATTACTCATAATGAAGCTGGGGTAAGTAAATTTCCGTCAGTAAGTGTATCAATGATAATTATTCGAGACAGGAATATCTACCGAAATTGGCTATCCCCAATCTACTACAGCGGCCCTTCATGCCGCTTAACGTCGGTCATCAAGTGTAGTTGGCCACTGGTATTTTATCACACCAACAAAAATGGATGTTTCACAAATAATTAGTCCGATAGAAACATGTTAATAAGGCCACCAACGTAGCATTTGCTGTTGTGAGAAAGACAGCCACGTCAGTCAACATTCCATATGCCTCTTCTGAAAGTAGCCGACCCCCTGTGATTCTTTCGGCCTGGTATTTTCCTTGTCTGGAGAATCATTTAATAACAAGCCATATATTAACACCACTTACTTTATCCAAGTCGGTATCCGATTCAAGAAACCTTGCTGACACTCTTTGTTATTATAATAGACAATGTGAGAAACCCTTGTGAGAACGCATAATTTCTTAGACAGGCAATACATACAGCCAATCTTCCAATTTGCATTGACATCTGTAACAGACGCCTGTAAGAATTTTGATGCATTGATTTGTCTGCAAGCTATGAAAAACTAAACATTTATCTCAGCCAAATGTCTGATTATCTGACTTTATACCCTACACCGTGTTGAAGAGAGCAGGTTCAACAAACACAAACGCATTTACCACGGTATCAGGTACTTCTACGGGTCGTCACGCAGATCCTGATTATAATATAAAGCCATGAAAGTATAACAGGTCATTTTTGTTGGACCTGCCTTCATTACTACAACGTTTTCTGTTGACTACATCCCGAGCAACGCCACTCACTCATACACACGATAATCGTTAATAGCTGTCATCCTCAATTAACATCTCATCACAGCAATAACACTGCACATTTAAGTACATTTCAAGTGGCCCACTAGAAACGCGGTTTGAAACGACCATGTTAATTCCAATTAGATACAAATGTAATTGTAAAAGAACTTTACTTATCGGTAGTTTACTCCTCGAAGTAGCTGCAACATACCTTCGATTTTTAGTGATAAACAGCTACACCATCATCGATTCTCGCAGCCAAGTGAAGTTAGTGTAGGCTTTAGCAGAGCATACCATCAATACACACCTGCCCAAATTCGTTATTTTCAGAAACTTCTTCTTCTCTCAGTAATTGTCTAATGAGCGCGTCCAATGTATAATGTTCTTATTTCTCAGGTTTTGTGAGGATTCAGACAGGCACAGTATTTACAACACGCACGCTTCAGAGTGTTCAAGAACTAAACCAGCAGAAGACAATAAAATGGATAGAATTATATTAACTACCGGATTAATTAGCCATGCACGTAGTCATTTATTCCCTAGGTGGGCTCATGTCAGAATTATTATATTCGGTAGCAAACAATTCTTACATAAAACTGACCAGTTACAAATGGTTTCAGTGAGTGACATGCGTTACCTCTTCACATAACTATTTATAAGCTCAACAATAGGAACATACATTATATCCTCGCAAACATGTGGAAATCGACATATGTTGATCGTTACGTTCAGTCGATCACTAGCCAGGTAAACAGATCTAATGGTCTCTTCTTGTGCAAAAGCTATGTGCAGAAGCTGCCTAAACCAACCTTGGCATGATTTCATGTTGCTAATATTACCCTTTTTTACCAATCAAATTAATCATAGAATACACAGCTAATGACATTGATATATAAGAAGAAGCGCAATGTTCATCATCTAATTTAAATGCGAGCAACGTTCATGTTTGTAGGAGTCCAAAGTGTGCTGCTATCGAATTACACCAGAAAGCTACATGTCACATTGTTCACTTTCTTATTTACGTGCAAATGGTTCATACAACTGAAAACTTCTGCAACGGTTTCAGATTTGAAGGAAAATATCAAAATAAACCGCCCATATCATCCTCATTACGCTACCACTGAATGTTTCCATTGAGAGATGATAAATGAATGTTTTCAATCACCAGCCACTGTAACTGTACATTCACCTCACGGGACGCTTAATAGGGTTAAACGATTATTTGGTCAGTGATACAGATACTCACCATGTGCATCATTTCACCTATCGGCGATATGTTGAGAATAAGCTACAATATTAACAATTCTCGCAGCCAATAAATATTCATGAAGAGAACACTGAGCAGACTAAAACATCAATGCAATCCACCGGCATTCATGTGACACGGTATGTTACTTATACCATGATAACTCAGCCAGACATTTCCTAAAGGGAATACAAATCACCAAATGATTCATTCGATGATGCAAACAATGACAGGTGATAGATTTCCTTGCCAACAACTGTAGGTACAGAATAGGATGAAAGGGGTTTATATTGGACAGTAATGAACTTTATGAGGTCGTAGTGGTTGATACATTGGCTCAAATTGCATTGGCTTTATTGAGTGCCCATAGATGAAAAGTTAATATGAATTGCGTCAATAAGGCTAATCCCGTGTAAGCTAAGGCGAAGGATGTTAATAGGTGATGTTTAATGTAAGTTGACAGGCAGCAAAGACGTTCTACGTGTTGAATGTGGAACTTTGTGTGGTCCATAACTTATGCAGCGTCCAGTATCCAATCAAACGTTAGAATCTTAGTCTTTTGTGAATGCCCGCAATACAAGTTTGCAACACACACTTGGAGATATAGACTCAGCAGCAACGTCCACGTCAAGCAAGGACATGATGTCGTTTGAATAACAATAGCCGAATAGTTACGAAAAGCAAATAAAGTATTGGTCACAGCACACAGTGAAAGGAATAAGGAATTACACATATCATTACCAGATGACTAACGGCGCTTGCTCCACGGTGTGATGGTGCGTGTCGCCATAAATACACACCTGAATAGGTGTGTTATCCATGAAGCGATCCCTTCTTCTTCAGTATTTGTCAGATGAGCCTGTCCTGTGTACAACGTGATGAAGATTGTAATAGCTGCCATTTTGGAAGGTTTTGGGAGGATTCAACGTGGCGCAGAACTGTTCTTAACCAAAATACGCTTTAGACCGTCCATTATCTTCTCTTCAAACCACGAGTAGACAATATAATTGATCGACGACTTAAAAGTGATTGATTATGCTTGCTATCTCAATTACTAGTTTTAGTCCGATGGTGATCACACGAATGCCTGAACTCGGCATGGCCATGTATAAGACATAAGGAGCTTGGCAGATGAAGAACACAATGATGATGCTCATTAACATGACGGTAATCTGGAATTCCTCCTTCTGGGCAGCTCCGGTCGTGTTACCAGATTGATTACTGATCATGTTGCACTTCAGATAGCGTGTAGTGTGTGTGTGTGATGAGGCATCCATTGAGCACAAGAAGCCGGCATAAGGCGGCAATGAACACGATGAAGCCATTGAACAACCAGGGATAGACGACTATGAATCCGGTGCCATAAGTAGAGCTGGCCCTTGTTTGAGAAGTTACAGGGTGTTGGTGATACTGTCGATCACAGTGACGAACTGTACTGCATAAAGGTAAGGTATAGGCACCATGAAGGAAACGGTAAAGATGATAAAGTTAATTATGGACGCTTTCTTAACCGGGCATATTTTTCCAGCGAGGAATGGTCGACAAATGGTGATGAAGTTTTCTACAGTCAACTTTATAATTAGCCATATCGAGGCCATCAAGAACATCTGCATGAAAATACCAGCGAGGAATGGTCGACAAATGGTGATGAAGTTTTCTACAGTCAACTTTATAATTAGCCATATCGAGGCCATCAAGAACATCTGCATGAAAATACCGACAATGTGGGCATAGTACGTGAAATAATTATATGAGGCATGTCCTGGGAAGTGATCTTCAATGTATTTGATGGAGAGCAAAACAAGACCTGCTGATGCTAGTGGAATTAGATGACAGTTGTGGAGTATTCATAACCGCCAACTATTGGTTCGATGTATCTGTTGATCAAATTGGGGGGGGGGGGGGCAGGGGTGCGCTGTCCGGGACAGTTAGCGATGGTAAGAGTAGTTAAATATTATGTTATGAGTAGAGTGCTGGCCATGAGGAACTAATCGCGTCCGCAATTCTAATTATGTGGACTGTTCCAACAAACTTACCGCAAATCCTGAGACTGAAGATTCGTCGTTGTGGGATAGGCCACTTTGTGTCCGTCTTAGTACAAGCCGCAATCGACAACAAGAGGAAATAAAATTAACAGCAAGGACGAATTGATGATTGCACACATGTCGGACGTAGGGCGTGTAAGGCAGCGCACCAAGGAAGACATAAATAAATGTAAAATGTCGTGTCTATTAGAGCAAATGACAACCATAATAATGTTGCAAAAGTGCACATTTTGGCGAAATTTAGGATAATCAAAAGTAACGCATGGTGGTATCTATGTCCCATGAGAGATGTATTTCAAATATTTCTGCTGACCTAGCAGGCGTGTCACAGCAAGTTCTATACAGTGTGTGTGTGTGTGTGTTAAGCTAAACTACGGCCAAAATCAGTGTCACGTTGCATAACCTAACGTGAACGTAATTCAACCATCACTGGACCAACATTGTTAATTTGCGAAAGACAACAAACAAGTTGTCAGCATGAAGCATTATTGCCTGAACGTAGAGGAAACATAGGGTTGAGAAGTCTGACAACATGTTCATAAACAGGAAACACAGCTAATTAGAGGAGCTATGACACCAACAATGCTGTGCTGTGATGTAAATGGACTCCCACGACGAGGACGTCAGCTCTTATGCGCTTTCTTATCGACTTGGAATACATTAACAACGAAACAGTGACAACAACGCCCAATATCAACGGACCATTCACATAGCAGCAGTATACGCAGTTTACATAAGTAGCTGTGGCATAATTAATAGTAGCATTTGTACATGAAACAGCTGGGTCTTGAAATTTACGTAACTGAAGGGCAGTTGGTGAATACATTCCATATCAGATCCGTCTGTTACCAGAATGCATAGCCACGACACGTTGTATTTGATCCATTACAATGTTATATACTGCTCATCGTTTTAATTATAAGTGGCATTCAGATTTAATAAGTTCAGACTTGATGTCACATAAATATTTTATTTTTTAAACAGCCGGAAATACAGACAACGTGTAGCTGTATAATTCAGATTAATATACTAGGGAAAGATAATGATATGCCAACACAATAGACCAGTAAGATTGGCTTACCAGTTTTGAAAACTCCGCCTCATACTCTTAGATAAATATCAAAGGCCCCGGCCCTAGTCAATTAGGCAAACAAGTGTATATGTAAGGCTGACCATTAATATGAAACTTTCGGATATTTCTGATCACTTTTTGCCGCTGGCGCAGACTCATAGGCGTCCGTTGAATTACGGGAACCCATATAACAGTTCCGAGTCATCAGATTCAGGCAGTGTTGAAGAGTAACAAATGATTTCAATTCAAAATCAGCATTAAAGTGCCCGGTTTGTTTGGTCTAAAAAAATCTGAAGAAGCAAATTCTTCGGGCACGTGCATTGACTCTACAATGGCATCTTTACCAGATAAATGATCCATTTCCTCATAAGAAAACATTGCTTCTGTCTTTGTGTAACGTGAGTGTAGCTCATATTTGGTTAGTCACGTCAGACCACGCGATTTCTTGCCGGGTACAGACAACTGACTATTCGGCTAGCCAACGATATTCAGGCCCTACCGCGAGCTCGCTCAAGTGATATAGATGTGCAGATGAAATTGGTCGAATATCACATGAACCATGACCTAAGCAAAGAGTACGTGGTTCCGTTGAGCATATGAATTTTATGTCTGCTCTGTAAACATGAAATTAACTGTAAAGGGCTCACACGTTGATGCAACAACACAAAACCTCCTCGACAGCAACTCGTTGGATGAACGTTAATTGATACTGTAATTCTTCACAATAAGTGCCAGGGTGAGTCTCCTAAGCGGAACATCAGAGAAACCCATCAGAGCATAGTTATACCACTGTATATAACAGATGAAGCAGCGCTGGACGGCAATGTCGCGATAGAATAGGCTCACAGTGATTCAGCCGCACTAAACGCAGTAATGATTTATGGGTAACATCAAGATGACGGCTCTTCTATACTCTAGGCAAGGGTCAATGCCAATCTGCACCAGACACACGAGGTGGTAGTCTGCCTAGATTGCACTCTACCTGTTCACGGTAACACGTTATTTGCATTTGTATAATGCATCATTGTTGTATTTCTGACAAGGCGGCAACACCATGCAAAAGGACTGATCGATTGCCCATGTATGGTGGTGGTAGTTTGGAGGGGATGGGGGGGGGGGGCGAGGTAGGTTGACCGTACCTATGACAGCATATGCATTGAGCTAGGTATTATTGTTAGTTCATCCAACATCGACAGCCAATAATGGAAATTAGTTGTTTTATTGTTATATTAATATATGTATCATACTTGGAGTAGATGCATCCTACCGTGGCGCAGAACCTTTGGTGGGAACTCTAATTGCACATTGGATAAGTTATGTATCTGCCTAGAATTCTTCTTTTCCCTTCGTTTTGCCCACAGAGGATTAACTAAGTGACTCACTGTCCAAGAGGCAAAGCAATGACACATGAGCGTCCACAAAGATTCGCTCAATGAGCTATGTTAGCTGTGTTTGACAAATAACGTGACAAATTGGAATTATGAATGAGGTAACAATGTAGTGGCAGTCGACAAAATCGAAAAGTTTTCTGGGGACAGAACAGGTGTGACAACAACAGTACTGGGAATTGGACATTAGCATGTCGGCTACGACATAAAGATTAAGCATCAAAACACATTCCGTTCAGACGCGGGATAACAAGAAACCACCTTTGCATTGGCATAAAGAGCAGCTGCTGCTGGGACACATATGTAAATTATTCCAACAGCTGCTAGTCCAATGTTAAGAATGGTTTTATGTTTTCAATGTGCAGCAATGACATAAATGACCTTACGGACATGAATGTACACCGTTGTTTTGGAGATGTGCAATACAATTGCGAACCAGCTACAAAAATGTACATAAGGAGACAGCGAAATATCGAGTAAGTGCGCAAGCCACCCTAACGATCCTAGTCATTTAAAATAATTGTTTTCACACAGTGGTACTTGGTAATAACAAAGTGATATGATATTTTACCCACATATCTCTGTTGACCCATCACCGTAGACCCTGAACTGTGTGAGTGTAAAAAACTAAGCCAGTTATACCGGGATCTAATTGCCCCTGGCACAAGTTTAGTCAAGCTCTGCAAGAATGTTCAAGCAGTATTTGTTAATGCGCTTGCTCTGTCAGACGATCAGTCCTGACGGAAAACTTAAAATTGGTGGGTAGGGGGCGGGGTAAAGCTGATCGGCTCTTTGTCGTAAATCGATTGTCAATTCACGAACGAAAAAAATAATAATTACCATACATATGACAGCATATATATAGAGCTAGGCATCATCGTTTGTTTGCCTAACATCGACGGCCAATAATGTTAATGAGGTGTTGTCATGTAAATTTATGCATCGGGTCTGGAGTAGATGAATCCATCCTTGGCACGTCGATCACTAGATGGGGCACCAGTTTGCATTGTGCATAAGTAATGTGTATGCCGAAGAGACTTCCCCTGAATAACATATCAATACAATTGACTCATGGTCTAAGCAACAACGCAATGACACGTGTTATCCGTCTACAAAGGCAACCTTAATGAGCCCAAAACGATCGAACATTTTTGTTTAATCAGGATAATATTGTAAATTATTAAACAAATAGTTCATACAAGCGAATAGTCTGTCTGTAGCTTGCTAGATGACAGTCGACTGAAAGACAAGTGGTGATTGTAAAGGTGCCTTCGTCTGATGTATTAAGTCTATTAACTCGGGACCGATTAGAAATAGAAGTGCGTGAAACTGACACAAGTGAGCGATCTAACACTCGATTAAGTACCTGATATTGATCAGCAAACTGATCGACATCGACCAGTCTTGATATGTTAATGCTGGGAATATTGACTTTGGACGGTAAGCAGTACAAAGGTTTCCCGTCATTGGAAAGTAAATCTTACACTGCATTCAACTAAGAAATGTTGACAGAAAGTCTTAACTGACAAACGAGTATCACCAAAGGGCGCATGGTAAAATGTCGTACTTGGGGATTAAGCTTGTGAAAATCAATATTAACGACTCAACTTGACCGATGGACTTTACACCACGGCTTCCAAACAATTGCAGTTCGGTTTTAGCACTGTGGTGAAGACGGCTAGCTGTTGATAACATGTATATTTTTCCTTGCGTCAATATTAACGTCGTTCAATTCAATTAAAGCAGTGATAATGTATCACACATGAGCAGCGACTCCACAGGTATAACAGCATACGTGGAGTGGCAACATCATTGGCTGCACTCAGAAAATGCATCCCAAAATGTAAAATGCATAGCATACCGTATTCAATACATGTGGCTGCAGCGAGGCACCAATTAACAATGCCGTTTATTTCCGATAATTGTTCTCGTGTTGTGGTCAGTATAACTAGCAACAATGAAAGGGGCGGCATAGCATTTGTCATCGGCAAACTGGAAAGACAAACGCTATGAGCGACCATCAAGTGATAATTCTTGTATTGACACCAACCTTACTTAGCTTGACAAAGGAAGAAAGCTAATTGCGAAGCTACCCGATGGATCAGATTGATTAGCATAAGCGATATATCATGGCCAACGCTCTATGACAATCTAGCCTTCTGCCGCACATTAAACAGAGGCATTATTCGTTAAAGGCATAAAGGCCGGATCAAGTATAAAAAAACGCAAACGTGTGAAGAGGATAGAATGGATATCACGCTCCATAATTTGACTTTAATTTTCGGGAGGCAATTATGTCGAAGTTAAAACTGGACAAGTTCCTTGTAAAATTCTACACCCGTGCCGATACGATGATATATTAAGAATAAGCCCGAGTGATAAAAGCTATTGACGCCTGACAATCGTCATCTTTAATCTGCTTTCGTGTATGACTACGTAAGTAGGAATCAGTCTTTTAACGTGACGGCCTTGAAGCAGACATGCACCGAGCAAGCCCTCTTGCTGATTGGATGATATGTATAGAATATTCCCGTGTGATTGAAGCTATTGATGCCCAGCAATAAACATCTTCAATCTGCTTCCGTGTATGACTAAAGAAGCAGGGATCAGTATTTTGACGTGACGGCCTTAAAGCTGACATGCGCCGGGCAAGCCCTCTTTCAAGTAACATGATTCATTGTCTGCAGTAGCATTGAGCGGTCCTCCGTTAGAATAGCAATGATACATAATGAAGCTGGGGTAGGTAAATTTCCGTCAGCAAGTGTATCAATGGCAAATAATCGAGACAGGAGTATCTACCGAAATTGGCCATCCCCAATCGACTACAGTGGCCCTTCATGCCGTTTTACGTCGGTGATAAAGTGTAGTTGACTACCGAATTTTTATAACTCGTCTGATAGAGACGGGTTAACAAGGCCATCAACGTAGCGTTTGCCGTTGTTAAAAAGACAGCCACGTTAGTCAACATTCTCCGTACCTCGTCTTAAAGAAGCCAACCCCCTGTGATTCTTTCGGCTCGGTATTTTCCTTGTCCGAAAAAACTGCTAATAACATACATGCCATATATTAACACATGATTGACCCCTTGACATGGGCCAAGCAAGCCCTCTTTCAAGTAACATGATCCGTTGTCTGCAAGAGCATTAAGAGGTCCTCCGTTCGAATAGTAATAACACATATTTAGCTGGGGTAATTGAATTACCTTCAGTAACTGTATCAATGGTAGTTATTCGAGTATCTACCGTAATTGGCCATCCCCAATCTACTACAGCGGCCCTTCCTGCCGTATTACGTCGGTCATAACGTGTAGGTAGCTATTATTAGCGTCTGATTCTTCTTCTTTATACACTACCGGTGTTGAAAGAGAACAGGGGTCAATCACTATCTGGTATCAACATCTTTTCCCATGAATACCGCCTAATTTGTTTTGGAAAGAGACGCTGTAAATTGTTTGCCTGATATATTCTGCTTCATTCCAAAGATGCACTATTTGGCCCTAGAGTTGGATATAGCAAGGAGGGCCAACATATCGTCTCAAAAAATCAGATATGATGTAGCGTTGCCGTTTGCATTACCTTACTTAAACGTTATCCAACCATTACTGTACCAACACTGTCAATTTGCGAAAGAGAAAAAAAAAGTTCGCGGCATGGAGCATAATTGCCTGAACGTAAAACATTCCTGTTATTGGGAAGTCTGACGACATATTCATCAACAGGAAATATAGTTAATAAGAGCAGCGATGACACAAACTAGGCAGTGCAGCGACGTAAATTATCTCCCATAAAGAGGATTTAAGCTTTTATGTGCATTCCTGTCGCCATTCAGCACTTGATGGCACACATAGACAGCGAAACGGTGGCAACAACGCCCATTACTAACTGCGTATTCACATTTTAGCAGTATACGCAGCATCCATAAGCAGATGTGACATTGTTAAATGTAGCATTAGTTCGGGAATCAGCGTATCTAGACATTTGGGTTGCTTACGCACGGTATGTTTCCAGGATGCATAGCCACGATACATTATATGTTATCAATTGCGATGATATCATATTCATCTTTCATCTTTCAACCAGCCAACAGCAGGGACGAGATCCAAATATAATACTTAAGGCACAATCATACTGATATGCCAACACAACAGACCAGTCAACAGCTTTACACGAAATCAAAGCTCCTACCATCTACTATTAGTTCTGCGATCAGTTTTACATACTACCCATATTGTGGTCTTCTATACAGCCAAGGTATCATCAACAGGAGGAACCGTTCGCGTCCGCCATTGTTATTATGTGTACGGTTCCACCAAACTAACAGCAAATCCTGAGACTGAAGATTCATCGTTGCAGGATTTGGCGCGTTGTGCTCTTCTCAGTACAAGCCGCAATCGATGTCTGTTTCTTCAACAGAGAGAATTAACATTAGCAGCAAATACGAATTGATAATTGCACACATGTCTGACGTACGGCGTTCGGTAAGGCAGCGCTACAAGGACGACATTTTAAATTGGTCTAAATGAAGACAAACAGTCGTGTCTGTTAGAGCAAGGAGCAATCATAATGAAGATGCAAAAAGGCGTATTTTGGCGAAATTTAAGATACTAAGTTATGCATTGAGGTAGAAATGTCCCATGAGAGATGTCATCCAAATATCTCTGCTGACCTAGCAGGCGTGTCACATTAAGTATTATACAGTGTGTGCATAAAGCTAAACTGAGTTCGTGCAAATGCAGCCTGTTTAGATATCGGTTTAAGAACCCCATCACTACTGGCACCAATATGGTATATATATATATATATATATATAGATATATATATATATATATATATATATATATATATATATATATATATATATATATAGATATATATTATATATATAGATATATATCTATATATATATAGATATCTCTATCTATATATATATATCTCTATATATCTATCTCTATATATATATATATCTCTCTCTATATATATATCTATATATATATCCCTCTATATATTTATATATCTATCTCCATATATCTATAAATATATCCCTTATCTATATATATATATCTATATATATCTATATATGTATATATAATATATATATCTATATATATAAATATATATATATATATATATATATATATATACGAATATTCAGGCAGTATTTGTTAATACGCTTTCTTAATCAGGATACCAGTCTCGACTGAAATCTTGAGACCAATAGAACAGTTGTTCCTTATCTCCACATTGTAGAGGATATATCTTGCATTGTTTCTGTTGGAGAATGTGATTGCTGCTAGTACTCTCACTAAGCTCAGTGGGAACAAAGACTCTTAATAATGATAAAATATGTGACTGTATGGTATATAGAAGCGTCTGATTTCCTATTGTGGTCAAACTCTCTTTGCCGTTCGTGGTGAGCATCTTTTCCGCGCTTTGCAGAAAAATAACTCTACTTAGTGAAAAAGATGGTGCGCTATGCGTTAGAATAACTACGTGTCCATTCAGTTATGGATTCATTCATACATTATAATAGTGAACATTTGGATAACAGAGGAGTCGCGGTGATGTGCAGCACAACGATGATATCAAAATGTCATAAATATTAGTGAGGTCATTATAAAGACGGTGCCTCATTTGGGAACGTGAGCCTATACTGTATAACGTCATGTGTGACAGCAACGCATTAACCAAAGCCATGTTAAGACTGCCCCGTGTATTTCACCTTGCAAGTAACAATGATCAACAGCAAGACCAATTATCAGTGACACATTCCTGTTTAACAATAGAGTGATACGACAGTACAGATCTAGATAGCGCCTCATGGTTACAATTTCATGACGACACATAACCACTGATATACAATAAAAGAAAAACCGCGAATCTCAAATAAAACTTCATAACGTCTCATTTCTTAACGAGCTGTGCAGCATATGAACCAAGTTCTAAGCACGGAGTATGTCGAGCCGCCGCAAGTAAGAATTTTACGTCTGTTCTACCAACATGAAATGAACTCAAAGGGGCTAATATAATCGAATTGATGGGTATGGGCGGGCGGTGAAGCTGATTTGTTCTTTGTCGCAAATCGATTGATAATTCATAAACAAATTGAATGGCAATTATTACTCACCGTACATATGACAGCATATATATATTGCGCTAGACCTAATTAGTAGTTTGCTGAACATCGACGGCCAATAATGTAAATGAGGTGATTTATTCTTGTCAAGTTAATTTATGCATCGCGGTTGGAATAGATGCATCCATCCGTGGCGCGTTGATCACTCGATTGGGACCCAGCTTGCACTGTGGATAAGTTATGTGTGTGCCTATGAGACTTCCCCCAACTATTTTCTGCATAACAGATCGGTACAATTGATTCACGGTCCAAGCAACAACGCAATGACATAGGTACGGCGTCTACAAAGGCACCCTTGATGAGCACCCAAGCGATGGAATATTTTGTTTGATCTGGATAATATTGTAATCAATTAACCAAATGGTTCATACTAGCGAATAGTCTATTTGTAGCTTGCTAGATGACAGTCGACTGAAAGACATATGGTGATTGCAAAGGTGCCTTTGCCTTGTGTATTGAGCCTATTAACTCGGACCGAGTAAAAATAGAAGTGCGTGAAACTGATCACAACACTCGATCTAACACTCTTGATCAGCAAACTATTCGACATTGACCAGTCTTGATATGTTGATGCTGGGAATATTGACTTTGGACGGTAAGCAGTACAAAGGTTTCCCGTCATTGGAAAGTAAATCTTACACTGCATTCAACTACGAAATGTTGACAGAAAGTCTCAACAGACAAACGAGTAGCACGAAAGGGCGCATGGTAAAATGTCGTACTTGGGGATTAAGCTTGTGAAAACCAATATTAACGACTCAACTTGACCGATGGACTTTACACCACGACTACCAAACAATTGCAGTTGGGTTTTAGCACGGTGGTGAAGACGGCTAGCTGTTGATAACATGTATATTTATCCATGCGTCAATATAAACGTCGTTCAATTCAATTAAAGCAGTGATCACGTATCACACATGGGCAACGACTCTACAGGCATAACAACATACGTGGAGTGGCAACATCATTGGCTGCACTCAGAAAATGCATCCCAAAATGTAAAATGCATATCATACCTTATTCAATACATGTGGCTGCAGCGAGGCACCTATTCACAATGCCGTTTATTTCCAATAATTGTTCTCGAGTTGTGGTCAGTATAACTAGCAATAATGAAAGGGGCGGCATAGCATTTGTCATCGGCAAACTGGAAAGACAAACGCTATGAGCGACCATCAAGTGATGATTCTTGTAGTGACACCAACCTTACTTAGCTTGACAAAGGAAGAAAGCTAATTGCGAAGCTACCCGATGGATGAGATTGATTAGCATAAGCGACATATCATGGCCAACGCTCTATGACAATCTAGCATTCTGCCGCACATTAAACAGAGGCATTATTCGTTAAAGGCATAAAGGCCGGATCAAGTATAAAAAAAACGCAAACGTGTGAAGAGGATAGAATGGATATCACGCTCCATAATTTGACTTTAATTTTCGGGAGGCAATTATGTCGAAGTTAAAACTGGACAAGTTCCTTGTAAACTTCTACACCCGTGCCGATACGATGATATATTAAGAATAAGCCCGGGTGATAAAAGCTATTGACGCCTGACAATCGTCATCTTTAATCTGCTTTCGTGTATGACTACGTAAGTAGGAATCAGTCTTTTGACGTGACGGCCTTGAAGCAGACATGCACCGAGCAAGCCCTCTTGCTGATTGTATGATATGTAAAGAATAATCCCGTGTGATAGAAGCTATTGATGCCCAGCAATCAACATCTTCAATCTGCTTCCGTGTATGACTAAAGAAGCAGGGATCAGTATTTTGACGTGACGGCCTTAAAGCTGACATGCGCCGGGCAAGCCCTCTTTCAAGTAACATGATTCATTGTCTGCAGTAGCATTGAGCGGTCCTCCGTTAGAATAGCAATGATACATAATGAAGCTGGGGTAGGTAAATTTCCGTCAGCAAGTGTATCAATGGCAAATAATCGAGACAGGAGTATATACCGAAATTGGCCATCCCCAATCGACTACAGTGGCCCTTCATGCCTTTTTAAGTCGGTGATAAAGTGTAGTTGACTACCGAATTTTTATTACTCGTCTGATAGAGACGGGTTAACACGGCCATCAACGTAGCGTTTGCCGTTGTTAAAAAGACAGCCACGTTAGTCAACATTCCCCTTACCTCGTCTTAAAGAAGCCAACCCCCTGTGATTCTTTCGGCTCGGTATTTTGCTTGTCCGAAAGAACTGCTAATAACATGCATGGCATATATTAACACATGATTGACCCCTTGACATGGGCCAAGCAAGCCCTCTTTCAAGTAACATGATCCATTGTCTGCAAGAGCATTAAGAGGTCCTCCGTTCGAATAGCAATAACACATATTTAGCTGGGGTAATTGAAATACCGTCAGTAAGTGTATCAATGGTAGTTATTCGAGTATCTACCGTAATTGGCCATCCCCAATCTACTACAGCGGCCCTGCCTGTCGTGTTACGTCGGTCATAACGTGTAGGTAGCTATTATTAGCGTCTGATTCTTCTTCTTTATACACTACCAGTGTTGAAAGAGAACAGGGGTCAATCACTATCTGGTATCAACATCTTTTCCCATGAATACCGCCTAATTTGTTTTGGAAAGAGAAGCTGTAAATTGTTTGCCTGATATATTCTGCTTCATTCCAAAGATGCACTATTTGGACCTAGGGTTGGATATAGCAAGGAGGGCCAATATATCGTCTCAAAAAATCAGATATGGTGTAGCGTTGCCGTTTATATTACCTCACATGAACGTTATCCAACCATCACTGTACCAACACTTTCAATTTGTGAAAGAGAAAAAAAATTTTCGGCATAGAGCATCATTGCCTGAACGTAAAATATTCCTGTTATTGGGAAGTCTGACGACATATTCATCAACAGGAAATATAGTTAATAAGAGCAGCGATGACACAAACTAGGCAGTGCAGCGATGAAAATTACCTTCCATAAAGAGGATTTAAGCTTTTATGTGCATTCCTGTCGCCATTCAGCACTTGATGGCACACATAGACAGCGAAACGGTGGCAACAACGCCCATTACTAACTGCGTATTCTCATTTTAGCAGTGTACGCAGCATCCATAAGCAGATGTGACATTGTTAAATGTAGCATTAGTTCGGGAATCAGCTGTATCTAGACATTTGGGTTGCTTATGCACGGTATGTTTCCAGGATGCATAGCCACGATACATTATATGTTATCAATTGCGATGATATATAATGCTCATCTTTCATCTTTCAACCAGTCAACAGCAGGGACGAGACAAACCTTCTACTATTAGTTCTGCGATCAGTTTTACATACAACCCATATTGTGGTCTTATATACAGCCAAGGTATCATCAACAGGAGGAACCGTTCGCGTCCGCCATTGTTATTATGTGTACGGTTCCACCAAACTAACAGCAAATCCTGAGACTGAAGATTCATCGTTGCAGGATTTGGCGCGTTGTGCTCTTCTCAGTACAAGCCGCAATCGATGTCTGTTTCTTCAACAGAGAGAATTAACATTAGCAGCAAATACGAATTGATAATTGCACACATGTCTGACGTACGGCGTTCGGTAAGGCAGCGCTACAAGGACGACATTTTAAATTGGTCTAAATGAAGACAAACAGTCGTGTCTGTTAGAGCAAGGAGCAATCATAATGAAGATGCAAAAAAGGCGTATTTTGGCGAAATTTAAGATACTAAGTTATGCATTGAGGTAGAAATGTCCCATGAGAGATGTCATCCAAATATCTCTGCTGACCTAGCAGGCGTGTCACATTAAGTATTATACAGTGTGTGCATAAAGCTAAACTGAGTTCGTGCAAATGCAGCCTGTTTAGATATCGGTTTTTAAGAACCCCCATCACTACTGGCACCAATATGGTATATATATATATATATATATATATATATAGAGAGATATATATATAGATATAGAGAGAGAGATAGAGAGAGATAGAGAGAGATATAGAGATAGAGATAGAGATATATATAGATAGATATAGATAGAGAGAGATAGAGAGATATCTATCTAGAGATATATCTCTATCTCTATCTCTCTCTCTATATAGAGATATATATATCTAGATCTCTATATATATAGAGGTTCCTATATATATATATATATATATATATATATATATATATATATTATATATATATCTATGTCTATATATCTCTATATATATATATATATATATATATATCTATATATATATATATATATATATATATATATATATATATATATATATATCTATATATATACGAATATTCAGGCAGTATTTGTTAATACGCTTTCTTAATCAGGATACCAGTCTCGACGGAAATCTTGAGACCAATAGAACAGTTGTTCCTTATCTCCACATTGTAGAGGATATATCTTGCATTGTTTCTGTTGGAGAATGTGATTGCTGCTAGTACTCTCACTAAGCTCAGTGGGAACAAAGACTCTTAATAATGCTAAAATATGTGACTGTATGGTATATAGAAGCGTCTGATTTCCTATTGTGGTCAAACTCTCTTTGCCGTTCGTGGTGAGCATCTTTTCCGCGCTTTGCAGAAAAATAACTCTACTTAGTGAAAAGATGGTGCGCTATGCGTTAGAATAACTACGTGTCCATTCAGTTATGGATTCATTCATACATTATAATAGTGAACATTTGGATAACAGAGGAGTCGCGGTGATGTGCAGCACAACGATGATATCAAAATGTCATAAATATTAGTGAGGTCATTATAAAGACGGTGCCTCATTTGGGAACGTGAGCCTATACTGTATAACGTCATGTGTGACAGCAACGCATTAACCAAAGCCATGTTAAGACTGCCCCGTGTATTTCACCTTGCAAGTAACAATGATCAACAGCAAGACCAATTATCAGTGACACATTCCTGTTTAACAATAGAGTGATACGACAGTACAGATCTAGATAGCGCCTCATGGTTACAATTTCATGACGACACATAACCACTGATATACAATAAAAGAAAAACCGCGAATCTCAAATAAAACTTCATAACGTCTCATTTCTTAACGAGCTGTGCAGCATATGAACCAAGTTCTAAGCACGGAGTATGTCGAGCCGCCGCAAGTAAGAATTTTACGTCTGTTCTACCAACATGAAATGAACTCAAAGGGGCTAATATAATCGAATTGATGGGTATGGGCGGGCGGTGAAGCTGATTTGTTCTTTGTCGCAAATCGATTGATAATTCATAAACAAATTGAATGGCAATTATTACTCACCGTACATATGACAGCATATATATATTGCGCTAGACCTAATTAGTAGTTTGCTGAACATCGACGGCCAATAATGTAAATGAGGTGATTTATTCTTGTCAAGTTAATTTATGCATTGCGGTTGGAATAGATGCATCCATCCGTGGCGCGTTGATCACTCGATTGGGACCCAGCTTGCACTGTGGATAAGTTATGTGTGTGCCTATGAGACTTCCCCCAACTATTTTCTGCATAACAGATCGGTACAATTGATTCACGGTCCAAGCAACAACGCAATGACATAGGTACGGCGTCTACAAAGGCACCCATGATGAGCACCCAACATTTTTGTTTAATCAGGATAATATTGTGATTAGTTAACCAAAAAGTTCATGCTAGCGAATAGTCTGTTTGTAGCTTGCTATATGACAGTCGACTTTATGCGCAACTACTTAACACTTGCATTTGGGTTGTAGTACGGTTGTGAAGACGACTAGCTGTAGATAACATTTATATTTATCCAGGACATCAATATAATGGTCTCTCATTTCCATTAAACCAGTAACCACGTTTCACACATGGGTAACCATTACAAACCTATTCCCAATGCCGTTAATTGCCAATAATTGCTCTCCTATTGTGGTCAATATAACTAGCAACGATGAGAGGGGCGGCATGGCATTATTCATTGGCTAGCTGGCAAGACAACCTCTATCAGCGACCAGCAAGTGGTGATTCTTGTAGTGACACCGACCTTACTTAGCTTGACAAGGGAAAAAATTAATTGAGAAAATACCCGAGGGAATAGATTCATTAGCATATGCGAAATATCAAGGTGATTTTAGCTGTGTGAGACGCGAGGAGGATGAAGGTAAGTAGGTGTGAGACATATCGTCTGGAGTTACGGAACAAGGCAGCTAGCAGCAGCCGTTCTCACCCGTTGACGTGTTTCGTATGAATATACCTGGCTGCCTCTAACTAACACAACAAGGATGAAGAAAACATGAATATGTCATGGCGAGGCGAGGTGGCTCAGGACTAGGTGGGCTATATGATCAGTCTAAACATTCAGTTGTCATCTCAAATTACAAATAACAACCGCTCATAATGACAGGCGGCTCGGGCGTGCTGTATTGTGTGATATGTCGCGCGTCATGAAGTAATATGGTTCAGCCCTGGGGAAATGATGTCTCTTGTGTAGCACTATGAAGTCCTCTCAATGATGTTTTATGGTTTAGCCATGCCCATTATGTGCTATGGTAAATCCCGGAACATGATATATTATGGTGAAGCTAAGTATATGATGTGTTGTGGGTAAACCCTGTATATGACGTATTGTGGTGAAGCCCTGTACGTTATGTGGTGTGATGATACCCTGTACGTGATGTGTTGTGATGAAGCCCTGAACGCGATGTGTTGTGATGAAGCCCTTTATATGATGTGTTGTGGTAAAGCACTATATATGATGTGTTGCGATGAAGCCCTGTACGTGATGTCATAAGTTGTAGCCATGTCCAAGATGCTGAACAATAATGCCATGCCCGAGTCGTAGTATCGTGTGAGCTTATCATAAATGTGGTTTGGTGAGGCCATGTGTGGTGAGCAGATATCTTAGATACTGAGAAGACTATGTGGATGGATAGGGCCATGTCAGTGATGTGGTGTGGTGAGAGGGGCGTTATGGTGGTGTCATGTTAATTATGTTCGATGGAGATACAGCGTCAATAATGTGGTCTAGTAAGACCATGTTAATGATGCTGTACAAGAGGATATGTCAATGAGATGATATGATGCGAATATGTCAGCGATGTAGTATGGTTCGTCGATGTATATTATACAGTATTGTGATGCAATGTCATTGAAATGGTATGGTGAGTCTATGTCAATGATAACGTATGGAGAGGCTATGTCAATGATACGGTATGTTGCGTCCTTGTCAGGTGATATGTTACGGTAAGTCGATGTCTATTGTAGAGTATGATGAGGATATGCCGGAAAGTTGGGTGCAACCCGGAGTTTCTATAACAGAGAGGTGGTCTGGACATATAATAGTCAGGTGAATCTATGTTTTCAGTTAAAAACAGGACATTCCATAACAAATGGATGGATGAGGACCCTGTGATATTGACGGCGAGAGAAATGCTGACTTCACGTTTATTATTATTGTAGCGTAGTACAACTCCCTGACTGGGAATTGGTGTGCAAATAATATGTCCAAGCTAGCAGCAACTTTTCGGTGATGCTGTTGGTATGGCGGAGTATCTCAATGACTATCATCTTCCAGCAAACAATTTTCACGTATGGTTATCTCAGCATTATTCATGATTCATGACAGCCCGTTGTTATATCTATAACAAAAGACGTCATAATATATCATCCATGCCAACCCGACACAAGCTCACAACAATTCCTAGTCTCGCCCCATGCTGACTTCCATCTCGTCTTGGTTTCTATGAATGCATTACACGACGCACACGTAATATAGGAGATATCATGCTCCATAATTTGACTTTTAATTTTCGGGAGGCAATTATGTCAAAGCTAAATTTGGAGAAGTTCCTAGTGAAATCCCCACCCGTGCTGATAGGATGATATATAAAGAATAATCCCGGGTGATAGAAGATGGCTCTAATTGATAAAAATTACGGTACGCTACATGTTAGCAGGTACTGACAAATCGATACCTTATATGACCGTAAACTAGCAGTCAATGAACTATGAGGGGCGTATATGCCGGAGCAATTACGGCTAATCGTCTCTGCACCAACTCGTTTGAGGAACGCAAACTGGTACTGTAATCAGATGGTACTTCCCAATAATTGCCGGGGAGAGTCGCCTCCACAATGCAATGTCTAACGCCTTATGACTCACACGTAAGTATATGGGCGAAACAAAGTCCATAAGACAGCGTACACATATACAGTCTTATGAAATGCGATACAGCCGGAATCATCCGAGTAGCTGATCTTCGTCCCACGAATACTGCATAATGTTTTTAGGACAGTGCTCTAAACTCCAGGCCTTATATATTATATACGGCCTTCATTCAATTGATGCATATTTGAGCCCTGAAATCGGATGTAGCAAACAAGGCTAACGCGTGGACAAAAACACACAGTGTCACGTTGCATGACATTACGTGAACGTAATGCTACCATTACTGGACCAACATTGTTAATTTGCGACAAACAAATGCTCAGCATGGGGCATTATTGCTTGAACGGAAAGCAAACCTGGGGTTGAGAAGTCTGACAACATGTTCACAAGCAGAAAACATAGCTAATTAGAGAAACTATGACACCAACCATGCTGTGCTGTGATGTAAATTGACTCCCACGACGACGACGTCAGCCCTTATGCGCTTTCCTATCGACTTTCAACACTTGATGGAATTCATTAACAACAAAACAGTGACAACAACGCCTAATATCAACTGACCATTCACACTGTTGCAGTATACGCAGTTTATATTAGCAGCTGTGTGGCTGAGTTAATAGTAGCAATCGTACATGAATCATCTGTATCAAGAAATTCTTCAGATGTAACATGCAGTTGCTGAATACATTCAAGATCAGATCCGTCTGTTACCAGAAAGCATATCCACGACACGCAGTTACCAAAATGCATGGCCACAACTCGTCGTCGTATTTTTTTCCATTACAATGTTATATACTGTTCATCGTTTGTATTATGATTGGCTTTCCGTTCAACAAGTTCAGACACGATCTCACACAAATATTTTATTGTTCTAACAGCCGGAAATACAGACAATGTGTAGCTGAATAATTCAGATTAATATAACGAGGAAAAGATACTGATATGCCAACACAATACACCAATAATATTTGCTTACGAGTTTTGAGAACTCTGGCTTCATACGCTTGGTAAATATCAAAGGCCCCGATCCTGGTCAATTTGGCAAACATGTGTATATGTAAGGCTGACCATTAATATGGAACTTTCGGATATTTCTGATATCTTTTTGCCGCTGGTGAGGACACATAGGCGTCCGTTGAATTAAGGTATGTCATTTAACGGCCAAGAGTCATTAGATTCAAGCAGTATTGAAGATTAACAAATGTATTATATTTTTTCAAGCTCCAAAATCAGCCCAAAGGAACCCTGTTTCGTGGGTCTCAGAAAATTTTTCGGGGTCGTGCATCGACTCTACAATGACATCCTTACCCAATAAATTATCCATTTCTTCATTAAGAATCACTGCTTCTTTTCCTGTTTGATGTAAATGTTGTCCAGTCAGAGCACGCGATTTCTTTGCTGTGGACGAAAGGCTGATGATCAATCATTTACCGGGTACAGGGAACTTCCTAATCGGCCAAAAGAGCGTTTGAACTCGAATAAATTCCCCTAACAGATTGCAAATATTGGGGCGGATGGTGTGTTATGTAGAACGACATGTTGTCAATAGATAAAAGCGCGACAGGCTCGTAAATGGGATTTAGGATGGTTGAGGCTAGTGATTTTTGGTGAGCTGGTGGCCAAATCGTTCTCCCTCTTAGGTTGATATTAACATAGAAGATAGCAGTCAGCGCCATGTTGGCATTCTATATTTCACATCAAAGTTCAACTAAAACAACGCACAGCCAAACACAAAAACATACAATCAAAAACACACAGATAACAGTTACATAACTGGGGAATCCAGGCACGTGTGAAGCATGTGTGAATCCCCCGAGGCAACACATACTAACGATATTTAGGCCCTGCCGCGAGCTCTCTCAAGTGATCTCGATCTGCAGATGAGATTGATCAAATATCTCATGAACCATGACCTAAGTAGTATAGGGAGTAGCGGTTCTGGCACACCAGTCTCATATGATTATGACACACCTATCTCATATGGTGCAACCCAGAAAACACACACACACAGGCTCACTCACATGTGCGAGCGGTACTGGCACACCAGTCTTATATGATTATGACACACCTATCTCATATGGTGCAACCCAGAAAACACACAGGGTGACTCACATGAGCCAGCGAACCGCTCGCACCTCCCCCCCACCATATAGTCCCAGCCCTTCCAGCCCCTATGGTATAGGCTCACACCAGTAATTAGTCACCGTAGAGGTCATTGAGTGATAAATATCTGCGACCGTTGCTGTAAGTTCCATTTTTCGCGCGGTTGAGGTCCTGTATAAACAGGGCAACCTTAGCGTCGTTCTTCTTGATAAAGTGGGGATCGGGACGAGCGGTTATCAATCTCATTGTAAAGAGCTTCCAACAGTAGAAAGCCCCCGTCGGCCTCTCTGTGGTCCCACTCGGTCTTCCCAACCAAGGAACGTGATGCTCCTGTTCAAAGCCCAGGCAACTATTAAACCTCCCGTTCGCACTATAGTCGCCGTCTTCAAGCCCCTCCACTCCCGCCCACCCCCAAGCCACCGTCTCCTTATACTTCTTCCGATCCTTGTGATACACCTGGTTATACGTCTCAGCTCTCCTCAGGTCCTCAAAGGAGTACAACCTGAAAACGCAGTCGACAAACACCCCGATGGTGGCCACCGGACTGTGGTGCAACCCCAACAGAACCTGAGGCTTATACATATTCGGAATCACCCTCCCAGGACTCCGAGTGTAGGGGCACTTTATCTCGAGCAACACAACCTCCTCAGGATGCCCCAGACAGACAGCATCCACTCCAGCCTGCCGGATTGGGAGCACACAAAAGCCATCCGAAGAGTAGGCCGTCGGGCCACCATCAATATAGATGTTATTTACGTAGACCTTGGTGTCGTACACCTTCTCCAATTCCGCAATTGCAACCTCCTCAAAAGTCGTACCCCAGAGGCAGGGTGCGCTAAAGCAAACACCCCCGTTGCTAGTTTTTTCTGTCAGCTTCTTGCTATAGCTGCTGAAGTAGTTTTGCCCTATGATAGAGGAGTAGTCACTTCCTCCAACGCAGCCCTTCCTCATGGTCTCCCACTGGTCCGTATTTTGTTTGACTCCAGTATGATCGTTGCAGAAAGATTTTATCGCCGCCTCCATTATATCTAGCAACCCCCACACTTCAAATGGACTGTCCGGGTCATACCTTAGCAGGTCTAGGGGGCGATTCTGCCGCTTTCAAACATTTTGCTTTAATGTCACTTTTCATTTCACTATATTTCATGATCTCGACTGAAACGAGCTTAAACTCATCATCTGAGATATACCCATTTTCAAGCGCCGCCGATACAATGTCAGTAATGGTATTCAATTTGCTCTGAGCGAGAATGTGGATCTTGTCATGCTTTTTTAACTTAATGGTCAGCCGCCTACTGATGAATTTTCCAGCAATTACAAGTAGCCCACAAGCGGCTCCAGTAGCACCCAACACTGTGGCAATAGGAATGGCAACTATTGTAGACATTACACCTACACCACTTGCGCCAAGACACATAACCACAGCAACTAAAGCAGTGTCTACAGCGTCCACTGAGTTTACTGCACACCTATATTTTTTGTACATAGCACCATATTTTTCAATTTCTTTCTCAAGGTATTGCTTCTTAAGACTGATATCATTCAGCCGATAGGAGTGCCCCAGATCACATGGAGGAGGCTCCGGATTTAACGGTGCAGTCGTTTTTGTTTCATACTGTCTTTGTATACATAAGTCTATATATCAAGTTCAATTAGGAATGAAGCTACAGACCAAGTCGCCCCTCTGTTTTGTGCGGTTGTATAAAAGTTAATAACGTTGCCTTCTTCCAGCTGTAAAGGCAGTTCTAAATATACTACAACAGCCCGTTGGTCAGCAGGCTTACTTATTCCTACCGCTTGATTCGTTCCATTAATAACAGGAACGACTGTTATAGCAGCAGTATCAGCACCAACACCAGAACACAACCCCATACGAATGATCTTACCACCACATGTCATGGTATATCTACAGCTTGAGTCTTGTGAGTCTCGACCCCTAGCCCCATGGCCAAACGACCACTCATATCCTCTTGCTTCTGCCCAAATAGTAATGAGATGTTTCGTTTGGGAGCTTATGTGTTCTCTCAGGTCCCTGCGATGCTGTCTATGTCTGTCATCAACATACTTTCTATTAGCAGCATCCGTTGGCGATATTGGGTCTCCCAACTGAATGATTTTATTATCTCCCATTTCAAGGTCTCCAGTCATAGTACCGCCACTTTTATCCATTTTTTGTGAGTCGCCAATAGATACATAGGTCTTTGTAGCATATTCCGAGAGGTCGGCGCCCTGAACAGTGTCTGTCAGTTTTTGCTTAGGTCCATAAATACTCGTTTTTATTGACATCTTGTAAATTCAAGAACAATGCTAACAGGTAAGTCGTGGTTATCCAATAGCCTTCCTTTATTATCACGTAACTGAACCTTTAACTCATTCACTGTTCCACTAGTGACACGCTTACATACAGGATTAGTGATGTTCGTGGTTATAATATCACCGAAAGAGCCACCCTCTAAGCCAACAACTTCAAGAAGCGTAGTGGGTGCACCATCTAGCATGTTGTGTGTGGTGCTGACTTGATCGAGGTGAATATATAATGTGTAGAACATGCTAAAGTTGATGGGCCGGTAGGCGGTGTAAGTACCTGAAGGTATCCACCCGAGGCCGTCATCAAGACCCAACATTTTTAACACTCCGTCTGATATATTCACAGCCCCATTGTCTGGAACTGTTAGGGTAATAAACCCATTTGCAGCATCAACTTCCAAACCGATACCTAATGGTGTAATCTGCTCCCGAAGAAGGCTGAAACTCCAGAGGACAGGTTTTAATGAGACAATTTTTCCTCTCTCTCCTGAAGTCCTTGACCGCCATTGAATGGTCTCGTTTGTTTCGAGATTGTACCAGCCCACAGTATACGTGATTGACCTTAGGCCAACACATAGATCACCCTCAGTGTTGTCAATAGGTTTTTGCAGGGACACAGCGTCGCCGCTTTGAACATTTGACAGAGTGGGATACATAGCACTATGAATAAACAAGCCTTTAGTTTCAATAGAAAAGCTACCCCATATGGTGCGGGCGGGGTGTATCCAGCCACATATGGTGTGGGAGATAAACTAACCCAACAAACAATTCAAGTTGTTCACAATGGTGGTACATTCACAGCAAAGTTTCCTGATCTATTCAGTAACTATAAGGTGCCGCCGGTAACAGCGGACAAAGTAGTAAAAGACTGGTTGACAAATCCAATGCAGTTTTGGCAGAACCAGTTAAACTTTGCAGTGTGGTGTGCATCAGCCGGCTGCGGCGTGTCCTCCCAGGACCACCTCAAGGCTGGGATTCAACTCGTGAAAGCTCTCTACACCTTTCACCTTTATTACACAGTGCGTCGCCTATTAGCAGAACTGCAAGCGCCTCTACCTCAGGATCATGCCTATGACCCCTATAACAATACATATGACAAGAGGGCATATGAGAGACTCTGCACTAACTTTGGTGTTCAACCAAACACAGACTGGCGTCAGAAGGCAACCGTAGCTAATAGTGGTCTTGGTATCTTATATGCACATGATGCGTATGGTTACGGGAGTGTCGTCAAGGTTGCTGGTCGAAACGTTCGTTATGACTCTACACGGATGGCCTTTGAGGCGGAAAAGGATACAAAGCCAGGTTTTGCCCACGCGAAAATCCTACAATCCTTTCAGGAGAGAATGGGTGCTGTCTTACATCTAGCACAGGGACCTGAACCAGATGAGGCCTGGAGTACATTCATACTGGACACGTCTGAGGGCTTTACACAGACTGGCGTTGAGCGAATTAACGACAGCATTCGGACCTATGTCTGGGCCATTCTTAGTGCTCAGGCGCAGACCCGCTCAGAGATACTAGGTGTTGGAACGTCCTTTGATGCTCAAAAGCAATTTCAGGCCAACGTTGAGTATGCCATCAACTCCCCAGTGGATATTCCGTCATCTTTCCGACGGTATCAGAACGTCCTCCAGAATGCCTCCTCATAGGTTGATTATGTGTTTGGAACGGGCTTGTACATGGCTCCGTCTGATATGAGCCTCGCCATTGGAGACGTTGCTGGGTACAACAATCTGATTACCATTGCAACTGAGGAGCAGCAGATCGGCAGCAATGCTGATGTCAACTCGGTTCAGGTGGTTCCAGATAGAGGAAGCTTTGACCCTCCGCCAGATACAGATACAGATATAGAACTCTCCTCTCCAGGGCCCGCCCCTATGGCCGAGACTGGTCTGCGTGGGGCGCACGAGGATGAGAAAACCGCTCTTATTATAGGCGGAATCGCTATAGGCTTAGCTGTGCTTTGGTTTGCTACGTAGTAAGTCACGGAGTATCAGGAGGATAACTCCCCCCACCGCCACAACTGCGGCCCATACATGTTCTGCCATCCAACCAGCCACCTTTGCAGCTGACGTAAGCACCCATGATACGATGGATCCAATGATTCCTGGAAGGGCAGCTGCTGCCTTACCAGCTAGGCCCTTCAGGACGTTTGCCAAGGAGTTCAGCTGTTTTTTAATCCATTCCTTTAAACCAGGCTTATCAGCTGGTGTCGGCGTTGGTGCCGGGGTTGGACTAGTGCTCCCTCCGCCCGTCAAAGCAACTACAAGGGTTGAGTTTGCCAATCCAATCGCAGTGAGTATGGAGGCAATTGTTATACCCTGCTCCCGGAACAGGTCGCGTACACGCTCAGCTAGTGTTGTGTCCTCGTTAAGAAGTCTGTTGATCGTTTCCCTGATGCGGTTAATTTGGGTCCTTAGACGGTTAAGGTTTTCAGAGGCAGCCTCAATACGGGCACTCCGCAGGTCCTGCAGCTCTGCAAGCTCATTTGCTTGGAATCTCCATGCTCGACTATCACCCCTCCCTTCCTCCTCCAGGCTTGCCATTTTAGCTTCCCGCTGTTTTATATTCCTTTCTATCTCAGTTATCTTAGCTAGGTTATTGACCAGCTCACCCCTCTGGGTCTGCATAGCCTTGTCAAGCCCTATAAGCTCTCTGAGTGGTAGTTCGTTGTCTGTTTGTGTACCTAGGTCATTGATGGTGTTATGAACGTCCTCTATGAATCCTGTTTCTTCCACACCACCTTGCTCTGTCACAGCTTCAAGGCTGCTCATTTCTAACATATCTGGAAGTGCAGCTTCTGCTTTAGCAACAGCTTTGTCAACGCCTTGTAGGGCTTTTACTGCCATTGTGGATAGTTCAGGGGTCACTCCAAGAGCCCGAGCAAGCGGTGTACCACCGTAATCTAGGATACTCCTAGGAGAGAGGAATTTGTTGGGATTGTTCTTCCATGTCAGAAGTTTCCATTCTCGGTCCCACTTAACCCAAAGGTCACCTTGTTGAGACGATCTAAACTCCAGAGTGGCCCGCAGCCCATGCTTAGACACTGCCTTCTCCCACCTCTTAACTAAGACTTCAGTTTCTTCTTTGGAAGCCACCTGATCTTCTGTTAACCCAGCAGGCATTTCAATAATAGCCCATGATGGCATAGTCGAGTACGACGTATCTAAAGTTTCGTCAATCATGTTAGTCTCCTCATCATCAAAGCTAGTCTCATTCCTATCCCCTCCCATAGCCCCTTCCTCCTCTGGGTCGTCAAATGCTGGGTTATCAAACTCCATGTCTGTGTGTTAAAGATATAAGTGTTATTAAACATTCAACATGACGAGTACTTACGGACGCAAACTAAACCCACACCGCCGGATACGCGAACCCCTTGGGGTAAAGGGCGTGCGACAATCTGTAGTCATTACAAACAATCCAAGCACTATTGATCAGAACCAACAACTGCTGGTTCGCTTCCCCAATCTAGGCGCAGACGACGTCATTGTTTCAGGGACAGCACGGCTGGCCTTTACAATCACGCTGACCTCGACTGATGTTAACCGCAGCATTGTGCAAAACTTGGGTCGCGCCGTGGTTAAGAAAATGACAATCAAGATTTCTGGCAATGAGGTCATGTCTATTGATGACAGCGATATGTACCACTGTTACCATGACTTGTGGCGGACTGCACAGGAGAGACAGGGCCTCCAGTATCAGGGCATTGACACATCAGATGACAGAAACGCAACTAAGATACGAGTGGGGGCAGGAGACAAGGTTGATACCGAGGAAGAGGACAAGGCGGTAGCCGATGTTTATGGTAACAGGTTCTACGTTCCGCTTGATTTTGAACTCCTCGAGAGCCACATGCCATTCTACCAGAGTGCGCTTAATGACAGACTGGAATACGAGCTCACGTTCAACGACTACAACCGCGTGATTCACGCAACAGGCGACACCGCTGCAAGCTACAAAATTGATGGCATCTCGCTGGAGTATGACATGGTTACCCACACAGAGTTGGCCCGCATGATACGCACCCAGTACACAGGTCGACTCTCGATTCTGTATGACCGTGTGCTTCGTCACAGGAAACTTGTATACAATAAAAGAGATACACTGTGGAACATCAACCTGAACGTGCCGGCTCGCAGCATGAAGGTCATCCTACTGCTCTTTGAAGACCCGACCAATATTTCATACGCCAGGAAAACAGAGTCGTTCTACAACCCAAAGATAACGAAGGTCGAGGTGACCATTGAGGGCATCCCCAATCAGCTCTATGCCCAGGGCATGCGTGGCTACCAGCAGTGGGACGAGGTGAAGAAGGCCTGTGCAGCAATGTGTAAACGAGACCCCAGTGTAGCAATAGTTGCAAAAGACTTGGCATTGTCAGACGTGTCCCTAGGAGAGTACCTAACCACTTAGTATGCTCTGTGGCTCGACTTAAGGACGAGTGATGATGACCAGCTGCACGGTAGTGGCAGGGCTGTGGAGAATGCGTCTGAGGGCATCACCATACAGATCACAAAAAAGGCAGAGGCGGCCGGTGCATTGAACGTTTTTATGTATATTGTAATGGATGCACAGCTTAACATTAAAGGTGGCAGGTTCGTCAGCGCAGTCTACTAAGTTTACATTTCCAGATGGTCCCTGTTCGGCAATTGTTTGTGGGCAGACAGGATGTGGGAAAACCGCATTCATCCTCGACCTACTTGAAGGGCCCTTCTTTAGTGCCTTCGAGCATATTGTAATCCTCTGCCCTACCACACGTTTCAACGAGGCCTATCGGACGCGGTCATGGGTGTGGGATGATTCAGAGGTGTACGTGGTTGATCCAGGGGAGCGGCTCCATGACCACCTGAGGGCTTTCTACCATTGTTTTAAGGGCGAGCCAACCCTGTACATTATTGATGACTGTTCGGCAACAAAGGCCCTAACCAAGAAGAAAGACATGTTTTCCGAACTGGCCTTTAGCGGTCGCCATGCGCAACAAAGTGTCTGGGTCCTCACCCAAAAGTACAACTCTGTGCTGACGGACTTACGTGAGCAGACTCGCTGGATGGTGCTCTTTCACACCAAGGACCGTGACTCGTTTGAAGACGCCTTACGTGAAAATGATGTAATTCCAACAAAGGAGGAACGTGCCACAGTACGCCAACTACTAGCAAAGACCAAGCACGCAAAACTGCTGCTGAAGACTGATCAGCCTACTGCATATGCCGTCGATTGAAGTGATATTGGCCTTGATAGCAGCCGCTGCCTCAGTAATCAATTTAGGTTTCTTCATCTGGGTAGCGGTGCAGTATTTTGAAGCTCGAAGGCGTATACGTATATTCATGGATCCTGATACCATTATTGATAAACTCCTTCAACAGGACTCGACTGGCTTAGTGGAGACAAAGTCTGGGGGAGCTGAACCTAGTTGCACCCCTAGTGTAAATATGTCTTCTAAGAGAGATAGGCTTGCTGCCGTCATAGCCAGAGGTCAGGGCCGTCAGTACCTTGGTTTGAAGGGCCTTACAATTGACCAGGTTGAATCAATGTCTGATGAAGAGATCATAAAGCTGTATGTGAGATACGAGGCTCGGCTAGGTGCCAGCATGACACGTACTCTAGGTCAGACACTGCTACAGCTGTACTCAGGTATTGCTTGTATGTTTCTACCAATCCCACCAGAACACCAGCCAAGGCTAATTACAGACCTCGAGACGGACCCGTTTGTTGGACACGCGCTAAGCACTGCCACTTGTGAGCTATATCATCGCTATGGTATGTTTTTAGCTCCCTTAACTGCGGCTTTAACAACAGTTAAGCACTGTCAATTTGGAAAAACAAGCACCGAAACAACAGGGGCTGGTTGAGAGGAAGACACCACTTCCTTGCTATAGTATGTGTTTAACTCTGATATAGCATGTGCTTAACTCCGCTATGGCATGTGCTTAACTCCGCTATAACAGGTGCTTACTAAGAGCTGTCAATTGGACAAATAAATTTAGTAAGTAAACATGGAAGAAACGAACACGAATCAAGGGGAGAAAACACCGGTGGAGATAATGTCGGTGACAAAAAACGCTAAAAGGGTTGCGGCAGGACGAAAGTGTGCTGCAGCTCGAAAAGCCAATCAAAATAAGCTTCTGAGAGAGCTTCGAGAGGCTAAGGCAGCGCTTACAGATGGTAGAGATGAAGCTGTCGAGCCAATATCAATGAGCAAACCTATGGAAAGGTGGACGTGGTCAACATGGGCTGTGCCTTTGGTTGTCGGCGGTGTTGGCGTGTTGGCATTGTATTGCTACAGGCACCAGATGGTAGCCTCACACCCTAAACAGGTTGTGGTACAAAAGCCTCCAGACGCTCATTTAAAGGATCTGTTTTATATGGAATAAGATGACAACACCAATTACTGATGGAAAAATGCTCGTCAACGCTCTGTACCACGGTGTAGTTGTTTCCGGTATTTCAATAGGCTATGCCAAGCTTGCTAAGATGGCTCTGGGTGGTGGGGTGCCACGTCTTGATTTCACCCCACGGGACCTGGCTATGGCTGTTGCCGATGAATCACTAGCTATGGCCACAAAGGATATGCTAATTAAACAAGGAATCTTACCAGTTGATATACTGAAGTAATGGCCACACTCGCGCTACTTGTTGGGGGTGCTCTTGTTAACGCCCTTGCATTCTCTGGGAGCAACTTTTTATTCTCTAAATTACGAGGCAGCCAAGTGGACGCGGAACGTAAACGCCATGATATGGCAATCGAGCAGCTTCAATCCGCTCATGCAGCATGGGCCAAGAAGAGAACTGAGGGCTTAGACTTTATCAATGAGCAACTGCGCCGCCAGGGCCACGCCGAGCATACTTTTAAGGATGCGGACGAGGCTATGCGTGAGTACGCCTTAATTACGAATAAAACCGTCGACCCGCTGGGCTCTGAGCCGCAGCTTTCAGACTTCTACGAGCCATCAGATGAACAGAGGGGGCGTGAGGTGGCGTTCATTATACTGGGTATGGCTGCGACTGGGCTGGTTGCATACAGGCTTGCTAAGTAGGTCATTTGGAGACTCGAACGTTTACTTTATATGGATCGTCGCATGCAAGAGATCTACTATAGTCCTAAGGGATACTGGAAAGGCATTACTGCTATCAAGAAGCTTGCGACAGAAGCGAGGGTTTCTGAGGAAGTTGCCAGGGGGTGGCTAACAAAGCAAGCTATATGGCAAATCTACCTGCCAGTGCCAAAACACATTCCCAGGCCACAGTTTGATGTCCCTGTCCCTAATGAGGTTCACCAAGCCGATCTCTTATTTCTTCCTCATGACGTTGTGAAGCGCCGGACTTACAAATATGCCCTAACATTGGTTGATGTGGCCTCGCGCTACAAAGCGGCTGAGCCATTGACTACAAAAGAGGCTAAGGAGGTCGCAGGTGCACTTGAGAGGATATACAAACGAGGACCGCTGCATTGGCCTAAACTACTTCAGGTGGACCCCGGACGGGAGTTTATGGGTGCAGCGAATCAGCTGTTAGTAAAACATAGAGTATCAGTCAGGCGTGGCCGTGTGAATATCCATCGAGACCAGGGTATAGTGCAACGCTTCAACCGAACCCTTGCTGAACGACTCTTTGGTCACCAGTATGCCGTAGAGTTAAGGGATACTGGAAAACAATCGACTGAGTGGGTTTCTCGACTGCAGGCTGTAGTCTCTGCGATAAATAATGAGGTGACCCGCTTGACTGGGAAAAAACCTAAAGATGCTATAAAGGCAAAACGCGTTGCACAAAAGCCCTCTGCAGTCGTACCAGGGCGCCCTCTGGGGGTCAAAGAGCAAAAGCTTCCCTCTGATGTTGGCGTTCGCTACCTCTACCAGCCTGGTGAGGCAGAGCAAGACCACCGGCGGCGGGCCACTGACCCTGTGTGGTTGCAAAAATGTTTACCGGATTGGAAGCTCTGTCACTAAATCTGGTGAGCCTGTACTATACTATTTGCTGGATGGACCTCTCCGTGGCTTTGTAAAGGAGGAGTTGCTTGTGGTGCCGTCTGATACCCAGTTGCCGCCAGACGGTATTACCAATTAGACTAATAGATATATATATATATATAACAATGGTAGTATTTGACAATAAGTGCCCATGGATATTGCTCGGAAAGAAAGTCCCCTGTAACAGACCCTGTACGCAAGAGCAAGAGTTTTGTAACTTACACAGATGGTTTGTCGGCTATGTGCGACGAAGCTTGGCACCTTGTCAGAGACGGGTGTTTACTGCATAGGTCAAAGTCCGCTCGCTGTATTGTTGTTGCCTTTTGTGTATCAACGAATTCCCTTTTAGACTAATGGAACTGTATAGTAAACATGACTCATAATCAGCGAGCACGTGAAGCCCAAAATGATTGTTTCAATTCACGGTTTTAAGCCTCCTTATCCACACTCTAAGGTTGCACTCAAAGCACTCCAAGTACGTAATTAATATGACCGTACATACAAGGAGATGTTTGCTAGATTAAAGGCTGGGGTGGCACGCATCCCTGTCCCCACTGCTGCCCCACGCAGACCAGTCCCTGCCCCACGCAGACCTGCTCCTGCCCCACGCATCCCCGCAACCCAGTCCCCAGTCCCCACAGCGCGTCTTGCCTTCAAGAAGACTAAGTGGGCTGTTAAAAACTATTTGCGTGGATGGGTGATGAACGTTCCTGAGTCTCACCCCCTTAGCTCGGACCTTATGATGTTCTTTAAGGGCATGCGTCGGAAGATGCATAAAGTTTTGACTGGTGAGCTGGAAGAACTAGGTGGAATCAAGTGTCAGTTTGCCCTTAAGGTAAGACTCTCCAAGCACTCAGATGATGACAGTACTGAGCATTTTGAGCCTGTATTGCGTAATAAGCAGCAGGTGGTTCTCTCCCTAGAAGATATTAACGATGAGCTGGACCAGTGCACCAGTGCAATGCTAATATCCAAGAGCGGTTGGAGAAGTGGACCAACCAAGGTTCTGGCTGGGAGTTTCAGGCGGTCACAACTCTGTGGATTGATATTGCCAACTACCAGCCATTGAAAGGTGGCTCCTACCTGAAACTGCCGAGAAAGCTGGCGGTAAAGAAGGCAATTAGAAACGTAAAAACCATCGAAATATAACATTAAGCCGCTCTTAAGACTCTTAGAAGGAAAAGGTGTGGACTATCCAACACCTATCTCGCAGATTGAGAAGATAGAAAAACATGCTAAAGTAGGCGGCTTGAATGTCTTTGGCTGGGATGGAAAGGCCACCATCGTTCACCGTATCAGCAGACAGCCTGGTCCATGTATAAACCTCATGCTGATTGAGGAGGAGGGTAGGTTTCATTACACGCAGATCGAAGACCTGAACCGCCTGCTGTATGACCAGAGTAAGTACGAGCACCGCATGTTCTTCTGCGAGCGGTGCTTGCATGGATACACCACTGAGAAACTGCTCCTGGCCCACAAACCTGAGTGCATGGGTATCGGGCAGACTGCTGTGCGAGTTGACATGCCTGAGGAAGGGAAGAACATATTATCCTTCCAGAACTGACAGAAACAGCTTGCTGCCCCCTATCTTATCTATGCCGACTTTGAGGCGCTCACAGTAAAGCTTCCGGGACCTGCACCTAATCCTGGTAAGAGCAACACGCAGAGAACGCAGGAGCATGAGCCATGTGGTTACGGCTATGTGGTTGTCCGATGTGATGGGCAGACAGAACCCCCTGTGGTTTATAGAAGAAGCGATGTTGTGGAGAAGTTCTTACAGGCTCTGCAGCAGGAGGAGCAAAAGATCAAAGCAGTTCTGTCCAAGCCTTTCCCTATGCGGATGACTCGGGAGGATAGAAGGGCACATAAGGCTGCATCTCACTGTCATGTATGCAAGAAAAAACTGGGCTGTGACTCTGTTCGCGATCACTGCCATATAACAGGCTTGTACAGAGGGCCAGCCCATAACGTGTGTAACCTGAAACTTCGGCTGAGTCCCAAGACAACACCCATCCCTGTGGTGTTCCATAACCTGCGGTGCTACGACTCCCATCTCTTGATGCAGGGTATAAGCAAAGTGGAGGGCAATATCAACTGCATCCCAAATAACATGGAGAAGTATATCTCCCTGTCGGTCGGACAGTTGCGCTTCATTGACAGTGCACAGTTCCTCCTAGCCTCTCTTGACAAGCTTGTGTCTGCTAACAACCCAGATGCCTTTGCTGTGACGGCGGAATACGAGCCAGACCAGATGAAGCGGCGCTTGCTGCTGCGTAAGGGAGTGTATCCTTATGAGTTCATGGATGGCTGGGATAAGTTTGATGCTCTACTGCCGCGGATCCATGATTTCTACAGCAAGCTCTCTGAACAGGGTATATCTGCTGCAGACTATGAACACGCCCAGAAAGTCTGGAACGCGTTCGGTTGTAAAAACATGGGGGACTACCATGACCTTTACTTACGCACGGATGTACTGCTCCTGGCCGATGTGTTTGAAACATTCCGCAAAACCTGTCTTAAGCAATACGGGTCGGATCCGGCCCACTACTATACCAGCCCCGGTTTGTCGTGGGATGCGCTTCTTAAGAGCACAGGGGTGAAACTCGAGCTTCTCACCGATTATGACAAGCACCTGTTTATTGAGAAGGGGCTGCGCGGTGGGATAAGCATGGTATCACATCGCCACGCTAAAGCGAACAACCCATACGCGGAGGGCTTTGAGCAGGATAAGCAAGCGAGCTATATCCAGTACCTCGATGCCAACAACCTGTATGGGTGGGCGATGAGCCAAGCCCTACCTACTTCGGGTATTGAGTGGGTGGAAAGGCCTGAGAACCTAGAGATCCAGGATCATCCCGATGATGCTGAAACGGGGTATATACTTGAGGTTGACTTGGAGTATCCTGCTGCGCTTCATGACAAACACAGCGATTACCCCCTAGCGCCGGAGCGGCTTCTTGTGCAAAATGAGTGGTTGTCAGACTACCAGAAAGATCTCCTAGGTGCATTGGGGAGCACCGGAAATGGAGTTGAAAAGCTGGTGCCCAACCTGCGGAACAAGGAGAAGTATGTGGTACACTACAGGAACCTCAAGCTATATCTGTCTTTGGGGTTGAGACTCACCAAGATTCATTGTGCGCTTGTCTTTGACCAGAGTCCATGGATGGAGCCTTACATAAGGATGAATACAGATCTGCGCAAGGCCGCCAACAGCGACTTTGAGAAGGATCTCTATAAACTTATGAATAACTCCTTCTTTGGTAAAACGATGGAGAATCTCCAGAGGCGAGTCGATGTTAAGATTGTGCGCTCATCGGAAAAAGAAAAAATACGTGGGCTTGTTGCCAGCCCCGCCTATGCTCGACAAAAAGTGTTTGACGATGATTTAGCTGCCCTGCATATGCACAAGACTCGCTTAGTGCTGAACCGCCCGGTCTACATTGGCATGTGCATTCTGGACCTCTCCAAGCACTTGATGTATGACTTTTACTACAATACCATGAAGGCTAGATATGACAGTAATATTAACCTGCTTTACACAGACACAGACTCGCTGCTGCTTGAGATCCGTACCACTGACGTCTATGCTGATATGAGGGAGGATGGGCATCTCTTTGACACTAGTAACTTTGACCCTTCTCATGCCCTACACAGTGACAAAAACAAAATGGTTCTGGGTAAGATGAAGGATGAGTGCGCTGGCGTGCCCATCAAGGAGTACGTTGGTTTGCGCCCTAAGATGTACTCTATCCTGATGTCTGATGAGGGCGAGATAAAAAGAGCTAAGGGTGTGAAGAAGGTGGTGGTGAAGAAGCATCTACGACACGCTCAGTACGTGGAGTCACTGTTCGACCAGAAGCAGTTTCGCCACGGAATGAACATGCTCAGGAGTGACTGCCATAAAATATATGGGCTCCACGTTAACAAGGTGTCTCTCTCCCCCTTTGACTCAACGCGGTGGATAGCTCCAGGTGGTGTAGACACTCTGGCCTATGGGCACGTGTCGATATGTTGAACATATGATAGCTGAGGTATAGAATGAGCACCGATGAACATATTGGGGTGGCCGAGCTGCAAGCAGATGTGGAACATATATGGGAGGAGAAGGTGGACCTTGAGAATGATGTGAGGGATTTGGAATCAAAGTATGAGGACCTTTTGGAGCACGTGAGTCGTTTAGAAGAGCTTATTCCTCAGGGTCCTGGTGTAGAGGAGAAGGTGAGGGAATTGGAATCGAAGTATGAGGACCTTTTGGAGCGCGTGAGTCGTTTAGAAGAGCTTATTCCTAAGAGTCCTGTTGTAGATGGTTGACATTGCTGACGCCCTCTTTAGTGGGCCTATACCATAGGGGCTGGAAGGGCTGGGACCATATGGTGGGGGGGAGGTGCGAGCGGTTCGCTGGCTCATGTGAGTCACCCTGTGTGTTTTCTGGGTTGCACCATATGAGATAGGTGTGTCATAATCATATGAGACAGGTGTGCCAGTACCGCTCGCACATGTGAGTCAGCCTGTGTGTGTGTGTTTTCTGGGTTGCACCATATGAGATAGGTGTGTCATAATCATATGAGACTGGTGTGCCAGAACCGCTACTCCCTATACTACTACCTAAGCAAATAGTACGTTGTGCCGTCGAACATATGAACTTTATGTATGCCCTAATAACATGAAATTAACTATGAGGGGCACATGTTGAAGCTGAAAAACCTAAACTCCTCGACACAACTTGTTGGATGGACGTTAATTGATACTGTCATCCTTCACAATAAATGCCGGGATGCGTCTCCTAAGCTAGGCCATCTCGTACGCATTTGGGTGGATTGAAGTCCAACGGACAGCGTTCACGTCGAAGGTCTTATGCCACGAAATACAGACTGAATCATCCGATAAGCCCAGCAGAGCGTTATAATGTCACTGTATTTAACAGATGAAGCAGCGCCGTAAGTAATAGCGCTGTTATGGGTAACATCGAGATGTCGGCTCTTGTATAAACTAAGCTAGGGTGATTGCCCATCTGCACCAGACACACGAGGTGATAGTCTGCCTAGATTGCACCATACATGTTCACGGTTAAATGTTTCAAGGTGATTACGTTGTCTGCATTTATAAAATGCATCATTGTTCTATTTCTGACAAGACGGCAACACCACGCAACAACTGATCGATTGCCTGAAGTATGTTGGTTAATGGGAGGAGGTTTGGGGTGGGGGGTTACCCTGCCTATAACAGCATATGAATTGAGCTAGGTATTTTTTGTTAGTTTGTCCAACATCGACAGCCAATAATGTAAATGGAATGTTTTATTGTTATATAAAAGTATGCACCATATATGGAGAAGATATATCTATGGCGCCGAACGCTTGGTGGGAACCCTACTCGCATATAGAATAAGTTATGTGTCTGGCTACAACCCGTTTTCCCCCCACAAGGGATCGAATACATGACTCACTCTTCAGACGGCTAAACAATGACACATAAGCGACCATAAAGACCCCCGCAAAGAGCTATGTTAGCTGTGTTTGACAAAAAAACGTGACAAATATGAAATATAAATAAGGTAACAGTGTAGTGGCAGTCGACAAAATCGAAAAGTTGTCTTGGGACAAATAACACCCGCTTATGCTGACAGATGTTTTTGGGTGCGTCTACTGTATGTTTTGTGGCTCGGCGTCATTCACTCTCGAGGCATGGCGTATTGGCGGTGGAACAGCTTGAACGTGGAGTAAAGGTCGGCGAAACGAGGCATACTGTGTCCAGTGAATGTAAACAGGCTCTGGCAGCTACATCCACGGTGAACCGTGAAGGACGTAATAATTGTATATAGCTCTGTGCACAGTAAGGCTAATCGAAAAACAAACGGGTTATGTCCGTGATCGAGCTATTGTCGTAATGTGGTAGGAGGAGCTTTGTCCGCAGTGAAACCGTGTACGTTAATTGATATTGTGCAGCCCTGTACATGATATGCTGTGTTGAAGCCCTGTGCATGAAATGTTTTGGTAAAGTACTTTACATTATACGTTATGATGAGGCTATTCCTTGATATGGTATGTAGCGGCTATGTCACTGAAAAAGTATGGTTGGTTTATTTCAACGATGTGGTATTTTGGGTCTATGTCAATGATTTCTTATGTTAAGTCTTTGACTATGATATGGTCCTGTGAGGCCATGTCAGTAATATGGTATTGTTAGGCTATGTAAATGATATGGTTTGGTGAGGCTAACTCCATGATATGGTATGTGTGGCTATGTCAATGATATTGTAAGATGAGTCTATGCCAATGATATGGCATGGTGAATGAATGCACTTACATAGCCAAACAGGTTGACCACACCCACTTTAACTCCGAATCACCGCGATCGTTGCAGATTACTTGTGTTCAGGATGGCGGTATCCGGCTGAAGGAGATCATTTTTTGACATGTGCTATTCTTGTGTCATATAATTGACTTGCTTTGCGACGTTACTGTGCTCATTTAGTTTCATATAACAAACCAATCTACTATACAATTTAAAACGGGCAAGATAGGCTTAGCAAGCAGTGACAGCTGATTAAGCAGTCACGAAATCTTGCATGAAATAATGTGTCATAATTATATTTCAAGTTTTAACACTGCTGGACAAGTTTTACCGTCTGGACAACAGGACCTAAGCAACATAAAATACATGCGCAACATTGATACAGCATGATGAAAAGAGGGCGCTCGGATACACTGCAATCAATTACTTAACTATTAAGGAGACAATAGGGAATGGCATTGAAACAAATGCATCTGATGTGCACAGGTTAGTATCATACATCTGGCAAGTACAGAGTAATACATTAGTGCGACATGATGCCGTTGAGTTTTACTGATGAAGCAGTGCCATGCACAATAGCGCTAATGGGCGAAGCCTCAGACTCACGAGGTGCTAGTCTGCGTAGGTAGCGTCCTACCGTTACAAGGTAATACGTAGCTAGGCGATAACATTGTCTGCATTTATATGTTACATCACTGTTGTATTTCATGACAAGGCGGCAACAACACTTGTCAACCGGACGACTAATTTCGTACGACAGTGACTATATCGTTGCCCTTATACTGAATGTGATTTTAACTTTTTGGGTCGGAGGTATTTATACAAGTGTGTGGCGTCGTCGGCAAGCATGGAGGTACAATTACCTTCAGCAATTAGCTTAAAATAAAGATCAAACCGGCTTATATTAATTGTTATGGGAAATGACGGGTTTTGAATGTTTACTTCAAAGAGCTCTACTCGCTCCACCTGGACTATTTAATTTCGAAACTAACCAGATCATAACATTAACTTCTGAAGCCAAGTATTGGTATTTAAGAGGTAGGGGGATTATGTCTCCACAATGGTTGACGACACTTATTACGGTGAATACATAAGTTCTAATTGATAAGGACGGTCACAAACCGTTTTCAAAATGTTTGCTTGTACCAATTAGGATGCAAATATGTAAAGAAAAGACAACAAGTAGCTGTATTAATGTACTATGGAAGAGTACTGATATGCAAACATAACAGACCAATGATATTCACGAGTACAGTTAATTTTGCTGGCCAGGAGGTACTGTTTGTGTCAGTAATTGTGCTTATGCATACGATTGCAACAAACTCAAAGCAAATGGCCAGACTGAAGGTCCTTTGTTGCATGTCTCCATGCGTTCTGCACCTCTTAGTTAAAGCCACAATCGATATAAGATTCTGCAACAAAAGTATTAAATCGAACATTAACAGAGAGTAATGCCCTGCATGTAGCAGCGAAACATGGACACAGCTGGAAGCAAAAACTTGTAATTGGTATAAACTACGGCAAAAGCTAAGTCGAGTTCGTACAAATATAGCATGTTTACATATCGGTATCTGGACCTTATTAATCCTGCCACAACTTTAATCAAGCTCTAGAAGAATGTATAGGCAGTATTTGTTTACACGCTTGCTCCATCAGACGACAATAACTACAGTTGTTCTCTACCTACACATTGTAGAGTACGTGGCGCCGTTGCAAGTAGGATTTTACGTCTGCTCTACTATCATGAAATGAACTAAAAGGGGTTCATATATTCAAATTGGTTGGTAGGGTGATGAAGTTGGGGTGTAAAACTGATCGGTCCTCAGTCGTAAATCGATTGTTATTTCATGAACGAATAAAATAACAATTACCGTAAATATGACAGCATATATATTGAGCTAGGCATCATTGTTAGTTTGCCCAATTGCCGGTTTATTGTTGTCATGTTAATTTATTCACCGTACATGGAGTAGATGCATCCATCCGTTGCGCGTCGACCACTCGATGGGGACCTAACTTGCATTGTGGATGAGTTATGTGTGTGCCTACGAGACTTCCACCGACTATTTTCTGCATAACAGATCGGTACAATTGATTCACGGTCCAAGCAACAACGCAATGACACAGGTACGGCCTCTACAAAGGCACCCTTGATGAGCACCCAAGCGATGGAATATTTTGTTTGATCAGGATAATATTGTAATCAATTAACCAAATGGTTCATACTAGCGAATAGTCTATTTGTAGCTTGCTAGATGACAGTCGACTGAAAGACATATGGTGATTGCAAAGGTGCCTTTGCCTTGTGTATTGAGCCTATTAACTCGGACCGAGTAAAAATAGAAGTGCGTGGAACTAACACAAGTGAGCGATCTAACACTCTTGATCAGCTAGCTGGTCGACATCGACCAGTCTTGATATGTTGATGCTTGGAATATTGACTTGGGACGGTAAGCAGTACAAAGGTTTCCCGTCATTAGATTGTAAATCTTAAACTGTATTCAACTACGAAATGTTGACAGGAAGTCTTTACTGACAAACGGATAACACCAAAGGGCGCATGGTTGAATGTCTTACATAGGGATTGAGTTTGTGAAAACAACTATTAATGACACAACTTGACCAATTGACTTTACACCGCGACTACCAAATGTTTGCATTTGGGTTTTTGCACGGTGGTGACGACGGTTAGCTGTGGATAACATATTTTTTTATCCAGGCCATCAATATAAATATCTCTCAATTCCATTAAAGCAGTGATCACGTTTCACACATGGGTAACGACTACACAGGTATAACAACATAATAGGAGTGACCGTACCATTGGCTGCGCTCAGCAAATGCATCCCAAAATGAAATATGCATAACATCCCGCATTCAATACATGTGGCTGCAGCGAGACACATATTCATACTGCCGTTCATTTCCAATAATTGTTCCAGTATAGTGGTCAGTATAACTAGCAACGAAGAGAGGGACGGCGTGGCATTATGCCTCGTCTATCTGGCGAGACAAACGCTATCAGCGCCCAGCAATTGATGATTCTTGTAGTAACACCGACCGTACTTAACTTGACAAAGAGAGAAAGCTGATTGAGAAACTACCCGATGGAGCAGATACATTAGCATATGCTATATAGCAAGGTGATTTCAGCATCGTGACACGCGAGGGCGATGAAGATAAGTAGGTGTGGGACATATCGACTGTCGTTACGGTACAAGGCAGCTAGCAGCAGCCATTCTCATCCGTTTAAGTGTTAAGTATGAATATACCTTGCTGCCTTTAACTAACGCAACGAGGATAAAGAGAACATGCATATGTCTTAGCGAAGAAGGTTAGGACTAGGTGGGCTATATGATCAGTCTAGACATTTAGTTGTCACTCCAAATTACAAATAACAACCGCTTATGATGACAGGCGGCTTGTGTGTGCTGTAATGTGTGATTTGTCACTCGTCGTGAAGTAATATGGTTCCGCCCTGGTAAAACGATGTATGTTGTGTGGCACAATGAAGTCCTCTCAATGATATGCTATGGTTAAGCCATGCCCGTTATGTGCTATGGTGAAGCCCAGCACATGATATATAATGGTGAAGCTAAATATATGATGCGTTGAGGTGAAGCCCTGTGCATGACGTGTTGTGGTAAGGCCCTGTACATGATGTGTTATGATGAAGCCCTGTACGTCATGTGTTGTGATTAAACCCTGATTATGAGATGTTATGATGTACCCATGTACATGATGTGTTGTGATGATGCCCTTAACGTTGTGTGTTGTGATGAAGCCCTGTACGTGATGTGTTGCGATGAAGCCCTGAACGTGATGTGTTGTATTGAAGCCATGTACGTGATGTGTTGTGGCAAAGCCCTGTACCTAGAGTGTTGTAATGAAGCCCTGAACGTAATTTGTTGTGATTAACCCCTGTACATGATTTGCTGTGATGAACCCCTGTACGTGATGTCGTAAGTTGTAGCCATGTCCAAGATGTGGTACGATGAAGCCATGCCCGAGTTGTAGTATCGTGTGAGTTTATCATAAATGCGGTTAGGTTCGGCCATGTGTGGTGAGCTGATATCTGCGATACTGAGTGTTAAGGCCATGAAGACATTGTAGATTGATAAGGCCATGTCAAAGGTGTTGTTGGGTTAGAGCATGCGAAGGGGATGTTAGGGTGAGGTAATGTTAATTATGTTCTATCGAGATACAACGTCAACTATATTGTCTAGTAATACCATGTTAATGATGCTGCATACGAGGATATGTCTAGGACGTAGTATCGTTAGTCGATGTATATTATATAGTAGGGGATGCAATGTCAACGATATAGTATGGTCAATCTATGTAAATGATAATGCAATGAGTGAAGGCCTAGTGCAGTTGAGTGCAACCGGGAGTTCCTATAACAGAGAGGAGGTCTGGAGTTGGGCGAATCGATGCTTTCAGATGCAAACAAGACATTTCATACCAAGTGGATGGATGAGGACCCTGTGATATTGAAAAGGAGAGAAATGCTGACCTCACGTTTATTGTTATTGTAGCGCAGTACAACTCCCTGACTGGGAATTAATGTCCAAATAATATGTCCAGGTAAGCAGCAACTTTTCGGTGATGCTGTTGTTCAGGCGAAGTATCTCAGTGACTATCCTCTTCCATCAATCATTTTTCAGGTATGGCTATCGCAGCACCATTCATGATTCATAACAGCCCGTTGTTAAATCGATAACAAAAGACGTCCTAATATATCACCCATGCCAATTCGACATTTGCTCACAACAATTCCTAGTCTCGTCCCATGCTGACTTCTATCGTGTCTTGGTTTCTATTAATGCATTACCCGACGCACACGTCTCAGCATGCGCATTTCCTTCTAGGAAGTACATCGGTTTCATACTGTGATAAGAGGATTCATGAGGAAACTTTATACGGTCTGTATGATATGTCTTGCAACTAAAACTTATGCCGATGAGCAGTGACACGGCGCCCTGTGATCGATGCATTGTATCGAAAGCGCTCGGCTTGTAGCAGATGTCAAATGTAAATCAGGAGAAGTTCCTTGTAATATTTCTTAGCCCGTGCTAATAGGGTGATACTTAAACAATAAGCCCGGGTGAATTAGCTATTGTTGTCAGGCAATCAACATCTTCAATCTGTTCTGTGTATGACTAGAGAAGCAAGAATAAATCTTGTGACGCGACGGCCATGGAGCTAACATGCGCCGAGCAAGCCCTCTTTCAAGTAGCATGATCCATTGTCTGCAATAGCATTAAGCAGTCCTCCGTTCGAAAAGCAATGACACATAATAAAGCTGTGGTAAGTATATTTCCGTCAGTAAGTGTTTCAAAGGGAATTATTCGGGACAGGAGTATCTACCGAAATTGCTCATCCCCAATCTACTACAGCAGCCCTTCATACCGTTTAACGTCGGTCACAAAGTGTAGTTGGCCACTGAAATTTTATTACACCAACAAAAATGGATGGTTTACAAATATTTAGTCTGATAGAGACGTATTAAAAAAAGCCACAAACGTAGCTTTTGCCGTTGTTGGAAAGACAGCCACTTTAGTCAACATTTCCCTTGCCTCGTCCCCCTGTGTTTCTTTCGGCGGTGTACTTTAATTATCTGGAAAATCTGCTGATAACATGCATGCCATATATTAACACCAACTATCCAATGTGGGGTAATTAGTCTAGGCAAAAATCATCATTCTTACAACATTTAAAGAGGCAGTGACCAATGTGTCCGGGACATCAACACAACCGTTGCTACGCTGGTTGTGTGATTTTGGGACAGTTCATTGTGTTATGTGACTATGACGTCAGTAATACGGTTACTCTTTATGTATGTCACTACACATATGCGCGATTATCTTGAGGAAAAACGGCAATATAAACATTATCGACTAACTTTTCACATTTCAGCAGTATATAAAGCTTACATTAGCAGCTGTGGCATTGTTTAATATAGCATTAGTTGGTGAATCAGCTGTAGCTAAATATTAGGGTTGCTTACGCACGGTATGTTTCCAGGATGCATAGCCACAATATGTCGAATTTTATCAAATACAATGTTATATAATGCTCATCTTTCATCTTGGAAACAGCCAGCACGAGGCAAACCCTCAAAGTAAAGCCAGCGTGTAGCTGTTTACTAAAGGTAAATATAAGTAGAAATAGTACTGATATGGAAACACTACAGACCAATTTTATTCGCATATCAGGAGGACAGAATTGTTCTGGTTGAAAACACAGAATCCACTGGCATCTGCACATTCACAATAATAATTACTTGTTATACTCCTACCCCGATTATGTGCAGATAGTATCGATCGGGTTTTTACTTTATCTCATGCGTCATGGCTATTTGTCATGTAATCAGGCTAATAGTTCCATTCTTCGATCCATGTCTGTTTACATTTTACGGCTTTCTACCGCACAGATTCAAACACCATAGCATCATCATCAGAACCCATTTACCACGGTATAATGTACTTCCAGGGGTCGTCATTTAGATCCCGATTATAATATCACACTACGAAAGTATAACAGGTTATTTTCGTTGGACCTGCCTTCATTACTACAACGATTTCTTTGGACTGCATCCCGACCAACGCCACTCACTCAAACACACGATGATTGTTATTAGCTGTCATCCTCAATTAACATCACATCACAGAAATAACGTCAAATATGTTATATCACAATTGCATGCAGAACAGGGCACAGTTTGCACGTTAAAGTTAATTTCAAGTGGCCCGTGTGAAAAGCGGTTTGAAACAACCATTTCAATGCCAATTACATACAAATATAATTTTAAAAGAATTTACTAATCGGTAGTGTACTCCTCGTAGTAGATGCAACACACATTTTTTTTCTTCTAAGTGATGAACAGCTGCACCATTACCATTTCTCGTAGCCAAGAAAAGTTAGTGTAGGCATTACCACCGCATCACCATCAATTCACACTTGCACTAATGCTTTATTTTCTGAAACTTCTTCTTCAGTAGTTGTCTAATGAGCGTGTCCAACGTACAATATTCCCATTTTGGCAGGTTTTGTGAGGATTCAGAGAGGCACCTTACTTACTACACACACGCTTCAGAGTGCTCAAGAACTAAACCAGCAGAAGACAATAAAATCGATAGACGACATTAACGCGAGCAAAATGAACAGTTTCATGCCCCTGGTGATCACGCAACGGTATGATTATATTAACTACAGAATGAATTAACCATGCGCTCAGTCATTTATTCCCTAGATGGACTCATGTCAGAATATTCATTTTCGGTAGCACACAATTCTGATATTTAATTGACCTCGCCAGCATATGGAAAGTGAACACTACGCATACAAAAACTTCAATGCAATCCACTGTTCCAAGATAACTTTGCCAAATATTCCATAAAGAGAATACAAAACACTGATTAATTTCTCAGATAATACAAACTATGCCCTGGATGAAACATTTCTGTGCCAACAACTTCAGTGCCAAAATAAGATGAAAGGAGTTTTTATGGTTAAGAGGTCTTAGCATTGCCTCACAAAACCATTGGCTTGATACAGTCGTAAATGAAACCCTATATGAATTGCTTCATAAAAGATCATACAATGTAAGCTATGGCAGTGGTTCTAATGATACGCGTGATACTTAATGTAGGTCGAAAGGCTGCAAAGAGCTTCCACGTGATGATTTCTGACGACGTTGATATAGCAAATTTGTGTGGCCTGATAACTAATGAGACTGTCGTAGCTGCACAAAACATTCAATCAAATAATTGGATTACAGTCTATTGTGAATGCCCGTTTGTCACGCACACTTAGCAATTAAGGCACAATTTGTTAACAAAAGTGTCTACATCAAGCAATAACACGCTGTCACGGGAAACACAATAGCAGGAACAAATGCCTCGTCAGCAGAAATAAACACGACTAATAAGTAACGTATTTGTCACAGCACGCGGTGAAAAGTATCAGGCGATTGGCACGGTGTGATGGTGGGTGGGTGACGTTGGTGTAGGCTTCAGCGCAGGCTTGTTCCTATAAATACACACTTGTACAGGTGCGTTGTTTTCCGAAACGCGTTTTCCTCTAGCCGATCCCTTCTTCTTCAGAAATTGTCAGTAATAGTTGCCATTTATTGAGGTTGTGTGAAGATTCGACGTTGGGGAATATCTCACTTCAAGATGGAGCTTGTAATAACAACAATCAACGACATAGCATGATCAAAATAAATCAAGCAGCGATTATCCAACAATTGTAATTGGGTTATAGCTCAGTTGTAACGACGGCTAGTTGTTGATAACGAGTATGTTTATCCGGGATATTATCATCGAAGCAGTTATGCTGTTGTCGTGTGAATGACTGAGTAGCTAGGGAACAGCAACTACACATGTGTGACGACGAGCGTGGAATGACAACTCAGCACCAGTGAATGACCTCATAAGATGCATCCAGAAATTCAATATATACATCGCACCACCTTCAATGCACATGGCTGCAGGAGGAACATATTCCAAATGCTGTTCATGTTCAATCATCCTTCTCGTGTATTAGTCATTACAACTAGCAACGAATAGAGCGGCAGCATGGCATAATACATAGGTTAGCTGGCAAGCGAAACGGTATCAGTAATGTTTCTTGTAATGACCTTCGATCATACTCAGCTTTACCAATTGAGAAAGCCAACTGACAAACGACCCAATAAATGAGATTCATTAGCATATGCGAAATATCAAGGTGATATAAGCTTTGTGAGACGCAAGAAGGATAAAGATGAGTGGGAACGTGACTAATCTACTGTAGTTACGGAGCAAGGGAACTAACAGCATAAAGGATGAATATGACATGACTATGTCATGGCAAGACGAAGTGGGTCAGGACTAGGAGGGACATTTGACCAGCCTGGACAAGTAGTGTTCACCTCAAAGTACAAATTACGGGTTTACTGTATGATTTGGCCCCTGCCGCTGATGTGTTTCAACGACGATTGCATTACTGCATAATACCACGCACACATCACAAAGTCTGTATTTTCTATTAAGAAGTACATCGGCTGCATATCGTGATAAGCGTATTCATAATGAAACTTTATACGCTCTGTCTCTCTGATATATCTCACAATTAATCTTCCGTCCTTTAATGCCGATGAGCAGTGCAACGGCAATCTGTTTCTACGTTTTACATAATAGGCGCTCAGCTTGTAGATTTGTATCAGGCTCGCAATATTCTGGAAATACTGTCGGCGAGCCTTTTCCACGAATAAGGATGTATTTTGGAGGAGGCGTTACGGCACGAACAAGTCAAAGCAACGCGAGGACAAGGGTATGGAGTAGACATATGGAGTATCATGCATGCGGAAATCTTGCGATCAATAAAGCAGTGATATTAACTACTGTTGATCCTAATCTACACATTGTAGAAGACATTTCTTGCATTACTTCTGTTGGAGCATGTGATTGCTGATAGTGTTCTCTCACTAAGTTCAGTGGGATTTAAGATTGCTAATAATGCTAAAATATTTGACATGAAATGAACTAAAGTGGGCTCATATATTGAAGTTGGTGAATAGGGGTGGTGGTGCCGTACATCTGACAGCATATATATTGCGCTACGCATTATTATTGGTTTGCGGAACATCGAGGGCCATTAATGTTAATACGGTGATTTATTGTTGTCATGGTCCAAGTAACACATAAACGACGTCTACTAAGGCACACTTGATGAGCATCCAAACGATCGAACATTTTGGTTTAATCAGGAGAATATTGTGATTAATTGAGCAAATCCTTCATACTAGCCAATAGTTGTAGCTTACTAGATGACATTCGACTGAAAGATAAGTGGTGATTGCAAAGGTGCCTTCACCTTGTATATCATGTCCGTTAACGCGGGACCGAGTAAAAATAGAAGTGAGGGAAACCTGACGCAAATGAGCGATCTAACACTCGATAAAGTAACTGATCTGGATCGGCTAATTGGTCGACATTGACCAGTGTTGATATGTTGATGCTTGGAATATTGACTTATGGAAGGTTAGCAGTACAAAATTTTCCGTCATTAGATTGTAAATCTTACACTGTATTCAACTACGAGTAAACGGGTAACACCAAAGGGCGCAGGGTGGAATGTCGTACTTGGGGATTGAGCTTGTAAAAACCACAATTAATGACCCAACTTGACCGATGGACTTTACGCAGCAACTACCCAGCAATGGCATTTGGGTTTTAGCACGATGGTGACGACGGCTAGCTGTGGATAACATGTATATTGAACCCAGCTTCAATATAAACCTCTCAAAACTCCATTAAAGCAGTAATTACGGTTCACACATGGGTAATGACTACACAGGTTAAACAAAATACGTGGAATGACAACGCTATTGACTGCGCTCTGAAAATGCGGCATAAAATTAAAAATGCATACTATTCTTTATTCAATACATGTGGCTGCTGCGAGACACCTGTTCACAATGCCGTTCATTTACAATAATTGTACCAGTATAGTTGTCAGTATAACTAGAGATGGAAGGTATGGAATTATACATCAGTTAGCTGGCAAGACTAACGCTATCAGCGACCAGCAAGTGACGATTATTGTAGTGACACCTACCATACTTAGCTTGACAAAGAGAGAAAGCTAAATGAGTAACTACCCGATGGATCATTAGCATATGCGCTATATGAAGGTGATTTGATGATGATAATTCAGTATGGGACATATCGACTTCAGTTACGATGCATGGCAGCTAGCGGCAGCCACTCTCATCCTTTGACGTGTTACGTATGAACATACATAGCTGCCTCAAACTAACACAACAAGGATGAAGAGAATATGAATATGTCATAGCGAGGCGAAGAGGGTGAGGACTAGGTGGGCTACATGATCAGTCTAGACAGTCAGTTGTCACCTCAAATTACAAATAATAACCGCTTATAACGAGAGGCGGCTCGGGTGTTCTTTATGGTGTGATTTGTCGCTCGTCGAGAAGTTATATGGTTCTGCCTTGGTGAAACTATGTTGAGTGGCACATTGAGGTCCTCTCAATGATTTGATATGGTTAAGCCATGCCAGTTATGTGCTATGGTGGAAGCCTAGATCATGATATATCATGGTGAAGCTCAGTATATGATGCGTTGTGGTGTTACCATGTACATTACGGGTTGTGATGAAGCCCTGTGCATGAGGTGTTGTGGTGAAGCCCTGTACATGACGTGTTGTGGTGAAGACCTGTACATAATGTGTTGTGATAAAGCCCTGTACATGATGCGTTGCGATGAAGCCCTGTAGGTGATTCGTGTGATGAAGCCCCGTACGTGATGTGTTGTGATGAAGCTCTGTACATGAGGTGATGTGGTGAAGCCCTGTACGTGATGTTTTGTGATAATGCCCTGTACATGATGTGTTGTGATGAAGCCCTGTAGGTGATCAGTGTACTAAAGCCCTGTACGTGGTGTGTTGTGATGAAGTCCTGTACATGAGGTGTTGTGGTGAAGCCCTGTACGTGATGTCGTAAGTTGCAGCCATGTCCAAGATGTGGTACAATGACACAATGGTACGATGAAGCAATGCCCGAGTTGATGACCGTGTGAGATCATCATAAATGCGATTGGGTGAGGCCATGTATGGTGAACCGATATCTGAGATACTGAGTGTTAAGGCCATGAAGACTATGTGGATTGATATGTCCATGTCAGTGGGGTGATTGGGTTAGATCATGCCAAGAGGGTGATATGGTGAGGTCATGTTAATTATGTTTGATGGGGATACCACGTCAACTACGTGGTGTAGTGAGACCATGTTGATGATACTGTATAAGAGGATATGTCTACGATATGGTATGATGTCAATATGTCACTAATATGGTGATTTCAATTGTAAGTACTTGTTTCTGTCGCTGCGGTCTTCACACCTCGGCGGCCTTGATTTTGTAGGTACTGTGTTTACACTGAAACAGTAACTGGCTACTTAGCTCAAGCTCTCAATATTTTGCTAACAAGGGTTTTTCATTGGATGTATAAGCGTTTCAAGAAATGAACAAAAGATAAATGACTGAACGCCTGGTGCAGCCTTGAGTTCCGATTACGGAGAGGCGGTATGGACATAAAGTGCCAAGTGGATGGATGAGGACCCTGTGATATTGACGGGGAGCGAAATGCTGACCTCTCGTGTATTATTATTATTATTATTGTAGCGCAGTATAACTCGCTGACTAGGAATTTATGTCAAAACAATATATCCAGGTTAGTAGCAGCTTTTCAGTGATGCTGCTGTTATGGCGGGGAATCTCAATGACGATCCTCTTCCATCAATCAATTTTCACGCATAGCTATCGCAGCATCATTTATGATTCATAATAGCCCATTGTTATATCGATAACAAGAGACGTCATTACTTATCACCAATGCCAGCCACACACTTGCTCACAAAAATTCCTAGTCTCGTCCCATACAGACTTCCGTCTTGTCTTGGTTTCTATGAATGCATTACCCGACGCACACGTCTCAGCATGCGCATTTACGTCCAGGAAGTACATCGGTTTCATGATAAGAGTATTTATCATGTCTGTATGATATATCTGGCAACTAAACCTTACTTCCATTCATGCCGATGAGCAGTGACACGGCACCCTGTGGTCGACGTATTGCATAGTAGGCGCTCAGCTTGCAGGCATATACCAGGCACGCAATGCTCTGCTGATACTGAATATAGGTGTATTCTAGTTTTCCTAGAATACGTGGGGCGTATTAAAACAGGCCAACGCTCCATGACAATCGAGTCTTCTGTCGCGCAATTAACAGAGGCAGCATGATATTTTTCAGAGGAGGCATCACAGCCCGAACAAGTAAAAGGGACGAAAAGTACAAAGAGGACAGAGGGGATATCATGATCCATAACTTGACTTTTAATTATCGGGAGACAATTATGTTGAAGGTAAATCTCGAAAAGTTCCTCATAAAATCCTACACCCGTGCTGATATGATGATATATAAAGAATAAGCCCGGGTGATATAAGCTATTGACGCCAGGCACTCAAAATCTTCAATCTGCATCCTTGTATGACTACAGAAGAAGGAATCAATCTTGTGACACGACGGCCTTGGAGCCGAGCAAGCCCCCTTTCAAATAACATGATCCCATGTCTGCAATAACATTGAGCGGTGCTCCGTTCGAATAGCAATGACACATAACAAGCTGGGGTAAGTAAATTACCGTCAGTAAGTTTATCAATGATAATTATTCGAGGCAGGAGTATCTACCGAAATTGGCCATCCCCAATCTACTGCAGCGGCCCTTCATGCCGTTTTATATTTGTCATAAAATGAAGTTGGCTACTCCGTTTTAATTACATCAATACAAATGGATGTTCTACAAAGAATTAACCCCATATAGACGGGTTAACAAGGCCACCAACGTAGTGTTTGCTGTTGTTAGAAAGACAGCCACGTTAGTAAACATTTCCCGTGTCTCGTCTTAAAGTAGCCGACCCCCTGCGGTATTTTCCTTGTCTGGATATACTGCTAATAACCTACATGCCATATATTAACACCACCTATCCAATGTGGGGTAATTATTCTAGGTTATAATCATCATTCTTACAACATTTAAAGAGGCATGACCAATGTTTCCGAGAAATGAGCTGCAAATCAACACGGCCGTTGCTTCGCTGGCTGTGTGATCTCGCGAGGCTTAATTGGGATAAGTGATTATGACGTCAGTGAAACGGTTACTGTTGATGCACATCGCTACACCTATGCGCGATTACCTTGAGGAAAAACAGCAAAATAAACATGCAGTGCATATACTCTAGCCAAGTCGGTATCTGATTCTAGAAACTTTGCTCACTCTTCGTTATTATCAGTTGCAGTGAGAGAAACCCTTGCGAGAACGCATAAATTTTTTAAAGACTAAACTGTAATATTTAGACAGACAATGAAAACGTTCATATCTCACATATCCAGCTCAAGGCCTGCTCAAAATCAGTCGAAGTGTTTAACAGTTGTTATGTGTATCTCATTACCCATTGGCTTACTGCCGGCCATGACAAAAGTACATACAGCCAATCCTCCAATTTCCGTTGACGCCCGCAACATACACCAGTAAGAATTATAATGCGTCGATTGGTTTGCAAGCTGTAAAATACTTAACATTTATTTCAGCCTACCGTCTGATTATCCCACTTTTTGCACTGCACAGTGTTTAAAGAGTGTGGGTTCAACAAACACAAAACCTGTGCACAATGTTAGAGGTTAATCACTATGTGGTATTAACATATCGTCCCACGAATACCGCATGATGTGTTTAGGAGAGAGATGCTGTAAATTGTGTGCCTGATATATTCTGCTTCATTCCAAAGATGCATAATTTGGCCCTTGGGTTGGATATAGCCAGGAGGGTGTAGTGTTGCCGTTCACACTACCTTACTTGAACGTGATTCAACCATCACTGTAGTAATACTGTCAATTTGTGAAAGAGAACAAACAAGTTCTCGGCATGGAGCATTATTGCCTGACAGAAAAACATTCCTGTTGTTGGGAATTCTGACGGCATATTCATCAACAGGAAACGTAGTTAATAAGAGAAGCTATGAGACAATCGATGCCGTGCATTGATGTTAATTACCTCCCAGGAAGAGGATGTAAGCTCCTGTGCGCTTTCCTGTCGCCATTCAACAAAAGTGACAACAACGCCCATTATCAACTAACTTTTCACATTTCAGCAGTATACACAGCTTACATTAGCAGCTGCGGTATTGTTAAATGTAGCATTAGTTGGTGAATCAGCTGTATCTAGCTAATGGGGTTGCTTACGCGCGGTACGTTTCCAGGATGCATAGCCACGATAAGACATATTTTATCAACTACAATGTTATATAATTCTCATCTTTCATCTTTCAGACAGCCAGCACTAGGGACGAGGCAAACCCTCAAAGCAAACCTAGCGTATAGCTGTATAGTTAAGGCAAATAGAAATAGAAATATTACTGATATGCAAACACTACAGAGCAATAATATTCGCATATCAGGAGGACAGAATTTGTCAGGCTGCAAACGCAGACTCCACTGGCTTCTGCTCATTCACAATAATAATTACTTGTTATACTCCTACCCCGATTGTTTGCAGACATTATTGATCGGGTGTTCCATTTTTCGATCCATGTCAGTTTACATTTTACGACTTTCTCCCCCACAGATTCAAACACCATAGCCACTTCATCAGAACCCATTTACCAGGGTATCAAGTACTTTCAGTGTCGTCACTCAAATCCCGATTATAATATAACACTACGAAAGTATAACAGCTCATTTTCGTTGGACCTGCCATTATTACTTCAACGTTCTCTGTGGACTACATACTGACCAACGCCACTCACTCATACACACGATTATTATTAATAGCTGTAATCCTCAAATAACATCTCATCACAGCAATGACATCAAATATATTACATCACAATAGAAACAGACAGAATAAAGCACCGTTTGACTGCACTTTAACGTACATTTTAAGTGGCCCGATGGAAATGTGGTTTGAAACAACCATTTTAATGGCAATTAGACACAAATATAATTTAAAAAGACTTTAAAAATCGGTAGTTTACTCCTCGTAGTAGCTGCAACATACATGTTTGATTTTTAGTGATGAACAGCTACACCATTATCAATTCTCGCAGCCAAGAGAAGTTGGTGTAGGCTTTAGCAGAGCATACCATCAATACACACTTGCACAAATGCGTTATTGTCAAAAACTTCTTCTTCAGTAATTGTCTAATAGCGTGTCCAATGTATAATGTTCCTATTTCTCAGGTTTTGTGAGGATTCAGACAGGCACAGTACTTACAACACGCACGCTTCAAAGTGTTCAACAACTAAACCAGCAGAAGAAAATAAAATGGAAAGATAACATTAACTCGATCAAAATGAACAGTTTCATTTCGCTGGTGATCACGCTATTGTTGGATTATATTAACTACAGAATTAATTAGCCATTAGTCATTTATTTCCTAGGTGGGCACGTGTCAGAATATTCATTTTCGGTAGCACACAATTCTTACATAAAACTAACCGTTACCAATGGTTTCGTTGAGTCACATGTGTTACCTCTTCACATAACTATTTATAAGCTCAACAATAGGACCATACTTTATATCCTCGCCAACATATGGAAATCGACATATGTTGATCGTGACGTTCAGTCGATCACTAGCCAGGTAAACAGATCTAATGGTCTCCGCTAGTTCAAAAGCTATGTGCAGAAGCTGCTTAAACCAACCTTGGCATTTTTTAATGTTGCTAATATCGCCCATTTTTACCAATCAAATTAATCATAGAATACACAGCCAATGACATTTTAATATTAGTAGAAGCGCAATGTTCATCATGTTTTTTCACGAAACTAATTAAACGCGAGCGACGTTCATGTTTGTATGATTCCAAATTGTGCCGCTACATATCGCATTGTTCACTATCCAGTTTCCAATTTACGTGCAAATGGTTCGTACAGCTGAATACTACTACAACGGTTTCAGATTTGAAGGAAAATAGCAAAATATACCGCCCATATCATCCTCATTACGCTACCACAGAATGTTTCCATTGATAGATGATTAATTGTTTCATGAATGGTTTCAATCACCAGCCACTGTAACTGTACATTCACCTCACGGGACGCTTAATAGGGTTAAATGATTATTTGGTCAGTGATACGGATACTCTTTGTGCGCATCATTTCAATTATGGGCGATATTGTTGGGGATAAGCTACACCATTAACAATCCTCGCAGCCAATAAACATTCATGAAATTACTGTCCAATATAAACCCCTTTCATCCTATTCTGTACCTACAGTTGTTGGCAAGGAAAACTATCACCTGTCATTGTTTGCATCATCGAATGAATCATTTGGTGTTTTGTATTCCCTTTAGGAAATGTTTGGCTGAGTTATCATGGTATAAGTAACATACCGTGTCACATGAATGCCTGTGGATTGGATTGATGTTTAAGTCTGCTCAATGTATTTGATGGCGAGCATAACCAGGAACAAAAGTTCTGCTGATGCTAGTGAAATTAGATGAGAGTTGGCAAAGGTGAACATACTCTTGTGGAGTATTCTAAACCGCAAAATATTGGTTCGATGTATCTGTTGATGATATTGGGAAGAGGGGAGGGGGGGGGGCAGGGTGCGCTTCCTGGGACAGTTCGTTATGGTAAGAGTAGTTAAATATTAGGTTTTGAGTAGAGTGAATTAATGCTGGTCATGAGGGACTAATCGCGTCCGCCATTGTAATTCTATGGACTGTTCCACCAAACTCACAGCAAATCCTGAGACTGAAGATTCTTCGTTACGGGTAAGGCCGCTTTGTGTCCGTCTTAGTACAAGCCACAATCGATGTTTCCACAACAATGGGGAAATAAAATAATCAGCAAGGACGAATTGTTGATTGAACACAGGTCGGACGTAGGGCGCTGTGTATGGCAGCGCGTCAGGATAGACATGAATAAAGGCAAAATGTCGTGTCTATTAGATCAAGTGGCAACCATAATAATGTTGCAAAAGAGCGCATTTTGGCGAAATTAAGGATATTCAAAAGTAACGCATGGTGGTAGCTATGTCCCATAAGAGATGTAATTCAAATTTCTCTGCTGACCTAGAAGGCGTGTCACAGCAAGTTCTATACAGTGTGTGTGTGTATTAAGCTAAACTGAGTTAAGGCAAGTGCAGCCTGTTTAGATATCGGCTTATGGGCCCAATCACTCCTGGCACCAATATAGTCGAGCTCGAGATCAATGTTCAGGCAGTATTTGATCACGTTCTGGTTCAGGCGATCAGTCCTGCCGAGGGTCTTGAGATTAATAGAACAGTGCCAATAACCACAGAAGTTGTATTTGAGCTTCCTTATCATAACATCTTTGAAGATACGTTATGCAGTACTTCGGCAGTAGCAGTTCACTGCTGCTAGTGCTTAATCACCAAGCTCAGTTGGAGCAAAACGGGTAATAATGCTAAAATCGGCGACAGTATGACATAATATCGACACGGGTTCCTGCTGTGGTCAGTCTCCCTGTGGCCATCGTGATGACCAAATGATCCATGCTATAAAGTTTGATGGCTCTAACTGGTAAAAATATGGTACGCTAAATGTTAGCATAAATACATGTTAATCGTCTCTGCAGCAACTCGTTGGAGGTGCGTAAATTGGTTCTTTAATCCGTCCCAATAATTGCCTAGGTGAGTCGCCTCAGCGATACAATGTCTAACGCGTTTTGACTCGCACGTAAGTATATTGGTGAAACCAAGTCCAAAAGACAGTGTACACATAAACAGTCTTATGAATTGCGGTACAGCTTGAATCATCAGAATAGGCAATCTTAAGGGTTATTATGTAAAAATTAAGCAGCGCAATAGCAATGTTAACGTAAGCTCATGTTAATTGAGCCACTCTTATGGCAAGCTGTCAAACATTATTGGAAACATCCACACGAGGGCTCTCAATTTCTGGGCAAAGGTGAAACCACACGAGGTGCTAGTCTAAATAACCATACTACCGTTACACGGAAAAACGTCGCGGGTGATAAATTTGTCTGCGTTTGTAGAAGACATAACTGTTGTCAAGATTAATTGGAAAGATCCAGACGACGGCTCTCTATTATCTGGGCAAAGGTGAATGCCTACGAGGTACTAGTCTGCCTAAATAGCTATCCTACTGTTACACGTTAGAACATCGCTTGGCGATAACTTTTTTTGCGTTTGTATAAGACATAACTGTTGTATTTCGGATAAGGCGGCAACACCAACAACATCACTGATTAATCGATTGGCCAAAGTTTGAGTGGGAACTCTGCTCAGTTCTTGTTTAATTCATAAGCGTATTAAATGACAAATATGACTAATTGTACCTAAGACAGAGTATCCATATTAATTTATGCATCCACCATAGAGTACGTGCACCCATCCGTGGAGCGCCGAGCTCGATGGGGGCCCTGGTTGCATTGTGGAACATTTCTGTGCCCACCTACAACGCGTCCTTTCTGTTTTGATGTCCATAACGGATCAATAGAAGTGACTCAATGTCCACACGATTACACAATGACTTATGCTCGGCGTCTACAATGGTTCCCTGAATGAGCGTTCACGAACTTATAGATAACTTAATTACTTCTTATTTGATTTAGCTCTGTTTGAAAAATAACGTGACGCAATGTAAATCATAAATGCGGTAACAATTCTAAATATAGATGTCCATTCCGAAATAAATATTGAGCTTCAAGACATACGAATGCCCAAATGATAAACAATACATGGCTTGGAATTAAGAGCTGCTGCTGTGAGCGATTTTTGGTAGCTGCTCTGATGGAATAACATTTGAGCGATCTCGATCACAATTATGCGATTATTGAGCGGGAAGTGGCGTGGCATACTACTTTATCTGAATGTCAGATCATCTACATTTGGTCTCGGGACATATTCTCCATTTCAGCAATAGCAAAGGTGTATTGATAACGTCAATCACCGCATGAGATTGATGAGTGTTTATGACGGCATCATTACAAATATTGTTTATGCACATTACTGCACCTAGACTCGCATTGGTTCACTGATGACCAAGACAGACGGGCGTTCCACCAATCTTCATGAACGAGAGCAGCTACGAGAAACACAAAAGCTGTGCATTATTTGTTGGGTCACTCTGTGTTTGGCAGCCAGCTCTAAACACTATGCTGGATATATTGGTCTTCATTCCACTGATGCATAATTCAGTTCGAGAATAGGATGTAGCATAAAACGCTAACACACGGCCGAAAAACAAAGTGTCACGTTACATAACCTAACGTGAACGTAATTCAACCATCACTGGACCAACATTGTTAATTTGCGAAAGACGACAAACAAGTTGTCAGCATCAAGCATTATTGCCTGAACGGAGAGGAAACATAGGGTTGAGGAGTCTGACAACATGTTCATAAACAAGAAACACAGCTAATTAGAGAAGCTATGACACCAATGATGCTGTGCTGTGATGTAAATGGACTCCCACGACGAGGATGTCAGCTCTTATGCGCTTTCTTATCGACTTGGAATACATAAACAATGAAACAGTGACAACAACGCCCAATATCAACGGACCATTCACATAACAGCAGTATATGCAGTTTTCATTAGTAGCTGTGGCATAATTAATAGTAGCAATTGTACATGAAACAGCTGGGTCTTGAAATTTACTTTTCTTAAGATCTAACGTAATTGAAGGGCAGTTGGTGAATTAATTCTATATCAGATCCGTCTGTTACCACAATGCATAGCCACGACACGTTGAATTTTATCCATTACAATGTTATATACTGCTCATCGTTTTTATTATAAGTGGCTTACCAGTTTTGAAACTCCGGCTTCATACTCTTAGATAAATATCCAAGGCCCCGGCTCTAGTCAATTTGGCAAACAAGTGTGTATGTAAGGCTGACTATTAATATGAAACTTTTTGATATTTCTGATCACTTTTTGCCGCTGGCGCAGAACCATAGGCGTCCGTTGAATTAAGGGACCTATATAACAGTTCCGAGTCATCAGATTCAGGCAGTATTGACGAGTAACAAATTAATTCAATTCAAAATCAGCATTAAAGTACCCCGTTTGTTTGGTCTAGAAAAATATGAAGAAGTAAATTCTTCGGGCACGTACATTGCCTCTACAATGGCATCTTTACCAAATAAATGATCCATTTCCTCATAAGAAAACACGGCTTCTGTCTTTGTGTAACGTGAGCGTAGCTCATATTTGGTTAGTCACGCCAGACCACGCGATTTCTTACTGGGTACAGACATCTAACTAACCGGCTATAATTGCGTTTGAACTCAAATAATCTTTAAGGTATATGTTTAAATAGAAGATAGAAGTCATCACACAGTTGGGGTTCCTAATTTCACATCAAAGTCAAGCTAAAAGTACTAAAACACAAAAACAACCATCCAATCAAAAACTCAAAACTCCAAACAGTCAGAGAACTGGGGAATCCAGGCATGTATGAAGCATGTGTGAACTTCCTGAAGTAAAACACGCCAACGATATTCAGGCCCTACCGCGAGCCCGCTCAAGTGATATAGATGTGCAGATGAAATTGGTCGAATATCACATGAACCATGACCTAAGCAAAGAGTACGTGGTTCCGTTGAGCATATGAATTTTATGTCTGCTATGTAAACATGAAATTAACTGTAAAGGGCTCACACGTTGATGCAACAACACAAAACCTCCTCGAAGGCAACTCGTTGGATGAACGTTAATTGATACTGTTATTTTTCACAATAAGAGCCAGGGTGAGTCTCCTCAGCGGAACATCAGAGAAACCCATAAGAGCATAGTTATGCCACTGTATATAACAGATGAAGCAGCGCTGTACGCAATGTCGCGGATAGAATAGGCTCACAGTGATTCAGCCGCACTAAACGCAGTAATAATTTATGGGTAACATCAAGATGACGGTTCTTCTTTACTCTAGGCAAGGTTCAATGCCAATCTGCACCAGGTGGTAGTCTGCCTAGATTGCACTCTACCTATTCACGTTATTTGCATTTGTATAATGCATCATTGTTGTATTTCAGGCGGCAACACCATGCAACATTCAGAGGACTGATCGAATGCCCGATGTATGGTGGTGGTAGTTTGGGGAGGGGGGGTGAAGGGAGGGGGGGCGAGACCGTACCTATGACAGCATATGCATTGAGCTAGGTATTATTGTTAGTTCATCCAACATCGACAGCCAATAATGGAGATTAGTTTATTTATTGTTATATTAATATATGTATCATACTCGGAGTAGATGCATCCTACCGTGGCGCCGAACCCTTGGTGGGAACCCTACTTGCATATTGGAAAAGTTATGTTTCTGCCTAGAACTCTTCTTTTCCCTTCTTTTCCCCACAACGGATTACAAATGAGCGTCCACAAAGACTTCCGCAATGAGCTATGTCAGCTATGTTTGTCATTTAAAATAATTGTTGTCACACAGTGATACTTGGTGATAGTAAAGTGAAACCAGAGTATAGCCGAGTATACCAGGATCTTATTGCTCCTGGCACAAGTTTAGTCAAGCTCTGCAAGAATGTTCAAGCAGTATTACGCATGCTCTGTCAGACGCTCAGTCCTGACGGAAAACTTAAAATAGGTGGGTAGGGGGCGGGGTAAACCTGATCGGCTCTTTGTCGTAAATCGATTGTTAATTCGTTTGTTTGTCTAACATCGACATCGACGCCAATAACGGTAATGAGGTGTTGTCATGTAAATTTATGCATCGGGTCTGAAGTAGATGCATCCATCCTTGGCATGTCGATCACTCGATGGGGCACCAGCTTGCAGTGTGCATAAGTAATGTGTATGCCGAAGAGACTTCCACTGAATAACATATCAATACAATTGACTCATGGTCTAAGCAACAACGCAATGACACGGATAAGTCGTCTACAAAGGCAACCTTAATGAGCCCAAAACGATCGAACATTTTTGTTTAACCAGGTTAATATTGTAAATTATTAAACAAATAGTTCATACAAGCGAATAGTCTGTCTGTAGCTTGCTAGATGACAGTCGACTGAAAGACAAGTGGTGATTGTAAAGGTGCCTTCGTCTGATGTATTAAGTGTATTAACTCGGGACCGATTAGAAATAGAAGTGCGTGAAACTGACACAAGTGAGCGATCTAACACTCCATTAACTACTTAATCTTGATCAGCTAACTGGTCGACATCGACCAGTCCTGATATGTTGATGCCGGGAATATTGACTTTGGACGGTAAGCAGTACAAAGGTATCCCGTCATTGGAAAGTAAATCTTACATTGTATTCAATTACGAAATGTTGTCAGAAAGTCTTAACTGACAAACGAGTAGCACCAAAAGGCGCATGGTAGAATGTCGTGCTTGGGGATTAAGCTTGTGAAAACCAATATTAACGACCCAACTTTACCGATGGACTGTACACCACGACTACCAAACAATTGCAGTTGGGTTTTAGCACGGTGGTGAAGACGGCTAGCTGTTGATAACATGTATATTTATCCATGCGTCAATATAAGCGTCGTTCAAGTCAATTAAAGCAGTGATCACGTATCACACATGAGCAGCGACTCCACAGGTATAACAACATACGTGGAGTGGCAACATCATTGGCTGCACTCAGAAAATGCATCCCAAAATGTAAAATGCATATCATACCTTATTCAATACATGTGGCTGCAGCGAGGCACCTATTCACAATGCCGTTTATTTCCAATAATTGTTCTGGTGTTGTGGTCAGTATAACTAGCAATAATGAAAGGGGCGGCATAGCATTTGTCATCGGCAAACTGGAAAGACAAACGCTATGAGCGACCATCAAGTGATGATTCATGTAGTGACACCAACCTTACTTAGGTTGACAAAGGAAGAAAGCTAATTGCGAAGCTACCCGATGGATCAGATTGATTAGCATATGCGATATATCATGGCCAACGCTCTATGACAATCTAGCTTTCTGCCGCGCAATAAACAGAGGCATTATTCGATAAAGGCATCAAGGCCGGATCAAGTAAAAAAAACCGCTAACGTGTGAAGAGGATAGAATGGATATCACGCTCCATAATTTGACTTTAATTTTCGGTAGGCAATTATGTCGAAGTTAAAACTGGACAAGTTCCTTGTAAAATCCTATACCCGTGCTGATACGATGATATATTAAGAATAAGCCCGGGTGATAGAAACTATTGACGCCTGGCAATCGTCATCTTTAATTTGCTTCCGTGTATGACTGCGTAAGTAGGAATCAGTCTTTTGACGTGATGACATTGAAGCAGAGAAGCGCCGAGCAAGCACTCTTGCTGATTGGATGATATGTAAAGAATAATCCCGTGTGATAGAAGCTATTGATGCCCAGCAATCAACATCTTCAATCTGCTTCCGTGTATGACTACAGAAGCAGGGATCAGTATTTTGACGTGACGGCCTTAAAGCTGACATGCGCCGGGCAAACCCTCTTTCAAGTAGCATGATCCATTGTCTGCAATAGCATTGAGCGGTCCTCCGTTCGAATAGCAATGGCACATAATGAAGCTGGGGTAGGTAAATTTCTATCAGTGAGTGTATCAATGGTAATTATTCGGCACAGGAGTATCTACCGCAATTGCTCATCCCCCATCTATCACAGGGGCTCTTCATACCGTTTTACGTCGGTCATAAAGTGTAGTTGGCCACTGAATTTTTATTACACCAAATAAAATAGACGTTTTACAAATAATTAGTCCAACAGAGACGAGTTAACAGAGCCACCAACGTAGATTTTGCTGTTGTTAGAAAGACAGCCCAGTAGTCAATATTTCCCGTGCCTCTTCTTATACGCATCTTACATTAGCAGCCGTGGCATTGTTAAATGTAGCATTAGTTCGGGAATCAACTGTATCTAGACACTGGGGCTGCGTACGCGCAGTATGTTTCCAGGTTGTATAGCCATGATACAACGCGTATTATCAATTACAATGATATATAATGCTTATCCTTTATCTTTTGAACAGGGACGAGACACACCCTCAAAGTACACCAGCGTAAAGCTCTATACTTAAGGCTTATATAAGAAAGAATAGTACTGATATGCCAACACAACAGACCGATAATATTCGCATACCAGTATGCATCTGCTTATTTAGAGTAATAATTACTTGCTGTTCTCCTACCCCGATGGTGTACGAACAGTATTAATTGGGGATGTACTTAATCTCATGCAGCATGACTACGGTCAGGTAATCGGGCTAATAAAGCCATTTTTCGATACATGTATGCTTACAGTTTACGTCGTTATCCACCACAGATTCAAACACCACAGCCACATCATAAGAACCATTCACCATGGTATAATTTACTTCTAGGGGCCGTCAGTCATATCCTGATTAAATTCTAACACTACGAAAGTATAACAGGTCATTTTCGTTGGACCAGTCTTCATTATTACAACGTCTACATCCCGAACAACGCCACTCACTCAAACACACAAGGATTGTTGATAGCTGTCATCCTCAATTTATATCCCATCACAGCAATAACATCAAATATATTACATCACAATAATATTCAGAATAGGTCACAATTTAACTGCACATTCAAGTACATATCAAGTGGTCCGATAGAAAAGCAGTTTGAAGCAACCATGTTGATGCCAATTAGATGCAAATATAATTTAAAACGACTTTACTAACCTGTAGTTTTCTTCTCGTAGTAGCTGTAATATACATTGTTGTGTCTGAGTGATGAACAACTACACCATTGAATTCAAGAAAACAAAGCATTGTAAGAGATTAATGCAATCCACTAGCATACGGGTGAATGACCTCAGCACGGGTGAATGACCTCATAAAATGCATCCAAAAATTGAATATATACATCGCACCACCTTCAATACTTGTGGCTGCAAGGGGCACTCATTCCAAATGCTGCTCACGCTCAATAATTCTCATATATTAGTCAGTAAAACTAGCAACGAAGAGAGTGGCAGCATGGCATTATACATAAGCTAGCTGGAAAGACAAACGCCATCATGACCAGCTAGTAATGCTTCTTGTATTGACACCGAACTTACGCAGCTTTACAAGTAGAAAAAAATGAGTGAGTAAAGGATGAACAGAACATGAATATGTCATGGCGAGGCGAAGTGGATCAGGACTAGGAGGTCCATTTCACCAGCCTGGACAAGTAGTGTTCACCTCAAATTACAAATAACGGGTGTACTGTATGATTTGGCCCATGCCGCTGATGTGTTCCGACGATGATCGCATGACTGCATAATACGACGCACACATCTCAACGTGCGTATTTCCTTTTAAGAAGAACATCGGCTAAATATTGTGATAAGCGTATTCATACTGAAACTTTATACGCTCTGTCTCTCTGATATATCTCACAATTAATCTTCCATCCTTTCTTGCCGATGAGCAGTGACACGGCGCTCTGTATCTACTTTTCACATAATAGGCGCTCGGCTGGTAGGCGTGTGTCAGGCTCGCAATAATCTTGACATTCTGTAGGCGTGTTCTAGTTTTCCTAGAAAACATGAGGCGGAGTTAAGAGAGGCCAACGCTCCATGACAATCGAGCCTTTTCCACGAATAACGATATATTTTGGAGGAGGCATCCCGGCACGAACATGTAAAAGCAACGCTAGGACAAGGGTACGGAGTAGAGAAAGGCATTATCACACTCCTCGAGTTGACTTTTAATTGAGGCAATTAAATCTGGAGAAGTTACTTGTAATATTTCAAGATCCACAGCCTGTGCTGATAGGGTCATATATGAAGAATAGTTCCGGGGGAGGAAGCTATTGATGCCAGGCAATCAACATCCCTAACCTGCTTCTGTGTACGAGTGCAGAAGCAGGAATCAGTCTTGTGACGTGACAGCCATGGACATGACACGCGCTGAGCTAGCCCTCTTTGATGCAATATTGTCCACAACGGTAATGAGCGGTTCTCCGTTCTAATAGCTCTGACACATAAGAAAGCTGGGGTAGGTTAATGCCGCCAGCAGGTGTTATTAATGACAGGGAAAAACATTAGCGATTATCGAGTTGTCCCTGGCAAGTAGGTGAAGCAGTGGGACAAGTGAAGCTGCCATCTTACTTGCCTGACTGGACAAGTCGTTTTTATATTCTATTTTGTGGTGGTCTTAAACAAACATATTAAGATCGATCGGCGATTCCTGGGAACGTGCGCTCATTTTACTGAGATAGAAAACCCTAATCGTCCGTATGCGAGCTCAAGGTCAAAACTAACTGTGTTGCGAGACTCACTATAGCGATTGATCGGCGATTCCCGGAAATTCAGCGTAAATTACGCTATGGGACAAAATTTCATACTGCCACTGGGCAAGAAGGTTTTTCAATCGGACAAGAAAAAATAAGGACCTGCCTAACTAGACAAGTATTTCTCAGAGTAAGTGTTTCTCCCTGAATGGTAGTTATTCGAGACAGGAGTATCTACCACAATTGGCTATCTCCAATCTTCCACAGCGGCCCGTTATGCCATTTTACGTTGGTCATATGGCGAAGTTCGCGGATGTTTGTCACACACAAAATAATGGTTAACAAATAATCAGTCCGAAAGAGACTGATTAACATGGCCACCTACGTAGTGTTTGCTGTTGCTAGAAAGACAGCCACGCCTGTCATCAATGGTGTATACCCTGTGCCACATCTTAAGGTGGGCGACCCCATGTGATTATTTCGGTGCGTTCTTAGAACAGTGAATGAGGTGGTGACCAATGATTCCTGGAAATGCGCTGCAAATCAGCACGACCGCCGGTTCGCTTGCTATTTGATCTCGGATATTAAACACTTAGTATCAATTAAGATACATATACCTATCAACCAGTTGATTGCCTATATTAACGATTACCCCCTCAAAAGTAAAATAATCGGACAGCTGAATGTAAAATAATGCGGCTAGAGGGCGCGGCTTAGTATTAATCATGCTAGTTTATGCGCTTGAAATGATATAAATGAGTCTATGACCCCCCCGTCAACTCTATTTACAGAACGATTACCTTAGCTAACGTCAAAATCCATTGTAAATTCCCCCTATATACACATGTATATATATATATATATATATATATATATATATATATATATATATATATATATATATATATATATATATATATATATATATATATATATATATATATATATATATATATATATATATATATATATATATATATATATATATATATATATATATAGTTTGCTTTTATTGCATCACCATGATGCTGTATCAAATCGGGAAATCACTATTATCTAAATGTTCACGGCCATGTTTTAGGCAACGATGTGTCAATACCTGAATGAACACATCTATAGGCTAACATTTAGCGTACCATATTGTTACAAATTAGGGTCACCAACCTTCATAGCATTAAACATTTGGTCATTACGATCACCAAAGGGAGCTATACCGCAACAGGAACCCATGCCGCTATTAGGTCGCCGATTTTCTCATTATTAGCCGTGTTTGCTTCCGCTGAGCTTGGTGAGTGTGCACTCGCCGCAGTTATCTACTCCTGAAGAAGTACGGCATAACATATGTTCGAAGATGTTAAGAACAAGAAACGTGAAAACAACTTCTGTCGTTAATGGCATTGTTCTTTTGATCTCAAGATCTTCGGCAGGATTGATCGCCTGTACCAGAGCGCGATCAAATACTACCTGAACATTGAGCTCGCCTATATTGGTGCCAGGAGTGATTAGGTCCCTTAACCCATATCTAAACAGGCTGCGTCTGCACGAACTCAGATTAGCTTTATACACACACACTCTGTAAAATTGGCTGTGATTCGCATGTCAGGTCAGCATATATATTTTAATTACCTATCTCATTGGGCATAGCTACCACCATGTATAACTTTTAATTATCTTAAATTTCGCCAAAATGCGCCTTTTTGCAATACTTGGTCTTGGCCTCAATACTAATTTGTTCATTCTACGCCACACATCATTATGATGGCCACTTGGTCTGACACACACGACCTTTTGTCAATTTAAAATGACTTGATGCGCTGCTATACCTAGCGCCCTACGACCGACATGTGTGCAATTATCAATTCGACCATTCTGTTAATGTTATTTCCCTTTGCTGTAGAAACAGACATCGATTGCGGCTTGTACTTAGACGAGCACAACGGGCCCAATCCCGCAACGAAGAATCTTCAGTCTCAGGGTTGCTGTGAGTACACATAATCACAATGGCGGACGCGAGCAGTTCCTTATTGCCAGCATTAATTAATTATATTCATGACATGGCATTGAACTACCCTTACCATAACGAATTGTCCCCGGCAGCGCACCCTGCCCCCATATCATGAACAGATATATCGAACATATAGTTTGCGGTTTTGAATCCTGGGAATTATCCTTGCTGTAATAGTTCTCAGCCGCACCTCCACTAACTCTCCATTAATTGCATAGAACACCACTTACTAGCCTAATATAATTATTCCACGTGTAATGCCCATTTAGCTGATTTTACCATACATATTTTCCTGATCGCCTCGATATGGTGAAAGTGTGCCCTATTCTGAATAATATTGTGATGTTATATATTTGATGTTATTGCTGTGATGAGATGTTAATTTAGGAAGGATGACAGCTATCAACAATCATCGTGTGTTTGAGTGAGTGGCGTTGTTTGGGATGTAGTCCACAGAACAAGTTTAATAACGAGGGCTGGTCCAACGAAAATGACCTGTTATACTTTCGTAGTGTTATATTATAATCTGGATGTAAGTGACTAGCCCTATAAGTAAATTATACTCTGGTAAATGGGTTCCGATGATGTGTCTTTGGTATTTAATTGGTTGGGTATAAAGAAATAGACCGAAAAAAGACCTATTAGCCCGATTTCCTGACCATAGTCACGCTGCTTGCGATTAAGTAAACACCCGATCAATACTGTCTGTACACCATCAGGGTAGGAGGATAACAAGTAATTATTACTGGGAATGAGCGTATACCAGTGTAGTCTGATTTTGCAACCTGACAGATTTTTCCCCCTGATATGAGAATATTATTGGTCATTTGTGTTGGCAATCAGTACTATTCCTTCTTATATTCATCTTAAGTATACAGCCTCACGTTGGCTTTATTTTGAGGGTTTGCCTCGTCACTAATGTCTGCTGTTTGATAGAAGAAATAATTATTTGAGACCGAGTCTGCACTTATTAAATGTGAAAGCCACTTATAATACAAGCGATGAGCATTAGATAACACTGTAATTGATAAACTACGCCGTATAGTGGCAATGCATAATGGCAACATTACGCACAGACCTCAAGGTCTGGATACAGCAGATTCACAAACTAATGCTACATTTAACAATGTCACATCTGCTAATGGATGCTACGTATACTGAAATGTGAATAGTCAGTTGATAATGGGCGTTGTTGTCACCTTTTTGCGGCGTGCTATCAAGTGTTGAATGGCGACAGGAATGCGCATAACAGCTTACATTCTCTTCATGGGAGGTAATTAACATCGCTGCACAGCATGATTTGTGTCATAGCTTCGCTTTTTAACTATGATTCCTGTTGATGAATATGTCGTCAGACTTCACAACAACAGGAATATTTTCTGTTTGGGCAATATTGCTCCATGCCAAGAACTTGTTTGTTCTCTTTCGCAAATTGACAATATTTGCACAGTGATGGTTGGATAACGTTCAAGTAATGCAATGCGAACGGCAACATTACACCATATCTGTTTTTGGGTCGGTCTGTTGGCCCTCTTGGCTACATCCAACCCTAAGGCTTAATGAGGTATCTTTGGAAAGAATCACACAATTTACATCTCTCTCCAAAACACATTATGCGGTATTCGTGGGACGAGATGTTGATACCACATAGTGATTAACCCCTAAAACTGTGCACAGGTTTTGCTTTTCGAGACCCTACTCTCTCTTAACATGGTGTAGTGTATAGAGTAAGATAATCAGACACTGGGCTGAAATAAATGTTCAGTTTTCGACAGCTTGCAAACAAATCAGTGCATCATAATTCTTAAAGGCGTCGTTTGCAGACGTCAATACAAATTGGAATATTGGCTATATGTACTTCTGTCATGGCCGGCAGAAAGCCAATGGGTAATGAGATACACATAGCAACTGTTAAACACTCCGAATCTTGATGAGAAGGTCTTGAGTCAGATATGTGAGCTATGAGAGCATTTATTGCCTGTTTAAATGTTACAGCTCTGTTTTTTAAGCAAATTATGAGTTCTCACAAGGGTTTCTCACATTGCCACGAATAATGACATTGAGTGTCAGCACGGTTTCTTGAATCGGATATCGACATGGATATAGTGTGTCAACCGCATGTTTATACTGCAGCTTTTCCTCAAGATAATCGCGCATAGGTGTAATGATATGCATAATGAGTGACCGTAACACTGACGTCATAATCACTTAACCCATTAAGATCATAGAGATCACACAGCCAGCGTAGCAACGGCCGTGTTGATTTGCAGCTTATTTCCCGGACACATTGGTCACTGCCTCTTTAAATGTTGTAATAATGATGTATTTTACCTCGACTAATTACCCCACATTGAATAGGTGGTGTTAATATATGGCATGTATGTTATTAGCAGACATTTCAGTCAAGGAAAATACTGCCCCGATGGGATACAGGTAATGCTGATTAACGTGGCTGTCTTTCTAACAACAGCAAACGGGACCGCTCAATGCTTTTGCAGACAATGGATCATGTTACTTGAAAGAGGGCTTGCTCGGTGCATGTCAGCCTCAAGGCCGTCACGTCAAAATACTGATCCATCCTTTTGCAGTCATACACGAAAGCAGATTGAAGATGTTGATTGCATGGCATCATTATCTTCTATCACCCGGGCTTATTATTTATATATCATCATATCAACACCTGTTGTGGAATATTACAAAGAACTTCTCCAGATTTGACATAATTACCTCCCGAGAATTAGAAGTCAAGTTATGGAGCCCGATATCCTCTATATCCTCTTTGTACGCTTGCGTTCCTTTTACTTGTTCAGGCCTTGATGCGTCCTCCGAAATATGTCTTGCTGCCTCTGTTTATTGCGTGGCAAAACGCTCGGTTGTCATGGAGCGTTGGTCTGTTTCAATACCACTCCACGTATTCTTGGAAAACTAGAATATACCCAAATTCAATTTCAGGCGAATATTGCTTGCCTGATTTATGCCTACAAGCCGAGCGCCCACTATGCTGTACGTCGACCACAGTGCGCTGTGTCACTGCTCATCGCCATGAGAGGAACAACATTTTAGTTGCGAGATATATTACACAGACAGAGCGTATAAAGTTTTCATCATGAACACTTTTATCATGAACTCACCATAACACATCACAGGCTTAGGCTAAGCACTCCATATCATTGACATCATATGATACAAAAGAAATCGACATACCGTACCATATAACTGACAACCGCAACATACCGTATCATTGACATCGCCACTTCATACATTATCTTTGACATAGACTCACCATACTACATCATTGACATTGCTTCACCATACCGTGGAATAGACCTCCACTAACCATACTACATCTTAGACATATCCGCATCATACCATATCTAAGACCACCACATCGCTGACATAGCCTTATCAATAAACCTAGTCTTCTCTGTATCGCAAATAATGACACCATGCATGGCCTCAGCAAACCGCATTTATGATAATCTCGCACGATACTACAACTCGGGCATGGCTTCATCGTACCACATCGTGGACCTCACTGCCGCCACATATATTGAATGCAGGATTGTATTCATATTACATTTTGGGATGCATTTTCTGAGCGCAGCCGATGGTGTTGTCACTCCACGTACGTTGTTAGATATGTGTAGTCGTTGCCCATGTGTGATACGTGATCACTGGTTTAGTGGAATTGAGCGACGTTTATATTGACGCATGGATAAATATACATGTTAACAACAGCTAGCCATCGTCACAACTGTGCTAAAACCCAATTGCAATTGTTGGGTAGTCGCGCAGTACAGTCCATCGGTCAAGTTGAGTCGTTAATTGTGGTTTTCACAAGCTCAATCCCCAAGTGCGACATTCCACCATGCGCCCTTTGGTGTTACCCGTTTGTCAGTTAAGACTTTAAATTTTAAATTAGCGGGCACAAGAGCAGGTTCAGTCTCGATAAATTTAACCATTTCTACTACATTTGAAGAGGTAATGACCCCGGTTGCCCTGAAATGCGCTGCACAATTGACACGACCGTTGCATCTAATAGTTGATAGCCTAATTTATGTTGATCCCAATAAAAGTAAAATATATATATACGACAAGAGAGCGCGACAAAGTACGTATCGTGCTGTTTATGCCCATGATATGATCAGAATGATCAGTCTGTGATTGTATTCTGCCCGAAAATCTGATATATCGGTCTAAGCTAGTGCAAAAGCTAGGTGCAGAAGCTGCCCAAGCCAGCCTAGGCATGATTTCATATTGCTATTTTTACTCTGTTTTACCTCACCAATGAATTGTAGAATACACAGCTAATGAAAATGATATATTAGTAGAAGCACAATATTCATCATATTTTGTCACGAAACTAATTTAAACGCAAGCGACATTTATGTTTGTATGACTCGGAAGTGCACTGCTATCGAATTACATCATGAAAAGCTATATTAAGCATGGTTCTCTTTGTAGGTTCCTATTTCCGTGCAAATGCTCCTTACAACTGAATAATGAGACGGTACAAGAAAACAGCACAGCATACAGCCTATATCTTACTCATTACGCTACCACTTGATGTTTCCATTGATAGATAATATATGAGCTCATGAATGGCGACAATCACTAGCCGCTTAAACGCCGGAACGCTTAATGGGGTAAATGATTATGACATCTGTTAAAAAGATATTTCATGCACACAAATACCACATCTACCAGCGTGGTTCACCCATTTCTATGATCAGCAGAAATGTGGGACAGCCCTCGTGAGAACGCATATATTTTTTTAAAACGTAGTTGTACCATTTAGACTGGCAATGAATATGTTCAAGTATCCGGCACAAGATCAGCCAAACAACATTCTGCGCGTTTAACAGTTTGTATATGTATATCATTACATGTTGGTTTACTGTTGACCATTATAGAAGGACCTAATACCAATCTTCGAATTGGCTTGACGTCCACAATGTAAGCCTGTACTAATTATGATACATTGGTCAGGCTTGTTTGGCAGCCCATGTAAAACTATAAATTCATTTCGGCCCAGTGTTTTTTTGCTAACATCTGATGATTCTGTTTTATACACTACACAATGATGAAAGTGTGCAGCTTTGAGAAACACAATAACGGTGCATGATTTAAGGGTGTCATTCACTATGTGGCATCAACGTGTAATCCCAATAATACCGCATAATGTATAAGGAGCGAGCTGCTGCTGTAAATTGTATGCCTTAAATACTGTGCTTAATTTCAAGATGCATTATTGGGCACTGAGATTGGATGCATCAAAGAAGGCCGGCAGACAGACACAAATACGAATATGGTGTTACGTTGCTTTTTGCGCTGCCTTACTCGAACGTAATCAGCCATCACTCTACCAACATTAACAATTTGCGGAAGAAATCAAACAAGTTCTCATCATAGTGCATTATTGCGGTTGGGTAGTCTGGCTTGATATTCACAAACAAAAACCGTAACTAACTAGATTTGCACAAGCGCCACCGCATGTCTTCGAACGGCAAGTTGGACGACCAGCAATACAGTATCAACAATATTACACGAACAAATGTTATCTCTAAACAAAATGAATACTTGACCTATTATTTCAGCAATCGCGACTGTGATTGCGCCTTGTTTACATAACGTAAGGTTGGTGTGAAGGCACCCAATGTCTTTACACGTTTACGATAGATGTCATCGAGGGGAGCTAGTAACGTGCACTATTTTAGGATAGATGTCACAAGCTTCTGCCGCTTAGATGTTTTGACATGACCACTTAGCCAATTCAATGCAATACCGAGGGAAGCTTCTACTGTATCTGGGCAATTACACAAGGTTTGGCGTACTTTAATATGTCGAGCTTGAAGAAAGCCTACTCGCTAAGCTGACGCAGACGAAAACATTCAAACTAAGCGTTATTGTTACGGTTTTTTTACTGTGAATGGTTACATAATGTTAGAATCATTATCACGAGGCCAATTTCAAAATACTGACAAAATTTCATGTACGCTAATAAAGCCGTTCCAGAGATATCAGCGAGAAGAAAACTCGTAGGTACTCTAGAACACATGTCATTAAACATAGTACAAAATAGTGAAAGCAAGTATTTTATTTTTACCTGTTCCATGCTACGAAAGTTGCTTGTTACAACCATGCCATTCATATAACCGTAACTGCAACTATCTTTGGAAGACATAATAAGAGAAGCTATAATGCTAAGCATGTTGTGTTGCGTTGTTAATTACCTACCACTGTGAGGACGACAGCTCTTGTGCACTTCCATGTGGACATTCAATACTTCATGGCATACATAGACAATACCCAATATCTGCTGACCACTTACATTGCAGAAGTATGAGCAGTTTACAACAGCAGCTATGTCATTGTTAATTGTAGAATAAGTAATAGAATCAGCTGTGTCGATAAATTTGCTTCTACTTCTACTACATAGGAAAGCTACTGCATACACTCAAGATCCGTTCGATAAGTGACCAGAATTTGTGATTCTACCAATATGAGCGATGCAAACCTGTTAAGAAAAGACAACAAGTAGCTGTATACTGTCTCGATATATGTACTAAAGAATAGTACCTGCATGCAAACACAACGGACCAATAATATTCGCAAACCAGTAGGACAGAATCTGTCACATGGCTAACACAGTCTCAACTATAGCTTGGAATCATCTTACCCCAAGGAACAGATTGAGTGGGTGTTTACTACATCTCCAACTTAAATGGCATTAATTGTATTGCTGGAAATGGTGGCGCATTGTATTTAACAGACAATGTATCATTAGGAATGATCACTGTTAATTTGGCTTAAGGCTCCATGTTTCGATCAACATAGGTTTACATTTTGCGGAGTTATCATCAACGATGTATGCACCATAGCTACATCATAAACACAATTACTGCCATATAATATTCTTCTAGGGGTCATACCTCTTATTGTATAACATTGCGAAAGCATAAGCTCTCATCATCACATCGTTCTCTGTGGAATACATCCCGTTCGACGGCCCTCATTCAAACACATGATGATTGATAATAGCTACCATGCACAATTAACACATCAGCACAGGAATAACATCAAAGATATCACATCACACTATTGTGAAGTTTAACTGCATATTTTAATACATTTTAGCTGGCGGATGGAATAACGGTTTGCAACTGCCATAAAGATATATTGGACAAATAGTTTACTGAGGGTTTATCCCCAAAGACTGACGAACCATACATTATTGTTCCTAAGTGATAAACATCTGTAACATAACAGATATCTCGCAGCCAATAAATATTCATGCCACAAAGCATAATAAAACATGAATGCTACCCACTAGCATTGCGGTGACACGACATGTTATATATAACAAACTAACTTTGCCAGACATTCTATAAGGGTAATACTTAGATGATACAAAAAAAAGAATGCGATGAATGAAATTACATGCCAACTCCTGTAGGAGATGTGATATGTGTCAAAACATCTCTGCTGACCTGCTACAGTTGACCCTGGACTCTGCGAGTGTAAAAAGCTAAGCCGAGATTGTACAAATATAATGTTTTACATATCGGTATCAGGACCTAATTGTCCATGGCACAAGTTTAGTCAAGCTCTGGAAAAATGTTCCGGCAGTAATTTTTAACACTTTTGCTCCATCAGGCGAACAGTCCGGACGGAAATCTCGCGATCAATAAAGCAGTGACATAAACTGCTGTTGATCCTAATCTACACATTGTGTAGAAGACATTTCTTGCATTACTTCTGTTGGAGCATGTGATTGCTGATAGTGTTCTCTCACTAAGTTCAGTGGGATCTAAGATTGCTAATAATGCTAAAATATTTGATTGTGTGATACAAAAGGAATTTTACGTCTGCTCTACTTAAATGAAATGAACTAAAGTGGGCTCATATATTCAAGTTGGTGGTTAGGGGTGGTGGTGCTGTACATCTGACAGCATATATATTGCGCTGGGCATCATTATTGGTTTGCCGAACATCGAGAGCCATTAATGTAAATGCGGTGATTTATTGTTGTCATGGTCCAAGTAACACATAAACGACGTCTACTAAGGCACACTTGATGAGCATCCAAACGATCGAACATTTTGGTTTAATCAGGAGAATATTGTGATTAATTGAGCAAATACTTCATACTAGCCAATAGTTGTAGCTTACTAGATGACATTCGACTGAAAGATAAGTGGTGATTGCAAAGGTGCCTTCGCCTAGTATATCATGTTTACGCGGGACCGAGTAAAAATAGAAGTGAGTGAAACCTGACGCAAGTGAGCGATCTAACACTCGATAAAGTAACTGATCTAGATCGGCTAATGGGTCGACATTGACCAGTCTCTATATGTTGATGCTGGGAATATTGACTTATGGACGGTTAGCAGTACAAAATTTTCCCGTCATTAGATTGTAAATCTTACACTGTATTCAACTACGAATAAACGGGTAACACCAAAGGGCGCAGGGTGGAATGTCGTACTTGGGGACTGGGCTTATAAAAACCACAATTAATGACCCAACTTGACCGATGGACTTTACGCAGCGACTACCCAGGAATTGCATTTGGGTTTTAGCACGATGGTGACGATGGCTAGCTGTGGATAACATGTATATTGAACCCAGCTTCAATATAAACCTCTCAAAATTCTATTAAAGCAGTAATCACGGTTCACACATGGGTAATGACTACACAGGTGAAACAAAATACGTGGAATGACAACGCTATTGGCTGCGCTCTGAAAATGCGGCATAAAATTAAAAATGCATACTATCTTTTATTCAATACATGTGGCTGCAGCGAGACACCTGTTCACAATGCCGTTTATTTACAATAATTGTACCAGTATAGTTGTCAGTATAACTAGAGATGTAAGGTATGGAATTATACATCAGTTAGCTGGCAAGACTAACGCTATCAGCGACCAGCAAGTGACGATTATTGTAGTGACACCTACCATACTTAGCTTGACAAAGAGAGAAAGCTAATTGAGTAACTACCCGATGGATCATTAGCATATGCGCTATATGAAGGTGATTTGATGATGATAATTCGGTGTGGGACATATCGACTCCAGTTACGATGCATGGCAGCTAGCAGCAGTCACTCTAATCCTTTGACAGTGTTACGTATGAACATACATAGCTGCCTCTGACTAACACAACAAGGATGAAGAGAATATGAATATGTCATAGCGAGGCGAAGAGGGTCAGGACGAGGTGGGCTACATGATCAGTCTAGACATTCAGTTGTCACCTCAAATTACAAATAATAGCCGCTTATAACGAGAGGCGGCTCGGGTGTTCTTTATGGTGTGATTTGTCGCTCGTCGTGAAGTTATATGGTTCTGCCTTGGTGAAACGATGTTGAGTGGCACAGTGAGGTCCTCTCAATGATGTGCTATGGTTAAGCCATGCCAATTATGTGCTATGGTGGAAGCCTAGTTCATGATATATCATGGTGAAGCTCAGTATATGATGCGTTGTGGTGTACCCATGTACATTACGTGTTGTGATGAAGCCATGTGCATGATGTGTTGTGGTGAAGCCCTGTACATGAGGTGATGTGGTGAAGCCCTGTACGTGATGTGTTGTGAAAATGCCCTGTACTTGATTTGTTGCGATGAAGCCCTGTAGGTGATCCGTGTACTAAAGCCCTGTACGTGGTGTGCTGTGATGAAGTCCTGTACATGAGGTGTTGTGGTGAAGACCTGTACGTGATGTCGTAAGTTGCAGCCATGTCCAAGATGTGGTACAATGACACAATGGTACGATGAAGCAATGCCCGAGTTGATGACCGTGTGAGATCATCATAAATGCGATTGGGTGAGGCCATGTATGGTGAACCAATATCTGAGATACTGAGTGTTAAGGCCATGAAGACTATGTGGATTGATAAGTCCATGTCAGTGGTGTGATTCGGTTAGATCATGCCAAGGGGGTGATATGGTGAGGTCATGTTAATTATGTTTGATGGGGATACCACGTCAACTACGTGGTGTAGTGAGACCATGTTAATGATACTGTATAAGAGGATATGTCTACGATATGGTATGATGTCAATATGTCACTGATATGGTGAGTTTAACTGTTAGTACTTGTTTCTGTCGCTGCGGTCTTCACACCTCGGCGGCCTTGATTCTGTAGGTACTGAAGCAGTAACTGGCTACTTAGCTCAAACTCTCAATATTTTGCTAACAAGGGTTTTTCATTGGATGTATAAGCGTTTCAAGAAATGAACGAAAGATAAATGACCAAACGCCTGATGCGAAAGTTGGGTGCAGCCTTGAGTTCCGATAACGGAGAGGCGGTATGGACATATAGTGCCAAGTGGATGGATGAGGACCCTGTGATATTGACGGGGAGCGAAATGCTGACCTCTCGTGTATTATTATTATTATTGTAGCGCAGTATAACTCGCTGACTAGGAATTGATGTCAAAACAATATATCCAGGTTAGTAGCAGCTTTTCAGTGATGCTGCTGTTATGGCAGGGAATCTTAATGACGATCCTCTTCCATCAATCAATTTTCACGCATAGCTATCGCAGCATCATTTATGATTCATAATAGCCCATTGTTATATCGATAACAAGAGACGTCATTACTTATCACCAATGCCAACCACACACTTGCTCACAAAAATTTCCTAGTCTCGTCCCATACAAACTTCCGTCTTGTCTTGGTTTCTATGAATGCATTACCCGACGCACACGTCTCAGCATGCGCATTTTCGTCCAGGAAGTACATCGGTTTCATGATAAGAATATTTATCATGTCTGTATGATATATCTGGCAACTAAACCTTACTTCCACTCATGCCGATGAGCAGTGACACTGCACCCTGTGGTTGACGTATTGCATAGTAGGCGCTCAGCTTGCAGGCATAAACCAGGCACGCAATGCTCTGCTGATACTGAATATAGGTGTATTCTAGTTTTCCTAGAATACGTGGGGCGGTATTAAAACAGGCCAACGCTCCATGACAATCGAGTCTTCTGTCGCGCAATTAACAGAGGCAGCATGATATTTTTCAGAGGAGGCATCACAGCCCGAACAAGTAAAAGGGACGGAAAGTACAAAGAGGACAGAGGGGATATCATGCTCCATAACTTGACTTTTAATTATCGTGAAAAATCAGGATATAAGCTATTGACGCCAGGCACTAAAAATCTTCAATCTGCTTCCTTGTATGACTACAGAAGAAGGAATCAATCTTGTGACGCGACAGCCTTGGAGCTGACATGCACCGAGCAAGCGCCCTTTCAAATAACATGATCCCATGTCTGCACTAACATCGAGCGGTGCTCCGTTCGAATAGCAAGGACACATAACAAAGCTGGGGTAAGTAAATTTCCGTCAGTAAGTTTATCAATGATAATTATTCGAGACAGGAGGATCTACCGAAATTGGCCAACCCCTATCAACTACAGCGGCCATTCATGCCGTTTTATATTGGTCATAAAATAAAGTTGGCTACTCGATTTTTGTTAAATCAATACAAGTGGATGTTCTACAAAGAATTAACCCCATATAGACGGGTTAACAAGGCCACCAACGTAGTGTTTGCTGTTGTTAGAAAGACAGCAACGTTAGTAAACATTTCCCGTGCCTCGTCTTAAAGTAGCCGACCCCCTGCGGTATTTTCCTTGTCTGGATATACTGCTAATGACCTACATGCCATATATTAACACCACCTATCCAATGTGGGGTAATTATTCTAGATTATAATCATCATTCTAACAACATTTAAAGAGGCATGACCAATGTTTCCGAGAAATGAGCTGCAAATCAACACTACCATTGCTTCGCTGGCTCGCCCGCAAAATACGCCTGTAAGAATTATGATGCGTCGATCTGTTTGCAAGCTATAAAATAACATTTATTTCAGCCTACCCTCTGATTATCCCACTTTTTGCACTGCACAGTGTTTGAAGAGAGCGGGTTCAACAAACACAAAACCTGTGCACAATGTTAGGGGTTAATCACTATGTGGTATCAACATATCGTCCCACGAATACCGCATGATGTGTTTAGGAGAGAGATGCTGTAAATTGTGTGCCTGATATATTCTGCTTCATTCCAAAGATGAATAATTTGGCCCTAGGGTTGGATACAGCCAGGAGGGTAAACAGGTATGGTGTAGTGTTGCCGTTCACACTACCTTACTTGAACGTGATCCAACCATCACTGTACCAATACTGTCAATTTGTTAAAGACAACAACAAGTTCTCGGCATGGAGCATTATTGCCTGACATTCCTGTTGTTAAGAATTCTGACGGCATATTCATCAACAGGAAACATAGTTAATAAGAGAAGCTATGACACAATCGACGCCGTGCATTGACATGACGTCCCATGAAGAAGATGAGAGCTCCTGTGTGCTTTCCTGTCGCCATTCAACTAAAGTGACAACAACGCCCATTATCAACTAACTTTTCCCATTTCAGCAGTATACACAGCTTACATTAGCAGCTGCGGTATTGTTAAATGTAGCATTAGTTGGTGAATCAGCTGTATCTAGACATTAGGGTTGCTTACGCGCGGTACGTTTCCCGGATGCATAGCCGAGATAAGTGGTATTTTATCAACTACAACGTAATATAATGCTCATCTTTCATCTTTCAAACAGCCAGCCGCAATAATTACTTGTTGTACTCCTACCCCGATTGTGTGCAGACATAATTGATCGGGTGTTCCATTTTTCGAAACATGTCAGTTTACATTTTACGACTTTCTCCCCCACAGATTCGAACACCATAGCCACTTCATCAGAACCCATTTACCACGGTATCAAGTACTTTCAGTGTCGTCACTCAAATGCCGTTTATAATATAACACTGCGAAAGTATAACAGCTCATTTTCGTTGGACCTGCCTTTATTACTTCAACGTTCTTTGTAGCCTACATACTGACCAACGCCACTTACTCATACGATTATTATTAATAGCTGTCATCCTCAATTAACATCTCAGCACAGCAATAACATCAAATATATTACATCGCAATAGTAAACAGAATGGAGTACCGTTTGACTGCCGTTAAACGTACATTTTAAGTGGCCCGATAGAAAAGTGGTATGTTACAACCATGTTCATGCCAATTAGATACTAATGTAATTTAAAAAGACTTTAAAAATCGTTAGTTTACTCCTCGTAGTAGCTGCAACATACATGTTTGATTTTAAGTGATAAACAGCTAGACCATTATCAATTCTCGCAGCCAAGGGAAGTTAGTGTAGGCTATAGCACAGCATACCATCAATACACACCTGCACAAATGCGTTATTGTTTGAAAATTCTTCTTCAGTAATTGTCTAATGAGCGTGTCCAATGCATAATGTTCTTATTTCTCAGGTTTTGTGAGGATTCAGACAGGCACAGTACTTACAACACACACGCTTCAGAATGCTCAAGAACTAAACCAGCAGAAGACAATAAAATGGAAAGATGACATTAATGCGATCACAATGTACAGTTTCATACCACTGGTGATCGCGCAATTGTAGGATTATATTAACTACAGAATTAATTAGCCATGCACATAGTGATTTATTCCCTAGGTGGGCTGGTGCCAGAATATTCATTTTCGGTAGCACATAATTTTTACTTAAAACTGACCGTTACCAATGGTTTCGTTGAGTGATATGTGTTACCTCTTCACATTACTATTTATAAGCTCAACAATAGGAACATACTTTATATCCTCGCCAACATATGGAAATCGACATATGTTGATCGTTACTTTCAGTCGATCACTAGCCAGGTAAACAGACCTAATGGTCTCGCTAGTGCAAAAGCTATGTGCAGAAGCTGACTAAACCAACCTTGGCATGATTTCGTGTTGCTAATACCACCCATATTTTAACAATCAAATTAATTATAGAATACGCAGCCAATGACAATGATATATTAGTAGAAGCACAATGTACATCATATTTTGTCACGAAACTAATTTCAACGCAAGCGAAGTTCATGTTTGTATGATTCTAAAGTGTCCTGCTATCGAATTACACCAGGAAAGCTACATGTCGCATTGTTCACTTTCCAGTTTCCAATTTACGTGCAAATGCTTCATACAACTGAATACTACTTCAACGGTTTCAGATTTGAAAGAAAATAGCAAAATAAACCGCCCATTTTATCCTCATTACGCTACCACTGAATGTTTCCATTGATAGATGATTTATTGTTTCATGAATGGTTTCAATCACAAACCACTGTAACTGTACATTCACCTCACGGAACGCTTAATTGGGTTAAATAAATAATTGGTCAGTGATGCGGATACTCTTCGTGTGCATCATTTCACCTGTGGGCGATATTGTTAAGGATACGCTACACCATTAACAATTCTTGCAGCCAATAAATATTCATGAAGAGAACACCGAGCAGACTAAAACATCAATGCAATCCACCGACATTCATGTGACACGGTATGTTACTTATACCATGATTACTCAGCCAAACATTTCCTAAAGGGAATACAAAACACGAAATGATTCATTCAATGATGCAAACAATGACAGGTGATAGATTTCCCTTGCCACCAACTTTAGGTACAGAATAGGATGAAAGGGGTGTTTTATTGGACAGTTATGAACTTTATGAGGTCATAGTGGTTGATACATTGGCACAAACCGCATTGGCTTTATTGAGTGCTCGTAGATGAAAAGTTAATATGAATTGCGTCAATAAGGCTAATCCCGTGTAAGCTAAGGCGGAGGATGTAAATAGGTGATGTTTAATGTAAGTTGATAAGCAGCAAATACGTTCTACGTGTTGAATGTGGAAGTTAGATAGAATCTTAGTATTTTGTGAATGCCCGCAATACAAATTTGTCACACACACTTAGCGATTGAGACTCACTTTGGTAAACGCAGCGTCCACCTCAAGCAAGGACATGATGTCATCTGAATTACAAAAGCAGAATAGTTACGAAAAGCAAATAAAGTATTGATCGCAGCACACAGTGAAAGGAATAAGGCATTACACATATCATTACCAGATGACTAGCGGCGCTTGCTCTACGGTGTGATAGTGGGTGTCGCCATAAATACATACCTGTATAGGTGCGTTATCCATGAAGCGATCCCTTCTTCTTCAGTAATTGTCGGATGAGCGGGTCCCGTGTATAATGCGATTGTCGATGAAGATTGTAATAGCTACCATTTTGGGAGGTTTTGGGAGGATTCATCGTGGCGCAGTACTGTTCTTAACCAAAATACGCTTTAGACCGTCCAATATCTTCTCTTCAAACCACGAAAAGACAACATAATTGATCGACGACTTTAAGTTGATTAAATATGCTCGCTATCTCAATCACTAGTTCCAGTCCGCTGGTGATCACACGAATGCCTGAACTCAGAATGGCCATGTATACGACATAAGGAGCTTGGCAGATGAAGAACACAATGATGATGCTCATTAACATGACGGTAATCTAGAATTCTTCCTTCTGGGCAGCTCCGGCCGTGCTACAATATTGATTACTGACCATGTTAAACTTCAGATAGCGTGTAGTGTGTGTGATGAGGCATCAATTGAGCACAAGAAGCAGGTAGAAGGGTACAATGAACACGATGAAGCCATTGAACAACCAGTGATAGACGATTATGAACCCGGTGCCATAAATAACGCTGGCCCTTGTTTGAGTTACATGGTGTTGGTGATACTGTCAATCGCGGTGACGAACTGCACTGCATATAAGTTAGGTACGATGAAGGAAACGGTGAGGATGATGAAGTTAACTATGGAGGCTTTCTTAACCGTGCATATTATTCCAGCGAGGAATGGCCGACAAATGGCGATGAAGCTTTCTACAACCAACTTTACAATTAGCCATATCGAGGCCATCAAGAAAATCTGCATGAAAATACCGACAATGTGGGCATAGTACGTAAAATAATTGTATGAGGCATGTCCTGTGAAGTGATGTTCAATGTATTTGATGGAGAGCAAAACCATGAACAAAAGTTCTGCTGATGCTAGTGAAATTAGATGAGAGTTGGTCAAGGTGAACATACTCTTGCGGAGTATTCTAAACCTCAAACTATTGGTTATATGTATCTGTTGATGATATGGGGGGAGAGGGGGGGTGCAGGATGCGCTGCCTGGGACAGTTCCTTATGGTAAGAGTAGTTAAATATCATGTTATAAGTAGAGTGAATTAATGCTGGCCATGAGGAACTAATCGCGTCCGCCATTTTAATTCTGTGGACTGTTCCACCAAACTCACAGCAAATCCTGAGACTGAAGATTCTTCGTTGCGGGTAAGACCGCTTTGTGTCCGTCTTAGTACAAGCCACAATCGATGTTTCCACAACAAAGGGAAATAAAATAAACAGCAAAGACGAATTGTTGATTGAACACATATCGGACGTAGTGCGCTGTGTATGACAGCGCACCAAGATAGACATAAATAAAGGCAAAATGTCGTGTCTATTAGACCAAGTGGCAACCATAATAATGTTGCAAAAGGGTGCATTTTGGTAAAATTTAGGATAATCAAAAGTAATGCATGGTGGTAGCTATGTCCCATGAGGGATGTAATTCAAATTTCTCTGCTGACCTAGCAGGCGTGTCGCAGCAAGTTCTATACAGTGTGTGTGTGTGTGTGTGTGTGTGTGTGTGTGTGTGTGTGTGTGTGTGTGTGTGTGTGTGTGTGTGTGTGTGTGTGTGTGTGTGTGTGTGTGTGTGTATGTGTGTGTGTGTGTGTGTGTGTGTGTGTGTGTGTGTGTGTGTGTGTGTGTGTGTGTGTGTGTGTGTGTGTGTGTATTAAGCTAAACTCAGTTAGTTCAAATGCAGCCTGTTTAGATATTGGCTTAAGGGCCCAATTACTCCTGGCACCAATATAGTCGGGCTCGAGATCAATGTTCATCTTGAGATCAATAAAAACGGTGCCAATAACCACAGAAGTTGTATTGGTGCTTCCTTATCATAACATCTTTGAAGATATGTTATGCAGTACTTCGGCAGGAGCAGATTATTGCTGCTAGTGCTCACTCACCAAGCACAGTTGGAACAAAACGGGTAATGATGCTAAAATCGGCGACAGTATGACATAATAGCGACACGGGTTCCTGCTGTGGTCAGTCTCCCTGTGGCCATCGTGATGACCAAATGATCCATGCTTTAAAGTTTGATGGCTCTAATTGGTAAAGATATGGTACGCTAAATGTTAGCAAAAATACATGTTAATCGTCTCTGCAGCAACTCGTTGGAGGTACGTAAATTGGTTCTTTAATCCGTCACAATAATTGCCTAGGTGAGTAGCCTCAGCGATACAATGTCTAACGCTTTTTGACTCGCACTTAAGTATATTGGTGAAACAAAGTCCAAAGGACAGTGTACACATAAACAGTCTTATGTATTGCGGTACAGCCTGAATCATCAGAATAGGCAATCTTGGGGGTTTTTATGTAAAAATGAAGCAGCGCAATAGCAATGTTAATGGAAGCTCATGTTAACTGAGCAACACTTATGGCAAGCAGTCAAAAAATATTGGAAACATCCACACGACGGCTCTCTGTAATCTGGGCAAAGGTGAAAGCACACAAGGTGCTAGTCTGCCTAAATAACCGTCCTACCGTTATACGGAAAAACGTTTGCTGGGTGATAAATTTGTCTGTGTTTATAGAAGACATAACTGTTGTCAAGATGTATTGGATAGATCCAGACGACGGCTCTCTATTATCTGGGCAAAGGTGAATGCTTACGAGGTACTAGTCTGCCTAAATAGCTATCCTACTGTTACACGTTAGAACATCGCCGGGCGATAACTTTTTCTGCGTTTGTATAAGACATAACTGTTGTATTTCGGGCAAGGCGGCAACACCAATAGCATTACCGACTAATCGATTGGACAAAGTTTGAGTGGGAACACTGCTCAGTTCTTGTTAAATTCATAAGCGTATTAAATGACAAATATGACTAATTGTACCTAAGACAGAGTATCTATAGATCTAGGCATCATTGTTTGTACTCGACATCGACAGATAATGATGTAAACGAGTTGTTATATTGTCGCCATATTAATTTATGCATCCACCATAGAGTACGTGCATCCATCCGTGGAGCTCGGAGCAGTCGAAGAGGGTCCTGGTTGCATTGTGGAACTTTTCTGTGCCTACCTACAACGCGTCCTTTCTCTCTTGATATCCATAACGGATCAATAGAAGTGACTCAATGTCCACATGATTACACAATGACTTATGCACGGCGTCTGCAATGGTTCCCTGAATAAGCTTTCACGAACTTATAGATGACTTCCCTACTTCTTATTTGATTTAGCTTTGTTGAAAAAATAACGTGACGCAATGTACATCATATAAATGCGGTAACAATTCTAAATATAGACGTCCATTCCGAAATAAATATTGAGCCTCGAGACATACGAATGCCCAAATGATAAACAATACATGGCTTGGAATTAAGAGCTGCTGCTGTGAGCGATTTGGTAGCTGCTCGGATGGAATAACATATGAGGGAACTCGTTCACAATCGTGCTATTATTGAGCGGGAAGTGACGTGGCATACTATTTTATCTAGATGTCTACATTTGGTCTCGTGACATATTCACCATTTCAGTAATAGCAAAGGTGTAATGATAGAGTCAATCACCGCACGAGTGTTTATGACGGCATCATTTCAAATATTGTTTATGCACATCACTGCACCTAGACTCGTATTGGTTCACTGATGACCATGTCAGAAGGACGTTCCACCAATATGCATGAACGAGAGCAGCTCTATGGCTGATATATTGGGCTTCATTCCACTGATGCATAATTCAGCTCGAGAATTGGATGTAGCATAAAACGCTAACACACGTTCCATAACCTAACGTGAACGTAATTCAACCATCACTAGACCAGCATTGTAAATTTGCGAAAGACGACATACAAGTTGTCAGCTTGAAGCATTATTGCCTGAACGCAGAGGAAACCAAGGGTTGAGAAGTCTGACAACATGTTTATAAACAGGGAAAACACAGCTTATAAGAGAAGCTATGACACCAATCACGCTGTTCTTTGATGTAAATAGACTCCCAATATGAGGACGTCAGCTCTTATGCGCTTTCTTATCGACTTGGAATACATTAACAACGAAACAGTGACAACAACGCCCAATATCAACTGACCATTCACATAACAGCAGTTTACGCAGTTTACATTAGTAGCTGTGGCATATTTAATCGTAGCAATTGTACATGAAACAGCTGGGTCTTACTTTTCTTAAGATGTAACGTAATTGAAGGGCAGTTGGTGAATACATTCCATTTCAGATCCGTCTGTTACCAGAATGCATAGCCACGACACGTTGTATTTTATCCATTACAATGTTATATACTGATCATCGTTTTTATTATAAGTGGCTAACCAGTTTTGAAAACTCCGGCTTCATACTCTTAGATAAATATCCAAGGCCCCAGCCCTAGTCAATTTAGCAAACAAGTGTCTATGTAAGGCTGACCATTAATATGAAACTTTCGGATATTTCTGATCACGTTTTGCCGCTGGCGCAGAACCATAGGCGTCCGTTGAATTAAGGGACCCATATATCAGTTCCGAGTCATCAGATTCTGACAGTGTTGAAGAGTAACAAATGAATTCAATTCATAATCAGCATTAAAGTACCCCGTTTGTTTGGTCTAGAACAATCTGAAGAAGTAAATTCTTCGGGCACGTACATCGACTCTACAATGGCATCTTTACCAAATAAATGATCCATTTCCTAATAAGAAAACACGGCTTCTGTCTTTGTGTAACGTGAGCGTAGCTCATATTTGGTTAGTCACGTCAGACCACGCGATTTCTTACCGGGTACAGACAACTAACTAATCGGCTATAATTGCGTTTGAACTCGAATAATCTTTAAGGTTTATGCTTACATAGAAGATAGAAGTCATCACCCAGTTGGCGTTTCTAATTTCACATCAACGTCAAGCTAAAAGTACCCAAAGTAGCAATGGCACAAAAAAAACCATCCAATCAAAAACTTGAAACAGCTGGGTCTTGAAATTTACCTTTCTTAAGATCCCCTGAGGTAAAAAACGCCAACGATATTCAGGCCCTACCGCGAGCTCGCTCAAGTGATATAGATGTGCAGATGAAATTGGTCGAATATCACATGAACCATGACCTAAGCAAAGAGTACATGGTTCCGTTGAGCATATGAATTTTATGTCTGCTCTGTAAACATGAAATTAACTGTAAAGGGCTCACACGTTGATGCAACAACACAAAGCCTCCTCGACAGCAACTCGTTGGATGAACGTTAATTGATACTGTAATTCTTCACAATAAGTGCCAGGGTGAGTCTCCTAAGCGGAACATCAGAGAAACCCATCAGAGCATAGTTATACCACTGTATATAACAGATGAAGCAGCGCTGGATGCAATGTCGCGGATAGAATAGGCTCACAGTGATTCAGCCGCACTAAACGCAGTAATGATTTATGGGTAACATCAAGATGACGGCTCTTCTTTACTCTAGGCAAGGGTCAATGCCAATCTGCACCAGACACACGAGGTGGTAGTCTGCCTAGATTGCACTCCTGTTCACGGTAACACGTTATTTGCATTTGTATAATGCATCATTGTTGTATTTCTGACAAGGCGGCAACACCATGCAACATTCAGAGGACTGATCGATTGCCCAATGTATGGTGGTGGTAGTTTGGGGAGGGATGAGGGGGGGGGGGGAGGTATGAGACCGTACCTATGACAGCATATGCATTGAGCTAGGTATTATTGTTAGTTCATCCAACATCGACAGCCAATAATGGAAATTAGTTGTTTTATTGTTATATTAATATATGTATCATACTTGGAGTAGATGCATCCTACCGTGGCGCAGAACCCTTTGGTGAGAACTCTAATTGCACATTGGATAGGTTATGTATCTGCCTAGAATTCTTCTTTCCCCTTCTTTTTGCCCACAGAGGATTAACTAAGTGACTCCCTGTCCAAGAGGCAAAACAATGACACATGAGCGTCCACAAAGATTCGCTCAATGAGCTATGTTAGCTGTGTTTGACAAATAACGTGACAAATTGGAATTATGAATGAGGTAACAATGTAGTGGCAGTCGACAAAATCGAAAAGTTTTCTGGGGACAGAACAGGTGTGACAACAACAGTACTGGGAATTGGACATTAGCATGTCGGCTACGACATAAAGATTAAGCATCAAACACATTCCGTTCAGACGCGGGATAACAAGAAACCACCTTTGCATTGGCATAAAGAGCAGCTGCTGCTGGGACACATATGTAAATTATTCCAACAGCTGCTAGTCGGATGTTAAGAATGGTTTTATGTGTTCAATGTGCAGCATGGCTCGATGACATAAAAGACCTTACGGGCATGAATGCACACCGTTGTTTTGGAGATGTGCGATACAATTGCGAAACAGTTACAAAAATGTAGATAAGGAGACTGCGAAATATCGAATAAGTGCGCAAGCCACCCTAACAATCCTAGTCATTTAAAATAATTGTTGTCACACAGTGGTACTTGGTGATAGCAAAGTGATATGATATTTTACCCACATATCTCTGCTGACCCATCACCGTAGACCCTGAACTGTGTGAGTTTAAAAAACTAAGCCGAGTATACCGGGATCTAATTGCCCCTGGCACAAGTTCAGTCAAGCTCTGCAAGAATGTTCAAGCAGTATTTGTTAATACGCTTGCTCTGTCAGACGATCAGTCCTGACGGAAAACTTAAAATTGGTGGGTAGGGGGGCGGGTAAAGCTGATCGGCTCTTTGTCGTAAATCGATTGTTAATTCACGAACGAAAAAAATAATAATTACCATACATATGACAGCATATATATCGAGCTAGGCATCATCGTTTGTTTGCCTAACATCGACGTCCAATAATGTTAATGAGGTTTTGTCATGTTAATTTATGCATCGCGTCTGGAGTAGATGAATCCATCCTTGGCACGTCGATCACTAGATGGGGCACCAGCTTGCATTGTGCATAAGTAATGTGTATGCCGAAGAGACTTTCCCTGAATAACATATCAATACAATTGACTCATGGTCTAAGCAACAACGCAATGACACGGGTTAGCCGTCTACAAAGGCAACCTTAATGAGCCCAAAACGATCGAACATTTTTTGTTTAATCAGGATAATATTGTAAATTATTAAACAAATAGTTCATTAAAGCGAATAGTCTGTCTGTAGCTTACTAGATGACAGTCGACTGAAAGACAAGTGGTGATTGTAAAAGTGCCTTCGTCTGGTGTATTAAGTCTATTAACTCGGGACCGATTGAAATAGAAGTGCGTGAAACTGACGCAAGTGAGCGATCTAACACTTGATAAAGTAATTGATCTTGATCAGCAAACTGGTCGACATCTTGATATGTTGATGCTGGGAATATTGACTTATGGACGTTAAGCAGTACAAAGGTTTCCCGTCATCAGAAAGTAAATCTTACATTGTATTCAACTACGAAATGTTGACAGAAAGTCCTAACTGACAAACGAGTAGCACAAAAGGGCGCATGGTAGAATATCGTACTTGGGGATTAAGCTTGTTAAAACCACAATTAAAGACTCAACTTGACCGATGGACTTTACGCCACGACTACCAAACAATTGCAGTTGGGTTTTAGCACGGTGGTGACCACGGCTAGCTGTTGATAACATGTATATTTATCCATGCGTCAATATAACCGTCGTTCAATTCAATTAAAGCAGTGATCACATATCACAAATGGGCAGCGACCCCACAGGTATAACAACATACGCTGAGTGACAACACCATTGCCTGCGCTCATAAAATGCATCCCAAAATGAAATATGCAAATCGCCCTGTATTTAATTCATGTAGCTGCAACGAGACACCTGTTCACAATGCCGTTCATTTCCAATAATTGTTCTCGTATTGTGGTCAATATTACTAGCAACGATTAGAGGGGCGGCATGGCATTTTTCATTGGCTAGCTGGCAAGAAAAACGCTATCAGCGACCAGCAAGTGATGATTCTTGAAGTGACACCGACCGAAATTAGCTTGACAAGGGAAAAACTAATTGAGAAACTACCCGAGGGAATAGATTCATTGTGTACCACTATGAAGTCCTTTCAATGATGTGTTATGGTTAAGCCATGCCTATTATGTGCTATGGTGAAGCCCCGAACATGATATATTATGGTGAAGCTAAATATATGACGTGTTGTGGTGAAGCCGTGTACGTGATGTGGTGTGATGATGCCCTGTACGTGATGTGTTGTGATGAAGCCATGAACGTGATGTGTTGTGATGAAGCCCTTTATATGATGTTTTGTGGTAAAGTACTATATATATGATGTGTTGTAATGTACGTGATGTCGTAAGTTGAAGCCATGCCCAAGATTGTGTACAATAAATGCCATGCCCCAGTCGTAGTATCGTGTGAGTTTATCATAAATGTGGTTTGGTGAGGCCATGTGTGGTGAGCAGATATCTGAGATACTGAAAAGTCTATGTGGATGGATAGGGCCATGTCAGTGATGTGGTGTGGTGAGACCCTGCCAAAGGGGCGCTATGGTGGTGTCATGTTAATGATGTTCTAATGAGATACAGCATCAATTATGTGGTCTAGTAAGACCATGTTAATGATGCTGTATAAGTGGATATGGTCAATGAGTTGATATGATGCGGATATGTCAGTGATGTAGTATGGTTCGTCGATGCATATTATACAGTATTGTGATGCAATGTCATTGAAATAGTATGGTGAGTCTATGTCAATGATAACGTATGGAGAGGCAATGTCAATGATACGGTATGTTGCGTCCTTGTCAGGTGATATGGTACGGTAAGTTGATGTCTATTGTAGAGCATGATGAGGCTATGCCTATGATATGGAGTGCTTAGCCTGAGCCTATGATGTGTTATGGTTAGTTCAACTGTAAGTACTTGCTTTTGTCGCTGCGATCTCCCCACCTCGGTGGCCTTGATCCCGTAGGTACTGTGTTTACATTGAAACAGTTACTGGCAATTTAGCTAGTTGTCAATCTTTTGCTGTGTTTTTCATTGGATGAATAAGCGAAATGAGTGAACGAAAAAGTACTTTACATTTTATGTTATGGTGAGGCTATTCCTTCATATGGTATGTAGCGACTTTGACTATGATATGGTCATGTGAGGCCATGTCAGTAATATGGTAATGTGAGGCTATGTAAATGATATGGTTTGGTGCGGCTAAGCCCATGATATATTATGTTGCGGCAATGTCAATGATATTGTAAGACACATGCGCTATTCTTGTGTCATAGAAATGACTTGCTTTGCGACTCTGCTGTCCTCATTTAGCTACTTATAACAAATCAAGCTACTATACAATTTAAAACGGGCAAGATAGGCTAAACAAACTGTGACAGATAATTGAGCAGTCGCGAATTCTGGCATAAAACGATGCGTCATAATGATATTTCAAGTTTTAACACTGCTGGACAAGTGTTATCGTCTGTAAAAACAAGACCTTAGCAACATGAAATACATGCGCAACATTGATACAGCATAATGAGAGGAGGGCGCTTGGATATACTGCGAACAATTACTTAACTACTACGAGGCAATAGGGAATTTCCTTGCAACAAATACATCTGAAGTGCACAAGCTAGTATCAAAAATCTGGCAAGTACAGAGTAACACATTAGCGCGTTATAATGCTGCTGAATTTTACTGATAAAGCAGCGCCGTAAACAATAGCGTTAATTGGCAAAGCCTCAGATGCACGAGGTGCTAGTGTGCCTAGGTAGCGTCCTACCGTTGCAAGGTAATACGCAGCTAGGCGATTACATTGTCTGCATTCATATATTACAGCACTGTTGCATTTCTGACAAGCCGGCAACAACACTTGTCAACCAGACGACTAATTTATGGCATGAAAGTTGGTGGAGGGGTGTGGAAGAGTGAAACTGTTCAGCTCTTTTCGTATGTTGCTTGTTCAATTCATAAGCATATAAGATAACCAATATATCTCACGGTTCCAATGATAGCATTTATATACAGCTAGGCAGCATTGTTAGTATTTTAACCGTGGTCATCCGCACTCGTCATGATTATAGCGATGAAGACAAGACGTTGATTGAATGGTAACTGGAAAACGGTTTTTTATTCAAGAATGTGGGTTTGAATTCCGTATCTCGCATGTCGGAATATAAATTACAAAACAGTGATATTGATTAATTTAGGTGATGTCCAGAGGCTTCTGTTGAGCTGGAACTCATACTGCGACAGTGACTATATCGTTTCCCTTATACTGAATGTGATTTTAACTTTTGGTGACGGAGGTTTTTAAGCAAGTGTGTGGCGTCGTCAACAAGCTTGGAGGTACAATTACCTTCAGCAATTAGCGTAAAATAGGGATCAAACGGGCTGATGTTCATTGTTAAGGGAATTGACAGGTTTGGAATGCGTACTTTCAAGGGCTCTAATCGCTTCACCTGGACTATTCAATTTGGAAACTAGCCAGATCATATCATTAACTTCCGAAGCCAAGGATTGGTATTTAATAGGAAGGGGGCTTATGACTCCACAATGGTTGACGACAGTTATTACGATGAATACATAAGTTCAAATTGATAACGACGGTCACAAACCGTTTTCAATAAAATGTTTGCTTCTACCAATACGGACGATGCAAATCTGTAAAGAAAAGGCAACACGTAGCTGTTTTAATGTACTATGGAAGAGTACTGATATGCAAACACAACAGTAGGACAAAATCGGTCACACAGCAAACACAGTCTCAACTGGCCGCTGCTTATTCACAGTAATTAATGCTTGGAATAATCCTATCCTAATGAACCGTATTGACTGGGCATTTACTACATCTAATACTTTAATGGCATTAATGATATTGCTGGCAATGGTGTCGCATTGTATTCAATAGACCATGTCTCATGCGGAATAATAATCGTCGGTAATTTGGCAAAAGGCTCCATGTTTTGATCAACATAGGCTTACATTTTACGGCATTGTCCCTAACGATTTAAACATCATAGCCACATCAAAAGAGCACATTTACTGCGACATAATTTACTTCTAAGGGTAATAACTCCGATCTCATATATCATATAAGATTGCGAAAGCATATCAGGTCGTTTTTCCTGGACCAACCCTCATCATCACAACGTTCTCTGAAGAATAAATCGCGGTCGCGGTCGCCCCTCATTTAAACAAATTCACAATGATCGATGATAGCTGTCATCCTCCATTAACACAGGAATATCATCAAAGATGTCACATCACAATATTGTTAAGTTTGACTGCATATTCAAGTATATTTTTAGCAAGCTGATGGAACAACGGTTAGCAACTGTCTTAAAAAATTATTGTACAAAGAGTTTATCCCCAAAGTTAGCCAAACTATGCAATATTGTTTCTCAGTGATTAACAGCTGTATCATAAGAGATATCTCGCAGCCAACAAATATTCATGACACAAGGCATAATAAAAAAATAATGCTACTCTCTACCTTCCAGGTGACATACAGTAAAATAACGTTTGCCAATCATTGCCAACAACTGTAAGAGAATAAAATGAAATGGGTGTTTATAAAGTAGTTTTGAGCTGTCGATACATTGCCTAACACTAACACTGGCTTGAAATAGTACTCTAACTCCATGCAAGTGCGGTGGTACTTAATGTCAATTGATTGGCTGCTAAAAACTTCCAGGTGATGTTTGCTGACGGCATTGAGATTGCAAATTAGCTTTGGTGATGCTCAAAAACTATTGAGGCTTCGTAGCAAGTTATATTGTGAATGCATGTAGTACCAGTTTGTCAAGCACACATGAGGCTCATTTTTCGGCAACTACAGTGTCTACATTAAGTAAGTACATGCTTTCACGGGCTACACAATAGCAGAAGAAATAGTCACAACAAGCACATAATGTATTTAGAAAAAAATCAGCCAATACTCTCGGCATAAACAGATGACGTTCAGAGCGTGCTCCATGGTGTGATGGTGGGTGGGTGAAATTAGTGCAGGTTTCAACGCCATCAATACACACCTCTTCATGTGCGCTGACTTTTGTAAGGCTTTTTTCTTCAGTAATTGTCAGATGAGCGTGTCCCGTGTACAATGTGATTGTCGATAAAGATTGTAAGAGCTGCCATTTTGGGAGGTTTTGTAAGGATTCAATAAAATTGATATTTGACCTTGAGGCAATCAGAAATACTGCTACTTCAATGAACTGTTCTAATCTTCTGGTGATCACATGAATGCCTAAACTCAGTATGGCCATGTATACGACATAAAAGTCCATGCAGATGAAGATCACAATGATGATGCTCATCAACATGATTGTAATGTAACTCTCCTTCTTGACGGCTCTAGTCGTATTCCCATATGGATCACTTCTCATGCTGCGCTGCAGATACGGTAGAGACTTACGAACCTCCCGGATGAGGCATCCATTGAGCACATAGGTCACAATTTAACTGCACATTCAAGTAAATATCAAGTGCTCCGATAGAAAAGCAGTTTGAAGCAACCATGTTGATGCCAATTAGATGCAAATATAGTTTAAAACGACCTTACTAACCGGTAGCTATCTTCTCGTAGTAGCTGTAATATACATTGTTGTGTCTGAGTGATGACCAACTACACCATTGAATATAAGAAAACAAAGCATGGTAAGAGATTAATGCAATCCACTAGCATACGGGTGAATGACCTCAGCACGGGTGAATGACCTCATAAAATGCATCCAAAAAATTGAATATATACATCGCACCACCTCCAATACCTGTGGCTGCAAGGGGCACTCATTCCAAATGCTGCTCATGCTCAATAATACTCATATATTTGTCAGTAAAACTAGCAACGAAGAGAGTGGCAGCATGGCATTATACATAATCTAGCTGGAAAGACAAACGCCATCATGACCAGCCTGTAATGCTTCTTGTATTGACACTGAACTTACGCAGCTTTACAATTAGAAAAAAATGAGTGAGTAAAGGGTGAACAGAACATGAATATGTCATGGCGAGGCGAAGTGGATCAGGACTAGGAGGTCCATTTCACCAGCCTGGACAAGCAATGTTCACCTCAAATTACAAATAACGGGTGTACTGTATGATTTGGCCCCTGCCGCTGATGTGTTCCTACGACGATCGCATGACTGCATAATACGACGCACACATCTCAACGTGCGTATTTCCTTTTAAGAAGAACATCGGCTAAATATTGTGATAAGCGTATTCATAATGAAACTTTATACGCTCTGTCTCTCTGATATATCTCACAATTAATCTTCCATCCTTTCTTGCCGATGAGCAGTGACACGGCGCTCTGTATCAGGCTCGCAATAATCTTGACATTCTGTAGGCGTGTTCTAGTTTTCCTAGAAAACATGAGGCGGAGTTAAGAGAGGCCAACACTCCATGACAATCGAGCCTTTTCCACGAATAACGATATAATTTGAAGGAGGCATCACGGCACGAACAAGTAAAAGCAACGCTAGGACAGGGGTACGGAGTAGAGAAAGGCATTATCACACTCCTAGAGTTGACTTTTAATTGAGGCAATTAAATCTGGAGAAGTTACTTGTAATATTTCAAGATCCACAGCCCGTGCTGATAGGGTCATATATGAAGAATAGTTCCGGGGGAGGAAGCTATTGATGCCAGGCAATCAACATCCCTAACCTGCTTCTGTGTACGAGTGCAGAAGCAGGAATCAGTCTTGTGACGTGACAGCCATGGACATGACACGCGCTGAGCTAGCCTTCTTTGATGTAATATGGTTCATTGTCCACAACGGTAATGAGCGGTTCTCCGTTCTAATAGCTCTGACACATAAGAAAGCTGGGGTAGTTTAATGCCGCCAGCAGGTGTTATTAATGGCAGGGAAAAACATTAGCGATCACCCAGTTGTCCCTGGCAAGTAGGTGAAGCAGTCGGACAAGTGAAGCTGCCATCTAACTTGCCTGACGGGACAAGTCGTTTTTATATTCTATTTTTTGGGGGTCTTAAACAAAGCATATTAAGATCGATCGGCGATTCCTGGGCACGTGCGCTCATTTTACTGAGATACAAAACCCTAATCGTCCGTATGCGAGCTCAAGGTCTCAACTAACTGTGTTGCGAGACTCAAAATAGAGAGTGATCGGCGATTCCCGGAAATTCAGCGTAAATTCCGCTATGGGACAAAATTCCATACTGCCACTGGGTAAGAAGGTTTTTCAATCGGACAAGAAAAAATTAGGAGGACTTGCCTAACTTGACAAGTATTTCTCAGAGTGATTGTTTCTCCCTGAATGGTAATTATTCCAGACAGGAGTATCTACCAAAATTAGCTATCCTCAATATTGCACAGCGGCCCGTTTTGCCATTTCACGTCGGTCACATGGCGAAGTTCAGGGATTTTTGTCACACACAAAATAATGGTTAACAAATAATCAGTCCGATAGAGACTGATTAGCATGGCCACCTACGTGTTTGCTGTTGCTAAAAAAACAGCCACCCCTGTCATCAATGGTGTATACCCCGTGCCACATCTTAAGGTGGGCGACCCCCTGTGATTATTTCGGTGCGTTCTTAGAACAGTGAATGAGGTGGCTTGCTATTTGATCTCGGATATTAAACACTAAGTATCAATTAAGATATATGTACTTATCAACCAGTTGATTGCCTATATTAACGATTACCCCCTCTAAAGTAAAATAATCGAACAGCTGAATGTAAAATAATACGGCTAGAGAGCGCGGCTTAGAATTAATCATGCTATTTAATGCGCTTGAAATGATATAAATGAGTCTATGACCCCTCCGCAAACTCTATTTACGGAAAGATTACCTTAGCTAACATAAAAATATACTGTAATTCCCCCTATACATATATATATATATATATATATATATATATATATATATATATATATATAGAGATATATATATATATATATATATATATATATATATATATATATATATATATATATATATATATATATATATATATATATATATATATATATATATATATATATATATATATATATATATATATATATATATATATTTAAAGCTTGCCTCTATTACATCACCATGATGCTGTATCAAATCGGGAAATCGCGATTGTCTAAATGTTCACGGCCATGTACTTGGCAACGATGTGTCAATACCTGAATGAACACGTATTTAGGCTAACATTTAGCGTGCCATATTGTTACCAATTAGAGTCATCAACCTTCATAGCATGAAACATTTGGTCATTACGATCACCACAGGGAGCCCTACCGCAACAGGAACCCATGTCGAAGATTTTCTCATTATTAGCCGTGTTTACTTCGATGAGCTTGGTGAGTGTGCACTAGCCGCAGTTTTCTACTCCTGAAGAAGTACGGCATAACATATCTTCGAAGATGTTTAGAACAAGAAACGTGAAAACAACTTCTGTCGTTAATAGTTTCTTTGATCTCAAGATCTTCGGCAGGATTGATCGCCTGTACCAGAGCGTGATCAAATACTACCTGAACATTGATCTCGCCTATATTGGTGCCTGGAGTGATTAGGTCCTTTAACCCATATCTAAACAGCGTGCGTCTGCACGAACTCAGATTAGCTTCATACACACACATTGTGTAAATTTGGCTGTGATACGCATGCCAGGTCAGCATATATATTTTGATTACCTATCTCATTGGGCATAGCTACCACCATGTATAACTTTAAAATATCTTAAATTTCGGCAAAATGCGCCTTTTTGCAATACTTGGTCTTGGTTTCAATACAAATTTGTTCATTCTACGCCACACATCATTATGATGGCCACTTAGTCTGACACACACGACCTTTTGTCAGTTTAAAATGTCTTGGTGCGCTGCTATACCTAGCGCCCTACGACCGACATGTGTGCAATTATCAATTCGACCTTTCTGATAATGTTATTTCCCTTTGTTGTAGAAACAGACATCGATTGCGGCTTGTACTTAGACGAGCACAACGGGCCCAATCACGCTACGAAGAATCTTCAGTCTCAGGGTTTGCTGTGAGTACACATAATCACAATTGCGGACGCGAGCAGTTCCTCATTGCCAGCATTAATTAATTCTATTCATGACATGACATTGAACTACCCTTACCATAACGAATTGTCCCCGGCAGCGCACCCTGCCCCTTATATCATGAACAGATATATCGAACATATAGTTTGCGGTTTTGAATCCTAGGAATCATCCTTGCTGTTATAGTTCTCAGCCGCACCTCCACTAGTCTCATCTGATCTCACTAGCATCGGCAGAACTCTCTTTTCTGGTTTTGCTCTTCACCAAAAGCATTGAACACCACTTACTAGGACATGCCTCATATAATTATTCCACGTGTAATGCCCATTTGCCTGATATTACCATGCAGGTTTTCTTGATTGCCTCGATATTGTGAAATTGTGCCCTATTCTGAACACTTTTGTGATGTAATATATTTGATGTTATTTCTGTGATGAGATGTTAATTTAGGAAGGATGACAGCTATCAACAATCATCGTGTTTTTGAGTGAGTGGCGTTGTTTGGGATGTAGTCCACAGAAAAAGTTTTAATAACGAGGGCTAGTCCAACGAAATTGACCTGTTATACTATATAAGTAAATTATACTCTGGTAAATGGGTTCCGATGATGTGTCTTTGGTATTTTATTGGTTGGGTATAAAGAAATGGACCGAAAAAAAGACCTATTAGCCCGATTTCCTGACCATAGTCATGCCGATTGCGATTAAGTAAACACCTTATCAATACTGTCTGTACACCATCAGGGTAGAAGGATAACAAGTAATTATTACTGGGAATAAGCCTATACCAGTGTAGTCTGATTTTGCAACCTGACAGATTTTTTCCCCCTGATATGAGAATATTATTGGTCATTTGTGTTGGCATATCAGTACTATTCCTTCTTATATTCATCTTAAGTATACAGCTTCACGTTGGCTTTATTTTGAGGGTTTGCCTCGTCACTAATGTCTGCTGCTTGATAAAGGAATAATTATTTGAGACCGAGTCTGCACTTATTAAATGTGAAAGCCACTTATAATACACGCGATGAGCATTAGATAACACTGTAATTGATAAACTACGACGTATCGTGGCAATGCATTCTGGCAACATTACGCGCAGACCCCTATGTCTGGATACAGCAGATTCACAAACTAATGCTACATTCAACAATATCACATCTGCTAATGGATGCTACGCATACTGAAATGTGAATAGTCAGTTGATAATGGGCGTTGTTGTCACCTTTTTGCTGCGTTCTATCAAGTGTTGAATGGCGACAGGAATGCGCATAAGAGCTACATCCTCTTCATGGCAGGTAATTAACATCGCTGCACAGCATGGTTTGTGTCATAGCTTCGCTTATTAACTATGATTCCTGTTGATGAGTATGTCGTCAGACTTCACAACAACAAGAATGTTTTCTGTTCGGGCAATAATGCTCCATGCCAAGAACTTGTTTGTTCTCTTTCGCAAATTACCAATATTTGTACAGTGATGGTTGGATAACGTTCAAGTAATGCAATGCGAACGGCAACATTACACCATATCTGTTTTCGAGTCGGTCTGTTGGCCCTCTTGGCTATATCCAACCTAATGAGGCATCTTTGGAATGAAGCACACAATTTGCAGCATCTCTCTCCTAAACACATTATGCGGTATTCGTGGGACGAGATGTTCATACCACATAGTGATTGACCCCTAAAACTGTGCACAGGTTTTGCTTTTCGAGACCCTACTCTCTCTTAACATGGTGTAGTGTATAAAGTAAGGTAATCAGACACTGGGCTGAAATTAATGCTCAGTTTTCGACAGCTTGCAAACAAATCAGTGCATCATAATTCTTAAAGGCGTCGTTTGTAGACGTCGATACAAATTAGAATATTGGCCATATGTACTTCTGTCATGGCCGCCAGAAAGCCAATTGGTAATGAGATACACATAGCAACTGTTAAACACCCCAAATCTTGATGAGAAGGTCTTGAGTCGGATATGTACGCTATGAGAGCATTTATTGCCTGTCTAAATGTTACAGCTCTGTTTTTTAAGCAAATTATGAGTTCTCTCAAGGGTTTCTCACATTGCCACGAATAATAACATAGAGTGTCAGCACGGTTTCTTGAATCGGATATCGACATGGATAAAGTGTGTCAACCGCATGTTTATACTGCAGTTTTTCCTCAAGATAATCGCGCATAGGTGTAATGATATGCATAATGAGTGACCGTCACACTGATGTCATAATCACTTAACCCCATTAAGATCATAGAGATCACACAGCCAGCGTAGCAACGGCCGTGTTGATTTGCAGCTTATTTCCCGGACACATTGGTCACTGCCTCTTTAAATTTTGTAAGTATAATGTATTTTGTCTAGACTAATTACCCCACATCGAATAGGTGGTGTTAATATATGGCATGTATGTTATTAGCAGGCTTTTCGGACAAGGAAATTACCGCCCCGATGGCACACAGGTAATGCTGATTAACGTGGCTGTCTTTCTAACAACAGCAAACGGGACCGCTCAATGCTTTTGCAGACAATGGATCATGTTACTTGAAAGAGGGCTTGCTCGGTGCATGTCACAGCTTCAAGGCCGTCACGTCAAAATACTGATCCATCCATTTGCAGTCATACACGGAAGCAGATTGAAGATGTTGATTGCATGGCATCATTATCTTCTATCACCCGGGCTTATTATTTATATATCATCATATCAGCACCTGTTGTGGAATATTACAAAGAACTTCTCCAGATTTGGCATAATTACCTCCCGAGAATTAGAAGTCAAGTTATGGAGCCCGATATCCTCTATATCCTCTTTGTACGCTTGCGTTCCTTTTACTTGTTCAGGCCTTGATGCGTCCTCCGAAATATGTCTTGCTGCCTCTGTTTATTGCGTGGCAAAACGCTCGGTTGTCATAGAGCGTTGGTCTGTTTCAATACCGCTCCACGTATTCTTGGAAAACTAGAATATACCCAAATTCAATTTCAGGCGAATATTGCTTGCCTGATTTATGCCTACAAGCCGAGCGCCCACTATGCTGTACGTCGACCACAGTGCGCTGTGTCACTGCTCATCGCCATGAGAGGAACAACATTGTAGTTGCGAGATATATCACACAGACAGAGCGTATAAAGTTTCATCATGAACACTTTTATCATGAACTCACCATAACACATCACAGGCTTAGGCTAAGCACTCCATATCATTGACATCTTATTATACAAAAGAAATTGACATTCCGTACCATATAACTGACAACTGCAACATACCGTATCATTGACATCGCCACTTCATACGTTATCTTTGACATAGACTCACTATACTACATCATTGACATTGCTTCACCATACAGTGGAATAGACCTCCACTAACCATACTACATCTTAGACATATCCGCATCATACCATATCTAAGACCACCACATCACTGACATAGCCTTATCAATAAACCTAGTCTTCTCTGTACCGCAAATAATGACTCACCATGCATGGCCTCAGCAAACCGCATTTATGATAATCTCACACGATACTACAACTCGGGCATGGCTTCATCGTACCACATCGTGGACCTCACTGCCGCCACATATATTGAATGCAGGATGGTATTCATATTACATTTTGGGATGCATTTTCTGAGCGCAGCCGATGGTGTTGTCACTCCACGTACGTTGTTAGATATGTGTAGTCGTTGCCCATGTGTGATACGTGATCACTGGTTTAGTGGAATTGAGCGACGTTTATATTGATAAATATACATGTTAACATCAGCTAGCCATCGTCACAACTGTGCTAAAACCCAATTGCAATTGCTGGGTAGTCGCGCCGTACAGTCCATCGGTCAAGTTGAGTCGTTAGTTGTGGTTTTCACAAGCTCAATCCCCAAGTGCAACATTCCACCATGCGCCCTTTGGTGTTACCCGTTTGTCAGTAAAGACTTTCTGTCAACATTTAGTAGTTGAATGCAATGTAAGATTTACAAGCTAATGGCGGGAAACCTTTGCCCTGTACGTGATGTGTTGTGATGAAGCCATGAACGTGATGTGTTGTGATGAAGCCCTTTATATGATGTTTTGTGGTAAAGTACTATATATATGATGTGTTGTAATGTACGTGATGTCGTAAGTTGAAGCCATGCCCAAGATTGTGTACAATAAATGCCATGCCCCAGTCGTAGTATCGTGTGAGTTTATCATAAATGTGGTTTGGTGAGGCCATGTGTGGTGAGCAGATATCTGAGATACTGAAAAGTCTATGTGGATGGATAGGGCCATGTCAGTGATGTGGTGTGGTGAGACCCTGCCAAAGGGGCGCTATGGTGGTGTCATGTTAATGATGTTCTAATGAGATACAGCATCAATTATGTGGTCTAGTAAGACCATGTTAATGATGCTGTATAAGTGGATATGGTCAATGAGTTGATATGATGCGGATATGTCAGTGATGTAGTATGGTTCGTCGATGCATATTATACAGTATTGTGATGCAATGTCATTGAAATAGTATGGTGAGTCTATGTCAATGATAACGTATGGAGAGGCAATGTCAATGATACGGTATGTTGCGTCCTTGTCAGGTGATATGGTACGGTAAGTTGATGTCTATTGTAGAGCATGATGAGGCTATGCCTATGATATGGAGTGCTTAGCCTGAGCCTATGATGTGTTATGGTTAGTTCAACTGTAAGTACTTGCTTTTGTCGCTGCGATCTCCCCACCTCGGTGGCCTTGATCCCGTAGGTACTGTGTTTACATTGAAACAGTTACTGGCAATTTAGCTAGTTGTCAATCTTTTGCTGTGTTTTCATTGGATGAATAAGCGAAATGAGTGAACGAAAAAGTACTTTACATTTTATGTTATGGTGAGGCTATTCCTTCATATGGTATGTAGCGACTTTGACTATGATATGGTCATGTGAGGCCATGTCAGTAATATGGTAATGTGAGGCTATGTAAATGATATGGTTTGGTGCGGCTAAGCCCATGATATATTATGTTGCGGCAATGTCAATGATATTGTAAGACACATGTGCTATTCTTGTGTCATAGAAATGACTTGCTTTGCGACTCTGCTGTCCTCATTTAGCTACTTATAACAAATCAAGCTACTATACAATTTAAAACGGGCAAGATAGGCTAAACAAACTGTGACAGATAATTGAGCAGTCGCGAATTCTGGCATAAAACGATGCGTCATAATGATATTTCAAGTTTTAACACACTGCTGGACAAGTGTTATCGTCTGTAAAAACAAGACCTTAGCAACATGAAATACATGCGCAACATTGATACAGCATAATGAGAGGAGGGCGCTTGGATATACTGCGAACAATTACTTAACTACTACGAGGCAATAGGGAATTTCCTTGCAACAAATACATCTGAAGTGCACAAGCTAGTATCAAAAATCTGGCAAGTACAGAGTAACACATTAGCGCGTTATAATGCTGCTGAATTTTACTGATAAAGCAGCGCCGTAAACAATAGCGTTAATTGGCAAAGCCTCAGATGCACGAGGTGCTAGTGTGCCTAGGTAGCGTCCTACCGTTGCAAGGTAATACGCAGCTAGGCGATTACATTGTCTGCATTCATATATTACAGCACTGTTGCATTTCTGACAAGCCGGCAACAACACTTGTCAACCAGACGACTAATTTATGGCATGAAAGTTGGTGGAGGGGTGTGGAAGAGTGAAACTGTTCAGCTCTTTTCGTATGTTGCTTGTTCAATTCATAAGCATATAAAGATAACCAATATATCTCACGGTTCCAATGATAGCTTTATATACAGCTAGGCAGCATTGTTAGTATTTTAACCGTGGTCATCCGCACTCGTCATGATTATAGCGATGAAGACAAGACGTTGATTGAATGGTAACTGGAAAACGGTTTTTTATTCAAGAATGTGGGTTTGAATTCCGTATCTCGCATGTCGGAATATAAATTACAAAACAGTGATATTGATTAATTTTAGGTGATGTCCAGAGGCTTCTGTTGAGCTGGAACTCATACTGCGACAGTGACTATATCGTTTCCCTTATACTGAATGTGATTTTAACTTTTGGTGACGGAGGTTTTTAAGCAAGTGTGTGGCGTCGTCAACAAGCTTGGAGGTACAATTACCTTCAGCAATTAGCGTAAAATAGGGATCAAACGGGCTGATGTTCATTGTTAAGGGAATTGACAGGTTTGGAATGCGTACTTTCAAGGGCTCTAATCGCTTCACCTGGACTATTCAATTTGGAAACTAGCCAGATCATATCATTAACTTCCGAAGCCAAGGATTGGTATTTAATAGGAAGGGGGCTTATGACTCCACAATGGTTGACGACAGTTATTACGATGAATACATAAGTTCAAATTGATAACGACGGTCACAAACCGTTTTCAATAAAATGTTTGCTTCTACCAATACGGACGATGCAAATCTGTAAAGAAAAGGCAACACGTAGCTGTTTTAATGTACTATGGAAGAGTACTGATATGCAAACACAACAGTAGGACAAAATCGGTCACACAGCAAACACAGTCTCCTGGACTGCACTGGCCGCTGCTTATTCACATGCAATATAGCTTTATTTAAAACGACCTAATAACACGGAATATCATCAAAGCTGTCACAATTCTACAATATAGTAAGCTGTATATTCAAGTACATTGTTGAGTCTGAGCTGATGACCAACGGTTAGCACCATTTGATTATAAGAAAACAAAAGCATGGTAAGAGATTAATGCATTACTACAATAATGACCTCAGCTATCTGTGAAAGACAAACGCCATCATACCTACTTCGCTACACCTCCAGCTGTGGTAATGCCAATCTCTGTCATGTATCAAAAATTGACTCATAGCTATGTTTTTATAAAATAGCAACGAAGAGAGACTGCCCATGGAACTTAAGACAAACGCGCAGCTTTACAATTGTAGAAAAAAGCTGAGTGAGTAAAATGGATGAGTGAGTGAAACAGAACATGAATATGTCATGGCGAGGCGAAGTGGATCAGGACTAGGAGGTCCATTTCACCAGCCTGGACAAGCATTCACCTCAAATTACAAATAACGGGTGTACTGTATGATTTGGCCCCTGCCGCTGATGTGTTCCTACGACGATCGCATGACTGCATAATACGACGCACACATCTCAACGTGCGTATTTCCTTTTAAGAAGAACATCGGCTAAATATTGTGATAAGCGTATTCATAATGAAACTTTATACGCTCTGTCTCTCTGATATATCTCACAATTAATCTTCCATCCTTTCTTGCCGATGAGCAGTGACACGGCGCTCTGTATCAGGCTCGCAATAATCTTGACATTCTGTAGGCGTGTTCTAGTTTTCCTAGAAAACATGAGGCGGAGTTAAGAGAGGCCAACACTCCATGACAATCGAGCCTTTTCCACGAATAACGATATAATTTGAAGGAGGCATCACGGCACGAACAAGTAAAAGCAACGCTAGGACAGGGGTACGGAGTAGAGAAAGGCATTATCACACTCCTAGAGTTGACTTTTAATTGAGGCAAATTAAATCTGGAGAAGTTACTTGTAATATTTCAAGATCCACAGCCCGTGCTGATAGGGTCATATATGAAGAATAGTTCCGGGGGAGGAAGCTATTGATGCCAGGCAATCAACATCCCTAACCTGCTTCTGTGTACGAGTGCAGAAGCAGGAATCAGTCTTGTGACGTGACAGCCATGGACATGACACGCGCTGAGCTAGCCTTCTTTGATGTAATATGGTTCATTGTCCACAACGGTAATGAGCGGTTCTCCGTTCTAATAGCTCTGACACATAAGAAAGCTGGGGTAGTTTTAATGCCGCCAGCAGGTGTTATTAATGGCAGGGAAAAACATTAGCGATCACCCAGTTGTCCCTGGCAAGTAGGTGAAGCAGTCGGACAAGTGAAGCTGCCATCTAACTTGCCTGACGGGACAAGTCGTTTTTTATATTCTATTTTTTGGGGGTCTTAAACAAAGCATATTAAGATCGATCGGCGATTCCTGGGCACGTGCGCTCATTTTACTGAGATACAAAACCCTAATCGTCCGTATGCGAGCTCAAGGTCTCAACTAACTGTGTTGCGAGACTCAAAATAGAGAGTGATCGGCGATTCCCGGAAATTCAGCGTAAATTCCGCTATGGGACAAAATTCCATACTGCCACTGGGTCACGAAGGTTTTTCAATCGGACAAGAAAAAATTAGGAGGACTTGCCTAACTTGACAAGTATTTCTCAGAGTGATTGTTTTCTCTCCTGAATGGTAATTATTCCAGACAGGAGTATCTACCAAAATTAGCTATCCTCAATATTGCACAGCGGCCCGTTTTGCCATTTCACGTCGGTCACATGGCGAAGTTCAGGGATTTTTGTCACACACAAAATAATGGTTAACAAATAATCAGTCCGATAGAGACTGATTAGCATGGCCACCTACGTGTTTGCTGTTGCTACAAAAACAGCCACCCCTGTCATCAATGGTGTATACCCCGTGCCACATCTTAAGGTGGGCGACCCCCTGTGATTATTTCGGTGCGTTCTTAGAACAGTGAATGAGGTGGGGACCAATGCTTCCTGGAAATGCGCTGCAAATCAGCATGACCGCCGGTTCGCTTGCTATTTGATCTCGGATATTAAACACTAAGTATCAATTAAGATATATGTACTTATCAACCAGTTGATTGCCTATATTAACGATTACCCCCTCAAAAGTAAAATAATCGAACAGCTGAATGTAAAATAATACGGCTAGAGAGCGCGGCTTAGTATTAATCATGCTATTTAATGCGCTTGAAATGATATAAATGAGTCTATGACCCCTCCGCAAACTCTATTTACGGAAAGATTACCTTAGCTAACATAAAAATATACTGTAATTCCCCCTATACATATATATATATATATATATATATATATATATATAATAGAGATATATATATATATAGAGATATATATATGATATATAGAGATATATATATATATATATATATATATATATATATATATATATATATATATATATATATATATATATATATATATATATATATATCTCTCTATATATCTTATCTATATATATATATATATATATATATATATATATATCTATATATATATCTATATATATATAGTTAAAGCTTGCCTCTATTACATCACCATGATGCTGTATCAAATCGGGAAATCGCGATTGTCTAAATGTTCACGGCCATGTACTTGGCAAACGATGTGTCAATACCTGAATGAACACGTATTTAGGCTAACATTTAGCGTGCCATATTGTTACCAATTAGAGTCATCAACCTTCATAGCATGAAACATTTGGTCATTACGATCACCACAGGGAGCCCTACCGCAACAGGAACCCATGTCGAAGATTTTCTCATTATTAGCCGTGTTTACTTCGATGAGCTTGGTGAGTGTGCACTAGCCGCAGTTTTCTACTCCTGAAGAAGTACGGCATAACATATCTTCGAAGATGTTTAGAACAAGAAACGTGAAAACAACTTCTGTCGTTAATAGTTTCTTTGATCTCAAGATCTTCGGCAGGATTGATCGCCTGTACCAGAGCGTGATCAAATACTACCTGAACATTGATCTCGCCTATATTGGTGCCTGGAGTGATTAGGTCCCTTAACCCATATCTAAACAGCGTGCGTCTGCACGAACTCAGATTAGCTTCATACACACACATTGTGTAAATTTGGCTGTGATACGCATGCCAGGTCAGCATATATATTTTGATTACCTATCTCATTGGGCATAGCTACCACCATGTATAACTTTAAAATATCTTAAATTTCGGCAAAATGCGCCTTTTTGCAATACTTGGTCTTGGTTTCAATACAAATTTGTTCATTCTACGCCACACATCATTATGATGGCCACTTAGTCTGACACACACGACCTTTTGTCAGTTTAAAATGTCTTGGTGCGCTGCTATACCTAGCGCCCTACGACCGACATGTGTGCAATTATCAATTCGACCTTTCTGATAATGTTATTTTCCCTTTGTTGTAGAAACAGACATCGATTGCGGCTTGTACTTAGACGAGCACAACGGGCCCAATCACGCTACGAAGAATCTTCAGTCTCAGGGTTTGCTGTGAGTACACATAATCACAATTGCGGACGCGAGCAGTTCCTCATTGCCAGCATTAATTAATTCTATTCATGACATGACATTGAACTACCCTTACCATAACGAATTGTCCCCGGCAGCGCACCCTGCCCCTTACATCATGAACAGATATATCGAACATATAGTTTGCGGTTTTGAATCCTAGTAATCATCCTTGCTGTTATAGTTCTCAGCCGCACCTCCACTAGTCTCATCTGATCTCACTAGCATCGGCAGAACTCTCTTTTCTGGTTTTGCTCTTCACCAAAAGCATTGAACACCACTTACTAGGACAAGCCTCATATAACTATTCCACGTGTAATGCCCATTTGCCTGATATTACCATGCAGGTTTTCTTGATTGCCTCGATATTGTGAAATTGTGCCCTATTCTGAACACTATTGTGATGTAATATATTTGATGTTATTTCTGTGATGAGATGTTAATTTAGGAAGGATGACAGCTATCAACAATCATCGTGTTTTTGAGTGAGTGGCGTTGTTCGGGATGTAGTCCACAGAAAAAGTTTTAATAACGAGGGCTGGTCCAACGAAATTGACCTGTTATACTATATAAGTAAATTATACTCTGGTAAATGGGTTCCGATGATGTGTCTTTGGTATTTTATTGGTTGGGTATAAAGAAATGGACCGAAAGACCTATTAGCCCGATTTCCTGACCATAGTCATGCCGATTGCGATTAAGTAAACACCCGATCAATACTATCTGTACACCATCAGGGTAGGAGGATAACAAGTAATTATTACTGGGAATAAGCTTATACCAGTGTAGTCTGATTTTGCAACCTGACAGATTTTTTCCCCCTGATATGAGAATATTATTGGTCATTTGTGTTGGCATATCAGTACTATTCCTTCTTATATTCATTTTAAGTATACAGCTTCACGTTGGCTTTATTTTGAGGGTTTGCCTCGTCACTAATGTCTGCTGTTTGAGAGAAGAAATAATTATTTGAGAACGAGTCTGCATATATTAAATATGAAAGCCACTTATAATAGATGCGATGAGCATTAGATAACACTGTAATTGATAAACTACGACGTATCGTGGCAATGCATTCTGGCAACATTACGCGCAGACCCCAATGTCTGGATACAGCAGATTCACAAACTAATGCTACATTTAACAATATCACATCTGCTAATGGATGCTCCGTATACTAAAATGTTAATAGTCAGTTGATTATGGGCGTTGTTGTCACCTTTTTGCTGCGTGCTATCAAGTGTTGAATGGCGACAGCAATGCGCATAACAGCTTACATCCTCTTCATGGGAGGTAATTAACATCGCTGCACAGCATGGTTTGTGTCATAGCTTCACTTATTAACTATGATTCCTGTTGATAAATATGTCGTCAGACTTCACAACAACAAGAATGTTTTCTATTCGGGCAATATTGTTCCATGCCTAGAACTTTTTTGTTCTCTTTCGCAAATTGACAATATTTGCACAGTGATGGTTGGATAACGTTCAAGTAATGCAATGCGAACGGCAAAATTACACCATATCTGTTTTTGAGTCGGTCTGTTGGCCCTCTTGGCTATATCCAACCCAAGGACTTAATGAGGCATCTTTGGAATGAAGCACACAATTTGCAGCATTTCTCTCCTAAATACATTATGCGGTATTCGTGGGACGAGATGTTCATACCACATAGTGATTGACCCCTAGCATTGTGCACAGGTTTTGCTTTTCGAGAACCTTCTCTCTTTCAACATGGTGTAGTGTATAAAGTAAGATAATCAGACACTGGGCTGAAATAAATGTTAAGTTTTCGACAGCTTGCAAACAAATCAGTGCATCATAATTCTTAAAGGCGTCGTTTGCAGACGTCAATACAAATTGGAATATGGGCTATATGTACTTCTGTCATGGCCGGCAGAAAGCCAATGGGTAATGAGATACACATAGCAACTGTTAAACACTCCGAATCTTGATGAGAAGGTCTTGAGTCGAATTTTTGAGCTATGAGAGCATTTATTGCCTGTCTAAATGTTACAGCTCTGTTTTTTAAGCAAATTATGAGTTCGCACAAGGGTTTCTCACATTGTCACGAATAATAACACAGAGTGTCAGCAAGGTTTCTTGAATCGGATCTCGACATGGATAAAGTGTGTCAACTGCATGTTTATACTGCAGTTTTTCCTCAAGATAATCGCGCATAGGTGTTATGATATGCATAATGAGTGACCGTAACACTGACGTCATAATCACTTAACCCCATTAAGATCATAGAGATCACACAGCCAGCGTAGCAACGGCCGTGTTGATTTGCAGCTCATTTCCCGGACACATTGGTCACTGCCTCTTTAAATTTTGTAAGAATAATGTATTTTATCTAGACTAATTACCCCACATCGAATAGGTGGTGTTAATATATGGCATGTATGTTATTAGCAGGCTTTTCGGACAAGGAAATTACCGCCCCGATGGCACACAAGGTAATGCTGATTAACGTGGCTGTCTTTCTAACAACAGCAAACGGGACCGCTCAATGCTTTTGCAGACAATGGATCATGTTACTTGAAAGAGGGCTTGCTCGGTGCATGTCAGCTTCAAGGCCGTCACGTCAAAATACTGATCCATCCATTTGAGGTCATACACGGAAGCAGATTGAAGATGTTGATTGCATGGCATCATTATCTTCTATCACCCGGGCTTATTATTTATATATCATCATATCAGCACCTGTTGTGGAATATTACAAAGAACTTCTCCAGATTTGACATAATTACCTCCCGAGAATTAGAAGTCAAGTTATGGAGCCCGATATCCTCTATATACTCTTTGTACACTTGCGTTCCTTTTACTTGTTCAGGCCTTGATGCGTCCTCCGAAATATGTCTTGCTGCCTCTGTTTATTGCGTGGCAAAACGCTCGGTTGTCATGGAGCGTTGGTCTGTTTCAATACCGCTCCACGTATTCTTGGAAAACTAGAATATACCTACATTCAATTTCAGGCGAATATTGCTTGCCTGAGATATGCCTACAAGCCAAGCACCTACTATGCTGTACGTCGACCACAGTGCGCTGTGTCACTGCTCATCGCCATGAGAGGAACAACATTGCAGTTGCGAGATATATCACACAGACAGAGCGTATAAAGTTTCATCATGAACTCACCATAACACATCACAGGCTTAGGCTAAGCACTCCATATCATTGACATCATATTATACAAAAGAAATCGACATACCGTACCATATATCTGACAACTGCAACATACCGTATCATTGACATCGCCACTTCATACGTTATCTTTGACATAGACTCACCATACTACATCATTGACATTGCTTCACCACACCGTGGAATAGACCTCCACAAACCATACTACATCTTAGACATATCCGAATCATACCATATCTAAGACCACCACATCACTGACATAGCCTTATCAATAAACTTAGTCTTCTCTGTATCGCAAATAATGACTCACCATGCATGGCCTCAGCAAACCGCATTTATGATAATCTCACACGATACTACAACTCGGGCATGGCTTCATCGTACCACATCGTGGACCTCACTGCCGCCACATATATTGAATGCAGGATGGTATTCATATTACATTTTGGGATGCATTTTCTGAGCGCAGCCGATGGTGTTGTCACTCCACGTACGTTGTTAGATATGTGTAGTCGTTGCCCATGTGTGATACGTGATCACTGGTTTAGTGGAATTGAGCGACGTTTATATTGATAAATATACATGTTAACATCAGCTAGCCATCGTCACAACTGTGCTAAAACCCAATTGCAATTGCTGGGTAGTCGCGCAGTACAGTCCATCGGTCAAGTTGAGTCGTTAATTGTGGTTTTCACAAGCTCAATCCCCAAGTGCAACATTCCACCATGCGCCCTTTGGTGTTACCCGTTTGTCAGTAAAGACTTTCTGTCAACATTTAGTAGTTGAATGCAATGTAAGATTTACAAGCTAATGGCGGGAAACCTTTGTACTGCTTACCGTCCAAAGTCAATTTTCAAAGCATCAACATATTAAAACTGATCGATGTCGACCAGTTAGCCGATCAAGATCAGTTATTTTATCGAGTGTTAGATCGCTCACTTGTGTCAGTTTCACGCACTTCTATTTTTACTCGGTCCCGAGTTAATGGACTTAATACACCAGGCAAAGGCACCTTTGCAATCACCACTTGTCTTTCAGACGACTGTCATCTAGCAAACTACAAACAGAATATTCGCTAGTATGAATTATTTGGTTAATTAGTTGCAATATTATCCTGAATAAACAGAAATGTTTCATCGTTTTAGTGATCATCAATGGTGCCTTTGAAGATGCCGTACCTATGTCATTGTGCGTTGCTTGGACCGTGCTATTGATCTGTTATGCAGAAAATAGTTTGGGGAAGTCTCGAATTCGAATTAAAAGCTGCTGCTGCTGTTGCAAAGGAGGGTTTGGCTATCGACTCGGTAACATGAAATATATAGCACTTATTCATACAAGTACTAGTCAGAGGTTTATTTGCGCATTGGTTACCAAGTGTACAACAAACGACAGGGAAACACGCGCTTGGCTAGCCTTCTGTAACGTAACATGATTCATTGTCCTCAACGCCTATGAGTGGTCCTCCTATCGAGTAGCTCTGGCACATAAGAATGCTGGCGTAGATTAATTCCCTCCAGTAGTTTAATGGTTATTATTCGAGACAGGAGTGTCTATGGAAATTGGTTATTCCCAATCTACTACAGCGGACCACTATACCTTTTGACATCGGACATAAGGTGCAGTTGGTCACTTGATGTTTAATATGCAAACAATAATGGTTTACGACTAATAAGTTATTAGAAAGAGACCAGTAAACATGACCACAAACGTAGCGTTTCATGTTGCTAGAACAATAGACATGTCTATCATCAATCATGTACTTTCACCGTGTCTCATCGTAAGGTGGCGACCCCTTGTGATTTTCTCACAACTGAAAAAACTGCTAATGACATACACACCATATATTAACACCACATATCCAATGTGGGAAAATTAGCGGGCACAAGAGCAGGTTCAGTCTCGATAATTAAACCATTTCTTCTACATTTAAAGAGGTAATGACCCCGGTTGCCCGGAAATGCGCTGCACAATTGACACGACCGTTGCATCTAATAGTTGATAGCCTAGTTTATGTTGATCCCAATAAAAGTAAAATATTTATATACGACGAGGGAGCGCGACAAAGTATGTATCGTGCTGTTTATGCCCATGATATGATCAGAATGATCAGTCTCTGACTGTATTCTGCCAGAAAATCTGATATATCGGTCTCAGCTAGTGCAAAAGCTAGGTACAGAAGCTGCCCAAGCCAGCCTAGGCATGATTTCATATTGCTATTTTTACTCTGTTTTACCTCACCAATAAATTATAGAATACACAGCTAATGAAAACGATATATTAGTAGAAGCACAATATTCATCATATTTTGTCACGAAACTAATTTAAACACAAGCGACATTTATGTTTGTATGACTCGGAAGTGCGCTGCTATCGAATTACATCATGAAAAGCTATATTAAGCATGGTTCTCTTTGTAGGTTCCTATTTCCGTGCAAATGCTCCTTACAACTGAATAATGAGACGGTACAAGAAAACAGCACAGCATACAGCCTATATCTTACTCATTACGCTGCCACTTGATGTTTCCATTGATAGATAATATATGAGCTTATGAATGGCGTCAATCACTAGCCGCTTAAACGCCGGAACGCTTAATGGGGTAAATGATTATGACATCTGTTAAAAAGATATTTCATGCACACAACTACCACTTCTACCAGCGTGGCTCACCCATTTGTATGATCAGCGGAAATGTGGGACAGCCCTCGTGAGAACGCATATATTTTTTTTTAAACGTAGTTGTAACATTTAGACTGGCAATGAATATGTTCAAGTATCCGGCACAAGATCAGCCAAACAACATTCTGCGCGTTTGACAGTTTGTATATGTATATCATTACATGTTGGTTTACTGTTGACCATTATAGAAGGACCTAATACCAATCTTCGAATAGGCTTGACGTCTACAATGTAAGCCTGTACTAATTATGATACATTGGTCAGGCTTGTTTGGCAGCCCATGTAAAACTACAAATTCATTTCGGCCCAGTGTTTTTTTGCTAACATCTGATGAATTTGTTTTATACACTTCACAATGATGAAAGTGAGCAGCTTTGAGAAACACATTAGCGGTGCAAGATTTAAGGGTGTCATTCACTATGTGGCATCAACGTGTAATACCAATAACACCGCATAATGTATAAGGAGCGAGCTGCTGCTGTAAATTGTATGCCTGAAATACTGTGCTTAATTTCAAGATGCATTATTGGGCACTGAGATTGGATGTATCAAAGAAGGCCGGCAGACAGACACAAATACGGATATGGTGTTACGTTGCTTTTTGCGCTGCCTTACTCGAACGTAATCAGCCATCACTCTACCAACATTAACAATTTGCGGAAGAAATCAAACAAGTTCTCATCATAGTGCATTATTTGGGTAGTCTGGCTTGATATTCATAAACAAAAACCGTAACTAACTAGATTTGCACAAGTGCCACCGCATGTCTTCGAATGGCAAGTTGGACGACTAGCAATACAGTATCAACAATATTACACAAACAAATGTTATCTCTAAACAAAATGAATACTTGACCTATTATTTCAGCAATCGCGACTGTGATTGCGCCTTGTTTACATAACGTAAGGTTGGTGTTAAGGCACCCAATGTCTTAACACGTTTACGATAGATGTCATCGAGGGGAGCTTGTAACGCGCACTATTTTAGGATAGATGTCACAAGCTTCTGCCGCTTAGATGCTTTGACATGACCACTTAGCCAATTCAATGCAATACCAAGGGAAGCTATTAATGTATCTGGGCGATTACACAAGGTTTGGCGTACTTTAATATGTCGAGCTTGAAGAAAGCCTACTCGCTAAGCTGACGCAGACGAAAACATTCAAACTAAGCGTTATTGTTCCTTTTTTTTACTGTGAATGCTTAAAATACTGTTAGAATCATTATCACGAGGCCAATTTCAAAATACTGACAAAATTTCATGTACGCTAATAAAGCCGTTCCAGAGATATCAGCGAGGAGAAAACTCGTAGGTACTCTAGAACACATGTCATTAAACATAGTACAAAATAGTGAAAGCAAGTATTTTATTTTTACTGTTCCATGCTACGAAAGTTGCTTGTTACAACCATGCCATCCATATAACCGTAACTGCAACTATCTTTGGAAGACATAATAAGAGAAGCTATAACGCTAAGCATGTTGTGTTGCGTTGTTAATTACCTACCACGGTGAGGACGACAGCTCTTGTGCACTTTCATGCGGATATTCAATACTTCATGTCATACATAGACAATACCCAATATCTGCTGACCACTTACATTGCAGAAGTATGAGCAGTTTACAACAGCAGCTATGTCATTGTTAATTGTAGCATAAGTAATAGAATCAGCTGTGTCGATAAATTGGCTTCTGCTTCTGCTACATAGGATAGCTACTGCATACACTCTAGATTCGTTCGATAAGTGACCAGAATTTGTGTTTCTACCAATATGAGCGATGCAAACCTGTTAAGAAAAGACAACAAGTAGCTGTATACTGTCCCGATATATGTACTAAAGAATAGTACCTGCATGCAAACACAACGGACCAATAATATTCGCAAACCAGTAGGACAGAATCTGTCACATGGCAAACACAGTCTCAACTATAACTTGGAATCATCCTACCCCAAGGAACAGATTGAGTGGGTGTTTACTACATCTCTAACTTTAATGGCATTAATTGTATTGCTGGAAATGGTGGCGTATTGTATTTAACAGACAATGTATCATTAGGAATGATCACTGTTAATTTGGCTTAAGGCTCCATGTTTCGATCAACATAGGTTTACATTTTGCAGAGTTATCATCAACGATTTATGCATCATAGCTACATCATAAACACAATTACTGCCATATAATATTCTTCTAGGGGTCATACCTCTTATTGTATAACATTGCGAAAGCATAACAGGTCATTCTTCTTTGACAAGCTCTCATCATCACAGCGTTCTCTGTGGAATACATCCCGTTCGACGGCCCTTATTCAAACACATGATGATTGATAATAGCTGCAATATTGTGAAATTTAACTGCATATTTTAATACATTTTAGCTGGCGGATGGAATAACGGTTTGCAACTGCCATAAAGATGTATTGGACAAATAGTTTACTGAGGGTTTATCCCCAAAGACAGCCGAACCATACATTATTGTTCCTAAGTGATAAACATCTGTAACATAACAGATATCTCGCAGCCAATAAATATTCATGCCACAAAGCTTTAATCAAACATTAATACTACCCACTAGCTTTCCGGTGCCACGACATGTTATATATAACAAACTAACTTTGCCAGACATTCCATAAGGGTAATACTTAATGAGGAATAATTTCTTAGATGATACAAAAAAAGAATATGATGAATGAAATTACATGCCAACTCCTGTAGGAGATGTGATATGTGTCAAAATATATCTGCTGACCTGCTACAGTAGACCCTGGACTCTGCGAGTGTAAAAAGCTAAGCCGAGATTGTACAAATATAATATGTTTTACATATCGGTATCAGGACCTAATTGCCCCTGGCACAAGTTTAGTCAAGCTCTAGAAAAATGTTCCGGCAGTAATTTTTAACACTCTTGCTCCATCAGGCGAACAGTCCTGACGGAAATCTTGCGATCAATAAAGCAGTGACATTAACTACTGTTGATCCTAATCTACACATTGTAGAAGACATTTCTTGCATTACTTCTGTTGGAGCATGTGATTGCTGATAGTGTTCTCTCACTAAGTTCAGTGGGATCTAAGATTGCTAATAATGCTAAAATATTTGATTGCATGATATAAAAGGAATTTTACGTCTGCTCTACTTACATGAAATGAAATAAAGTGGGCTCATATATTCAAGTTGGTGGTTAGGGGTGGTGGTGCCGTATATCTGACAGCATATATATTGCGCAAGGCATCATTATTGGTTTGCTGAACATCGAGGGCCATTAATGTTAATGCGGTGATTTATTGTTGTCATGGTCCAAGTAACACATAAACGACGTCTACTAAGGCACACTTGATGAGCATCCAAACGATCGAACATTTTGGTTTAATCAGGAGAATATTGTGATTAATTGAGCAAATCCTTCATACTAGCCAATAGTTGTAGATTACTAGATGACATTCGACTGAAAGATAAGTGGTGATTGCAAAGGTGCCTTCGCCTAGTATATCATGTCTGTTAACGTGGGACCGAGTAAAAATAGAAGTGAGTGAAACCTGACGCAAGTGAGCGATCTAACACTCGATAAAGTAACTGATCTGGATCGGCTAATTGGTCGACATTGACCAGTCTTGGTATGTCGATGCTGGGAATATTGACTTATGGACGGTTAGCAGTACAAAATTTTCCCGTCATTAGATTGTAAATCTTACACTGTATTCAACTACGAGTAAACGGGTAACACCAAAGGGCGCAGGGTGGAATGTCGTACTTGGGGATTGAGCTTATAAAAACCACAATTAATGACCCAACTTGACCGATGGACTTTACGCAGCGACTACCCAACAATTGCATTTGGGTTTTAGCACGATGGTGACGACGGCTAGCTGTGGATAACATGTATATTGAACCCAGCTTCAATATAAACCTCTCAAAATTCCATTAAAGCAGTAATCACGGTTCACACATGGGTAATGACTACACAGGTGAAACAAAATACGTGGAATGACAACGCTATTGGCTGCGCTCTGAAAATGCGGCATAAAATTAAAAATGCATACTATCCTTTATTCAATACATGTGGCTGCAGCGAGACACCTGTTCACAATGCCGTTTATTTACAATAATTGTACCAGTATAGTTGTCAGTATAACTAGAGATGGAAGGTATGGAATTATACATCAGTTAGCTGGCAAGACTAACGCTATCAGCGACCAGCAAGTGACGATTACTGTAGTGACACCTACCATACTTAGCTTGACAAAGAGAGGAAGCTAATTGAGTAACTACCCGATGGATCATTAGCATATGCGCTATATGAAGGTGATTTGATTATGATAATTCAGTGTGGGGCATATCGACTGCAGTTACGATGCATGGCAGCTAGCAGCAGTCACTCTCATCCTTTGACAGTGCTACGTATGAACATACATAGCTGCCTCTGACTAACACAACAAGGATGAGGAGAATATGAATATGTCATAGCGAGGCGAAGAGGGTCAGGACTAGGTGGGCTACATGATCAGTCTAGACATTCAGTTGTCACCTCAAATTACAAATAATAGCCGCTTATAACGAGAGGCGGCTCGGGTGTTCTTTATGGTGTGATTTGTCGCTCGTCGTGAAGTTATATGGTTCTGCCTTGGTGAAACGATGTTGAGTGGCACAGTGAGGTCCTCTCAATGATGTGCTATGGTTAAGCCATGCCAATTATGTGCTATGGTGGAAGCCTAGATTCATATATATCATGGCTCAGTATAGATGCGTCAGTACATACGTGTTGTGATGAAGCCCTGTGCATGTGTGTTGTAGTGAAGCCCACATGACGTGTTGCGGTGACACCTTACATAATGTGTTGTGATGAAGCCCTGTACATGATGTGTTGCGATGAAGCCCTGTTGGTGATGTGTGATGAAGCCTCTGTACATGAGGTGATGTGGTGAAGCCCTGTACGTGATGTGTTGTGAAAATGCCCTGTACATGATTTGTTGTGATGAAGCCCTGTAGGTGATCCGTGTACTAAAGCCCTGTACGTGGTGTGCTGTGATGAAGTCCTGTACATGAGGTGTTGTGGTGAAGCCCTGTACGTGATGTCGTAAGTTGCAGCCATGTCCAAGATGTGGGACAATGACACAATGGTACGATGAAGCAATGCCCGAGTTGATGACCGTGTGAGATCATCATAAATGCGATTGGGTGAGGCCATGTATGGTGAACCGATATCTGAGATACTGAGTGTTAAGGCCATGAAGACTATGTGGATTGATACGTCCATGTCAGTGGTGTGATTGGGTTAGATCATGCCAAGGGGGTGATATGGTGAGGTCATGTTAATTATGTTTTATGGGGATACCACGTCAACTACGTGGTGTAGTGAGACCATGTTAATGATACTGTATAAGAGGATATGTCTACGATATGGTATGATGCCAATATGTCACTGATATGGTGAGTTCAACTGTAAGTACTTGTTACTGTCGCTGCGGTTTTCACACCTCGGCGGCCTTGATTCTGTAGGTACTGTGTTTACACTGAAGCAGTAACTGGCTACTTAGCTCAAGCTCTCAATATTTTGCTAACAAGGGTTTTTCATTGGGTGTATAAGCGTTTCAAGAAATGAACGAAAGATAAATGACTGAACGCCTGGTGCGAAAGTTGAGTGCAGCCTTGAGTTCCGATTACGGAGAGGCGGTATGGACATATAGTGCCAAGTGGATGGATGAGGACACTGTGATATTGACGGGGAGCGAAATGCTGACCTCTCGTGTATTATTATTATTATTGTAGCGCAGTATAATTCGCTGACTAGGAATTGATGTCAAAACAATATATCCAGGTTAGTAGCAGCTTTTCAGTGATGCTGCTGTTATGGCGGGGAATCTCAATGACGATCCTCTTCCATCAATCAATTTTCACGCATAGCTATCGCAGCATCATTTATGATTCATAATAGCCCATTGTTATATCGATAACAAGAGACGTCATTACTTATCACCAATGCCAGCCACACACTTGCTCACAAAAATTTCCTAGTCTCGTCCCATACAGACTTCCGTCTTGTCTTGGTTTCTATGAAGGCATTACCCGACGCACACGTCTCAGCATGCGCATTTACGTCCAGGAAGTACATCGGATTTATACTGTGATAAGAGTATTTATCATGTCTGTATGATATATCTGGCAACTAAACCTTACCTCCATTCATGCCGATGAGCAGTGACACGGCACCCTGTGGTCGACGTATTGCATAGTAGGCGCTCAGCTTGCAGGCATATACCAGGCACGCAATGCTCTGCTGATACTGAATATAGGTGTATTCTAGTTTTCCTAGAATACGTGGGGCGTATTAAAACAGGCCAACGCTCCATGACAATCGAGTCTTCTGTCGCGCAATTAACAGAGGCAGCATGATATTTTTCAGAGGAGGCATCACAGCCTGAACAAGTAAAAGGGACGAAAAGTACAAAGAGGACAGAGGGGATATCATGCTCCATAATTTGACTTTTGATTATCGGGAGACAATTATGTCGAAGGTAAATCTCGAAAAGTTCCTCGTAAAAAATCCTCCAACCCTGCTGATATGATGATATATAAAGAATAAGCCCGGCTGACATAAGCTATTGACGCCAGGCACTCACTCAACATCTTAAATCTGCTTTCTTGTATGACTACAGAAGAAGGAATCAATCTTGTGACGCGACAGCCTTGGAGCTGACATGCACCGAGCAAGCCCCCTTTCAAATAACATGATCCCATGTCTGCAATAACATCGAGCGGTGCTCCGTTCGAATAGCAACGACACAAAACAAAGCTGGGGTAAGTAAATTTCCGTCAGTAAGTTTATCAATGACAATTATTCGAGACAGGAGTATCTACCGAAATTGGCCATCCCCAATCTACTACAACGGCCCTTCATGCCGTTTTATATTGGTCATAAAATGAAGTTGGCTACTCCGTTTTTATTACATCAATACAAGTGGATGTTCTACAAAGAATTAATCCCATATAGACGGGTTAACAAGGCCACCAACGTAGTGTTTGCTGTTATTAGAAAGACAGCCACGTAAGTAAACATTTTCCGTGCCTCGTCTTAAAGTAGCCGACCCCCTGCGGTATGTTCCTTGTCTTGATATACTGCTAATAACATACATACCTTATATTAACACCACCTATCCAATGTGGGGTAATTATTCTAGGTTAAAATCATCATTCTTACAACATTTAAAGAGGCAGTGACCAATGTTGCCGAGAAATGAACTGCAAATCAACACGACCGTTGCTTCGCTGGCTGTGTGATCTCGGGATGCTTAATTGGGATAAGTGATTATGACGTCAGTGAAAAGGTTACTGTTGATGCACATCGCTACACCTATGCGCGATTACCTTGAGGAAAAACAGCAAAATAAACACGCAGGGCATTAACTCTAGCCAAGTCGGTATCTGATTCTAGAAACTTCGCTCTCTCTTCGTTATTATCAGTGGCAATGAGAGAAACCCTTGTGAGAACGCATACCTTTTTTAAAGACGAAGCTGTAATATTTAGACAGGCAATGAATACGCTCATAGCTCACATATTCGACATCAGTCGAAGTGTTTAAAAACCTGCAGTTGTTATGCGTATCTCATTACCTATTGGCTTACTGCCGGCCATGACAGAAGTACATACAGCCAATCCTGCAATTGCCATTGACGCCTGCAAAATACGCCTGTAAGAATTATGATGCGTCGATTTGTTTGCAAGCTATAAAATAACATTTATTTCAGCCTACCGTCTGATTATCCCACTTTTTGCACTGCACAGTGTTTGAAGAGAGCGGGTTCAACAAACACAAAACCTGTGCACAATGTTAGGGGTTAATCACTATGTGGTAATAACATATCGTCCCACGAATACCGCATGATGTGTTTAGGAGAGAGATGCTGTAAATTGTGTGCCTGATATATTATGCTTCATTCCAAAGATGAATAATTTGGCCCTAGGGTTGGATACAGCCAGGAGAGTAAACAGGTATGGTGTAGTGTTGCCGTTCACATTACCTTACTTGAACGTGATCCAACCATCACTGTACCAATACTGTCAATTTGTTAAAGACAACAAATAAGTTCTCGGCATGGAGCATTATTGCCTGACATTCCTGTTGTTAAGAATTCTGACGGCATATTCATCAACAGGAAACATAGTTAATAAGAGAAGCTATGACACAATCGACGCCGTGCATTGACATGACGTCCCATGAAGAAGATGAAAGCTCCTGTGTGCTTTTCTGTCGCCATTCAACTTAAGTGACAACAACGCCCATTATCAACTAACTTTTCACATTTCAGCAGTATACACAGCTTACATTAGCAGCTGCGGTATTGTTAAATGTAGCATTAGTTGGTGAATCAGCTGTATCTAGACATTGGGGTTGCTTACGCGCGGTACGTTTCCCGGATGCATAGCCACGATAAGTGGTATTTTATCAACTACAACGTTATATAATGCTCATCTTTCATCTTTCAAACAGCCAGCCGCAATAATTACTTGTTGTACTCCTACCCCGATTGTGTGCAGACATAATGGATCGGGTGTTCCATTTTTCGATCCATTTCAGTTTACATTTTACGACTTTCTCCCCTACAGATTCGCAAACCATAGCCACTTCATCAGAACCCATTTACCACGGTATCAAGTACTTTCAGTGTCGTAACTCAAATGCCGTTTATAATATAACACTACGGAAGTATAACAGCTCATTTTCGTTGGACCTGCCTTTATTACTTCAACGTTCTTTGTAGACTACATACTGACCAACGCCACTCGTTCATACACACGATTATTATTAATAGCTGTCACCCTCAATTAACATCTCATCACAGCAATAACAACAAATATACTACATCGCAATAGTAAACAGAATAGAGCACCGTTTGACTGCCGTTAAACGTACATTTTAAGTGGCCCGATAGAAAAGTGGTTTGGAACAACCATCTTCATGCCAATTAGATACTAATGTAATTTAAAAAGACTTTAAAAGTCGTTAGTTTACTCCTCGTAGTAGCTGAAACATACATGTTTGATTTTTAGTGATAAACAGCTACTCCATTATCAATTCTCGCAGCCAAGGCAAGTTAGTGTAGGCTTTAGCACAGCATACCATCAATACACACCTGCACAAATGCGTTATTGTTTGAAACTTCTTCTTCAGTAATTGTCTAATAAGCGTGTCCAATGCATAATGTTCCTATTTCTCAGGTTTTGTAAGGATTCAGACAAGCACAGTACTTACAACACACACGCTTCAGAAAGCTCAAGAACTAAACCAGCAGAAGACAATAAAATGGAAAGAAGACATTAACGCGATCAAAATGAACAGTTTCATACCGCTGGTGATCACGCAATTGTAGGATTATATTAACTACAGAATTATTCAGCCATGCACATAGTGATTTATTCCCTAGGTGGGCTCGTGTCAGAATATTCATTTTCGGTAGCACATAATTCTTACTTAAAACTGACCGGTACCAAAGGTTTCGTTGAGTGATATGTGTTACCTCTTCACATTACTATTTATAAGCTCAACAATAGGAACATACTTTATATCATCGCCAACATATGGAAATCGACATATGTTGATCGTGACGTTCAGTCGATCACTAGCCAGGTAAACAGACCTAATGGTCTCGCTAGTGCAAAAGCTATGTGCAGAAGCTGACTAAACCAACCTTGACATGATTTCGTGTTGCTAATACCACCCATATTTTAACAATCAAATTAATTATAGAATACGCAGCCAATGACAATGATATATTAGTAGAAGCACAATGTACATCATATTTTGTCACGAAACTAATTTCAACGCAAGCGAAGTTCATGTTTGTATGATTCTAAAGTGTCCTGCTATCGAATTACACCAGGAAAGCTACATGTCGCATTGTTCACTTTCCAGTTTCCAATTTACGTGCAAATGCTTCATACAACTGAATACTACTTCAACGGTTTCAGATTTGAAAGAAAATAGCAAAATAAACCGCCCATTTTATCCTCATTACGCTACCACTGAATGTTTCCATTGATAGATGATTTATTGTTTCATGAATGGTTTCAATCACAAACCACTGTAACTGTACATTCACCTCACGGAACGCTTAATTGGGTTAAATAATTAATTGGTCAGTGATGCGGATACTCTTCGTGTGCATCATTTCACCTGTGGGCGATATTGTTAAGGATACGCTACACCATTAACAATTCTCGCAGCCAATAAATATTCATGAAGAGAACACCGAGCAGACTAAAACATCAATGCAATCCACCGACATTCATGTGACACGGTATGTTACTTATACCATGATTACTCAGCCAAACATTTCCTAAAGGGAATACAAAACACGAAATGATTCATTCAATGATGCAAACAATGACAGGTGATAGATTTCCCTTGCCACCAACTTTAGGTACAAAATAGGATGAAAGGGGTGTTTATTGGACAGTAATGAACTTTATGAGGTCATAGTGGTTGATACATTGGCACAAACCGCATTGGCTTTATTGAGTGCTCGTAGATGAAAAGTTAATATGAATTGCGTCAATAAGGCTAATCCCGTGTAAGCTAAGGCGGAGGATGTAAATAGGTGATGTTTAATGTAAGTTGATAAGCAGCAAAGACGTTCTACGTGTTGAATGTGGATGTTTGTGTGGCCCGATAACTTATGCACCGTCCAGCATCCAATCAAACGATTGAATCGTAGTCTATTGTGTATGCCCGCAATTCAAGTTTGTCACACACACTTAGCGATTGAGACTCACTTTGGTAACGGCAGCGTCCACGTCAAGCAAGGAAATGATGTCATCTGAATTACAAAAGCAGAATAGTTACTAAAAACAAATAAAGTATTGGTCACAGCACACAGTGAAAGTAATAAGGCACTACACATATCATTACCAGATGATTAACGGCGCTTGCTCCACGGTATGATGGTGGGTGTCGCCATAAATACATACCTGTATAGGTGCGTTATCTATGAAGCGATCCCTTCTTCTTCAGTGATTGTTGGATGAGCGGGTCCCGTGTACAATGCGATTGTCGATGAAGATTGTAATAGCTGCCATTTTGGGAGGTTTTGGGAGGATTCATCGTTGCGCAGTACTGTTCTTAACCAAAATACGCTTTAGACCGTCCAATATCTTCTCTTCAAACCACGAAAAGACAACATAATTGATCGACGACTTTAAGGCGATTAAATATGCAACCGCAAACTATTGGTTATATGTATCTGTTGATGATATGGGGGGAGGGGGGCAGGGTGCGCTGCCTGGGACAGTTCGTTATGGTAAGAGTAGTTAAATATCATGTTATGAGTAAAGTGAATTAATGCTGGCCATGAGGAACTAATCGCGTCCGCCATTTTAATTCTGTGGACTGTTCCACCAAACTCACAGCAAATCCTGAGACTGAAGATTCTTCGTTGCGGGTAAGACCGCTTTGTGTCCGTCTTAGTACAAGCCACAATCGATGTTTCCACAACAAAGGGAAAGAAAATAAACAGCAAGGACGAATTGTTGATTGAACACATGTCGGACGTAAGGGGGCTGTGTATGACAGCGCACCAAGATAGACATAAATAAAGGCAAAATGTCGTGTCTATTAGACCATGTGGCAACCATAATAATGTTGCAAAAGGGTGCATTTTGGTAACATTTAAGATAATCAAAAGTAATGCATGGTGGTAGCTATGTCCCATGAGAGATGTAATTAAAATTTCTCTGCTGACCTAGCAGGCGTGTCGCAGCAAGTTCTATACAGTGTGTGTGTGTGTGTGTGTGTGTGTGTGTGTGTGTGTGTGTGTGTGTGTGTGTGTGTGTGTGTGTGTGTGTGTGTGTGTGTGTGTGTGTGTGTGTGTGTGTGTGTGTGTGTGTGTGTGTGTGTGTGTGTGTGTGTGTGTGTGTGTGTGTGTGTGTGTGTGTGTGTGTGTGTGTCTTAAGCTAAACTGAATTAGTTCAAATGCAGCCTGTCTAGATATTGGCTTAAGGGCCCAATTACTCCTGGCACCAATACAGTCGAGCTCGAGATCAATGTTCATCTTGAGATCAATAAAAACGGTGCCAATAACCACAGAAGTTGTATTGGTGCTTCCTTATTATAACATCTTTGAAGATATGTTATGCAGTACTTCGGCAGGAGCAGATTACTGCTGCTAGTGCTCACTCACCAAGCACAGTTGGAACAAAACGGGTAATGATGCTAAAATCGGCGACAGTATGACATAATAGCGACGCGGGTTCCTGCTGTGTTCAGTCTCCCTGTGGCCATCGTGATGACCAAATGATCCATGCTTTAAAGTTTGATGGCTCTAATTGGTAAAGATATGGTACGCTAAATGTTAGCATAAATACATGTTAATCGTCTCTGCAGCAACTCGTTGGAGGTACGTAAATTGGTTCTTTAATCCGTCACAATAATTGCCTAGGTAAGTAGCCTCAGCGATACAATGTCTAACGCTTTTTGACTCGCACTTAAGTATATTGGTGAAACAAAGTCCAAAAGACAGTGTACACATAAACAGTCTTATGTATTGCGGTACAGCCTGAATCATCAGAATAGGCAATCGTGGGGGTTTTTATGTAAAAATGAAGCAGCGCAATAGCAATGTTAATGGAAGCTCATGTTAATTGAGCAACACTTATGGCAAGCAGTCAAAAATTATTGGAAACATCCACACGACGGCTCTCTGTAATCTGGGCAAAGGTGAAAGCACACAAGGTGCTAGTCTGCCTAAATAACCGTCCTACCGTTATACGGAAAAACGTCTGCTGGGAGATAAATTTGTCTGTGTTTATAGAAGACATAACTGTTGTCAAGATGTATTGGATAGATCCAGACGACGGCTCTCTATTATCTGGGCAAAGGTGAATGCTTACGAGGTACTAGTCTGCCTAAATAGCTATCCTACTGTTACACGTTAGAACATCGCCGGGCGATAACTTTTTCTGCGTTTGTATAAGACATAACTGTTGTATTTCGGGCAAGGCGGCAACACCAATAGCATTACCGACTAATCGATTGGACAAAGTTTGAGTGGGAACACTGCTCAGTTCTTGTTAAATTCATAAGCGTATTAAATGACAAATATGTCTAATTGTACCTAAGACAGAGTATCTATAGATCTAGGCATCATTGTTTGTACTCGACATCGACAGATAATGATGTAAACGAGTTGTTATATTGTCGCCATATTAATTTATGCATCCACCATAGAGTACGTGCATCAATCCGTGGAGCGCGGAGCAGTCGAAGAGGGTCCTGGTTGCATTGTGGAACTTTTCTGTGCCTACCTACAACGCGTCCTTTCTCTCTTGATATCCATAACGGATCAATAGAAGTGACTCAATGTCCACATGATTACACAATGACTTATGCACGGCGTCTGCAATGGTTCCCTGAATAAGCTTTCACGAACTTATAGATGACTTCCCTACTTCTTATTTGATTTAGCTTTGTTGGAAAAATAACGTGACGCAATGTAAATCATAAATGCGGTAACAATTCTAAATATAGACGTCCATTCCGAAATAAATATTGAGCCTCGAGACATACGAATGCCCAAATGATAAACAATACATGGCTTGGAATTAAGAGCTGCTGCTGTGAGCGATTTGGTAGCTGCTCTGATGGAATAACATTTGAGCGATCTTGATCACAATCGTGCGATTATTGAGCGGGAAGTGGCGTGGCATACTACTTTATCTGAATGTCAGATCATCTACATTTGGTCTCGGGACATATTCTCCATTTCAGCAATAGCAAAGGTCTAATGATAACGTCAATCACCGCATGAGATTGATGAGTGTTTATGACGGCTTCATTATAGATATTGTTTATGCACATTACTGCACCTAGACTCGCATTGGTTCACTGATGACCAAGACAGACGGACGTTCCACCAATCTTCATGAACGAGAGCAGCTCCGAGAAATACAAAAGCTGTGCATTAGTTGAAGGGTCATTCTGTGTGTGGCAGCCAGCTCTAAACAGTATGCTGGATATATTGGTCTTCATTCCACTGATGCATAATTCAGCTCGAGAATTGGATGTTGCATAAAACGCTAACACACGGCCAAAAAACACAGTGTCACGTTGCATAACCTAACGTGAACGTAATTCAACCATCACTGGACCAACATTGTTAATTTGCGAAAGACGACAAACAAGTTGTCAGCATGAAGCATTATTGCCTGAACGGAGAGGAAACATAGGGTTGAGGAGTCTGACAACATGTTCATAAACAGGAAACACAGCTAATTAGAGAAGCTATGACATCAATCATGCTGTGCTGTGATGTAAATGGACACCCACGACGAGGATGTCAGCTCTTATGCGCTTTCTTATCGACTTGGAATACATAAACAATGAAACAGTGACAACAACGCCCAATATCAACAGACCATTTACATAACAGCAGTATACGCAGTTTACATTAGTAGCTGTGGCATAATTAATAGTAGCAATTGTACATGAAACAGCTGGGTCTTGAAATTTACCTTTCTTAAGATCTTACGTAATTGAAGAGCAGTTGGTGAATACATTCCATATCAGATCCGTCTGTTACCAGAATGCATAGCCACGACACGTTGTATTTTATCCATTACAATGTTATATACTGCTCATCGTTTTTACTTACCAGTTTTGAATTAACCAGTCTTACTAGTCAATTTGGCAAACAAGTGTGTATGTAAGGCTGACCATTAATATGAAACTTTTGGATATTTCTGATCACTTTATGCCGCTGGCGCAGAACCATAGGCGTCCGTTGAATTAAGGGACCCATATAACAGTTCCGAGTCATCAGATTCAGGCAGTGTTGAAGAGTAAAAAATTAATTCAATTCAAAATCAGCATTAAAGTACCCCGTTTGTTTGGTCTAGAAAAATATGAAAAAGTAAATTCTTCGGGCACGTACATTGACTCTACAATGGTATCTTTACCAAATAAATGATCCATTTCCTCATAAGAAAACACGGCTTCTGTCTTTGTGTAACGTGAGCGTAGCTCATATTTGGTTAGTCACGCCAGACCACGCGATTTCTTACCGGGTACAGACAACTAACTAACCGGCTATAATTGCGTTTGAACTCGAATAATCTTTAAGGTATATGTTTACATAGAAGATAAAAGTCATCACCCAGTTGGCGTTCCAAATTTCACATCGAAGTCAAGCTAAAAGTACCAAAACACAAAAACAAACATCCAATCAAAAACTCCAAACTCCAAACAGAGAACTGGGGAATCCAGGCATGTGTGAAGCATGTGTGAACTCCCTGAGGTAAAAAACGCCAACGATATTCAGGCCCTACCGCGAGCTCGCTCAATTGATATAGATGTGCAGATGAAATTGGTCGAATATCGCATGAACCATGACCTAAGCAAAGAGTACGTGGTTCCGTTGAGCATATGAATTTTATGTCTGCTCTGTAAACATGAAATTAACTGTAAAGGGCTCACACGTTGATGCAACAACACAAAACCTCCTCGACAGCAACTCGTTGGATGAACGTTAATTGATACTGTAATTCTTCACAATAAGTGCCAGGGTGAGTCTCCTCAGCGGAACATCAGAGAAACCCATCAGAGCATAGTTATACCACTGTATATAACAGATGAAGCAGCGCTGGATGCAATGTCGCGGATAGAATAGGCTCACAGTGATTCAGCCGCACTAAACGCAGTAATGATTTATGGGTAACATCAAGATGACGGCTCTTCTATACTCTAGGCAAGGGTCAATGCCAATCTGCACCAGACACACGAGGTGGTAGTCTGCCTAGATTGCACTCTACCTGTTCACGGTAACACGTTATTTGCATTTGTATAATGCATCATTGTTGTATTTCTGACAAGGCGGCAACACCATGCAACATTCAGAGGACTGATCGATTGCCCGATGTATGGTGGTGGTAGTTGGGGGGGGGGGGGGGGGGGGGGGGGAGATAGGTTGACTGTACCTATGACAGTATATGCATTGAGCTAGGTATTATTGTTAGTTCATCCAACATCGACAGCCAATAATGGAAATTAGTTGTTTTATTGTTATATTATTATATGTATCATACTTGGAGTAGATGCATCCTACCGTGGCGCCGAACCCTTGGTGGGAACCCTACTTGCATATTGGATAAGTTATGTATCTGACTAGAACTCCCATCTTTTTCCCCACAACTTATTAACTGACTCGCTGTCCAAGAGGCAAAGCAATAACACATGAGCGTCCACAAAGACTCCCGCAATGAGCTTTGTTAGCTGTGTTTGACAAATAACGTGACAAATTGGAATTATGAATGAGGTAACAATGTAGTGGCGGTCGACAAAATCGAAAAGTTTTCTGGGAACAGAACAGGTGTGACAACAACAGTACTGGGAATTGTACATTAGCATGTCGGCTACTACATAAAGATTAAGCATCAAACACATTCCGTTCAGACGTGGGATAACCAGAAACCACCTTTGCATTGGCATAAAGAGCACCTGCTGCTGGGACACATATGTAAATTATTCCAACAGCTGCTAGTCCAATGTTATGAATGGTTTTATGTTTTCAATGTGCAGCAATGACATAAATGACCTTACGGGCAAAAATGCACACCGTTGTTTTGGAGATGTGTGATACAATTGCGAACGATCAGTCCTGACGGAAAACTTAAAATAGGTGGGTAGGGGGCGGGGTAAACCTGATCGGCTCTTTGTCGTAAATCGATTGTTAATTCGTTTGTTTGTCTAACATCGACATCGACGGCCAATAACGGTAATGAGGTGTTGTCATGTAAATTTATGCATCGGGTCTGAAGTAGATGCATCCATCCTTGGCATATCGATCACTAGATGGGGCACCAGCTTGCAGTGTGCATAAGTTAGGTGTATGCCGAAGAGACTTCCCCTGAATAACATATCAATACAATTGACTCATGGTCTAAGCAACAAGGCAATGACACGGGTTAGCCGTCTACAAAGGCAACCTTAATGAGCCCAAAACGATCGAACATTTTTGTTTAATCAGGTTAATATTATAATTAATTAACTAAATTGTTCATTCGAGCAAATAGTCTGTTTGTAGCTTGCTAGATGGCAGTCGACTGGAAGACAAGTGGTGAATGTAAAGGTGCCTTAGTCTGGTGTATTAAGTCTATTAACTCGGGACCGATTAGAAATAGAAGCGCGTGAAACTGACGCAAGTGAGCGATCTAACACACGATTAAGTACCTGATATTGATCAGCTAACTGGTCGACATCGACCAGTCTTGATATGTTGATGCTGGGAATATTGACTTGGGACGGTAAGCAGTACAAAGGTTTCCCGTCATCAGAAAGTAAATCTTACATTGTATTCAACTATGAAATGTTGACAGAAAGTCCTAACTGACAAACGAGTAGCACCAAAGGGCGCATGGTAGAATGTCGTACTTGGGGATTAAGCTTGTGAAAACCACAATTAACGACTCAACTTGACCGATGGACTTTACGCCAAGACTACCAAACAATTGCAGTTGGGTTTTAGCGCGGTGATGACGACGGCTAGCTGTTGATTACATGAATATTTATCCATGGGTCAATATAAACGTCGTCCAATTCAATTAAAGCAGTGATCACGCGACTCCACAGGTATAACAACATACGTGGAGTGGCAACATCATTGGCTGCACTCAGAAAATGCATCCCAAAATGTAAAATGCATATCATACCGTATTCAATACATGTGGCTGCAGCGAAGCACCAATTCACAATGCCGTTTATTTCAAATAATTGTTCTCGTATTGTGGTCAGTATAACTAGCAACATTGAAAGGGGCGGCATAGCATTTGTCATCGGCAGGCTGGAAAGACAAACGCCATGAGCGACCATCAAGTGAGGATTCTTGTATTGACACCAACCTTACTTAGCTTGACAAAGGAAGAAAGCTAATTGTGAAGCTACCCGATGGATCAGATTGATTAGCATATGCGATAGATCATGGCCAACGCTCTATGACAATCTAGCCTTCTGCCGCACAATAAACAGAGGCATTATTCGGTAAGGGCATCAAGGCCGGATCAAGTAAAAAGAAACGCAAACGTACGAAGAGGATAGAATGGATATCACGCTCCATAATTTGACTTTAATTTTCGGTAGGCAATTATGTCGAAGTTAAAGCTGGACCTCGTAAAATCCTACACCCGTGCTGATATGATGATATATTAAGAATAAGCCCGGGTATAGAAGCTATTGACGCCTGGCAATCGTCATCTTTAATCTGCTTCCGTGTATGACTACGTAGGTAGGAATCAGTCTTTTGACGTGACGGCCTTGAAGCTGACATGCGCCGAGCAAGCCCTCTTGCTGATTGGATGATATGTAAAGAATAATCCCGTGTGATGGAAGCTATTGATGCCCGGCAATCAACATCTTCAATCTGCTTCCGTGTATGACTACAGAAGCAGGGATCAGTATTTTGACGTGACGGCCTTAAAGCTGACATGCGCCGGGCAAGCCCTCTTTCAAGTAACATGATCCATTGTCTGCAGTAGCATTGAGCGGTCCTCCGTTAGAATAGCAATGATACATAATGAAGCTGGGGTAAGTCAATTTCCGTCTGCAAGTGCATCAATGGTAAATAATCGAGACATGAGTATCTACCGAAATTGGCCATCCCCAATCGACTACAGTGTCCCTTCCTGCCGTTTTACGTCGGTGATAAAGTGTAGTTGACTACCGAATTTTTAAAACTCGTCTGATAGAGACGGGTTAACAAGGCCATCAACGTAGCGTTTGCCGTTGTTAAAAAGACAGCCACGTTAGTCAACATTCCCCGTACCTCGTCTTAAAGAAGCCAACCCCCTGTGATTCTTTCGGCTCGGTATTTTCCTTGTCCAAAAAAACTGCTAATAACATACATGCCATATATTAACACATGATTGACCCCTTGACATGCGCCAAGCAAGCCCTCTTTCAAGTAACATGATCCATTGTCTGCAAAAGCACTAAGAGGTACTCCGTTCGAATAGCAATAACACATATTTAGCTGGGGTAATTGAATTACCGTCAGTAAGTGTATCAATGGTAGTTATTCGAGTATCTACCGAAATTGGCCATCCCCAATCTACTACAGCGGCCCTTCATGCCGTTTTACGTCGGTCATAACGCGTAGTTAGCTATTATTAGCGTCTGATTCTTCTTCTTTATACACTACCAGTGTTGAAAGAGAACAGGGGTCAATCACAATCTGGTATCAACATATTTTCCCATGAATACCACCTGATGTGTTTAGGAAATAGACGCTGTAAATTGTTTGCCTGATATATTCTGCTTCATTCCAAAGATGCATTATTTGGCCCTTGGGTTGGATATAACAAGGAGGGCCAACATATCGACTCACAAATCAGATATGGTGTAGCGTTGCCGTTTGCATTACCTTACTTAAACGTTATCCAACCATCACTGTACCAACACTGTCAATTTGCGAAAGAGAAAAAACGTTCTCGGCATGGAGCATTATTGCCTGAACGTAAAACATTCCTGTTATTGGGAAGTCTGACGACATATTCATCAACAGGAAATATAGTTTATAAGAGCAGCTATGGCACAAACTAGGCAGTGCAGCGACGTAAATTATCTCCCATAAAGAGGATTTAAGCTTTTATGTGCATTCCTGTCGCCATTCAGCACTTGATGGCACACACAGACAGCGAAACGGTGGCAACATCGCCCATTACTAACTGCATATTCACATTTTAGCAGTAAACGCAGCATCCATAAGCAGATGTGACATTGTTAAATGTAGCATTAGTTTGGGAATCAGCGGTATCTAGACATTAGGGTTGTTTACGCACGGTATGTTTCCAGGATGCATAGCCACGATACATAATATGTTATCAATTACGATGATATATAATGCTCATCTTTCATCTTTCAACCAGCCAACAGCAGGGACGAGACAAACCCTCCAAATTACGCCAGCGTGTAGCTGTATACTTAAGGCACATATGAAAAGGAAAAGTACTGATATGCCAACACAACAGACCCATAATATCGGCAAAGTCTGTACATGAAAATCTTGAAGCTCCTACCATCTTCTACTATTAGTTCTGCGATCAGTTTTACATACTACCCATATTGTGGTCTTCTATACAGCCAAGGTATCATCAACAGGAGGAACCGTTTGCGTCCGCCATTGTTATTATGTGTACGGTTCCACCAAACTAACAGCAAATACTGAGACTGAAGATTCATCGTTGCAGGATTTGGCGCGTTGTGCTCTTCCCAGTACGAGCCGCAATCGATGTCTGTTTCTTTAACAGAGAAAATTAACATTAACAGCAAATACGAATTGATAATTGCACACATGTCTGACGTACGGCGTTCGGTAAGGCAGCGCTACAAGGAAGACATTTTAAATTGGTCTAGATGAAGACAAACAGTCGTGTCTGTTAGAGCAAGGGGCAATCATAATGATGATGCAAAAAGGCGTATTTTGGCGCAATTTAAGATACTACGTTATGCATTGAGGTAGTATTGTCCCATGAGAGATGTCATCCAAATATCTCTGCTGACCTAGCAGGCGTATCACATCAAGTATTATACAGTGCGTGTGCATAAAGCTAAACTGAGTTCGTGCAAATTCAGCCTGTTTAGATATCGGTTTAAGGACCCCATCACTCCTGGCACCAAAATGGTGGAGCTCCAGATCAATGTTCAGGCAGTATTTGATCACGCTCTGGTTCAGGCGATCAGTCCCGCCGAAGATCGTGAGATCAAAAGAACAGTGCGAGTAACTATTGAAGTTGTTTTCGTGCTTTCTTATCTAAACATCTGTGACGATATTTACGCAGTACTTCTGCAGGAGCAGGTCACTGCTGCTAGTATACACTCACCACACTCACCAAACAAGGCTAATAATGCTAAAATCGGCGACATTATGACATAATAGGGACATCGATTCCTGTTGCAGTAAATACATGTTCATTTAGGTATTGACATATCGTTGCCATATACATGGCCGTGAACATTTAGACTGTAGTAATTTCCCAATGTGATGCAGCCTCACGGCGATGTTATAAAGGCAACACATAATTATATATATATATATATATATACCGACAAATGCGACCATCGGGGGACATGCTGCAAAACACGACCGTCGGGGGACTTCTTGTTAATGCGCCGCACGTGAACATTTCTTACATCAAATTGATCCTACGGTGCCCGTGATTATGATTCGGTAATGAAATAGCCTTTTCTATTGACGGTTTCAGATATATATTTTTTGGTGTCCCCCGACGGTCAAGCCAACTATTTTATAGACTGAATCAACATTCGGGAGACTAGGCCCCCAACGGTCGTTTCCCGCCAAAAGTCTCCCAACGGTCGATGCATACAATATAAATATATATAAATATATATATATATATATGTCCGTAGATGTTGCTGTGTTTAGCGTGCAAGTGCTGCGGTGCGCATGGTTTGAAGTGACTCACGATAGCATTGTGACTAACACCACACATAATGAAGCAATCAAATGTCTGGGGGGTAATGGAAGGGTGTGTATGCTACACCAACTTATACGCGCTCGTCTTGATCATATTTATCAATTTATTACACTTTCTCAATTCGCAATTGTAATTTAATAGGTTATATACCAGTCTACGACAATCCCAATTTTTCTGTTTTTCAAATATCCAAGATAATCTTGGTTGGTTTAACCGCACGTTTCATTGAGTCGGACATGAATGGAACTATTGTCCTTGTCCGCCCAGACCATAATTACCGTGACTACGCAAATTCTTATGATCTAATGTGTGTTCGCTTAATGGATGTATACACGATGCATCAGAAGTGGGAGAGTAGAAGAAAGAGGAGAGGGTGGGGAGGACATAAGAAGAAGCGTTAACTTGTTAATGGATAACAATGTTTATTAAGGGGTTGACGGGATAAGTATTGTCTAAGGCGTGACTCATAGCGTGAGTGACTGATAGGCACTACTGATGAGGGAACGAGATATATCGCTGGTAGCAGTCGGAACAACAGCTACCGTGATGCTGAAGCAGGTCGGGAAGACCGCCTGCACGATTACCCAGAGAGCGGCCGCCTTTACGGAGGCTATGACCTAAATGAGGGTCTGATCCAACCCGAGTAAGGCGGGTAATCAACGTGCCGTGGGTGAGTGTGATGAGGCGGCCGTGCACTGGTTCAAAGAAAGGGAAATATATTCCCTTTTTCCCAAACCAACTTCAACCCTCGTCGACATTTGTTGCGTGAAAATATTCGTCGCACTTAAGCCGGACAGAGCCTCATTTACAACACACAAAGACTCTTCAAGATCGTGACTCATCTCTCACAATCATCATAGCTTCCATCCCTCACATTATGCACCCTGTACGCACATATGATCATATGCTCCGCCTTGTTCCCGCTCCCGTATCACCTCCTGTCTTCGTTGAACCCGTTCATCTTCTTCTACTAACCACAAATCTCGCAACAAACGCTGTAGGTATGGTGATCTGGAACGACCCGCGTTCAAAGCGTGTAATGCAGCCTTTTTGACGCTCCAATAAAGGCCCCCCGTTGTGGGATAATTGCCTCAGAGACATGAAAAGGGCGCGCGAGGAAGGTAACGGAGGAACCGCCAGCGTGCGAGAAACACGAGGGAGGAAGTCTGTAACTCCCCTCTTTGGTTGTGAGTGTCAGTCTCTAACTACCATTGACTGCATGCAAGTGTGACCGCCCTTATTGATAAGATTTAATGCATTGCGTAGTATCAACCATTATCGCATTCACCCTACTCTCAGCCAATCAGAGCTCAAGAAAAAGCTCGGTCTTTTTCCCATATCGCCTCAAACGCACAGTTTGCCATGCGATAACCGCTACCTGTCGATATATAACCAAGAAACAACTTCATTTGAGAAGGTCCCTCACAGAGCACTGCTGCTCTAACATTGCAACACTACGGAGGTTCTTACTATCACGCACACCTTGCAAGTCTTATAGCGAAGGTTTTCTGGTAGCGTATGGCTCATCCGGAAGTCACGGTATCATCCCATCTCCCCGAAATCATGCTGAGGCGCGAAATTCTAACACCTGCCGAGCCGTGTCTACTGCGCTTCAGTGTTGCTAGTATCAAACAACGACCAAGTCGGCGGAGCTCTGAACACAGCAAACTATCGAAGCATATTCTAATCAAATAAACAAACAAGTATAGAAACAAAAGTATTTAACTGATCATCACTAAAACGCAGGCAGCTGAGGCCGAACGGGGAATTAAGATCCACCTCTAATATTTACAGGTCCCAGGCAGATACCTTACATAACATAGGTTCACGCTAATTAACATTATTAGGAGACAGCGTCGTGCTTGATTATCGCGTGTAGGTGCCATCGCGATAAGTATGTTATCACATGGTCACGCGGATGATATGGGGAAAGACACTCGGACGCTCCGCGTCCTCGTGTTCTTTCCGCATATCACCCACGTGACCATGCGATAACCAACACTAATCAGCGTCGTCCACATGTGTACACATATTACATCAAATGTAATTCATATCATAATAAGCGTCGTCAGCCAGTGTGGAATCCCCCCGTCCCTCAAATACCAAACCTCGTCACTCATGTAGACAATTTTATTATTACCGAATGTGCTCTAAATTAGTTCCCTGACCATGCGTCGCCAATAAATATCAATTCCCCAGATCCAACTCGAGTATCTGACCATACTTATAGGCAAGCCCCTTTGTAGCAGCTGAGCCCCAATCAGAAACTTCCATGCTTGCTGGCGACGCCACACTTATATATATACATCCGCATTACTAAATGTTAAAAGACACTCTTAATTCGGGCAGCTAAATAGTCATGATGTTACGGAACAAGTTGGAAGGCCGAATTCGTACGACGGTAAGAAGAGATCGGAAGTCCGCCTCATCTCAAACCTTTTATATATCACAATATCTATGTTGACAGTTGGATTTATAGGATACTGAATCCTTATCCCTACCTGCTTAAAGAAAAAATAAACTCATCCTGCCGCCACATCCCAACAAAGACCAGTCTCTCTCACCAATCCTTATCAGCAGGATTTCTACCGCGTCATAATCTATATAGACAGATGGATTTATGAGATACGGAATCCTTATCCCTACCTGCTTAAAGAAAAAATAAACTCATCCTGCCGCCACATCCCAACAAAGACCAGTCTCTCTCACCATTCCTTATCAGCAGGATTTCTACCGTGTCATAATCTATATTGACAGATGGATTTATGGGATACGGAATCCTTATCCCTACCTGCTTAAAGAAAAAATAAACTCATCCTGCCGTCACATCCTTACAAAGACCAGTCTCGCTTACCATTTCTCATCAGCAAGATTTCTACCGTGTCATACAAGTATTAGTCTGTAACTCTCCTTCACTGCTTGTTAGTGTCCGTCTCTAATGTCCAGTCACGGCTACAGAGTGTCAGTCTCAGTGGATGGGTTGCGAACGGATACGGTTAAGGCGCACAATGTTCATCCCCCATGATATTTCGTTATATATTACTTAATAACTGACATAAGCTTTACGAGACCACGCGTAGACAAGATGTGTACCAAATTATAGTATATTGTTTAATATTTTCCATGATGTGCTGTGCGTCCCTACCTGTTATGTATTTTATTATTTACACATATCTATCTATATCGCCTGACTGTTTCTCTCTCAGAATGAATCGGTTTTTGTTATTTAAATCCGTTATACTAAACGGCAACTACACTCTTTTCAGCCTTTTATCTTTTATAGACACTGCCGCACTCGCACTACCTCTTTCAAATCATTGCCCACCTGCATTTTTCACATCTTCGAAATTTCCGTTCATAACATGAGAAAGTAAGGCATGTTGGGATTCTTGGATCTCTATCGCCAACAGGTGAATACGTATATAATGGGTTATTTTTGGTATGCGTTTCATTGGTAAAGAACCAGAACACTGTATGCAGATCCGTTGATATCAATGTCCCAAATGAGAGGAACATGTATCATAAATTTATTTTACAACACAACTATATCTGATATAAGTCATATAAATGGTTAGACCGGATAAGTATTCATATTGAAAACCATTCACTGCACGTGACTGTCCTATTATGAATATATAATTAAACACAACGTTTGGCAAGAATGTATTGAGGCCACAAAAATCATTATCTGAAACCATTTTACATATTCATAACATTAAGACGTTTCGTAGTAAGTCGCTGAGCCTTGTTTTGCTCATTCATAATCTTTGTCTTCAACTGCTGCCAACTGTACTCGCGATTTTGCGAAAATTGAATCAGCTCATTTTTACCTGCAACAGACGGGACCACAAAAAGTAAAAATTCGCGAAGCTGGTAACCAACGTTTAGGTTAAAATCTGGCACACGAGAGTCATCTTAAATTCAAAAACAGCATATATCAGAAAGTGTATTAGTGTGAGTGAGTGAGAGAGTGAGAGAGTGAGTGAGAGAGTGAGTGAGTGTATGTGTGTGTGTGTGTGTATATGTGTGTGTGTGTGTGTGTGTGTGTGTGTGTGTGTGTGTGTGTGTGTGTGTGTGTGTGTGTGTGTGTGTGTGTGTGTGTGTGTGTGTGTGTGTGTGTGTGTGTGTGTAACTATTTTTTTTTATCCATGCGGGTGACATTGATGAAAAAAACACTTACTGATCGACACTCGTGCATCGACTGACGTGATATACTGACCATTGTTAGGCTCTTTGTTCTATAACAAAATGGCATGACTAACGCCTTGCATATGAAGTAAACTTTCACGACATGTTACATTGCAAGACATCGAATCGATGTTGCGCTTATATGATAACCTAACTGTAAATTAAGGAGGACTCATCAAAGTTTAAAACTTACCAAGTGTCCACAGAAGGCTGGTTCATCAGGATGATCTGTTTAGAAATAATGAACACAAATGCTCTTATTTAAGACTAACTGAACGGTACATTGTTGACGTCATCACAGCACAAATTCATCGGTATGCTCCTACCTGACTGTTCAAATGGAATTCTCTCGACGTCAGTGACGCTTGCGCCGTTGTATTTTGCACAAACTATTGGCCTCATGACAACAGCTAGGGGTGCAACAGCAGAGAGAAATGTTACAACAGAAGTAGGTGAGGCAGTTTAGGCAAACACGACAGCAGCAGGAAGCTCGTCATCTGTGGGATATGTGACAACAGCGGGAGGTGAGGCAGTTGAGGCGAACCCGACAGCTGCAGGAAGCTCGTCAGCTGTTGGAGATGTGACAACAGCGGGAGGTGAGACAGTTGAGGCAAACACGAGAGCTGCAGGAAGCTCGTCAGCTGTGGGAGATATGACAACAGCGGGAGGTGAGGAAGTTGAGGCAAACACGACAGCTGCAGGAAGCTCGTCAGCTGTTGGAGATGTGATTACAGCGGGAGGTGAGGCAGTTGAGGCAAACACGACAGCTGCAGGAAGCTCGTCATCTGTTGGAGATGTGATAACAGCGGGAGGTGAGGCAGTTGAGGCAAACACGACAGCTGCAGAAAATTCGTCAGCTGTTGGAGTTGTGACAACAGTGGGAGGTGAGGCAGTTGAGACAAACACGACAGCTGCAGGAAGCTCGTCATCTGTGGGAGATGTGACAACAGCGGGAGATGTCGTGACTGAAATATAACATGCTGCAGCTATTCGTTATATTACAGCTGAACGACAACACTACACATATACGAGAAGCTGCTTAGGATGCGGAAACCTCCGGGTATACGCTGCTGCATGACCGATTAATTCTGGTATGGATGCTACCTGTCGATCATTCGCTCTTCTCTGCGTATTCCCGGACAAAAACTAATAGTGCGCTCGGACTTTTGAGTTACAAGTATTTCTGCACCTACCTGAATATTCTTTCGCAGCAATGCTCGTATCGCAGTAATCAGACGATATGCTCGAGAAATCTGGAACATGGGTAATGAATTACGTCCGCGCTTGGCATAGACATAGGCTTCATCGCAAATAAACTATCTATGTTAATTAAGACATGCGGTTTACTATCGAATTGCCGATAGAACGCCCACCAAGCTCATATTAGACTTACCCATGCCATTTTTACTTCTCTTCGGTGAACGCTGCCGCTACAATGAATGGGTTGTGTGTGTGTTACATTCAATAATGATAATATAATGTATTCATATAGATGTCCTTTCAAACTAACGGCTAATTAGTAAGTTTATATCGTCTTGGCGTGATTTGACATAAAGTTACTTAAATTCAAATAATGAGATATTACTACCGTGAACTTGCGCCATTTGCTGCCATCCTGGCAAACGCTACTGGCTATTAGTTCGTCCCTGGTTTAATAGAGGACGATGCATGTAAAAACATCCTCATCCGCGTCCCGGAGTTGGTAACTTTCACCACACAATTGTATTTGTCGTCCCTTGCAATAGCTACGTTGTGGCCTATTCTTCCGGTAGTGAGAGTGGCATCGATGCTGGTAGACAATACTAATGTAGGAGGCACGCGACTTAATGCTGCTTCCAAATATTGAAACCAACTGATTCTTAATAGTTTGATTGAATTGAAAAGTTATCGTAACAAACATAACGACTGTTCCTGCTTGTTTTTCTCGAAAGATTCCGATAGATGAGTAATGTGCTGTCCACAACATTCCAACAGGAAGGAACCCTCTTTGAACCGCTCCGTAGCGACCACACCATATTCTAAGATATGTCATGCCCAACGTCAAATATTAATTCATTGTAAAGATGTCGCTAATCTACTAGCATAAGAGACACTCCTTTTTTGCTTCTCAAATTAAACCCCCAAATACATGCAGACGTACCTAAGCGCTCGTATGTGTATTTTAATATGAATCCGTCCGGATCCAAGCCCAGCTGGGACCACCATAATGCCTTTTCCCGGGCGCTACATTCTTTTTTGCGTTTCTGAATTCATGCCACATATAGCACACTTAAGTACATGTTATACACAAAGTTGATTACACGATTTTTCAGATAAAGGTATTCATATAAGTCACGAAAGCCATCATTACCTGAGGTTTCTGTGTTCCTTCTGCAACTGATGCCCTTAGCTTTATACAAATCCAAATAAGTAATGCATATAACACTATATCAAATACTGCAGTGAATCTCGCCTAACACCTAATCAATAAACCAAACAATTTAATCAATCAATACAATTAACTATTACAACAAGAGAAACCAATCTAGCTATATCGATTCAATGACAATTGACAAGGAGTTACGACCTTGACCTCATTCTTCATTGAAGGGAAATTGTATGGCCGACAAGTCCCATAAGACCTACTCCCCAACCCACCTCCATCCCCCACAAACGCCCATACGCGCTAACACGCACGCGCATAAATTATCTGAGACAACTTTCTGGATTGTGGTTGACCTTTGCCTCAGTCGTTTGATAATAAACTTAATTACATGACTGACTAGTCACATAGCTGTGTCGCACCGTGCAACGTGGTCTGTTAGTTAACCGAATAGCCTGTCGGTCATCTATAATGTCGTATAGTTAATAAAATATTTTAAGTTAGATGTCATGTTTATTTTGTTTACATGATTTTGGTAAATACAGCTTTGGTGGCAAGGATGTCTTATTTTAGTTATTGTAATTGGTGAGCTGGAACGCTATTCATCTCAACATGTTATTTGGTTTATCAAGAGGCGTGCAAACTAAGCTACAATTCACCAAAGAGAACAAAAGCGTTGCAATAAATCGATGTAGGGCATTTATAGTCTACATCAATGTCACTTTTCCTAACTTTTATCGTTAATGGCCGCTGAAATTTATCATGTGGTCCGAGAAAATCGTAACATAAAATTTGATATATCAAAAAGCACAAACATATTCGGATAATTGATTCATATTACCATTCGCTTCCCGTACGACAGAGCCATCTCGTGACGATATCCGTTAAAACTCCGAATGTGAATGATGATTGAGCAGATTATAGCCAAGAATAGCGAGAGCTATCTGATGGAGCTATGGATTCCGATCGCAAGACGATTGCTGCACCAAGAAATGCAAACAGTGGAATAGCTACAACGGGTACTGGCCGTTCGGTGTTACCTGTCGGTACACCCGCGCTAGACTTCCAGTCGGGATACCTCTGATCCAACAGGGCAGCTAGGGAAATGATGAGGCTGAAGTATAAAAAGGAACAAAGAGAATTGCTTTGGTGATTAGCTAACCTCTGCGCCTGTCATTCAAATTCATTCAATCGGAACAAATAGAATGAAGGCGTCACCAATGTCAGGCTGTTACAAGTTGACCATCCCTAACCTGGCTAGCCCGTCGCTCCCTCACCAGAGAAGCATCTCCCTTTCATCTTCCCCTTCATGAATCTGCGCGCTCCACACAAAGAATGCCTTAGTTACTGTATTCCGTCTCAACATGATATCGCGCCTCGTCTTGCGGTGGGGTTGCGAAGTAATTCGCGAGATTACATGACGAGTACCAAGAGACCTGATTTGCTTTTACAGTAGACGAACATGTCAAATAATTGACCTGGACCGATCATAACAAACTTTGCATCGCATAATATATAATAATAGCAACAACAATAATGCCGTCTTTGAGTTGGAGATAAGCGGGGACTCAAATCCATGTCTTATATACCCGTTTCCAGGATGTGCGGTTTTCATAACGAGTAGCCAAGACAATATAGCTCAGAATGGATATGCCAACGGTGCCTTGGGATACGCAAAAGTATCACAGATACTATGTTATCCAAGGATATGTTGGATAAGATTTGTATATAAATGTCTTCAGAAGGATTATAGCTTAGGTTCTTGGTAACTACTACTGTAGCTGCAGCTTTGCCACGTAAGTAACGGCCAATAAAGTTGAAATTAAGAGATTCCGTTCCCCGCCAATGCGTCCTTGGCTAACATGCACATGAACACACATACTCAAAGACACACACACACGCCCAATGTCAGGTATGAAGATTGTTTGCGAGTATTGGTATATGACTCGTCTTCACTACTATCGGCCAATAACCCAACTTAACCACTTGTGAATATGGGTCAATAACTCGTTATCACTGATTGCGAGTGTCAGTCTCTAACTACCATTCACTGCTTGTGCGTATAGGTTTATAAATCCAGTTCACTGCTTGTGGGTATCAGTCTATAACTACCCGTAGCTGCATACGAGTATCGGTCCATAACACCCCATCACAGGCTCGGTATCGTGTTATGCCTGCCTTTCTATGGTATAATTTCAATTCACTTGTTGTGAGTATCAGTGAATAACTCCCCTGTTCTTCTTGTGAGTTTCGGTTTATAACTGTTCTTCACTGCTTGTGAGTCTATAATTCCTCATCAATGCTTGCGGGTATTGGTCTATAACTCAAAGCTTCTGGGTATCGGTCCATGAATTCCCTTCACTGCCTGTGAGTATCGGTCTATAACATCAACTCGCTACTTGCGGCTATTGATCTATAACTCCTCTTCACTATTTCACTCTGTGTCGGTGTATAGCTCCCTATCACCGCTTGTGAGTATCGGTCTATAACTCCCCTTAAAATCTCGTGAGTATCCGTCAATAACTCTGTAATTCTCCCTCACTTCTTGTGAGTATCGGTCAATAATTCCCCATCTCTGGCACTGTATCGTGTTATACCTGCCTTTTCCTGGTTTTGTATCTCTAGCTATACCCTACGCATCTTCGTTTATAACTTTGTCAATACCGCCATCAACACTGTGCTCGAACTTAAGTTTTTAACTTTCTCCTGGTCGCTTTGTTGTAATCTCAGCATGTCTCTTCTGAGCTGATTTTGTATACACTGGTGATCTATAAGAGCTTCTAAAAGGTTCGAAAGAGACACGTTTCATTGCATTATAAATAATTCAGATACGAACTTGTTTGAAGTCACATGCGCCGGTCATGCATCCTGTAAACTACCACAGACACCTTAACAACCTTTATACATTTCTGGCACCGAAGCAACCTTCACACGTCATTGATGATGATGATGATGATGATGATGATGATGATGATGATGATGACGGCGATGATGATGATGATGAAGAGGAGGAGGAGGAGGCGGAGGAGGAGTAATAGGAAGTGCCACCTGGGTAGTCGGCCAGTTGATTATGTAACCCTGAGATCCAAGAGGCGCACATAGAGCAGCTGGGTGAGGCTTCTATGAACCAAACATCTCACTGTTTGGTGACCTGGAGTTCAAAGCGTGTTATACAGCCTTATCGCGATGGCACCTACACGCGATAATCAAGCACGACGCTGTCTCCTAATAATGATAATTAGCGTGAACCTACGTTATGTAAGGTATCTGCCTGGGACCTGTAAATATGACAAGTAGTCCCTTAATCCCCCATTTGGCCTCAGCTGCCTGTCATGATGGTTTCAACTATAGGAGATCTCGGAGATTTATCTTTTTTCGACGCTATGCTTCGATAATTTGTAGTGTGAGACTTGCAGAACCTTCCCAACCACGGCAATCAGAGCTCCGCCGACTTCGCCGTTGTTTAATGTTAGCAACACTGTAGCGCAGTAGACACAGCTCGGCAGGTGTTACAATTTCGCGCCTCAGCATTATTCCGGGGAGATGGGATAATGCCGTGACTTCCGGATGAGCGCCACGCAACCAGATTAGCGGCTGGCAAGCAAATGACTCTTGAGAAAACCTTCGATTACGAACCTCCGTAGTGTTACCATTCTAGAGCAGCGGTGCTCTGTGAGGGACCATCTCAAGTGAAGTTGTTTCTCGGTGATATAACGACACGGTTGCAGTTATCGCATGGCAAAGTGTGCGTTTGAGGCGATATGGGAAAAAGACCGAACTTTTTCTCGAGCTCTGATTGGCTGAGAGTCGGGTGCCATGCGATAAGTATGTTATCGCATGGTCACGTGGGTGATATGGGGAAAAAGACTCTTTCCCCATATCACCCACGTGACCATGCGATAACTAACACTTGCTATCCACCGCTATGACTATGCGTTGACGCTCCAATACAGGCCCATGTAGTGAGGCAAATGTTTAGCAGACAGAAGTGCGAGCGAGGAAGGCGAACGAGCGAGGGAGGCGAACGAGGGAGGAAGGGGCTAATTAATAACTATTAAAGACTCAATAGCACGATATTTATGCATCCTCGGTGGGTTGCATTCCGTCTCTCTGTCACATTAGTTCTATCAGCATTGTGGTCAGTATAAATTGAGAACCACACATTGATACAAGCAAATTAATAGAAATAGGTTATAACGTGAAATCCATTCTAAGGACAGTGAAAGCTGAATTTCTTGGCTGGTGTAAGAAATATCTGATGATCTAGCAAAAGAGCAAGAACTTACCGTATTAACAACTTTTTCAACAGATCAACGAACATGACCAATTACATCAATATAGCCCATCGCGTCAGTGGATGGGCAGTGTAACCATATGAATAGCTTTGGTGGGTGGCCAGCTAGCCCAGCGCTACTACACCAGAGAAGCATCTTCCTTTCATCGACTCCTCCGCCCCCCCCCCCCCGTATCCGACCTTACTTTCTTTTCCATTAGACTAACATTTCAAATGATTGACTTGGACCGACCATAACTAATTATGCATGGGAAGTTATGGGTTCCAGTTTAGGCATCTTGAGGCTGGTCTCGTGAAGTATACCGGACAGTGGACAAAGAACATATGTGTCTCTATGGGGGGATGTAGTAACATGTGAAGGGGGCGGGGCGGGGTAATGTTATCTTAATTTAACCCGATTTCATGATAATTAAACACCATTAACACGACCCGCATTTTGGAGAAACCCTTTAGGCTTGCAATAGTAAGCTGAGGTTGATATCAGCCATACAACAAAACTCAAAGGGACTTACTCAAATAAAAACAAATACGGTAGGGTGGCTCGGAATGCTAGTCATACGATATCTTCCGGATTGAGGCGATATAACTGAGAATGGACGTACCGACAGTGTCATGCCGACAGTAACACAGCTGCTATGTTATTCAATAATATGTTAGATAGGATCTGCGCAACCATCTTAAATGTGATATCCAATGTATATAACTGTCGTCAGAAGAATTATAGCTTTCGTTAGTGGGAACTATTACTGCAGCTTTCGTTGGTGGGAACTATTACTGCAGCAGCAGCTTTGTCACCAATGTTACAGCGTAATGAAGTTGCAATTAACATATTCTCCCCGCAAACACGCCCTTAACTAGCATACACATAAACACACATACCCAAATACAAACACCGACGCCCAATATGTGGTATGTAGACTGCTTGTGAGTATCCAGAATAATGGTCAATAACTCCACATCACTTCTTGTGAGTATCGGTATATATCTCGCCATTACAGCTTTTGTGTATCAGTCTAAAACCCCCACCTCAGCCTGTGTATATCAGTTATTAGATCAAGTTCACTGCTTGTTGGTATCAGGCTATAACTCCTACATTGCAGGCGAGTGTCGCTCCGTAACCAATCACCGCTTATGGGAGTCAGTCTGTAACTACCATTCACTGCTAACTACCAATGACTGCTTGTGAGTGTCGGTCTCAGACTACCATTCACTGCATGCGACAATCGCTCTTTAACTCCCCTTCACTGCTTGTTAGTGTCTGTCTATAACTACCGTTCACCGCATGCGAGTATCGGTCAGTAACTCTCCTTCACTGCATGTGAGAGTCGGTCTCACACTACCATCCACAGCATGCGAGTATGGGTTTATTACTCCCTATCACTTTGAGTCTCCAATCCCCCTTCTTGGCTGTTGAGGATCGGTCTATAATTCCCCATCACTGCCTGTGTATCGTGTTAAACCTGCCTTGCCCTGGCTTTGCATCTATAAGAGCTTCTACAAAGTTCGTTCCGCTGAATTCCACTGAATTACGAATATTTCAGATGCGAAATAGTTCGTCACATGCACATATGAACTCACGGCAGCCCTGATTGTCCTGTATCCTGTAGATCTCCGCAGTCACCTTAACAACGATTATACATATCTAGATTTACAGGCTTTTCTGTCACTTACACCTTGGTAATTTCGATGCATCACTGACATAAGCATCTTATCCTACATCGCAAACATCACTGTCATCAAGGCCACATCTCCCCCGGCACTGGCATCCAGGCTACATCTCCAACATCACTGTGGCCTAGACTACATTAATACCATCATTGCCATGTAGGCAAATAACTAAGATACCAAGAAGGGAAGTGGGGAACTTTTGCGACTCCAGCACGATCGTGCGGCCTAGGTTAATTCGCATCGTTTTGGCTTACCACCGTTTGTCACCAATTGAATCAACGGAACGTAATCGGGCCCGGGTACTATCTGTACCGTATGGAATTGCATCACTTATAAAGGAACGAGGCATGATTTATCCTGTTGTTTTCTCTCCTAAGGACACTCATTAACTTCTTTAATAAAGTCTCTATCTCCATTAATACTGACAGCATGGCAAACTCTAACGTTTGGACATTCTCGCAAAACTCATTAAAATCTGAATCATTATGACGATAATGGTGGGGGTGGTGATGGTGGTGGTGGTGGTGAGGAATGTAAGGAATGTGAGGATGAAAGGAATGATCATTGCCATCTTCATTGTCACCATCGTCGTATTTTTGTTCTATTAAATACATACTACTGTGCATTAATCGAAAGTCAAAACGGATAAGAGGATATCTCGGCTAGCATAATATTATTTGTCGTGGTTTCGAACCCCAGATCCCTATAAATTTTCGACATCATTTAAATTGTTTTTTTAATTTAGCTCGGGAGAGAAGTATAAAGAATATGCTTAAATATGTTTTTTAAGCCAAGCGCTAGGCAGCCAATTTATAGCAGTAACACGGATAGCCAGGCAGGCCATTCGGATCACGTATCGGCTATCCATACACAGTACTAACACCTATCCGATATTTACAAACAACGCTGCGTTGTCATTGTTCTGAAGGAGATATATCGAGCGACCCATGGCGTTTGACATAGCCACACCTGCCCCGACTGCACATTCCAATCTAAATCAACTCATGATATCAGTTGAATTGGTAAGCATGTACAGTATCCCTCCCCTCCCACGGCTCCAGAAAAGTAACCTGAATCGCCTAGATTATTCAGAGCCGCGCGGAAACGAGGTCAGAACGCGCAGAGCGGTTGCCATGCAGCGGTCAAGGGACCGAAGACAAATGACCGGTACTGGTGAGGTAACTCATATTGTAATGATTGGAATGTCGTTGATAATATTAAACAAAAAAGCTAAACAAATGTCATTTGACACTGGAATAGTACTTACATTTTTCAGTTTTTTAATTGACTATTTTTGGCATGGAAGCACACTATGTAATTCCGTTCACTTGACCTTGATTACAAAACGTAGTAACCCCTCCGCCGAGAGGCGCGCAAACTAGTGGGAGCCTGAAAGAGCGAAAAATGGTCAAAATATATATACTGAAACTCCCGATCACTACATATAAAGATAATTCACGCCTTTGCATGATGGTCAATTTTTAAGAATGACACTTGCAGGCTTTACTGAGTATTTCGTAAACATATACCCCGTATATTTGTTATAATTCACAAAACACTGACTGTCGCCCAACCGTCGCGTTGACAACAATTTGGATATATATTTGAAAGCATCAAAATTGCAATAAAACAAATGTCGCTGCTTATAGAATAACAAAACTGATCGCCAGACCTAAGTAGTACTCAAACTACAGTTTGTCAAAATTTGGAGCGAATATAAACAGACACGGAATCGGCAGAAAGCGTTGAACTTTGGGAGACACCAGATATAAGGGTTGGGAGCCAATTGGCCCCCGACCCTTGTGAAATTGTCGCCCAACTGTCGCATTTGAGCAAAGCTTTGTGAGACGCCAGTAGGATAAAGATGAGAGGGTACGTGAACTATCCACAGTAGTTACAGAACAAGAAAACTAAGAGCATCAAGGATTAACAGGACATGAATATGTCATGGCGAGGCGAAGTGGGTCAGTACTAGCAGAGCCATTTGACCAGCCTGGACAAGACGTGGTCACCTCTAATAACATATATCGCCCGCTTATGATGACATCTCAGCATGTAAGAAGTACATCGGTTACATATCTTGATAAGCATATTCATGATGGAACTTTATACGCTCTGTCTGTATGATATATCTCACAATTCATCTTCACTCCATTTACTCCGATGAGCAGTGACTCTGTCTCTACGTTTTACATATTAGGCGCACGAATTGTAGGCGTGTACCTGGCTCGCAATATTCTGGAGATTCTGTAGACGTATTACAATTTTCCTAGAATATATGGGGCGAAATCAAGAGAGGCCAATGTTCCATGACCTTTTCCACGAATAACAATTTATTTTGGATGAGGCGTCACGGCACGAACAAGCCCGAGGACAAAAGGTATGAAGTAGACAGAGGGAGTGTAACGCTCCTTCAGTTGACTTTCAATTGAGGCCATTGCGTCGAAAGTGAATCTGGAGAAGATACTTGTAATATTTCAAGCTCCACAGCCCGTGCTGATAGGATAATATATGAAGAACATTTCCAGGGGATGAAGCTATTGATTCCAGGCAATCAACATCTTTAATCTGCTTCTGTGTATGACTACAGAAGCAGGAATCAGTCTTGTGAAGCGACGGCCATGGACATGACACGTGCTGAGCATTGTCCACAACGGCGATGAGCGGTTAATGTAGCTCTGACACATAAGGAAGCTGGGGTAGGTTTATCCCGCTTGTAGGTGTACTATTGGAAATTATTCGAGACCGAAGTATCCACCAGAATGGACCAGACCCAATCTTCCACAGCAGCCCGTTATAACGTTTTACGTCGGTCATAAGGCGAAGTTGATGGATATTTGTCCCACCAAAACAAAAAGGTTTACAATTAATCTGTTTGATAGGGACTGGCTAACATGGCCACCTACGTAATGTTTGCTGTTGCTAGAAAGACAACCACGTCTCATCAGTTATATACACTCCCCGTGCCTCATCTTAAGCTGGCCGACTGCTGTGATTCTTTCGGTGCGGTATTTTTTTTTGCCCAGAAAAACTGATAATAACATACTTAATTTACACCACCTATCCAAGGTGTGGGAACCAGAAAGGAGCAGAGCAGGACCAGTGTAGGTAAATGTCATCATTCTTACAACATTGAATGAGGAAGGGACCTATGTTTCCCGGAAATGCTCTGCAAATGTACACAACCGTGGAATCGCTTGCTATTTGATCTCGGATAGTAAGGACTGAAGACGTAGTAGCAATTAAAATATTTCTTCCTATCCAACAGTTGAAAGCACATATTCAAGATGATCCCTTCGAAAGTAAAATGATCAAATAGCTAAATGTAAATATATGCGAATAGAGAGCGTGATTCGGCATGTATGATGCTGTTTTATGCCCGTTAAATGACTTAAATGAGTCTATATCCCCTTCGGCACAACTTTATAAGGTAAGGCTATCCCAGCTAGCATCCACATCCACTGAATTAAATTCCCTTCCCCTTATCGCACGCACAAAAGAATAAATTTCCATTTCTTTCCCAAGGTTTGGTTCCTCCTCAAAGAACAAGGATAAAAAAAGTTGTCCCTAACGACATTTTCTGGTCACAAAGGCAACTGCTTATTAAGTCAAGCATGACGATCAACAATTGGTAAGGTAGTGCGTTTATATGTATATATATATAGATATATATATATATATATATATATATATATATATATATATATATATATAGAGAGATATATATCTATATATATATATATATATATATATATATAGATCTATAAATATATATATATATGTATATAAATATAATATATATGTATATATTTATATATATATATATATATTTATATATATATATATATCTATCTATATCTATATATTAGCTCTCTATATATGCCTATTATATAGATATATATATCTATATATATCTCTCTCTATCTATATATATCTCTCTCTCTATATATATATATATATCTATATATATATATATATATATATATATATATATATATATATATATATACGAATATTCAGGCAGTATTTGTTTAATACGCTTTCTCGATCAGGCGACCAGTCCTAACGGAAATCTTGAGACCAATAGAACAGTTGTTCCTTATCTTCACATTGTAGAGGATATATCTTGCATTATTTCTGTTGGAGAACGTGATTGCTGCTAGTACTCTCACTAAGCTCAGTGGGAACAAAGACTCTTAATAATGCTAAAATATGTGACTGTATGGTATATAGAAGCGTCTGATTTCCTATTGTTGTCAAACTCTCTTTGCCGATCGTGGTGAGCATCTTTTCCGCGCTTCGCAGAAAAAATAACTCTAGTTAGTGAAAAGATGGTGCGCTATGCGTTAGAATAACTACATGTCCATTCAGTTATGGATTCATTCATACATTATAATAGTGAACATTTGGATAACAGAGGAGTCGCGGTGATGTGCAGCACAACGATGATATCAAAAAGTCATAAATATTAGTGAGGTCATTATAAAGACGGTGCCTCAATTGGGAACGTGAGCCTATACTGTATAACGTCATGTGTGACAGCAACGCATTAACCAAGGCCATGTTAAGACTGCCCCGTGTATTGCACCTTGCAAGTAACAATGATCAACAACAAGACCAATTATCAGTGACACATTCCTGTTAACAATAGAGTGATACGACAGTACAGATCTAGATAGCGCCTCATGGTTACAATTTCATGACGACACATAACCACTGATATACAATAAACGAAAAACCGCGAATCTCAAATAAAACTTCATAACGTCTCATTTCTTAACGAGCTGTGCAGCATATGAACCAAGTTCTAAGCACGGAGTATGTCGAGCCGCCGCAAGTAAGAATTTTACGTCTGTTCTACCAACATGAAATGAACTCAAAGGGGCTAATATAATCGAATTGATGGGTATGGGCGGGCGGTGAAGCTGATTTGTTCTTTGTCGCAAATCGATTGATAATTCATAAACAAATTGAATGGCAATTATTACTCACCGTACATATGACAGCATATATATATTGCGCTAGACATAATTAGTAGTTTGCTGAACATCGACGGCCAATAATGTAAATGAGGTGATTTATTCTTGTCAAGTTAATTTATGCATCGTAGATGCATCCATCCGTGGCGCGTTGATCACTCGATTGGGACCCAGCTTGCACTGTGGATAAGTTATGTGTGTGCCTATGAGACTTCCCCCAACTATTTTCTGCATAATAGATAAATACAATTGACTCACGGTCCACGCAACAACGCAATGACACAGGTACGGCGTTTACAAAGGCACCCATGATGAGCACCCATTATTTTTGTTTAATCAGGATAATATTGTGATTAATTAACCAAAAAGTTCATGCTAGCGAATAGTCTGTTTGTAGCTTGTTATATGACAGTCGACTTTATGCACAACTACTTAACACTTGCATTTGGGTTGTAGTACGGTTGTGAGGACGACTAGCTGTAGATAACATTTATATTTATCCAGAACATCAATATAATGTTCTCTCAATTCCATTAAACCAGTGACCACGTTTCACACATGGGTAACGACTACACATGTATAACAACATACGCTGAGTAACAACAACATTGGCTGCAAATTATCCCGTATTTAATGCATGTGGCTGCAGCGAGGCACCTGTTTACAATGCCGTTAATTGCCAATAATTATTCTCGTATTGTGGTCAATATAACTAGCAACGATGAGAGGCATGGCATTATTCATTGGCTAGCTGGCAAGATAAACGCTATCAGCGACCGGCATTTGATGATTCTTGTAGTGACAGCGACCGTACTTAGATGAACTAGGAAAAAACTAATTGAGAAACTACCCGAGTGAATAGATTTATTAGCATATGCGATATATCAAGGTGATTTCAGCTGTGTGACACGCGAGGAGGATGAAGATAATAAGGTGTGGGGCATATCATCTGCAGTTAAGGAACAAGGCAGCCAACAGCAGCCATTCTCATCCGTTGACGTGTTTCGTATGAATATTCCTGGCTGCCTCTAACTAACACAACAAGGATGAAGAAAACATGATTATGTCATGGCGAGGCTAAGTGGCTCAGGACTAGGTGGGCTATATAATCAATCTAGACATTCAGTTGTCATCTCAAATTACAAATAACAACCGCTCATAATGACAGGCGGCTGGGTGTGCTGTATTGTGTGATTTGTCCCTTGTCATGAAGTAATATGGTTCAGCCCTGGTGAAATGATGTCTGTTGTGTAGTCCTTTCAATGCTGTGTTATGGTTTAGCCATGACTATTATGTGCTATGGTGAAGCCCAGAACATGATATATTATGGTGAAGCTAAGTATATGATGTGTTGTGCGAAACCCTGTATATGACGTGTTGTGGTGAAGCCCTGTACATGATGTGGTGTGATGATGCCCGGTACGTGATGTGTTGTGACGAAACCCTGAACGTGATGTGTTATGAGGAAGCCTTTGATATGATGTGTTGTGGTAAAGCACTATATGTGATGTGTTGTAATGTACGTGATGTCTTAAGTTGTAGCCATGTCCAAGATGCTGTTCAATGATGCTATGCCCGAGTCGTAGTATCGGATGAGATTATCATAAATGTGGTTTTGTGAGGCCATGGGTGGTGAGCAGATATCTGAGATACTGAGAAGTCTATGTGGATGGATAGGGCCATGTCAGTGATGTGGTGTGGTGAGACCCTGCCAATAGTTATATACGTACCTCTATACACCCTTTTTTGCGTCGAAATGGACGAAGTGGATTGCGCAATATATTTTTCGCTGACGATGGTTTCCGGTTTCAGGTGATGGAGGGGGGGTATTTCGTCCTTTTGGTGACCTTAAAATTGCGGAGCTTTGCGAGCTGATGTCATGAATGTGCGGTATGGCGGTGAGTTCATTTTTGATGGTTTTATTGAGAAAGAGTTTGTAAATGGCTATCAAAAGTCAATAAGTGGTAATGGTGTTGAAAGACTGAGATGTCAAGGATAGCGTTATTGTTGGCGGAAGTATTCACCTGTTGCTCTTATTAAGAAGACGGTCTTTACGAGGTTATTGGTAGCCATTAACTTCCTTTATCCCATGACATGTGGTGATATATTGAATTGGTGACATTAGAATTGTAGGGCTATGTCGTGAGGGAGTTTGCTGACCTTAGCAACCTGATGTGATGGATGGGCGCTATTTGGGTGAGGTCATTTGGAGGGATATGTCCTGAGGGAGTTTGTAAATGGCTATTAATAGTCAATAAGCGGTAATGGTGTTGAAAGATTGGGTCAGGTGAAAGCGCCATAATGCTACTTAGTGCAGTATGTCGGTAAATTGGAGTTTTCACGTGAATGAATCTTACTAGCATATCAATATTCAATTACATACGAGGGAAAATGACAGGTGACTTTAATTTGAAGTGTGTTCTAACTCTCATTGAGAATATAACGACAGATGGGTTAAAACTTGACCATTGGATATTTCTCAAAATGGGGGCGAGTTATGGGTACAAATAGCGGATGGTAACTTTACTTCAAAATAAGTTTCTTCTGAAATATTTCCAAATAGCAACGATGCAGCACATTTATGAAAATCATTTTATTTTATAGTGGCAACACAATGACACGCGAGGGTCCATAAAGGCTGCCTCAATGGGCTATTTTAGCTATATATTACTAATAAAGAGGCAAATATGAATTATAAATGTAACAATGTAGTGGCAGTCGACAAAATCGAAACATTGTCTTAGGACAAAAGAGGTGGGACAACACCAGTGCTGGGGATTGGACATTAGCATGTCTGCTACGAAAAAAAAATCATGCATCAAACATGTGATAACAAGAAAGCAGGTTTGCATTGGAAACTACTACAGGGATTAGGCGTTTTGTAAGTGATTCTGTGCCATGAAACATAGATAAGTTGTTTCAGCAGCTGATAGTCCGAGGTTTAGAATGGTTATACTTGCTCCATTTGACGTGCGACTCGATGGAATACATTACCTTAAAGGCATGAATGCTCACTGTTGCTAGGGGGATGCGTGATACAATTGCGAACCAGTTACATAAATGTAGACAATGAGACCGCAAAATATGGAAAAAGGTATGCTAGCCACCCTAACGATCCTAGTCATTTTCAATAATTGTGCTTACATAGTGGTAATTTTAGCTAGCAGCGAAGAGAGGGGCAGAACGCTATTTTGCATAGCTTAGCTGGCATGACAAATGCTGTCAGCGACCAGTAAAGCTTAATGCAGCGACACCGACCTTCATTAGCTTCACAACTTGAGAAAGCTAATTGAGGAATGACCCAACGGATGAGATTCATTAGCATATGCGATATATCATGGTGATATTAGATGCGTTAGACGCGAGAAGATGATGACAATTGGGTATTGGACCTATCGACTGCAGTTAAGTAGCAAGTCAATTGACAGCAGGCTGTTTCACCCGACGACGTGTTGCCTATGAATATACCTCGCTGACGTTAATTCTAACAACATGTATGGAGAGGACATGAATATGACATGGCAAGGCGAAGTTAGTCAGGTCTAATAGTGCTATATTACTAGCCCGGACATGCAGTGGTCATCCAAAATTACAGATAACACATGCTCAGGATGACGGGTGGCTTGGGTGCCCTGTACTGTATGATTTGTGACTCAGCGACGTTCACGATCGAGGCATGAAGATTTGGCGGTGGAATTGCTTGTACGCAAGTAAACGTCAGAGAAACTAGGCATATTGAGTCTATTGAATGTGATAGGCTCTAAACCCATAGTCATCTGTTACGGATGTTTTAATTGTACATACCACTGTCACATGAAGACCGACCTAACAACAAACGGGTTATATCTGTGATTTGACAAGTTGAATCCTTAGTCGTAATGTCGCATGGTTAAGCTTCGCCGTAGTATGTGTGGTGTGGTGATACAGTGTGCATACATTGATATTGCTCAGTCCTTTCCTTATGGTGTTATGGTGACACGGTGTCCCTGATGTACTGTAATGAAGCCCTGCCACTGATGTGTTATAATGAAGCCCTGAACATGATGTGTGATATGAAGCCCTGTACAGGAAGTGTTATGTGACATCGTGTTTGATATGTGATATAAGGTATGTTGAAGTCGTGTTAGTTATGTAATAAGTAAAAGTTTCATCCGAGTTTTATTAATATGTGATGACAAAAGAAACGGACTTTCCGAGACCATGTCAAATATGTGGTCTGGTGGGGCCATGCTAAGAATGCGATATAACGAGGCTATATCAATACTGGGGTATGTTAAGGCCATGTAAATGACATGACATGTTGAGGGTATGTCAATAGTGCCAGTAATGCTTATCGTAGTGGCACCGACCTTAACCAGCTCTGCAAAGGGAAAAAGCTAATGGAGAAAACGACCTAATCGACTAGATTCATCAGCATACGCGATATATCATGGCTATATGAGCTATGTGAGACGCGAGAAGATGATGTTAAGTGGGTACGGTACCTATCAACTGTAATTACGGAGCAAGGCAGTTGAAAGCAGCCGCTTTTACCCACCGACGTGATACCTAAGAATGTACTTCCTTGAAGCAACCTTACACAACAAGGAATGAGAGGACATGAATATATTACAGCGAACATTGTTAGTCAGGACAAAGAGTCCTATATTACCAGCCCGGACATGCAGTGGTCACCCCAAATTACAAATAACACAGGCTTAAGCTGACAGGCTGTTTGAGTGCGCTCAACTGTATGTTTTGTGGCTCGGCGTCTTAAACTCTCGAGGCATGGGTATTTGGCAGTTGAATTGCTTGAAAGCGGAGTAAAGATCGGAGAAACGAGGCATAATGTGTCCAGTGAATGTAACAGGCTCTGTCATCTTCATCCACGGTCAACCATTAAGGACATAATAGTTGATCATATCACTATGCACACGAAAACTGATCGAAAAAATAACGGGCTATGTCCGTAATGGGACAAGTTGAAGCTATTGTCATAATGTGGTACGGATAAGCTTTGTCGGTGTGGTGCAACCGTGCACGCGAATTGATATGGCGCAGCCCTGTTCGTATTGTTTTCGGTGAAACGATCTCGCTGATGAATTATGATGAAACCCTGTTACAACCCTCTAAATGATATACTATGGGGAAGCCCTGTTCATGAAGTGTTATGATAAGGAACTGTACACTATATGTTATGATGAGGCTATTCCATGATATGGTATGTTGCGGCTATGTCACTGCAATAGAATGGTGGGTCTGTGTCAATGATATGGTATGTTGAGGCTATTTCAATGATATGGTATGTGGGGGCTATGTCAATGGTTGCTTATGGTGAGTCTTTTACAATAGTATGGTATGGTGAGGCCATGAGAAACGGCAGAGAGATCGTGTGAAAGCGTCCTCGCCCATCAGTAAGGGCATCGATGTATGCATTGTTGTTATAATTTATTTTGGTCATATTTATTGCGTGCTAATTAGTAGAATCATCAGCCAGCATCATCGCGTGCTGGTAATCAACAGTAATGTTCACTTCGTTCCCCGCGCTCCCACTTCAGTCAGAAAAGTAATTGTTGACAAACTGTTATATTATTAAACATTTCAGTTGCCAATAGTTCAATCTATTTATTGACATGTTTCAACGTATGACGAATATACATTATCTCAACAGCAGGCACATATATTGATTTAATTGCATGCCAACATATGGAAAACAACCTATTGTGATATTCACGGTATTCCGCACATTCGTCACTCTGATATCAATTATAATATAACATTACGAAAGCATAACAGGTCAATCTCGTTGGACCAGCCCTCATTATCATAACGTTATCTCGGGACTACATCCCAAAAAACGCCGCTCATTCATACACGCGATGATTGTTACAAGCTGCTCTGCTCAATAGACATCTCACTACAGCAATAACATTAGATACATCTTACACAATAGTATACAGCGTGATGCCCAGTTTGACTGCACAGTCAATATTATCGTAAGTGGCCCACTAAACAACGGTTTACAGCAACCATGTTAAAATTAAGTAGATAAAAATACGATATATAAAGAGTTCAATAACTGGGTTTGCACTTCTCATGCTCGCCGAAACATACATTATTTTTCCTTTGTGAATAACTACCATACCGCTATCAACTCTCAACAGCGGATAAATATTCATAAAACGAAGACTCAGAATACTTAAACATCAATGCAATCCACCAGCCTCCGAGTGACACGGCGTGTTACATAGTGCAAGGTAACTTTGCCAAACATTCCATTAAGGTAACAAAAATCAGTTTCTTACATGATACACACAACTGAGGGGCCAAAATTAAATGAAAAGGTGTGCAATAAATACGTTAATGTGCTCTTAGAAGTCGATACAAAGCCTAACAATGGCATCGGCTTTATAAAATCCACGTTGATGTAAATTTAGTTAAATTTCATCAAACAAATCTCGAGTATGTCGGAGATTAAACATGCGTGATATTTCCTGTCATTTGAAAGGTTGTAAAGTGCTTCCACGTGGTGATTGAGGATGACGTTGAAAAGGCCAATTCGCGTTCTTGTGGCCTGATAACTATCAGGGCTGCCGTAGCTGAATAAATCATCATATGAAAATATTGGACCCTAGTCGAATGCAAATGCCCACATGTTGGTCACGTACGCAGAGCGATTGAGTCTCAGTTGGGTAACAACAGTGTCTCAATTAAGCAAAGACACGATGCCACGGAAAACACAATGGCAGAAATGTAATGCCTCGTCAGCAGAAATACACTCGACAAGAAAGTGATGTATTGGTCACAGCACACGGTGAAAGGTGTCATGCAATTTACTTGTAATGAACAAATTGATGGACGGAGCTTACTCTGCGGTGTTATGTTGGGTGGCTGGGTGGGTGAAACTGATATTGGCTTCATCGAAGGCTATTCGCCATGAATACTCACCTGTATATGTGCACTATTTTCCGACCCAAGTATTCCACGAGCCAACTCCTTTTCTTCAGTATTTGTCATATGAGCATGTCTCTTGTACAATGCGATTGTCGATGAAAGTTGTAACAGCCCCCTTATTGGGATGTTTTGAGGTGCACAGGCATTTGAGTACCTTAATAATTCGATGACTCAAAGGATCCCAAAAACCACAAACTATGGGTACGATATATCTGTTGATGCAATGGACGGCAAGGGTAGTCTTACGTTATGTAATGAGCATAATTAGTTAGAGTTTGTTAGGAGGAACCGTTCGCGTCCGCCGTTGTGATTCGGTGAATGGTTCCACAGATCTCAGAGCAAATGCCTTGACTAAAACCCCTTCGTCGCGTTGTACTCCTCTTACTTCATGCGCAATCGAGGTCCGATTCCGCTACGAGGAGTAATCAAACCTTAGCAAGGACAAAATATATGTGGCACGCCTGTCGCACGTGACGCACTGGATATGGCAACGCAACATGGATACAGCTGGTGGCAGAAACCTGTAATTGGTCTTAATGAGGGTAAAAGGTCGTGTCTGTAAGATCAAGTGGCAACAATATTTTCGTGAGGGGCGCAACAAAAATAACAGTATTCCAGTCAAAACAAAGCTATGCGAAATGTTATTTCCTCCAACTATATCTGCTTAACTAGCAGGCGTGTTACAGTAGGTCCCGAACTATGTAATAATGCAGAGCTGATTAGATATCAGTACCAGGACCCAGTTACCCTTGGCAGCAATATAGTCGAGCTCGAGATGAAGTATCTCATTATGCTCTTGTTCCATCATGCGATCAGTCCCGACCCAAATCTTGAGATAAATAGAACAGTGTCAATTTCTACATCAGTTAGGTTCGTGCTTCCATATCTAAAACATCTTTAAAAATATATTTTTAGGGGCTCCTGTTGCCAGTGCTCACTCAAGGGAATAACCACGGGTAATAGTGCTAAAACATGCGTCTGTATGAAAAAACACAACAACATGACTTTCTGTTGTGCTCAAGCTCCCTGATGAACACCGCGCTGTCCAGATTGATGGTTCTGATGGATAGACAACACTCGAAATGTTAGCTTAAATACTGTGTTCATTGAAATATCTTTACATTAAAATGTCGTGAACATTTACATGACACTGGAGCCTTAATAATATATAGCATCAAGATGGTCAAAAATACTACACCTAGTTGAATATAAATCCATTAACTATATAGACGGTGCCCCGATTTGTATATTGAGTCAATATTGAATAGCGAATCAGGCGCTAACAGAGGCTGATATATGTACATAACCCTCTATGTAAGAATGATCTACAATTAGACCAATCATGGGAGAACAACGGCAATGACAAATGGATTAAACTAGTCAAGGCGCTCGTCCCTGGTGTTTTGATGATCATCAGGGTGTTGAAAAATCGACTTCATATTTCAAATTACGATATGATCGGGTGACTTGTTCGAACTGCGATAGACAGATAAAAGGGAGAGCAATATGTGCACGAAGCACGCTAATACCATGAAGATAGTGCTTGCTTGATAAGTATGGGTTGAGTAATCTTAACAAGTAAGCAATGTAACGACATATGGTTGTAGAGCTAGTCGGAATAGGGGTCAGGGCAACGTCGCGGTCGAGCTGAGCTAAACCATGGGGGATGCTAAGAAAGGAAGCACAGATAAAGAGGGTGAATAACTGGTTAAATGTGATCGAATATACCCCTAAACATTACATTTGTAACTTCATACTCTTGTGTGTTGATGGAAGTTGATAGCCTGTAACGGGTCTCGGAATGAGAATGGCGCCCTAGTTGCTGAAAGTGCGGTGACAGGAGTGGCATAAGTAGGCGTCGCGATAGGTTTGGCAATCAAATAAGGTGCCCTGTTGTCATGAGGTAAACCAGATTATGAAACGCTGGATAGATGGGGTGAGATGACCCAGCTTGGTGCTCCGGCAAAGTTGATTAAAGTTCTCTCTCCATTTCGGCAACCCTTTAACCCTTTAGGACAAAAAAAAAATCCAGTCTATACTCCTGGCGTCTCAGCTCCTCTTTTTCGCCCTGCAGCGGTAGCTCACTTGATTTTGTCCTAGATGAGGGTAGAAGCCACGAATCTCAAAGAAATCGTTGTAAATGCACCTATGCTGCTGGAATCAAACGTCATGATAGAATTGACTTCGGATGAAGTCAAAGTTGAGCTCGTAACGGACGCCATAGTGCTTTAAGAGCTCCATGGTTTAGGGTGACCCTTCGGCGGTAACAAAAAAAGTGCTGCAAAGCCAAGATACCAATAATATAGCAAATAGTTGAAGAAGGGACAGCAGATTGATACAAGTCCAGACACAGCAGAGAGTAACCGAAAGAGGCAGCGCACGGGGATAAACGACAATAGTAAACCCCCCTAGGGGTGAGATGAAGCAGGACAAGGTATCGCAAGGTAGCCGAACAGAGAGAACGCCAGATGGCGAGACACATGAGAGAGGAGGAGGCTAATTACTTGCTATTAAAAAAATAGCGTTATAATGAATTCAAAAATAGAGCGTACACATATACAGATTTTAGCGATGCGATACACTCTTCAACATCAGAGTATCAAATCAGAGCGTTATTATGTCACTGTATATTACAGATGATGCAGCGCTGTATGCATTAGCTCCGTTAGGAGAAGCTCACATTGACTTAACAGCTAGTCAGGCTGGATAGATTGCTACATTTACACAGGAACATGTCGCCAAGTGATATCATTGTCTTCATTTGTATTATGCACCGCTAGCGAGTTGAATAGCATTTATAACTCGCCGTACCTTTGACAACATATATATTGAGCTAGGCATAGCTGTGAGTTTGCCGAATATTGACAGCCAAAAGTTACAATATGTGTGTTATTGCTGTTATATTAATTTATGCATCGTACATGGAGTAGATGAAATCATCCTTGGCGCGCCGAACCCTCGATGGGTACCATGCTTGCATCGTGGATAAGTTCTGTGTCTGCCTACAAGGCTACCCCTGCTATTTTCTCAGTAACGGATCAATGCAAATGACCCACTTCCAAAACGGCAACACAATGACACACGTAAGGCTTGACAAAGGCTCCCTCAACCATCTTTCATGGACTTATTAATGACTACCCTAATTTCTTCTAGGACTAAGCTATGTTTGAAAAAATTACGTGACAAAATAACAATTGAGCGTCCACACATTCCATTCAGACGCGTGATAACAATTGACAACTTTTGCATTTCAATGAAAAGCTGCTGCTGCAGCTATTGCTGCAGCTACTGTTGGTGCTGCATAGAAGGGTTTTGCTAGCGATTCGGTAACATGAAATATATAGCACTTGTTCATACAGGTACTAGTCAGAGGTTTATTTGCGTATTGCTTACTATGTGTACAACAAAAGACAGCAAAACATAGAAAGTATGCACGTTAAGGCAATGGACAAGACACTCGCTAAGCTAGTCCTATGTAACGTAACATGATCCATTGTCCTTGTGACCAATGAGCGGTCCCTTGATCGAGTAGCTCTGTCGCATTAGAAAGCTGGCGTTGATTTATTACCGCCCACGGTTATTATTCGAAACAGGAATGTCTACGGAAATTTGCTATCCCCAATCCACTACAGCGGCCTTTTATACCGTTTTATATCGGCCATAATGTGTAGTTGGTCACTGGATGTTTAATATGTGAACAATAATGGTTTGCAAAATATTTATTTTAGCCCAGCATTTTTTATTTTTACTTATTACACCGCACAGTAATAAAAGAGAGTAGGTTTAAGAAACACAGACCCTAGGAGCAATTTCAGAGAGTCAAGCACCAAGTGGTATCAACATGTCATCCCATGAATGCCTTATTATGCGTTTAGGAAAGCGATGCTGTAAATTGTATAACTGATATATTGTTTCGTAAGGAAGATCCTTGTTTGGGCGTTACGATGGATGCAGCCAAACAGCCCCACGAACCTACAGATATGTTGCATTTTGCATTACCTTACCTAAGCGTTATAAACCATCACTGTACCAACATTGTCAATGTGCGACGGAAAATTATCAGCGTGGAGGATTATTTGCTTGACATGAAAGCAAAGTTGCGGTCGACATATTCATCAATAGTATGCGTAGCTTATTAGATAAACTAATAGACAAATCTTGCTGTGCTGTGATTAAAATTACCTCCGACAATGACGGCGACAGTTCTTAGGCGTTTTCCTGATGGCCGCGCTCCAAAAATGCATCCCAAAATGAAATATGCATATCATCCCGTATTCAATATATAAGGCTGCAGCGAGGCACCTATTGACAATACCGTTAATTTCCAATAATTGTTCTCGCTTTGTGGTCAGCATAGATAGCAACGATGAGCGGGGCTGCATGGCATTATTCATCGGCCAGCTGGCAAAACAAACGTTATCAGCGACCAGAAAGTGATGATTCTTGTATTGACACCGGCCTTACTTAGCTTGACAAAGAGAGAAAGCTAATTGAGAAACTACCGGATGGATAAGATTCAGTAGCATATGCGATATATCAAGGTGATTTCAGCTGTGTGAGACGCAAAGAGTACGAAGATAAGTTGGTGCGGGACCTATCGACTAGAGTAACGATACAAGGCAGCTAACAGCAGCCACTCTCATCAATTGACATGTTTCGTATGAATATACCTTGCTGCCTCTAAATAACACAACAAGGATGAACAGAACATAAGTATGTCATGGCGAGGCGAAGTGGGGCAGGTCTAGGCGGGCAATATGATCACTCTAGACATTCAGTTGCCACCTCAAATTACAAATAACAACCGCTTATAATGACAGGCGGCTAGGGTGTGCTGTATGGTGTAATTTGTCGCTCGGCGTGAAGTAATATGGTTCAGTCCTGGTGAAACGATGTCGGTTGTGTGGCACAATGAACTCTTCTCAATGACGTGCTATGGTTAAATTTTGCTATGTTAAGCCCATGACATGATATACTATGGTGAAGCTCAGTATATGATGCGTTGTGGTATTGGTCCTTGTCATATTGACCGATAGAGGAATGCTGATTTCACGTGTATTGTTATTGTAGCGCAGTACAACTCCCTGACAGGGAATTGATGTGAGAACAATATGTCCTGGAAATGGTGAAGATGATAAAGTTAATTATGGACGCTTTCTTAACCGGGCATATTTTTCCAGCGAGGAATGGTCAACAAATGGCGATGAAGTTTTCTACAGTCAACTTTATAATTAGCCATATCGAGGCCATCAAGAACATCTGCATGAAAATACCGACAATGTGGGCATAGTACGTGAAATAATTATATGAGACATGTCCTGGGAAGTGATCTTCAATGTATATGATGGAGAGCAAAACAAGACCAGCTGATGCTAGTGGAATTAGATGACAGCTGTGGAGTATTCATAACCGCCAACTATTGGTTTGATGTATCTGTTGATCATATGGGGGGGGGCAGGGTGCGCTGTCTGGGACAGTTAGTGATGGTAAGAGTAGTTAAATATTATGTTATGAGTAGAGTGCCGGCCATGAGGAACTAATCGCGTCCGCCATTCTAATTATGTGGACTGTTCCAACAAACTTACAGCAAATCCTGAGACTGAAGATTCGTCGTTGTGGGATAGGCCACTTTGTGTCCGTCTTAGTACAAGCCGCAATCGACAACAAGAGGAAATAAAATTAACAGCAAGGACGAATTGATGATTGCACACATGTCGGACGTAGAGCGTGTAAGGCAGCGCACCAAGGAAGACATAAATAAATGTAAAATGTCGTGTCTATTAGAGCAAGTGACAACCATAATAATGATGCAAAAGGGCACATTTTGGCGAAATTTAGGATAATCAAAAGTAATGCATGGTGGTAGCTATGTCCCATGAGAGATGTATTTCAAATATTTCTGCTGACCTAGCAGGCGTGTCACAGCAAGTTCTATACAGTGTGTGTGTGTTAAGCTAAACTGAGTTTGTGCAAATGCAACCTGTTTAGATATCGGCCCAATAACTCCTGGCACCGATATAGTCGAGCTCGAGATCAATATTCAGGCAGTACTTGATCACGCTCTGGTTCAGGCGATCAGTCCTGCCGACGGTCTTGAGATTAATAGAACAGTGCCAATAGCCACAGGAGTTGTATTGGTGCTTCCTTATCATAACATCTTTGAAGATACGTAAAGCAGTACTTCGGCAGGAGCATGTCACTGCTGCTAGTGCTCACTCACCAAACGGGTAATGATGCTAAAATCGGCGACTGTATGACATAATAGCGACACAGGTTCCTGTGGTCAGTCTCCCTGTGGCCATCGCGATGACCAAATGATCCATGCTATAAAGTTTGATGGCTCTAACTGGTAAAAATATGGTACGCTAAATGTCAGCATAAAAATTATTGGAAACATCCACACGACGACTCTCTATTATCTTGGCAAAGGTGAAAGCACACGAGGTGCTAGTGTGCCTAAATAACCATCCTACCGTTACACGGAAAAACGTCGCCGGGTGATAAATTTGTGTGCGTTTGTAGAAGACATAACTGTTGTCAAGATTTATTGGAAAGATCCAGACGACGGCTCTCTATTTTCTGGGCAAAGGTGAATGCAGACGAGGTACTTGTCTGCATAAATAGCTATCCTACTGTTACACGTTAGAACATCGCCGGGCGATTACTTTTTCTGCGTTTGTATAAGACATAATTGTTGTATTTCGGACAAGGCGGCAACACCAATAACATCACAGACTAATCGATTTGCCAAAGTGTGTGTGGTAACTCTGCTCAGTTCTTGTTTAATTCATAAGCGTATTAAATGACAAATATGACTAATTGTACCGAAGACAGAGTAGGCATCATTATTTGTACTCTACATCGACAGATAATGATGTAAACGAGTTGTTATATTATCGCTATATTATGCATCCACAATAAAGTACGTGCACCCATCCGAGGCGCGCGAAGCACTCGATGGGCGTCCTGGTTGCATTGTGGAACTTTTCTGTGCCTACCTACAACGCGTCCTTTCTCTCTTGATATCCATAACGGATCAATAGAAGTGACTCAATGTCCACATGATTACACAATGACTTATGCACGGCGTCTACAATGGTTTCCTGAATAAGCGTTCACGAACTTATAGATGACTTCCCTACTTCTTATTTGATTTAGCTTTGTTGGAAAAATAACGTGACGCAATGTAAATCATAAATGCGGTAACAATTCTAAATATAGACGTTCATTCCGAAATAAATATTGAGCCTCAAGACATACGAATGCCCAAATGATAAACAATACATGGCTTGGAATAAAGAGCTGCTGCTGTGGGCGATTTGGTAGCTGCTCTGATGGAATAACATTTGAGCGATCTCGATCACAATCGTGCGATTATTGAGCGGGAAGTGGCGTGGCATACTACTTTATCTGAATGTCAGATCATCTACATTTGGTCTCGGGACATATTCTCCATTTCAGCAATAGCAAAGGTGTAATGATAGCGTCAATCACCGCATGAGATTGATGAGTGTTTATGACTGTATCATTACAAATATTTTTTATGCACATTACTGCACCTAGACTCGCATTGGTTCACAGATGACCAAGACAGACGGACGTTCCACCAATCTTCATGAACGAGAGCAGCTCCGAGAAACACAAAAGCTGTGGATTATTTGAAGGGTCATTCTGTGTGTGGCAGCCAGCTCTAAACACTATGCTGGATATATTGGTCTTCATTCCACTGATGCATAATTCAGCTCAAGAATTGGATGTAGCATAAAACGCTAACACACGGCCAAAAACACAGGGTCACGTTGCATAACCTAACGTGAACGTTATTCAACCATCACTGGACCAACATTGTTAATTTGCGAAAGACGACAAACAAGTTGTCAGAATCAAGCATTATTGCCTAAACGGAGAGGAAACATAGGGTTGAGGAGTCTGACAACATGTTCATAAACAGGAAACACAGCTAATTGGAGAAGCTATGACACCAATCATGCTGTTCTGTGATGTAAATGGACTCCCACGACGAGGATGTCAGCTCTTATGCGCTTTCTTATCTACTTGGAATACATAAACAATGAAACAGTGACAACAACGCCCAATATCAACGGACCATTCACATAACAGCAGTATACGCAGTTTTCATTAGTAGCTGTGGCATAATTAATAGTAGCAATTGTACATGAAACAGCTGGGTCTTGAAATTTACTTTTCTTAAGATCTAACGTAATTGAAGGGCAATTGGTGAATTCATTCCATATCAGATCCGTCTGTTACCAGAATGCATAGCCACGACACGTTGAATTTTATCCATTACAATGTTATATACTGCTCATCGTTTTTATTATAAGTGGCTTACCAGTTTTGAAAACTCCGGCTTCATACTCTTAGATAAATATCCAAGACCCCGGCTCTAGTCAATTTGGCAAACAAGTGTGTATGTAAGGCTGACCATTAATATGAAACTTTTTGATATTTCTGATCACTTTTTGCCACTGGCGCAGAACCATAGGCGTTCGTTGAATTAATGGACCTATATAACAGTTCCGAGTCATCAGATTCAGGCAGTGTTGACGAGTAACAAATTAATTCAATTCAAAATCAGCATTAAAGTACCCCGTTTGTTTGGTCTAGAAAAATATGAAGAAGTAAATTCTTCGGGCACGTACATTGACTCTACAATGGCATCTTTACCAAATGAATGATCCATTTCCTCATAAGAAAACACGGCTTCTGTCTTTGTGTAACGTGAGCGTAGCTCATATTTGGTTAGTCACGCCAGACCACGCGATTTCTTACTGGGTACAGACATCTAACTAACCGGCTATAATTGCGTTTAAACTCAAATAATCTTTAAGGTATATGTTTAAATAGAAGATAGAAGTCATCACACAGTTGGTGTTCCTAATTTCACATCAAAGTCAAGCTAAAAGTACCAAAACACACAAAAAAAACCATCCAATCAAAAACTCAAAACTCAAAACAGTCAGAGAACTGGGGAATCCAGGCATGTGTGAAGCATGTGTGAACTCCCTGAGGTAAAACACGCCAACGATATTCAGGCCCTACCGCGAGCTCGCTCAAGTGATATAGATGTGCAGATGAAATTGGTCGAATATCACATGAACCATGACCTAAGCAAAGAGTACGTGGTTCCGTTGAGCATATGAATTTTATGTCTGCTAGGTAAACATGAAATTAACTGTAAAGGGCTCACACGTTGATGCAACAAAACAAAACCTTCTCGACAGCAACTCGTTGGATGAACGTTAATTGATACAGTAATTCTTCACAATAAGTGCAAGGGTGAGTCTCCTCAGCGGAACATCAGAGAAATCCATAAGAGCATAGTTATACCACTGTATATAACAGATGAAGCAGCGCTGTATGCAATGTCGCGGATAGAACAGGCTCACAGTGATTCAGCCGCACTAAACGCAGTAATAATTTATGGGTAACATCAAGATGACGGTTCTTCTTTACTCTAGGCAAGGTTCAATGCCAATCTGCACCAGGTTGTAGTCTGCCTAGATTGCACTCTACCTATTCACGTTATTTGCATTTGTATAATGCATCATTGTTGTATTTCAGACAAGGCGGCAACACCATGCAACATTCAGAGGACTGATCGATTGCCCGATGTATGGTGGTGGTAGTTTTGGGGGGGGGGGGGGGGTGAAGGGGGGGGGCGAGACCGTACCTATGACAGCATATGCATTGAGCTAGGTATTATTGTTAGTTCATCCAACATCGACAGCCAATAATGGAAATTAGTTGTTTTATTGTTATATGAATATATGTATCATACTTGGAGTAGATGCATCCTACCGTGGCGCCGAACCCTTGGTGGGAACCCTACTTGCATATTGGAAAAGTTATGTTTCTGCCTAGAACTCTTCTTTTCCCTTCTTTTTCCCCACAACGGATTACACATGAGCGTCCACAAAGACTCCCGCAATGAGCTATGTCAGCTATGTTTGACAAATAACGTGACAAATTGGAATTATAAATGAGGTAACAATGTAGTGGCAGTCGACGAAATCGAAAAGTTTTCTGGGGACAGAACAGGTGTGACAACAACAGTACTGGGAATTGGACATTTGCATGTCGGCTACTACATAAAGATAAAGCATCAAATACATTCCGTTCAGACGCGGGATAACAAGAAACCACCTTTGCATTGGCATAAAGAGCAGCTGCTGCTGGGACACATATATAAATTATTCTAACAGCTGCTAGTCCAATGTTAAGAAAGGTTTTATGTTTTCAATGTGCAGCAATGACATAAATGACCTCACGGTCATGAATGCACACCGTTGTTTTGGAGATGTGTGATACAATTGCGAACCAGTTACAAAAATGTAGATAAGGAGACTGCGAAATATCGAGTAAGTGCGCAAGCCCCCCTAACGATCCTAGTCATTTAAAATAATTGTTGTCACACAGTGATACTTGGTGATAGTAAAGTGAAACCAGAGTATAGCCGAGTATACTAGGATCTTATTGCTCCTGGCACAAGTTTAGTCAAGCTCTGCAAGAATGTTCAAGCAGTATTACGCATGCTCTGTCAGACGATCAGTCCTGACGGAAAACTTAAAATAGGTGAGTAGGGTGCGGGGTAAACCTGATCGGCTCTTTGTCGTAAATCGATTGTTAATTCGTTTGTTTGTCTAACATCGACATCGACGGCCAATAACGGTAATGAGGTGTTGTCATGTAAATTTATGCATCGGGTCTGAAGTAGATGCATCCATCCTTGGCATGTCGATCACTCGATGGGGCACCAGCTTGCAGTGTGCATAAGTTAGGTGTATGCCGAAGAGACTTCCACTGAATAACATATCAATACAATTGACTCATGGTCTAAGCAACAACGCAATGACACGGGTTAGCCGTCTACAAAGGCAACCTTAATGAGCCCAAAACGATCAAACATTTTTGTTTAATCAGGATAATATTGTAAATTATTAAACAAATAGTACATACAAGCGAATAGTCTGTCTGAAGCTAGCTAGATGACAGTCGACTGAAAGACAAGTGGTGATTGTAAAGGTGCCTTCGTCTGATGTATTAAGTCTATTAACTCGGGACCGATTAGAAATAGAAGTGCGTGAAACTGACACAAGTGAGCGATCTAACACTCGATTAAGTACCTGATATTGATCAGCAAACTGATCGACATCGACCAGTCTTGATATGTTTATGCTGGGAATATTGACTTTGGATGGTAAGCAGTACAAAGGTTTCCCGTCATTGGAAAGTAAATCTTACACTGCATTCAACTACGAAACGTTGACAGAAAGTCCTAACTGACAAACGAGTAGCACCAAAGGGCGCATGGTAGAATATCGTACTTGGGGATTAAGCTTGTGAAAATCAATATTAACGACTCAACTTGACCGATGGACTTTACACCACGGCTACCAAACAATTGCAGTTCGGTTTTAGCACTGTGGTGAAGACGGCTAGCTGTTGATAACATGTATATTTATCCATGCGTCAATATTAAAGTCGTTCAATTCAATTAAAGCAGTGTTCACGTATCACACATGAGCAGCGACTCCACAGGTATAACAGCATACGTGGAGTGGCAACATCATTGGCTGCACTCAGAAAATGCATCCCAAAATGTTAAATGCATAGCATACCGTATTCAATACATGTGGCTTCAGCGAGGCACCTTTTCACAATGCCGTTTATTTCCGATAATTGTTCTCGTGTTGTGGTCAGTATAACTAGCAACAATGAAAGGGGCGGCATAGCATTTGTCATCGGCAAACTGGAAAGACAAACGCTATGAGCGACTATCAAGTAATGATTCTTGTAGTGACACCAACCTTACTTAGCTTGACAAAGGAAGAAAGCTAATTGCGAAGCTACCCGATGGATCAGATTGATTAGCATAAGCGATTTATCATGTCCAACGCTCTATGACAATCTAGCCTTCTGCCGCACAATAAACAGAGGCATTATTCGTTAAAGCCATAAAGGCCGGATCAAGTAAAAAAAACGCAAACGTGCGAAGAGGATAGAATGGATATCACGCTCCATAATTTGCCGATACGATGATATATTAAGAATAAGCCCGGGTGATAAAAGCTATTGACGCCTGACAATCGTCATCTTTAATCTGCTTTCGTGTATGAGTACGTAAGTAGGAATCAGTCTTTTGACGTGACGGCCTTGAAGCAGACATGCACCGAGCAAGCCCTCTTGCTGATTGGATGATATGTAAAGAATAATCCCGTGTGATAGAAGCTATTGATGCCCAGCAATCAACATCTTCAATCTGCTTCCGTGTATGACTAAAGAAGCAGGGATCAGTATCTCGACGTGACGGCCTTAAAGCTGACATGCGCCGGGCAAGCCCTCTTTCAAGTAACATGATTCATTGTCTGCAGTAGCATTGAGCGGTCCTCCGTTAGAATAGCAATGATACATAATGAAACTGGGGTAGGTAAATTTCCGTCAGCAAGTGTATCAATGGCAAATAATCGAGACAGGAGTATCTACCGAAATTGGCCATCCCCAATCGACTACAGTGGCCCTTCATGCCGTTTTAAGTCGGTGATAAAGTGTAGTTGACTACCGAATTTTTATTACCCGTCTGATAGAGACGGGTTAACACGGCCATCAACGTAGCGTTTGCCGCTGTTAAAAAGACAGCCACGTTAGTCAACATTCCCCTTACCTCGTCTTAAAGAAGCCAACCCCCTGTGATTCTTTCGGCTCGGTATTTTCCTTGTCCGAAAAAACTTCTAATAACATACATGGCATATATTAACACATGATTGACCCCTTGACATGGGCCAAGCAAGCCCTCTTTCAAGTAACATGATCCATTGTCTGCAAGAGCATTAAGAGGTCCTTCGTTCGAATAGCAATAACACATATTTAGCTGGGGTAAACGTTATTCAACCATCACTGTACCAACACTTTCAATTTGTGAAAGAGAAAAAAAGTTTTCGGCATAGAGCATCATTGCCTGAACGTAAAATATTCCTGTTATTGGGAAGTCTGACGACATATTCATCAACAGGAAATATAGTTAATAAGAGCAGCGATGACACAAACTAGGCAGTGCAGCGATGTAAATTACCTCCCATAAAGAGGATTTAAGCTTTTATGTGCATTCCTGTCGCCATTCAGCACTTGATGGCACACATAGACAGCGAAATGGTGGCAACAACGCCCATTACTAACTGCGTATTCAAATTTTAGCAGTAAACGCAGCATCCATAAGCAGATGTGACATTGTTAAATGTAGCATTAGTTCGGGAATCAGCGGTATCTAGACATTAGGGTTGCTTACGCACGGTATGTTTCCAGGATGCATAGCCATGATACATTATATGTAATCAATTGCGATGATCTAATGCTCATCTTTCATCTTTCAACCAGCCAACAGCAGGGACGAGACAAACCCTCCAAATAAAGCCAGCGTGTAGCTGTTTACTTAAGACACATATGAAATGGAAAAGTACTGATATGCCAACACAACAGACCCATAATATCGGCAAAGGCTTTACATAAAAATCCTGAAGCTCCTACCATCTTCTACTATTAGTTCTGCGATCAGTTTTACATACTACCCATATTGTGGTCTTCTATACAGCCAAGGTATCATCAACAGGAGGAACCGTTCGCGTCCGCCATTGTAATTCTGTGTACGGTTCCACCAAACTAACAGCAAATCCTGTGACTAAAGATTCATCGTTGCAGGATTTGGCGCGTTGTGCTCTTCTCAGTACAAGCCGCAATCGATGTCTGTTTCTTCAACAGAGAGAATTAACATTAGCAGCATACGAATTGATAATTGCACACATGTCTGACGTACGGCGTTCGGTAAGGCAGCGCTATAAGGACGACATTTTAAATTGGTCTAAATGAAGACAAACAGTCGTGTCTGTTAGAGCAAGGAGCAATCATAATGAAGATGCAAAAAGGATTTCCTATTTGTTGTCAAGCTCTCTTTGCCGATCGTGGTGAGCATCTTTTCCGCGCTTCGCAGAAAAATAACTCTGGTTAGTGAAAAGATGGTGCACTATGCGTTAGAATAACTACGTGTCCATTCAGTTATGGATTCATTCATACATTATAATAGTGAACATTTGGATAACAGAGGAGTCGCGGTGATGTGCAGCACAACAATGATATCAAAAAGTCATAAATATTAGTGAGATCATTATAAAGACGGTGCCTCAATTGGGAACGTGAGCCTATACTGTATAACGTCATGTGTGACAGCAACGCATTAACCAAGGCCATGTTAAGACTGCCCCGTGTATTTCACCTTGCAAGTAACAATGATCAACAACAAGACCAATTATCAGTGACACATTCTTGTTAACAATAGAGTGATACGAAAGTACAGATCTAGATAGCGCCTCATGGTTACAATTTCATGACGACACATAACCACTGATATACAATAAACGAAAAACCGCGAATCTCAAATAAAACTTCATAACGTCTCATTTCTTAACAAGCTGGCAGCATATGAACCAAGTTCTAAGCACGGAGTATGTTGAGCCGCCGCAAGAAAGAATTTTACGTCTGTTCTACTAACATGAAATGAACTCAAAGGGGCTCATAAAATCGAATTGATGGGTAGGAGCAGGGTGAAGCTGATTTGTTCTTTGTCGCAAATCGATTGATAATTAATAAACGAATTGAATGGCAATTATAACTCACCGTACATATGACAGCATATGTATATTGCGCTAGACATAATTAGTAGTTTGCTGAACATCGAAGGCCAATAATGTAAATGAGGTGATTTATTCTTGTCAAGTTAATTTATGCATCGTGGTTGGAATAGATGCATCCATCCGTGGCGCGTTGATCACTCGATGGGAACCCAGCTTGCATTGTGGATAAGTTATGTGTGTGCCTATGAGACTTCCCCCAACTATTTTCTGCATAATAGATAAATGCAATTGACTCACGATCCAAGCAACAAAGCAATGACAGAGGTACGGCGTCTACAAAGGCACCCATGATGAGCACCCAACATTTTGTTTAATCAGGATAATATTGTGATTAATTAACCAAATAGTTCATGCTAGCGAATAGTCTGTTTGTAGCTTGCTAGATGACAGTCGACTTTATGCGCAACTACTTAACACTTGCATTTGGGTTGTAGTACGGTTGTGAAGACGACTAGCTGTAGATAACATTTATATTTATCCAGAACATCAATATAATGGTCTCTTAATTCCATTAAACCAGTGACCACGTTTCACACATGGGTAACGACTACACATGTATAACAACATACGCTGAGTAACAACAACATTGGCTGCAAATTATCTCGTATTTAATACATGTGGCTGCAGCGAGGCACCTGTTTACAATGCCGTTAATTGCCAATAATTATTCTCGTATTGTGGTCAATATAACTAGCAACGATGAGACGCATGGCATTATTCATTGGCTAGCTGGCAAGATAAACGCTATCAGCGACCGGCATTTGATGATTCTTGTAGTGACAGCGACCGTACTTAGATGAACTAGGAAAAAACTAATTGAGAAACTACCCGAGTGAATAGATTTATTAGCATATGAGATATATTAAGGTGATTTCAGCTGTGTGACACGCGAGGAGGATGAAGATAATAAGGTGTGGGGCATATCATCTGCAGTTAAGGAACAAGGCAGCCAACAGCAGCCATTCTCATCCGTTGACGTGTTTCGTATGAATATTCCTGGCTGCCTCTAACTAACACAACAAGGATGAAGAAAACATGATTATGTCATGGCGAGGCTGAGTGGCTCAGGACTAGGTGGGCTATATAATCAATCTAGACATTCAGTTGTCATCTCAAATTACAAATAACAACCGCTCATAATGACAGGCGGCTTGGGTGTGCTGTATTGTGTGATTTGTCCCTTGTCATGAAGTAATATGGTTCAGCCCTGGTGAAATGATGTCTGTTGTGTAGTCCTTTCAATGCTGTGTTATGGTTTAGCCATGACTATTATGTGCTATGGTGAAGCCCAGAACATGATATATTATGGTGAAGCTAAGTATATGATGTGTTGTGGGAAACCCTGTATATGACGTGTTGTGGTGAAGCCCTGTACATGATGTGGTGTGATGATGCCCGGTACGTGATGTGTTGTGACGAAACCCTGAACGTGATGTGTTATGAGGAAGCCTTTGATATGATGTGTTGTGGTAAAGCACTATATGTGATGTGTTGTAATGTACGTGATGTCTTAAGTTGTAGCCATGTCCAAGATGCTGTTCAATGATGCTATGCCCGAGTCGTAGTATCGGATGAGATTATCATAAATGTGGTTTTGTGAGGCCATGGGTGGTGAGCAGATATCTGAGATACTGAGAAGTCTATGTGGATGGATAGGGCCATGTCAGTGATGTGGTGTGGTGAGACCCTGCCAATAGTTATATACGTACCTCTATACACCCTTTTTTGCGTCGAAATGGACGAAGTGGATTGCGCAATATATTTTTCGCTGACGATGGTTTCCGGTTTCAGGTGATGGAGGGGGGGTATTTCGTCCTTTTGGTGACCTTAAAATTGCGGAGCTTTGCGAGCTGATGTCATGAATGTGCGGTATGGCGGTGAGTTCATTTTTGATGGTTTTATTGAGAAAGAGTTTGTAAATGGCTATCAAAAGTCAATAAGTGGTAATGGTGTTGAAAGACTGAGATGTCAAGGATAGCGTTATTGTTGGCGGAAGTATTCACCTGTTGCTCTTATTAAGAAGACGGTCTTTACAAGGTTATTGGTAGCCATTAACTTCCTTTATCCCATGACATGTGGTGATATATTGAATTGGTGACATTAGAATTGTAGGGCTATGTCGTGAGGGAGTTTGCTGACCTTAGCAACCTGATGTGATGGATGGGCGCTATTTGGGTGAGGTCATTTGGAGGGATATGTCCTGAGGGAGTTTGTAAATGGCTATTAATAGTCAATAAGCGGTAATGGTGTTGAAAGATTGGGTCAGGTGAAAGCGCCATAATGCTACTTAGTGCAGTATGTCGGTAAATTGGAGTTTTCACGTGAATGAATCTTACTAGCATATCAATATTCAATTACATACGAGGGAAAATGACAGGTGACTTTAATTTGAAGTGTGTTCTAACTCTCATTGAGAATATAACGACAGATGGGTTAAAAAACTTGACCATTGGATATTTCTCAAAATGGGGGCGAGTTATGGGTACAAATAGCGGATGGTAACTTTACTTCAAAATAAGTTTCTTCTGAAATATTTCCAAATAGCAACGATGCAGCACATTTATGAAAATCATTTTATTTTATAGTGGCAACACAATGACACGCGAGGGTCCATAAAGGCTGCCTCAATGGGCTATTTTAGCTATATATTACTAATAAAGAGGCAAATATGAATTATAAATGTAACAATGTAGTGGCAGTCGACAAAATCGAAACATTGTCTTAGGACAAAAGAGGTGGGACAACACCAGTGCTGGGGATTGGACATTAGCATGTCTGCTACGAAAAAAAAATCATGCATCAAACATGTGATAACAAGAAAGCAGGTTTGCATTGGAAACTACTACAGGGATTAGGCGTTTTGTAAGTGATTCTGTGCCATGAAACATAGATAAGTTGTTTCAGCAGCTGATAGTCCGAGGTTTAGAATGGTTATACTTGCTCCATTTGACGTGCGACTCGATGGAATACATTACCTTAAAGGCATGAATGCTCACTGTTGCTAGGGGGATGCGTGATACAATTGCAAACCAGTTACATAAATGTAGACAATGAGACCGCAAAATATGGAAAAAGGTATGCTAGCCACCCTAACGATCCTAGCCATTTTCAATAATTGTGCTTACATAGTGGTAATTTTAGCTAGCAGCGAAGAGAGGGGCAGAACGCTATTTTGCATAGCTTAGCTGGCATGACAAATGCTGTCAGCGACCAGTAAAGCTTAATGCAGCGACACCGACCTTCATTAGCTTCACAACTTGAGAAAGCTAATTGAGGAATGACCCAACGGATGAGATTCATTAGCATATGCGATATATCATGGTGATATTAGATGCGTTAGACGCGAGAAGATGATGACAATTGGGTATTGGACCTATCGACTGCAGTTAAGTAGCAAGTCAATTGACAGCAGGCTGTTTCACCCGACGACGTGTTGCCTATGAATATACCTCGCTGACGTTAATTCTAACAACATGTATGGAGAGGACATGAATATGACATGGCAAGGCGAAGTTAGTCAGGTCTAATAGTGCTATATTACTAGCCCGGACATGCAGTGGTCATCCAAAATTACAGATAACACATGCTCAGGATGACGGGTGGCTTGGGTGCCCTGTACTGTATGATTTGTGACTCAGCGACGTTCACGATCGAGGCATGAAGATTTGGCGGTGGAATTGCTTGTACGCAAGTAAACGTCAGAGAAACTAGGCATATTAAGTCTATTGAATGTGATAGGCTATAAACCCATAGTCATCTGTTACGGATGTTTTAATTGTACATACCACTGTCACATGAAGACCGACCTAACAACAAACGGGTTATATCTGTGATTTGACAAGTTGAATCCTTAGTCGTAATGTCGCATGGTTAAGCTTCGCCGTAGTATGGTGTGGTGATACAGTGTGCATACATTGATATTGCTCAGTCCTTTCCTTATGGTGTTATGGTGACACGGTGTCCCTGATGTACTGTAATGAAGCCCTGCCACTGATGTGTTATAATGAAGCCCTGAACATGATGTGTGATATGAAGCCCTGTACAGGAAGTGTTATGTGACATCGTGTTTGATATGTGATATAAGGTATGTTGAAATCGTGTTAGTTATGTAATAAGTAAAAGTTTCATCCGAGTTTTATTAATATGTGATGACAAAAGAAACGGACTTTCCGAGACCATGTCAAATATGTGGTCTGGTGGGGCCATGCTAAGAATGCGATATAACGAGGCTATATCAATACTGGGGTATGTTAAGGCCATGTAAATGACATGACATGTTGAGGGTATGTCAATAGTGCCAGTAATGCTTATCGTAGTGGCACCGACCTTAACCAGCTCTGCAAAGGGAAAAAGCTAATGGAGAAACGACCTAATCGACTAGATTCATCAGCATACGCGATATATCATGGCTATATGAGCTATGTGAGACGCGAGAAGATGATGTTAAGTGGGTACGGTACCTATCAACTGTAATTACGGAGCAAGGCAGTTGAAAGCAGCCGCTTTTACCCACCGACGTGATACCTAAGAATGTACTTCCTTGAAGCAACCTTACACAACAAGGAATGAGAGGACATGAATATATTACAGCGAACATTGTTAGTCAGGACAAAGAGTCCTATATTACCAGCCCGGACATGCAGTGGTCACCCCAAATTACAAATAACACAGGCTTAAGCTGACAGGCTGTTTGAGTGCGCTCAACTGTATGTTTTGTGGCTCGGCGTCTCAAACTCTCGAGGCATGGGTATTTGGCAGTTGAATTGCTTGAAAGCGGAGTAAAGATCGGAGAAAGGAGGCATAACGTGTCCAGTGAATGTAACAGGCTCTGTCATCTTCATCCGCGGTCAACCATTAAGGACATAATAGTTGATCATATCACTATGCACACGAAAACTGATCGAAAAAATAACGGGCTATGTCCGTAATGGGACAAGTTGAAGCTATTGTCGTAATGTGGTACGGATAAGCTTTGTCGGTGTGGTGCAACCGTGCACGCGAATTGATATGGCGCAGCCCTGTTCGTATTGTTTTCGGTGAAACGATCTCGCTGATGAATTATGATGAAACCCTGTTACAACCCTCTAAATGATATACTATGGGGAAGCCCTGTTCATGAAGTGTTATGATAAGGAACTGTACACTATATGTTATGATGAGGCTATTCCGTGATATGGTATTTTGCGGCTATGTCACTGCAATAGAATGGTGGGTCTGTGTCAATGATATGGTATGTTGAGGCTATTTCAATGATATGGTATGTGGGGGCTATGTCAATGGTTGCTTATGGTGAGTCTTTTACAATAGTATGGTATGGTGAGGCCATGAGAAACGGCAGAGAGATCGTGTGAAAGCGTCCTCGCCCATCAGTAAGGGCATCGATGTATGCATTGTTGTTATAATTTATTTTGGTCATATTTATTGCGTGCTAATTAGTAGAATCATCAGCCAGCATCATCGCGTGCTGGTAATCAACAGTAATGTTCACTTCGTTCCCTGCGCTCCCACTTCAGTCAGAAAAGTAATTGTTGACAAACTGTTATATTATTAAACATTTCAGTTGCCAATAGTTCAATCTATTTAGTGACATGTTTCAACGTATGACGAATATACATTATCTCAACAGCAGGCACATATCTTGATTTAATTGCATGCCAACATATGGAAAACAACCTATTGTGATATTCACGGTATTCCGCACATTCGTCACTCTGATATCAATTATAATATAACATTACGAAAGCATAACAGGTCAATCTCGTTGGACCAGCCCTCATTATCATAACGTTATCTCGGGACTACATCCCAAAAAACGCCGCTCATTCATACACGCGATGATTGTTACAAGCTGCTCTGCTCAATAGACATCTCACTACAGCAATAACATTAGATACATTTTACACAATAGTATACAGCGTGATGCCCAGTTTGACTGCACAGTCAATATTATCGTAAGTGGCCCGCTAAACAACGGTTTGCAGCAACCATGTTAAAATTAAGTAGATAAAAATACGATATATAAAGAGTTCAATAACTGGGTTTGCACTTCTCATGCTCGCCGAAACATACATTATTTTTCCTTTGTGAATAACTACCATACGGCTATCAACTCTCAACAGCGGATAAATATTCATAAAACGAAGACTCAGAATACTTAAACATCAATGCAATCCACCAGCCTCCGAGTGACACGGCGTGTTACATAGTGCAAGGTAACTTTGCCAAACATTCCATTAAGGTAACAAAAATCAGTTTCTTACATGATACACACAACTGAGGGGCCAAAATTAAATGAAAAGGTGTGCAATAAATACGTTAATGTGCTCTTAGAAGTCGATACAAAGCCTAACAATGGCATCGGCTTTATAGAATCCACGTTGATGTAAATTTAGTTAAATTTCATCAAACAAATCTCGAGTATGTCGGAGATTAAACATGCGTGATATTTCCTGTCATTTGAAAGGTTGTAAAGTGCTTCCACGTGGTGATTGAGGATGACGTTGAAAAGGCCAATTCGCGTTCTTGTGGCCTGATAACTATCAGGGCTGCCGTAGCTGAATAAATCATCATATGAAAATATTGTACCCTAGTCGAATGCAAATGCCCACATGTTGGTCACGTACGCAGAGCGATTGAGTCTCAGTTGGGTAACAACAGTGTCTCAATTAAGCAAAGACACGATGCCACGGAAAACACAATGGCAGAAATGTAATGCCTCGTCAGCAGAAATACACTCGACAAGAAAGTGATGTATTGGTCACAGCACACGGTGAAAGGTGTCATGCAATTTACTTGTAATGAACAAATTGATGGACGGAGCTTACTCTGCGGTGTTATGTTGGGTGGCTGGGTGGGTGAAACTGATATTGGCTTCATCGAAGGCTATTCGCCATGAATACTCACCTGTATATGTGCACTATTTTCCGACCCAAGTATTCCACGAGCCAACTCCTTTTCTTCAGTATTTGTCATATGAGCATGTCTCTTGTACAATGCGATTGTCGATGAAAGTTGTAACAGCCCCCTTATTGGGATGTTTTGAGGTGCACAGGCATTTGAGTACCTTAATAATTCGATGACTCATAAACCACAAACTATGGGTACGATATATCTGTTGATGCAATGGACGGCAAGGGTAGTCTTACGTTATGTAATGAGCATAATTAGTTAGAGTTTGTTAGGAGGAACCGTTCGCGTCCGCCATTGTGATTCGGTGAATGGTTCCACAGATCTCAGAGCAAATGCCTTGACTAAAACCCCTTCGTCGCGTTGTACTCCTCTTACTTCATGCGCAATCGAGGTCCGATTCCGCTACGAGGAGTAATCAAACCTTAGCAAGGACAAAATATATGTGGCACGCCTGTTGCACGTGACGCACTGGATATGGCAACGCAACATGGATACAGCTGGTGGCAGAAACCTGTAATTGGTCTTAATGAGGGTAAAAGGTCGTGTCTGTAAGATCAAGTGGCAACAATATTTTCGTGAGGGGCGCAACAAAAATAACAGTATTCCAGTCAAAACAAAGCTATGGGAAATGATATTTCCTCCAAATATATCTGCTTAACTAGCAGGCGTGTTACAGTAGGTCCCGAACTATGTAATAATGCAGAGCTGATTAGATATCAGTACCAGGACCCAGTTACCCTTGGCAGCAATATAGTCGAGCTCGAGATGAAGTATCTCATTATGCTCTTGTTCCATCATGCGATCAGTCCCGACCCAAATCTTGAGATAAATAGAACAGTGTCAATTTCTACATCAGTTAGGTTCGTGCTTCCATATCTAAAACATCTTTAAAAATATATTTTTAGGGGCTCCTGTTGCCAGTGCTCACTCAAGGGAATAACCACGGGTAATAGTGCTAAAACATGCTTCTGTATGAAAAAAACAACAACATGACTTTCTGTTGTGCTCAAGCCCCCTGATGAACACCGCGCTGTCCAGATTGATGGTTCTGATGGATAGACAACACTCGAAATGTTAGCTTAAATACTGTGTTCATTGAAATATCTTTACATTAAAATGTCGTGAACATTTACATGACACTGGAGCCTTAATAATATATAGCATCAAGATGGTCAAAAATACTACACCTAGTTGAATATAAATCCATTAACTATATAGACGGTGCCCCGATTTGTATATTGAGTCAATATTGCATAGCGAATCAGGCGCTAACAGAGGCTGATATATGTACATAACCCTCTATGTAAGAATGATCTACAATTAGACCAATCATGGGAGAACAACGGCAATGACAAATGGATTAAACTAGTCAAGGCGCTCGTCCCTGGTGTTTTGATGATCATCTACAGCTTGGATATGAGAGATAGTTAGTAGGATTAAAAGTGCTAGATTAAAGGTGCTTGATTTTGTGAGATCAATGCGAATCGCCCAACATCGAAAGATAAAATAGTTACGTGCAGTGATTCTAATTGCAATGGGACTCGTTAATCAATGTTTTGAAGACTATGTTCTGATTATCGCTTCTTGGAAAACGAGAATTGGTCCTGTCACTGTCAGAATCGATAGCGTTGTTTTCGGTCATATATGGATCGAATCTGTGCAACAAAATACCAACTGCATCATCTGGATTGGAAGGCTCAAGCGTTTGAGACCACTCATAACTCTATTGCAGTAACGTCCAACTCAAATACATCGCTCTTCGGGACTTTAACATTCGCGGACCTGTCAGTGACGAGGTAATCGAGTGACGTCACGAGATGCTGGGCCGGAAATGTTGAAAATGGCAAAGGGTGTTGAAAAATCGACTTCATATTTCAAATTACGATATGATCGGGTGACTTGTTCGAACTGCGATAGACAGATAAAAGGGAGAGCTATATGTGCACGAAGCACGCTAATACCATGAAGATAGTGCTTGCTTGATAAGTATGGGTTGAGTAATCTTAACAAGTAAGCAATGTAACGACATATGGTTGTAGAGCTAGTCGGAATAGGGGTCAGGGCAACGTCGCGGTCGAGCTGAGCTAAACCATGGGGGATGCTAAGAAAGGAAGCACAGATAAAGAGGGTGAATAACTGGTTAAATGTGATCGAATATACCCCTAAACATTACATTTGTAACTTCATACTCTTGTGTGTTGATGGAAGTTGATAGCCTGTAACGGGTCTCGGAATGAGAATGGCGCCCTAGTTGCTGAAAGAGCGGTGACAGGTGTGGCATAAGTAGGCGTCGCGATAGGTTTGGCGATCAAATAAGGTGCCCTGTTGTCATGAGGTAAACCAGATTATCAAACGCTGGATAGATGGGGTGAGATGACCCAGCTTGGTGCGCCGGCAAAGTTGATTAAAGCTCTCTCTCCATTTCGGCAACCCTTTAACCCTTTAGGACAAAAAATAATTCCAGTCTATACTCCTGGCGTCTCAGCTCCTCTTTTTCGCCCTGCAGCGGTAGCTCACTTGATATTGTCTTGGATGAGCGTAGAAGCCACGAATCTCAAAGAAATCGTTGTAAATGCACCTATGCTGCTGGAATCAAACGTCATGATAGAATTGACTTCGGCTGAAGTCAAAGTTGAGCTCGTAACGGACGCCATAGTGCTTTAAGAGCTCCATGGTTTAGGGTGACCCTTCGGCGGTAACAAAAAAAGTGCTGCAAAGCCATGATACCAATAATATAGCAAATAGTCGAAGAAGGGACAGCAGATTGATACAAGTCCAGACACAGCAGAGAGTAACCGAAAGAGGCAGCGCACGGGGATAAACGACAATAGTAAACCCCGCTAGGGGTGAGATGAAGCAGGACAAGGGATGCAAGGTAGCCAAACAGAGAGAACGCCAGATGGAGGAGGCTAATTACTTGCTATTAAAAAAAAATAGCGTTATAATGAAGTCAAAAGGAGAGCGTACACATATACAGATTTTAGCAATGCGATACACTCTTCAACATCAGAGTATCCAATCAGAGCGTTATTATGTCCCTGTATATTACAGATGATGCAGCGCCGTATGCATTAGCTCCGTTAGGAGAAGCTCACATTGACTTAACAGCTAGTCAGGCTGGATAGTTTGCTACGTTTACACAGGAACATGTCGCCAAGTGATATCGTTGTCTTCATTTGTATTATGCACTGCTAGCGAGTTGAATAGCATTTATAACTCACCGTACCTTTGACAACATATATATTGAGCTAGGCATAGCTGTGAGTTTGCCGAATATCGACAGCCAAAAGGTAAAACATGTGTGTTATTGCTGTTATATTAATTTATGCATCGTACATGGAGTAGATGCAATCATCCGTGGCGCGCCGAACCCTCAATGGGTACCATGATTGCATTGCGGATAAGTTCTGTGTCTGCCTACAAGGCTACCCCTGCTATTTTCTCAATAACGGATCAATGCAAATGACCCACTTCCCAAACGGCAACACAATGACACACGCAAGGCTTGACAAAGGCTCCCTCAACCATCTTTCATGGACTAATTAATGACTCCCCTAATTTCTTCTAGGACTAAGCTATGTTTGGAAAATTACGTGACAAAACAACAATTGAGCGTCCACACATTCCATTCAGACGCGTGATAACAATTAACAACTTTTGCATTTCAATGAAAAGCTGCTGCTGCAGCTATTGCTGCAGCTACTGTTGCTGCTGCAAAGAAGAGTTTTGCTAGCGATTCGGTAACATGAAATATATAGCACTTGTTCATACAGGTACTAGTCAGAGGTTTATTTGCGTATTGCTTACCATGTGTACAACAAAAGACAGCAAAACATAGAAAGTATGCACGTTAAGGCCATGAACAAGACACTCGCTAAGCTAGTCCTATGTAACGTAACATGATCCATTGTCCTAATGACCAATGAGCAGTCCCTTGATCGAGTAACTCTGTCACATTAGTAAGCTGGCGTTGATTAATTACCGCCAACGGTTATTATTCGAAACAGGAATGCCTATGGAAATTTGCTATCCCAAATCTACTACAGCGGCCTTTTATACCGTTTTATATCAGCCATAAGGTGCAGTTGGTGACTGGATGTTTATTATGCGAACAATAATGGTTTGAAAAATATTTATTTTAGCCCAGCATTTTATATTTTTACTTATTACACCGCACAGTAATAAAAGAGAGCAGGTTTAAGAAACACAGACCCGAGGAGCAATTTCAGAGAGTCAAGCACTAAGTGGTATCAACATGTCATCCCATGAATGCCTTATTATGCGTTTAGGAAAGCGATGCTGTAAATTGTATAACTGATATATTGTTTCGTAACGAAGATCCTTGTTTGGGCGTTACGATGGATGCAGCCAAAAAGCCCCACAAACCAAACAGATATGTTGCATTTTGCATTACCTTACCTAAACGTAATAAACCATCACTGTACCAACATTGTCAATGTGCAAAGGAAAATTCTCAGCGTGGAGGATTATTTGCTTGATATGAAAGCAAAGCTGCGGTCGACATATTCATCAACAGTATGCGTAGCTTATTAGATAAACTATCACACAAATCTTGCTGTGCTGTGATTAAAATTACCTCCGACAATGCCGGCGACAGTTCTTAGGCGTTTTCCTGATGGCGTACACAAACCACGAGAACGTATCATTAACCCCCAATATCAACTGACCATTCCCACTGCAGCCGCATACGTAATTCACAGTAGCAGCTGTGGCAGTATTGATATTATCATTAGTACATGAATCAGCTGTATCTAGAAATCGGCTTTGCTTCTGATGTTATATGCCGAGGGCAGTTGCAGCACTCATTCAAGATCCTCGAGGAATGTTCGCTCTACTAACATGAAATGAACTAAAAGGGGCTCATATATTACAATTGTTAGGGGGGGGAGGGGGGAGAGGGTCAAGCTGCTAGGTTCTTTGTCGTAAATCAATTGTTTATTCATGAACGAATAAAATAACGATTATAACTCACCGTACATATGACAGCATATATATTGAGCTTGGACTCATTGTTAGTTTTCCGATCATCGACGATCAATAATGTTAATGAGGTGATTTATTGTTGTCATGTAAATTTATGCATCATACCTGGAGTAGATTCATCCATTCGTGGCGCGTCGATCACTCGATGGGGACCCAGCTTGCATTGTGAATAAGTTATATGTGTGTCTACGAGACTTCCCCCACCTATTTTCTGCATAACAGATCAATACAATTGACTCACAGTCCAAGCAACAACGAAATGACACAGGTACGGCGTCTACAAAGGCACCTTCGCCCGGTGTATTAAGTCAATGAACTCGGGACTGAGTATAAATAGAAGTGTTTGAAATTGACTCAAGTGAGCGATCTAACACTCGATAAAGAAGCTGATCTATATTTGGCTAACTGGTCGACATCGACTAGTCTTGGTATGTTGATGCTTGGAATATTGACTCTGGGATGATAAGCTGTACAAAGGTTTCCCGTCATTAGATTGTAAATCTAAATGTTTCATACATGGGTAATGAGTATACAGGTATAACAACATAGGTGGAATGACAACACCAACACCGCACTCCAAAAATGCATCCCAAAATGAAATATGCATACCATCCCGTATTCAATAAATGAGGCTGCAGCGAGGCACCTATTGACAATGCGGATAATTTCCAATAATTGTTCTCGCTTTGTGGTCAGTATAGATAGCAACGATGAGCGGAGCTGCATGGCATTATTCATCGGCCAGCTGGCAAAACAAACGTTATCAGCGACCGGCAAGTGATGATTCTTGTATTGACACCGGCCTTACTTAGCTTGACAAAGAGAGAAAGCTAATTGAGAAACTACTGGATGGATAAGATTCATTAGCATATGCGATATATCAAGGTGATTTCAGCTGTGTGAGACGCAAAGAGTACGAAGATAAGTTGGTGCGGGACCTATCGACTAGAGTAACGATACAAGGCAGCTAACAGCAGCCACTCTCATCAATTGACATGTTTCGCATGAATATACCTTGCTGCCTCTAAATAACACAACAAGGATGAACAGAACATAAGTATGTCATGGCGAGGCGAAGTGGGGCAGGTCTAGGCGGGCAATATGATCACTCTAGACATTCAGTTGCCACCTCAAATTACAAATAACAACCGCTTATAATGACAGGCGGCTAGGGTGTGCTGTATGCTGTGATTTGTCGCTCGGCGTGAAGTAATATGGTTCAGCCCTGGTGAAACGATGTCGGTTGTGTGGCACAATGAACTCTTCTCAATGATGTGCCATGGTTAAATTTTGCCCAACATGTGCTATGTTAAGCCCATGACATTATATATTATGGTGAAGCTCAGTATATGATGCGTTGTGGTATTGGTCCTTGTGATATTGACGGGTAGAGGAATGCTGATTTCACGTGTATTGTTATTGTAACGCAGTACAACTCCCTGACAGGGAATTGATGTGAGAACAATATGTCCTGGTTAGCCGCAACATTTCGGTGATGTTACTGTTATGGCGGGGTATCTCAATGGCGATCCTCTTCCATCAATCAATTTTCACGCATAGCTATCGCAGCATCATTTATGATTCATAATAGCCCCGTTGTTATATCGAAATGAAAATACGTCATCACATATCACTAATGCCTACCCGACACTTGCTCACAACAATACCTAGTCTCGTCCCATACAGACTTCCATCTTGTCTTGGTTTCTATGAATGCATTACAGGACGCACACGTCTCAGCATGCGCATTTACGTCCAGGAAGTACATCGGTTTCATACTGTGATACGAGTATTCACGCTATGTCTGTATGATATATTTCGCAACAAATATTTCCTCAATTCTTGAAGAAGAGCAGTGACGAGGCCCTCTGTAGTCGACATATTGCATAGTAGGAGCTTGGCTTGTAAGCATACATCAGACACGCAATATTTTGCCGATACTGAATGTAGGTGTTTTCTAGTTTTCCTACAAAACGTGTGGCGGTATTGAAACAGGTCAATGCTCCATGACAATCGAGACTTCTTCTGTGCAATGATGAGAGGCAGCAATACATTTTTTGGAGGAGGCATCAAGGCCCGAACTAGTAAACGAAACGTAAGCGCACGAAGAGGATATTGGGTATATCATGCTCCATAATGTGACTTTCAATTCCGGGGAGGCAATTATGTCGAAAGTAAATCCGGAAAAGTTCCTTGTAAAATCCCACACCCGTGCCGATAGGATGATATATAATGAATAAGTCCGGGTGATAGAAGCTATTGATGCCAGGCAATCAACATCTTCATCTGCTTCCGTGTATAACTAAAAAAGCAGGAATCAATCTTGTGACGCGACGGCCTTGGTTCTGACATGGGCCGAGCACGCCCTCTTTCAAGTAACATGATACGTTATCTGCAATAGCATTGAGCAATCCTCCGTTCGAAAAAAACAATTACACATAATGAAGCTGGGGTAAGTAAATTTCCGTCAGTAAGTGTTTCAATGATAATTATTCGAGACAGGAATATCTACCTAAATTGGCTATCCCCAATCTACTACAGCGGCCCTTCATACCGTTTTACGTCGGTCATCAAGTGTAGTTGGCCACTGATATTTTATCACACCAACAAAAATGGATGTTTCACAAATAATTAGTCCGATAGAGACATGTTAATAAGGCCACCAACGTAGCATTTGCTGTTGTGAGAAAGACAGCCATGTCAGTCAACATTCCCTATGCCTCTTCTGAAAGAAGCCGACCCCCTGTGATTCTTTCGGCCTGGTATTTTCCTTGTCTGGAGAATCATTTAATAACAAGCCATATATTAACACCACTTACTTTATCCAAGTCGGTATCCGATTCAAGAAACCTTGCTGACACTCTTTGTTATTGTAATAGACAATGTGAGAAACCCTTGTGAGAACGCATAATTTCTTAGACAGGCAATACATACAGCCAATCTTCCAATTTGCATTGACGTCTGTAACAGACGCCTGTAAGAATTTTGATGCATTGATTTGTCTGCAAGCTATGAAAAACTATACATTTATCTCAGCCAAATGTCTGATTATCTGACTTTATACCCTACACCGTGTTGAAGAGAGCAGGTTCAACAAACACAAACGCATTTACCACGGTATCAGGTACTTCTAGGGGTCGTCACTCAAATCCTGATTATAATATAAAGCCATGAAAGTATAACAGGTCATTTTCGTTGGACCTGCCTTCATTACTACAACGTTTTCTGTTGACTACATCCCGAGCAACGCCACTCACTCATACACACGATAATCGTTAATAGCTGTCATCCTCAATTAACATCTCATCACAGCAATAACACTGCACATTAAAGTACATTTCAAGTGGCCCAATAGAAACGCGGTTTGAAACGACCATGTTAATGCCAATTAGATACAAATGTAATTGTAAAAGAACTTTACTTATCGGTAGTTTACTCCTCGAAGTAGCTGCAACATACCTTCGATTTTTAGTGATAAACAGCTACACCATCATCGATTCTCGCAGCCAAGTGAAGTTGGTGTAGGCTTTAGCAGAGCATACCATCAATACACACCTGCCCAAATTCGTTATTTTCAGAAACTTCTTCTTCTCTCAGTAATTGTCTAATGAGCGCGTCCAATGTATAATGTTCTTATTTCTCAGGTTTTGTGAGGATTCAGACAGGCACAGTACTTACAACACGCACGCTTCAGAGTGTTCAAGAACTAAACCAGCAGAAGACAATAAAATGGATAGGATTATATTAACTACCGGATTAATTAGCCATGCACGTAGTCATTTATTCCCTAGGTGGGCTCATGTCAGAATTATTATTTTCGGTAGCACACAATTCTTACATAAAACTGACCAGTTACAAATGGTTTTAGTGAGTGACATGTGTTACCTCTTCACATAACTATTTATAAGCTCAACAATAGGAACATACTTTATATCCTCGCCAACATGTGGAAATCGACATATGTTGATCGTTACGTTCAGTCGATCACTAGCCAGGTAAACAGATCTAATGGTCTCTTCTTGTGCAAAAGCTATGTGCAGAAGCTGCCTAAACCAACCTTGGCATGATTTCATGTTGCTAATATTACCCTTTTTTACCAATCAAATTAATCATAGAATACACAGCCAATGACATTGATATATTAGAAGAAGCGCAATGTTCATCATCTAATTTAAATGCGAGCAACGTTCATGTTTGTATGAGTCCAAAGTGTGCTGCTATCGAATTACACCAGAAAGCTACATGTCACATTGTTCACTTTCTTATTTACGTGCAAATGGTTCATCCAACTGAAAACTTCAGCAACGGTTTCAGATTTGAAGGAAAATATCAAAATAAACCGCCGATATCATCCTCATTACGCTACCACTGAATGTTTCCATTGAGAGATGATAAATGAATGTTTTCAATCACAAGCCACTGTAACTGTACATTCACCTCACGGGACGCTTAATAGGGTTAAACGATTATTTGGTCAGTGATACAGATACTCACCGTGCGCATCATTTCACCTATGGGCGATATGTTGAGAAAAAGCTACAATATTAACAACTCTCGCAGCCAATAAATATTCATGAAGAGAACACTGAGCAGACTATAACATCAATGCAATACACCGGCATTCATGTGACACGGTATGTTACTTATACCATGATAACTCAGCCAGACATTTCCTAAAGGGAATACAAAACACCAAATGATTCATTCGATGATGCAAACAATGACAGGTAATAGATTTCCTTGCCAACAACTGTAGGTACAGAATAGGATGAAAGGGGTTTATATTGGACAGTAATGAGGTCGTAGTGGTTGATACATTGGCTCAAATTGCATTGGCTTTATTGAGTGCCCATAGATGAAAAGTTAATATGAATTGCGTCAATAAGGCTAATCCCGTGTAAGCTAAGGCGAAGGATGTTAATATAATTGATCGACGACTTAAAAGTGATTGATTATGCTTGCTATCTCTATTACTAGTTTTAGTCCGCTGGTGATCACACGAATGCATGAACTCGGCATGGCCATGTATAAGACATAAGGAGCTTGGCAGATGAAGAACACAATGATGATGCTCATTAACATGACGGTAATCTGGAATTCCTCCTTCTGGGCAGCTCCGGTCGTGTTACCAGATTGATTACTGATCATGTTGCACTTCAGATAGCGTGTAGTGTGTGTGATGTGACATCCATTGAGCACAAGAAGCCGGCAAAATGCGGCAATGAACACGATGAAGCCATTGAACAACCAGGGATAGACGACTATGAATCCGGTGCCATAAGTAGAGCTGGCCCTTGTTTGAGAAGTTAAGGGTGTTGGTGATACTGTCGATCGCGGTGACGAACTGTACTGCATAAAGGTAAGGTATAGGCACCATGAAGGAAACGGTGAAGATGATAAAGTTAATTATGGACGCTTTCATAACCGGGCATATTTTTCCAGCGAGGAATGGTCGACAAATGGCGATGAAGTTTTCTACAGTCAACTTTATAATTAGCCATATCGAGGCCATCAAGAACATCTGCATGAAAATACCGACAATGTGGGCATAGTACGTGAAATAATTATATGAGGCATGTCCTGGGAAGTGATCTTCAATGTATTTGATGGAGAGCAAAACAAGACCTGCTGATGCTAGTGGAATTAGATGACAGCTGTGGAGTATTCATAACCGCCAACTATTGGTTCGATGTATCTGTTGATCATATGGGGGGGGGCAGGGTGCGCTATCTGGGAGAGTTAGTGATGGTAAGAGTAGTTAAATATTATGTTATGAGTAGAGTGCTGGCCATGAGGAACTAATCGCGTCCGCCATTCTAATTATGTGGACTGTTCCAACAAACTTACAGCAAATCCTGAGACTGAAGATTAGTCGTTGTGGGATAGGCCACTTTGTGTCCGTCTTTGTACAAGCCGCAATCGACAACAAGAGGAAATAAAATTAACAGCAAGGACGAATTGATGATTGCACACATGTCGGACGTAGGGCGTGTAAGGCAGCGCACCAGGGAAGACATAGATAAATGTAAAATGTCGTGTCTATTAGAGCAAGTGGCAACCATAATAATGTTGCAAAAGGGCGCATTTTGGCGAAATTTAGGATAATCAAAAGTAATGCATGGTGGTATCTATGTCTCATGAGAGATGTATTTCAAATATTTCTGCTTACCTAGCAGGTGTGTCACAGCAAGTTCTATACAGTGTGTGTGTGTGTTAAGCTAAACTGAGTTTGTGCAAATGCAACCTGTTTAGATATCGGCCCAATCACTCCTGGCACCAATATAGTCGAGCTCGAGATCAATATTCAGGCAGTATTTGATCACGCTCTGGTTCAGGCGATCAGTCCTGCCGACGGTCTTGAGATTAATAGTTTTCGTCTCGTAGTAGCTGTAATATACATTGTTGTGTCTGGGTGCATTGAATTCAAGAAAACAAAGCATCGTAAGAGATTAATGCAATCCACTAGCATACGGGTGAATGACCTCAGCACGGGTGAATGACCTCATAAAATGCATCCAAAAATTGAATATATACATCGCACCACCTTCAATACTTGTGGCTGCAAGGGGCACTCATTCCAAATGCTGCTCATGCTCAATAATTCTCATTAATTAGTCATTTAAACTAGCACCGACGAGAGTGGCAGCATGGCATTATACATAAGCTAGCTGGAAAGACAAACGCCATCATGACCAGCCAGTAATGCTTCTTGTAATGACACCGAACTTACGCAGCTTTACAAATTGAGAAAGCAAACTGACAAACGACCCAACGGATGAGATACCTTAGCATAGACGGTACATCAAGGTGATATAAATTTGGCGAGACGCAAGTAGAAAAAATGAGTGAGTAAAGGATGAGCAGGACATGAATATGTCATGACGAGGCGAAGTGGATCAGGACTAGGAGGTCCATTTGACCAGCCTGGACAAGTAGTGTTCACATCAAATTACAAATAATGGGTGTACTGTATGATTTGGCCCCTACCGCTAATGTGTTCCTACGACGATCGCATGACTGCATAATACGACGCACACATCTCAACGTGCGTATTTCCTTTTAAGAAGAACATCGGCTACATATTGTGATAAGCGTATTCATAATGAAACTTAATACGCTCTGTCTCTCTGATATCTCTCACAATTAATCTTCCATCCTTTCATGCCGATGCGCAGTGACACGGCGCTCTGTATCTACTTATCACATAATAGGCGCTCGGCTGGTAGGCGTGTGTCAGGCTCGCAATAATCTTGACATTCTGTAGGCGTGTTCTAGTTTTCCTAGAAAACATGAGGCAGAGTCAAGTGAGGCCAACGCTTTATGACAATCGAGCCTTTTCCACGAATAACGATATATTTTGGAGGAGGCATCACGGCACGAACAAGTAAAAGCAACGCGAGAACAAGGGTTCGGAGTAGACAGAGGAAGTATCACGCTCCTAGAGTTAACCTTTAATTGAGGCAATTAAATCTGGAGAAGTTACTTGTAATATTTCAAGATCCACAGCCCGTGATGATAGGATCATATATGAAGAATAGTTCCGGGGGAGGAAGCTATTTATGCTAGGCAATCTGTGTACGACTGCAGAAGCAGGAATCAGTCTTGTGACGTGACAGCCATGGCCATGACACGTGCTGAGCTAGCCCACTTTGATGTAATATGGTTCATTGTCCACAACGGTAATTAGCGGTTCTCCGTTCAAATAGCTCTGACACATAAGAAAGCTGGGGTAGGTTAATGCCGCCAGCAGGTGTTATTAATGGTAGAGAAAAACATTAGCGATCACCCAGTTGTCCCTGGCAAGTAGGTGAAGCAGTCGGACAAGTGAAGCTGCCACCTAACTTGCCTGACGGGACAAGTCGTTTTTATACTCTACTTAATGGGTGTCTTAAACAAAGCATATTAAGATCGATCGGCGATTCCTGGGAACGTGCGCTCATTTTACCGAGATAGAAAACCCTAATCGTCCGTATGCGAGCTCAAGGTCTATACTAACTGTGTTGCGAGACTCAACATAGCGAGTGATCGGCGATTCCCGGCAATTCAGCGTAAATTCCGTTATGGGACAAAATTTCATACTGCCACCGGGCAAGAAGGTTTTTCAAACGGACAAGAAAAAAATAGGACTTGCCTGACTGGACAAGTATTTCTCAGAGTAAGGGTTTCTCCCTTAATGGTAATTATTCGAGACCAGAGTATCTACCAAAATTGGCTATCCCCAATCTTCCACAGCGGCCTGTTATGCCATTTTACGTCGGAGTTCAGGTATGTTTGTCACACACACAATAATGGTTAACAAATAATAAGTCTGATAGAGCCTGACTAACATGACCACCCACGTAGTGTTTGCTGTTGCTAGAAAGACAGCCACGACCCTCTGTGATTCTCTCGGTGCGTTCTTAGAATAGTGAATGAGGTGGGGACCAATGCTTCCCGTAAATGCGCTGCAAATCAACACGACCGATGGTTCGCTTGCTTTGTGATCTCGGATAGTAAACACTTAGTATCAATTAAGATATTTGTACTTATCAAACAGTTGATTGCCTGCACGAACTCAGATAAGCTTTATACACACACTGTGTAAAATTGGCTGTGATACGCATGCCAGGTCAGCATATATATTTTGATTACCTATCTCTTTGGGCATAGCTACTACCATGCATACTTGGTCTAACAGACACGACCTTTTGCCAATTTAAAATGTCTTGGTGCGCTGCGATACCTAGCGCCCTACTACCGACATGTGTGCAATTATCAATTCGACCTTTCTGTTAATGTTATTACCCTTTGTTGAAGAAACAGACATCGATTGCGCCTTGTACTTTGATGAGCACAACGGGCCCAATTACGCAACGAAGAATCTTCAGTCTCAGGGTTTGCTGTGAGTACACATAATCACAATGGCGGACGCGAGCAGTTTGTCATTGCCAGCATTAATTAATTCTATTCATAACACGACATTGAACTACCCTACCACAACGAATTGTCCCCGGCAGCGCAACCCTCCCCCCCCCCCCCACCCAACATATCATGAACAGATATATCGAACATATAGTTTGTGATTTAAAATCCTGGGAATCCTTGCTGTGATAGTTCTCAGCCGCACCTCCACTAACTCTCTTTTGATCTCACTAGCATCGGCAAGACTCTCTCTTCTGGTTTTGCTCTCCATCAATTGCATTAAACACCACTTACTAGGACAAGCCTCATATAATTATTCCACGTGTAATGCCCATTTAGATGATGTTACCATACATATTTTCTTGATTGCCTCGATATGGTGAAATTGTGCCCTATTCTGAATACTATTGTGATGTTATATATTTGATGTTGTTGCTGTGATGAGATGTTAATTTAGGAAGGATGACAGCTATTAACAATCATCGTGTGTTTGAGTGAGTGGCGTTGTTCGGGATGTAGTCCACAGAAAAAGTTAGAATAATGAGTGCTGGTCCAACGAAATTGACCTGTTATACTTTCGTAGTGTTATTTTATAATGGGAATCTGAGTGACTAGCCCTAGATGTAAATCATGCCCTGGTAAATGGTTTCCGATGATGTGTCTATGGTATTTTAATTGGTTGGGGATAAAGAAATGGCCCGAAAAAAGGACCTATTAGCCCGATTTCCTGACCATAGTGATGCCGCTTGCGATTAAGTAAACACCCGATCAATACTGTCTGTATACCATCAGGGTAGAAGTATAACAAGTAATTATTACTGGGAATGAGCGTATACCAGTGTAGTCTGTTTCTGCAACCTGACAGATTTTTCCCCCTGATATGAGAATATTATTGGTCAGTGGTGTTGGCATATCAGTACTATTCCTTCTAATATTCATCTTAAGTATACAGCTTCACGTTAGCTTTATTTTGAGGGTTCGCCTCGTCACTAATGTCTGCCGCTTGAGAGAAGAAATAATTATTTGAGACCGAGTCTGCACTTATTAAATAAGAAAGCCACTTATAATACAAGCGATGAGATAACACTGTAATTGATAAACTACGCTGTATTGTGGCAATGCATTCTGGCAACCCAAGGGCTTAATGAGGCATCTTTGGAATGAAGCACACAATTTACAGCATCTCTCTCCTAAACACATTATTATGTTGATACCACATAGAGATTGACCCCTAAAACTGTGCACAGGTTTTGCTTTTCGAGAACCTTCTCTCTCAACATGGTGTAGTGTATAAAGTAAGATAATCAGACACTGGGCTGAAATAAATGTTCAGTTTTCGTCAGCTTACAAACAAATCCGTGCATCATAATTCTTACAGGCGTCGTTTGCAGACGTCAATGCAAATTGGAATATTGGCTATATGTACTTCTGTCATGGCCGGCAGAAAGCCAATGGGTAATGAGAAACACATAGCAACTCTTAAACACTCTTGATGAGAAGGTCGTGAGTCGGATATGTGAGCTATGAGAGCATTTATTGCCTGTCTAAATGTTACAGCTCTGTTTTTAAAGCAAATTATGAGTTCTTACAAGGGTTTCTCACATTGTCACAAATAATAACATAGTTTCTTGAATCGGATATCGACATGGATAAAGTGTGTCAACCGTATGTTTATACTGCAGTTTTTCCTCAGGATAATCGCGCATAGGTGTAATGATATGCGTAATGAGTGACCGTAACACTGACGTCATAATCACTTAACCCCATTAAGATCATAGCGATCACACAGCCAGCGTAGCAACGGCCGTGTTGATTTGCAGCTCATTTCCCGGACACATTGGTCACTGCCTCTTTAAATGTTGCAAAAATGAATTTGTACCTAGACTAATTACAACACATTGGATAGGTGGTGATTATATATGGCATGTATGTTATGAGCAGGCTTTTCGGACGGGGAAAATACCGCCCCGAGAGAATCACAGGGTGGTCGACTTCTTCAAGACGGGACACAGGAAATGCTGATTAACGTGGCTGTCTTTCTAACAACAGCAAATGGGACCGCTCAATGCTTTTGCAGACAATGGATCATGTTACTTGAAAGAGGGCTTGCTCGGTGCATGTCAGCTTCAAGGCCGTCACGTCAAAATACTGATCCATCCTTCTGCAGTCATACACGAAAGCAGATTGAAGATGTTAATTACCTGGTATCATTAGCTTCTATCACCCGGGCTTATAATGTATATATCATCATATCAGCATGGGTTGTGGAATATTACAAAAAACTTCTCCAGATTTACCTTTCACATAATTGTCTCCCGAGAATTAGAAGTCAAGTTATGGAGCCCGATATCCTCTCTATCCTCTTTGTACGCTTGCGTTCATTTTACTTGTTCAGGCCTTGATGCGTCCTTTGAAATATGTCTTGCTGCCTCTGTTTATTGGGTGGCAATTACTCGATTGTCATGGAGCGTTGGCCTGTATCAATACCACCCCACGTTTTCCAGGAAAACTAGAATACACCTACATTCAGTATCAGCTTGATATTGCGTGCCTGATATATGCCTACAAGCCGAGCGCCTACTATGCAATACGTCGACCACAGTGCGCTGTGTCACTGCTCGTCGCAATGAAAGGAACAATATTTTAGTTGCAAGATATATCACACAGACAGAGGGTATAAAGTTTCATCATGAATACTTTTATCATGAACTCACCATAACACATCACAGGCTTGCTAAGCACTCAATATCACTGACATCATATTATATAAAAGAACTCGACTTACCGTACCATATAATTGACAACCGCAACATACCGTATTATTGACATCGCCTCTTCATACGTTATCGTTGACATAGGGTCACCATAGTACATCATTGATATTGCATCACCATACCGTGGAATAGACCTTGACTAACCATACTACATCATAGATATATCCGCATCATACCATATCATAGACATATCCTCTTATTCATCATCATTAACTTGGTCTTACTACACACCATAGCACACATTATTAACATGACCTCCCCATAACACCCCCAGTGCATGGTATAAGCCCACCACATCACTGACATAGCCTTATCAATACACCTAGTCTTCTCGGTATCTCAAATATCGACTCACCATGCATGGCCTCAGCAAACCGCATTTATGATAATCTCACACGATACTACAACTCGGGCATAGCTTCACCGTTCCACATCTTGGACATGGCTGCAACTTATGACATCATGTACATGGCTTCATCACTGCACATCATGTACATGGCGTCAACATGGCACCTCATGTACAGGGCTTCACCACAAAAATTCACGTACATGGCTTAACAATAACACGTCATATACAGGGAATCACAACAACGGATCATATACTTATCTATACCATAATATATCATGTACTGGGCTTCACCATAGCACACAATGGGCATGGCTTAACCATGACAAATCATTGAGATGACTTCATTGAACCACACAAAAATACATCGTTTTACAAAGGCTGAATCATATTACTTCGCGACGAGTGACAAATCAAACTATACAGAACACACAAGCCGCCTGTCACTATAAGCGATTATTATTTTTAATTTTAGGTAAAAGTTTAGACTGATAATATAGCCCACCTAGTCCTGACCCACTTTGCCTCACAATGACATATTCATGTTCTCTTCATCCTTGTTGCGTTAGTTAGATGCAGATAAGTATATTATTACTTAACACGTCAATTGATGAGAGTGGCTGCTGTTAGCTGCCTTGTACCGTTACTGCAGTCGATAGGACCCGCACCCACTTATCTTCATTCTCCTCTCGTATCAAACGGCTGAAATCACCTTGATATATCGCTTACGCTAAAGAATCTGATCCATCGGGTAGTTTTTCAATTAACAGTTTCCTTTTTTCAAGTTAAGTAAGGTCGGTGTCACTATAAGAATCATCACTTCATGGTCGCTCATAGCGTTTGTCTTGCCAGGTTGTCGATGAATAATGCCATGCCGCCCTTCTCATGGTTGCTAGTTATACTGACCACACTACGAGAATAAATATTAGAAATAAACGGCATTGTGAATAGGGACCTCACTGCAGCCACATGTATTGAATGCAGGATGGTATGCATATTACATTTTTGGATGCATTTTCTGAGCGCAGCCAATGGTGTTATCACTCACGTGCGTTGTAAGATATGTGTAGTCGTTGCCCATTTGTGAAACGTGATCACTGTTTTAATGGAATTGAGCGACGTTTATATTGACGCATGGATAAATATACATGTTAACAACAGCTAGCCATCGTCACCATCGTGCTAAAACCCAATTATTGTGTAGTCGCGCAGTAGAGTCCATCGGTCAAGTTGAATCGGTAATTGGGGTTTTCACAAGCTCAATCCCCCTGTACGACATTCCACCATGCGCCCTTTGGTCTTACCCGTTTGTCAGTAAAGACTCTCTGTCAACATTTAGTAGTTGAATGCAATGTAAGATTTACAACCTAATGACGGGAAACCTTTGTACTGCTTACCGTTCCAAGTCAATATTCCCAGCATCAACATATCAAGACTGGTCGATGTCGACCAGTTAGCCGATCAAGATCAGTTACTTTATCGAGTGTTAGATCGCTCACTTGCGTCAGTTTCACGCACTTCTATTTTTACTCAGTCCCGAGTTAATGGACTTAATACACCAGGCGAAGGCACCTTTGCAATCACCACTTGTCTTTCAGTCGACTGTCATCTAGCAAACTACAAACAGAATATTCGCTAGTACGAACTATTTGGTTAATTATTTACAATAGTATACTGAATAAACAGAAATGTTCGATCGTTTGGGTGATCATCAATGGTGCCCTTGTAGACGCCGTACCTGTGTCATTGCGTTGTTGCTTGGACCGTGCGTCAATTGTATTGATCTGTTATGCAGAAAATAGTTGGGGGAAATCTCGAATTCGAATGAAGAGCTGCTGCTGCAAAGGAGTGTTTGGCTATCGACTCGGTAACATAAAATATATAGCACTTATTCATACAAGTACTAGTCAGAGGTTTATTTTCGAATTGGTTACAACATAAGACAGGAAAAAAGAATGCGATGAAGGAATTACATGCCAACTCCTGTAGGAGCTGTGATATGTGTCAAAATATCTCTGCTGACCTGCTACAGCAGACCCTGAAATCTGCGAGTATAAAAAGCTAAGCCGATATTGTACAAATATAATATGTTTTACATATCGGTATCAGGACCTAATTGCCCCTGGCACAAGTTTAGTAAAGCTCTAGAAAAATGTTCCGGCAGTAATTTTTAACACTCTTGCTCCATCAGGCGAACAGTCCTGACGGAAATCTTGCAATCAATAAAGCAGTGACATTAACTACTGTTGATCCTACTCTACACATTGTAGAAGACATTTCTTAGATTACTTCTGTTGGAGCATGTGATTGCTGATAGTGTTCTCTCACTAAGTTCAGTGGGATCTAAGACTGCTAATAATGCTAAAATATTTGATTGTATGATATAAAAGGAATTTTACGTCTGCTCTACTTACATGAAATGAACTAAAGTGGGCTCATATATTCAAGTTGGTGGTTAGGGGTGGTGGTGCCGTACATCTGACAGCATATATATTGCGCTAGGCATCATTATTGGTTTGCCGAACATCGAGGGCCATTAATGTTAATGCAGTGATTTATTGTTGTCATGGTCCAAGTAACACATAAAGGACGTCTACTAAGGCACACCTGATGAGCATCCAAACGATCGAACATTTTGGTTTAATCAGGAGAATATTGTGATTAATTGATCAAATCCTTCATACTAGAGAATAGTTTGTAGCTTACTAGATGACATTCGACTGAAAGATAAGTGGTGATTACAAAGGTGCCTTCGCCTAGTATATCATGTCTGTTAACGTGGGACCGAGTAAAAATAGAAGTGAGTGAAACCTGACGCAAGTGAGCGATCTAACACTCGATAAAGTAACTGATCTGGATCGGCTAATTGGTCGACATTGACCAGTCTTGGTATGTCGATGCTGGGAATATTGACTTATGGACGGTTAGCAGTACAATTTGTTCCGTCATTAGATTGTAAATCTTACACTGTACTCAACTACGAGTAAACGGGTAACACCAAAGGGCGCAGGGTGGAATGTCGTACTTGGGGATTGATCTTATAAAAACCACAATTAATGACCCAACTTGACCGATGGACTTTACGCAGCGACTACCCAACAATTGCATTTGGGTTTTAGCACGATGGTGACGACGGCTAGCTGTGGATAACATGTATATTGAACCCAGCTTCAATATAAACCTCTCAAAATTCCATTAAAGCAGTAATCACGGTTCACACATGGGTAATGACTACACAGGTGAAACAAAATACGTGGAATGACAACACTATTGGCTGCGCTCTGAAAATGCGTCATAAATTAAAAATGCATACTATCCCTTATTCAATACATGTGGCTGCAGCGAGACACCTGTTCACAATGCCGTTTATTTACAATAATTGTACCAGTATAGTTGTCAGTATAACTAGAGATGTAAGGTATGGAATTATACATCAGTTAGCTGGCAAGACTAACGCTATCAGCGACCAGCAAGTGACGATTACTGTAGTGACACCTACAATACTTAGCTTGACAAAGAGAGGAAGCTAATTGAGTAACTACCCGATGGATCATTAGCATATGCGCTATATGAAGGTGATTTGATGATGATAATTCAGTGTGGGACATATCGACTTCAGTTACGATGCATGGCAGCTAGCAGCAGTCACTCTCATCCTTTGACAGTGTTACGCATGAACATACATAGCTGCCTCTGACTAACACAACAAGGATGAAGAGAACATGAATATGTCATAGCGAGGCGAAGAGGGTCAGGACTAGGTGGGCTACATGATCAGTCTAGACATTCAGTTGTCACCTCAAATTACAAATAATAGCCGCTTATAACGAGAGGCGGCTCGGGTGTTCTTTATGGTGTGATTTGTCGCTCGTCGTGAAGTTATATGGTTCTGCCTTGGTGAAACGATGTTGAGTGGCACAGTGAGGTCCTCTCAATGATGTGCTATGGTTAAGCCATGCCAATTATGTGCTATGGTGGAAGCCTAGTTCATGATATATCATGGTGAAGCTCAGTATATGATGCGTTGTGGTGTACCCATGTACATTACGTGTTGTGATGAAGCCATGTGCATGATGTGTTGTGGTGAAGCCCTGTACATGAGGTGATGTGGTGAAGCCCTGTACGTGATGTGTTGTGAAAATGCCCTGTACTTGATTTGTTGCGATGAAGCCCTGTAGGTGATCCGTGTACTAAAGCCCTGTACGTGGTGTGCTGTGATGAAGTCCTGTACATGAGGTGTTGTGGTGAAGACCTGTACGTGATGTCGTAAGTTGCAGCCATGTCCAAGATGTGGTACAATGACACAATGGTACGATGAAGCAATGCCCGAGTTGATGACCGTGTGAGATCATCATAAATGCGATTGGGTGAGGCCATGTATGGTGAACCAATATCTGAGATACTGAGTGTTAAGGCCATGAAGACTATGTGGATTGATAAGTCCATGTCAGTGGTGTGATTGGGTTAGATCATGCCAAGGGGGTGATATGGTGAGGTCATGTTAAGTATGTTTTATGGGGATACCACGTCAACTATGCGGTGTAGCAAGACCATGTTATTGATACTGTATAAGAAGATATGTCTACGATATGGTATGATGCCAATATGTCACTGATATGGTGAGTTTAACTGTTAGTACTTGTTTCTGTCGCTGCGGTTTTCACACCTCGGCGGCCTTGATTCTGTAGGTACTGTGTTTATACTGAAGCAGTAACTGGCTACTTAGCTCAAGCTCTCAATATTTTGCTTACAAGGGTTTTTCATTGGATGTATAAGCGTTTCAAGAAATGAACGAAAGATAAATGACTGAACGCCTGGTGCGAAAGTTGAGTGCAGCCTTGAGTTCCGATAACGGAGAGGCGGTATGGACATGTAGTGCCAAGTGGATGGATGAGGACACTGTGATATTGACGGGGAGCGAAATGCTGACCTCTCGTGTATTATTATTATTATTGTAGCGCAGTATAATTCGCTGACTAGGAATTGATGTCAAAACAATATATCCAGGTTGGTAGCAGCTTTTCAGTGATGCTGCTGTTATGGCGGGGAATCTCAATGACGATCCTCTTCCATCAATCAATTTTCACGCATAGCTATCGCAGCATCATTTATGATTCATAATAGCCCATTGTTATATCGATAACAAGAGACGTCATTACTTATCACCAATGCCAGCCACACACTTGCTCACAAAAATTTCCTAGTCTCGTCCCATACAGACTTCCGTCTTGTCTTGGTTTCTATGAAGGCATTACCCGACGCACACGTCTCAGCATGCGCATTTACGTCCAGGAAGTACATCGGATTTATACTGTGATAAGAGTATTTATCATGTCTGTATGATATATCTGGCAACTAAACCTTACCCTCCATTCATGCCGATGAGCAGTGACACGGCACCCTGTGGTCGACGTATTGCATAGTAGGCGCTCAGCTTGCAGGCATATACCAGGCACGCAATGCTCTGCTGATACTGAATATAGGTGTATTCTAGTTTTCCTAGAATACGTGGGGCGTATTAAAACAGGCCAACGCTCCATGACAATCGAGTCTTCTGTCGCGCAATTAACAGAGGCAGCATGATATTTTTCAGAGGAGGCATCACAGCCTGAACAAGTAAAAGGGACGAAAAGTACAAAGAGGACAGAGGGGATATCATGCTCCATAATTTGACTTTTAATTATCGGGAGACAATTATGTCGAAGGTAAATCTCGAAAAGTTCCTCGTAAAAAATCCTCCAACCCTGCTGATATGATGATATATAAAGAATAAGCCCGGCTGACATAAGCTATTGACGCCAGGCACTCACTCAACATCTTAAATCTGCTTTCTTGTATG
>CM067343.1:15127811-15132811 GCA_034190875.2 Urechis unicinctus
CTTCATGGCCTTAACACTCAGTATCTCAGATATCGGTTCACCATACATGGCCTCACCCAATCGCGTTTATGATGATCTCACACGGTCATCAACTCGGGTTTTGCTTCATCGTACCATTGTGTCATTGTATCACATCTTGGACATGGCTGCAACTTACGACATCACGTACAGGGCTTCACCACAACACCTCATGTACAGGACTTCATCACAACACACCACGTACAGGGCTTTAATACACGGATCACCTACAGGGCTTCATCACAACACATCATGTACAGGGCATTATCACAAAACATCACGTACAGGGCTTCACCACATCACCTCATGTACAGAGCTTCATCACAACACATCACGTACGGGGCTTCATCACACGAATCACCTACAGGGCTTCATCGCAACACATCATGTACAGGGCTTTATCACAACACATTATGTACAGGTCTTCACCACAACACGTCATGTACAGGGCTTCACCTCAACACATCATGCACAGGGCTTCATCACAACCCGTAATGTACATGGTAACACCACAACGCATCATATACTGAGCTTCACCATGTTATATCATGATCTAGGCTTCCACCATAGCACATAATTGGCATGGCTTAACCATAGCACATCATTGAGAGGACCTCACTGTGCCACTCAACATCGTTTTACCAAGGCAGAACCATATAACTTCTCGACGAGCAACAAATCACACCATAAAAAACACCCGAGCCGCCTCTCGTTATAAACGGCTATTATTTGTAATTTGAGGTGACAACTGAATGTCTAGACTGATCATGTAGCCCACCTAGTCCTGACCCTCTTCGCCTCGCTATGACATATGCATATTCTCTTCATCCTTGTTGTGTTAGTCAGAGGCAGCTATGTATGTTCATACGTAACACTGTCAAAGGATTAGAGTGACTGCTGCTAGCTGTCATGCATCGTAACTGAAGTCGATATGTCCCACACTGAATTATCATAATCAAATCACCTTCATATAGCGCATATGCTAATGATCCATCGGGTAGTTACTCAATTAGCTTCCTCTCTTTGTCAAGCTAAGTATGGTAGGTGTCACTACAATAATCGTCACTTGCTGGTCGCTGATAGCGTAAGTCTTGCCAGCTAACTGATGTATAATTCCATACCTTCCATCTCTAGTTATACTGACAACTACACTGGTGTAATTATTGTAAATGAACGGCATTGTGAACAGGTGTCTCGCTGCAGCCACATGTATTGAATAAAGGATAGTATGCATTTTTAATTTTATGCCGCATTTTCAGAGCGCAGCCAATAGCGTTGTCATTCCACGTATTTTGTTTCACCTGTGTAGTCATTACCCATGTGTGAACCGTGATTACTGCTTTAATGGAATTTTGAGAGGTTTATATTGAAGCTGGGTTCAATATACATGTTATCCACAGCTAGCCGTCGTCACCATCGTGCTAAAACCCAAATGCAATTGTTGGGTAGTCGCTGCGTAAAGTCCATCGGTCAAGTTGAGTCATTAATTGTGGTTTTTATAAGCTCAATCCCCAAGTACGACATTCCACCCTGCGCCCTTTGGTGTTACCCGTTTACTCGTAGTTGAATACAGTGTAAGATTTACAATCTAATGACGGAAAAATTTTGTACTGCTAACCGTCCATAAGTCAATATTCCCAGCATCGACATACCAAGACTGGTCAATGTCGACCAATTAGCCGATCCAGATCAGTTACTTTATCAAGTGTTAGATCGCTAAGTTGCGTCAGGTTTCACTAACTTCTATTTTTACTCGGTACCACGTTAACAGACATGATATACTAGGCGAAGGCACCTTTGTAATCACCAATTATCTTTCAGTCGAATGTCATCTTGTAAGCTACAAACTATTCTCTAGTATGAAGGATTTGATCAATTAATCACAATATTCTCCTGATTAAACCAAAATGTTCGATCGTTTGGATGCTCATCAGGTGTGCCTTAGTACACGTCCTTTATGTGTTACTTGGACCATGACAACAATAAATCACTGCATTAACATTAATGGCCCTCGATGTTCAGCAAACCAATAATGATGCCTAGCGCAATATATATGCTGTCAGATGTACGGCACCACCACCCCTAACCACCAACTTGAATATATGAGCCCAAGTTAGTTCATTTCATGTAAGTAGAGCAGACGTAAAATTCCTTTTATATCATACAATCAAATATTTTAGCATTATTAGCAGTCTTAGATCCCACTGAACTTAGTGAGAGAACACTATCATCAATCACATGCTCCAGCAGAAGTAATCCAAGAAATGTCTTCTACAATGTGTAGAGTAGGATCAACACTAGTTAATGTCACTGCTTTATTGATTGCAAGATTTCCGTCAGGACTGTTCGCCTGATGGAGCAAGAGTGTTAAAAATTACTGCCGGGACATTTTTCTAGAGCTTTACTAAACTTGTGCCAGGGGCAATTAGGTCCTGATACCGATATGTAAAACATATTATATTTGTACAATCTCGGCTTAGCTTTTTATACTCGCAGATTTCAGGGTCTACTGTAGCAGGTCAGCAGAGATATTTTGACACATATCACAGCTCCTACAGGAGTTGGCATGTAATTCCTTCATCGCATTCTTTTTTCCTGTCTTATGTTGTAACCAATTCGAAAATAAACCTCTGACTAGTACTTGTATGAATAAGTGCTATATATTTTATGTCACCGAGTCGATAGCCAAACCCTCCTTTGCAGCAGGAGCTCTTCATTCGAATTTGAGATTTCCCCCAACTATTTTCTGCATAACAGATCAATACAATTGACGCACGGTCCAAGCAACAACGCAATGACACAGGTACGGCGTCTACAAGGGCACCATTGATGATCACCCAAACGATCGAACATTTCTGTTTATTCAGTATACTATTGTAAATAATTAACCAAATAGTTCGTACTAGCGAATATTCTGTTTGTAGTTTGCTAGATGACAGTCGACTGAAAGACAAGTGGTGATTGCAAAGGTGCCTTCGCCTGGTGTATTAAGTCCATTAACTCGGGACTGAGTAAAAATAGAAGTGCGTGAAAATGACGCAAGTGAGCGATCTAACACTCGATAAAGTAACTGATCTTGATCGGCTAACTGGTCGACATCGACCAGTCTTGATATGTTGATGCTGGGAATATTGACTTGGAACGGTAAGCAGTACAAAGGTTTCCCGTCATTAGCATGTAAATCTTACATTACATTCAACTACTAAATGTTGACAGAGAGTCTTTACTGACAAACGGGTAACACCAAAGGGCGCATGGTGGAATGTCGTACAGGGAGATTGAGCTTGTGAAAACTCAATTAACGACTCAACTTGACCGATGGACTCTACTGCGCGACTACACAATAATTGGGTTTTAGCACGGTGGTGACGATGGCTAGCTGTTCTTAACATGTATATTTATCCATGCGTCAATATAAACGTCGCTCAATTCCATTAAAACAGTGATCACGTTTCACAAATGGGCAACGACTACACATATCTAACAACGCACGTGGAGTGACAACACCATTGGCTGCGCTCAGAAAATGCATCCAAAAATGTAATATGCATACCATCCTGCATTCAATACATGTGGCTGCAGTGAGGTCCCTATTCACAATGCCGTTTATTTCTAATAATTATTCTCGTAGTGTGGTCAGTATAACTAGCAACCATGAGAAGGGCGGCATGGCATTATTCATCGACAAGCTGGCAAGACAAACGCTATGAGCGACCATCAAGTGATGATTCTTATAGTGACACCGTACTTACTTAACTTGAAAAAAGGAAAATGTTAATTGAGAAACTACCCGATGGATCAGATTCTTTAGCGTAAGCGATATATCAAGGTGATTTCCGCCGTGTGAGACGAGAGGAGAATGAAGATAAGTGGGTGCGGGTCCTATCGACTGCAGTTACGGTACAAGGCAGCTAACAGCAGCCACTCTCATCAATTGACGTGTTACGTAATAATATACCTATCTGCATCTAACAAACGCAACAAGGATGAAGAGAACATGAATATGTCATTGTGAGGCAAAGTGGGTCAGGAATAGGTGGGCTATATTATCAGTCTAAACTTTTACCTAAAATTAAAAATAACAATCGCTTATAGTGACAGGCGGCTTGTGTGTTCTGTATAGTTTGATTTGTCACTCGTCGCGAAGTAATATGATTCAGCCTTTGTAAAACGATGTAATTTTGTGTGGTTCAATGAAGTCATCTCAATGATTTGTCATGGTTAAGCCATGCCCATTATGTGCTATGGTGAAGCCCAGTACATGATATATTATGGTATAGATAAGTATATGATCCGTTGTTGTGATTCCCTGTATATGACGTGTTATTGTGAAGCCATGTACGTGAATTTTTGTGGTGAAGCCCTGTACATGAGGTGCCATGTTGAAGCCATGTACATGATATCATAAGTTGCAGCCATGTCCAAGATGTGGAACGATGAAGCCATGCCCGAGTTGTAGTATCGTGTGAGATTATCATAAATGCGGTTTGCTGAGGCCATGCATGGTGAGTCGATATTTGAGATACCGAGAAGACTAGGTGTATTGATAAGGCTATGTCAGTGATGTGGTGGGCTTAGACCATGCACTGGGGGTGTTATGGGGAGGTCATGTTAATAATGTGTGCTATGGTGTGTAGTAAGACCATGTTAATGATGCTGAATAAGAGGATATGTCTATGATATGGTATGATGCGGATATATCTATGATGTAGTATGGTTAGTCGAGGTCTATTCCACGGTATGGTGATGCAATATCAATGATGTACTATGGTGAGTCTATGTCAACGATAACGTATGAAGAGGCGATGTCAATGATACGGTATGTTGCGGTTGTCAATTATATGGTACGGTAAGTCGATTTCTTTTATATAATATGATGTCAATGATATTGAGTGCTTAGCAAGCCTGTGATGTGTTATGGTGAGTTCATGATAAAAGTATTCATGATGAAACTTTATACCCTCTGTCTGTGTGATATATCT
>CM067343.1:15135311-15331620 GCA_034190875.2 Urechis unicinctus
GTTCTAAGAACGCACCGAGAGAATAACAGAGGGTCGTGGCTGTCTTTCTAGCAACAGCAAACACTACGTGGGTGGTCATGTTAGTCAGTCTCTTTCAGACTTATTATTTGTTAACCATTATTGTGTGTGTGACAAACATACCTGAACTTCGACGTAAAATGGCATAACAGGCCGCTGTGGAAGATTGGGGATAGCCAAATTTGGTAGATTCTCCTGTCTCGAATAATTACCATTAAGTGAGAAACACTTACTCTGAGAAATAATCGTCCAGTTAGGCAAGTCCTCCTAATTTTTTCTTGTCCGTTTGAAAAACCATCTTGCCCGGTAGCAGTATGAAATTTTGTCCCATAACGGAATTTACGCTGAATTTCCGGGAATCGCCGATCACTCGCTATGTTTAGTCTCGCAACACAGTTAGTATAGACCTTGAGCTCGCATACGGACGATTAGGGTTTTCTATCTCGGTAAAATGAGCGCACGTTCCCAGCAATCGCCGATCGATCTTAATATGCTTTGTTTAAGACCCCCCCAAAAATAGAATATAAAAACGACTTGTCCCGTCAGGCAAGTTAGATGGCAGCTTCACTTGTCCGACTGCTTCACCTACTTGCCAGGGACAACTGGGTGATCGCTAATGTTTCTCTATACTGCTGGCGGCATTAACCTACCCCAGCTTTCTTATGTGTCAGAGCTATTTGAAAGGAGAACCGCTCATTACCTTTGTGGACAATGAACCATATTACATCAAAGAGGGCTGGCTCAGCGCGTGTCATGTCCATGGCTGTCACGTCACAAGACTGATTCCTGCTTCTGCAGTCGTACACAGATTGCCTAGCATAAATAGCTTCCTCCCCCGGAACTATTCTTCATGTATGATCCTATCATCACGGGCTGTGGATCTTGAAATATTACAAGTAACTTCTCCAGATTTAATTGCCTCAATTAAAGGATAACTCTAGGAGCGTGATACTCCCTCTGTCTACTCCGAACCCTTGTCCTCGCGTTGCTTTTATTTGTTCGTGCCGTGATGCCTCCTCAAAAATATATCGTTATTCGTGGAAAAGGCTCGATTGTCATGGAGCGTTGGCCTCTCTTGACTCTGCCTCATGTTTTCTAGGAAAACTAGAACACGCCTACAGAATGTCAAGATTATTGCGAGCCTGACACACGCCTACCAGCCGAGCGCCTATTATGTGATAAGTAGATACAGAGCGTTTGTCTTTCCAGCTAGCTTATGTATAATGCCATGCTGCCACTCTCTTCGTTGCTAGTTTTACTGACTAATATATGAGAATTATTGAGCATGAGCAGCATTTGGAATGAGTGCCCCTTACAGCCACAAGTATTGAAGGTGGTGCGATGTATATATTCAATTTTTGGATGCATTTTATGAGGTCATTCACCCGTGCTAAGGTCATTCACCCGTATGCTAGTGGATTGCATTAATCTCTTACAATGCTTTGTTTTCTTGAATTCAATGGTGTAGTTGTTCATCACTCAGACACAACAATGTATATTACAGCTACTACAAGAAGAAAACTACAGGTGAGTAAAGTCGTTTTAAATTATATTTGCATCTAATTGGCATCAACATGGTTGCTTCAAACTGCTTTTCTATCGGACCACTTGATATGTACTTGAATGTGCAGTTAAATTGTGACCTATTCTGAATATTATTGTGATGTAATATATTTGATGTTATTGCTGTGATGGGATATAAATTGAGAATGACAGCTATCAACAATCCTTGTGTGTTTGAGTGAGTGGCGTTGTTCGGGATGTAGACGTTGTAATAATGAAGACTGGTCTAACGAAAATGACCTGTTATACTTTCGTAGTGTTAGAATATAATCGGGATATGACTGACGGCCCCTAGAAGTAAATTATACCGTGGTGAATGGGTCTTATGATGTGGCTATGGTGTTTGAATCTGTGGTGGATAACGACGTAAACTGTAAGCATACATGGATCGAAAAATGGCTTTATTAGCCCGATTACCTGACCGTAGTCATGCTGCATGAGATTAAGTACATACCCGATCAATACTGTTCGTACACCATCGGGGTAGGAGAACAGCAAGTAATTATTACTGTAAATAAGCAGATGCATACTGGTATGCGAATATTATCGGTCTGTTGTGTTGGCATATCAGTACTATTCTTTCTTATATTAGCCTTAAGTATACAGCTTTACGCTGGTGTACTTTGAGGGTTTGTCTCGTCCCTGTTCAAAAGATAAAGGATAAGCATTATATAGCATTGTAATTGATAATAAGCGTTGTATCATGGCTATACACCCTGGAAACATACTGCGCGTACGCAGCCCCAATGTCTAGATACAGTTGATTCCCGAACTAATTATACAATGCCACAGCTGCTAATGTAAGATGCGTATAAGAAGAGGCACGGGAAATATTGACTACTGGGCTGCCTTTTTAACAATAGCAAAATCTACGTTGGTGGCTCTGTTAACTCGTCTCTCTTGGACTAATTATTTGTAAAACATCTATTTTATTTGGTGTAATAAAATTTCAGTGGCCAACTAAACTTTATGACCGACGTAAAATGGTATGAGGAGCCCCTGTGATAGATGGGGGATGACCAATTGCGGTAGATACTCCTGTGCCGAATAATTACCATTGATACACTCACTGATGGAAATTTACTTACCCCAGCTTCATTATGTGCCATTGCTATTCGAACGGAGGACCGCTCAATGCTATTGCAGACAATGGATCATGCTACTTGAAAGAGGGTTTGCCCGGCGCATGTCAGCTTTAAGGCCGTCACGTCAAAATACTGATCCCTGCTTCTGTAGTCATACACACGCAGATTGAAGATGTGGATTGCCGGGCATCAATAGCTTCTATCACACGGGATTATTCTTTACATATCATCCAATCAGCAAGAGTGCTTGCTCAGCGCTTTTCTGCTTCAATGCCGTCACGTCAAAAGACTGATTCCTACTTGCGTAGTCATACACGGAAGCAAATTAAAGATGACGTTTACCAGGCGTCAATAGCTTCTATCACCCGGGCTTATTCTTAATATATCATCGTATCAGCACGGGTGTAGGATTTTACAAGGAACTTGTCCAGTTTTAACTTCGACATAATTGCCTCCCGAAAATTAAAGTCAAATTATGGAGCGTGATATCCATTCTATCATCTTCACACGTTTGCGGTTTTTTTACTTGATCTGGCCTTGATGCCTTTATCGAATAATGCCTCTGTTTATTGTGCGGCAGAAGGCTAGATTGTCATAGAGCGTTGGCCATGATATATCGCATATGCTAATCAATCTGATCCATCGGGTATCTTCGCAATTAGCTTTCTTCCTTTGTCAAGCTAAGTAAGGTTGGTGTCACTACAAGAATCATCACTTGATGGTGGCTCATAGCGTTTGTCTTTCCAGTTTGCCGATGACAAATGCTATGCCGCCCCTTTCATTATTGCTAGTTATACTGACCACAACACGAGAACAATTATCGGAAATAAACGCATTGTGAATAGGTGCCTCGCTGCAGCCAGATGTATTGAATAAGTTATGATATGCATTTTACATTTTGGGATGCATTTTCTGAGTGCAGCCAATGATGTTGCCACTCCACGTATGTTGTTATACCTGTGGAGTCGCTGCTCATGTGTGATACGTGATCACTGCTTTAATTGAATTGAACGACGCTTATATTGACGCATGGATAAATATACATGTTATCAGCAGCTAGCCGTCTTCACCACCGTGCAAAAACCCAACTGCAATTGTTTGGTAGTCGTGGTGTTAAGTCCATCCGTCAAGTTGAGTCGTTAATTGTGGTTTTCACAAGCTCAATCACCAAGTACGATATTCTACCATGCGCCCTTTGGTGCTACTCGTTTTTCAGTTAAGACTTTCTGTCAACATTTCGTAGTTGAATACAATGTAAGATTTACTTTCCAATGACGGGAAACGTTTGTACTGCTTACCGTCCCAAGTCAATATTCCCAGCATCAACATATCAAGACTGGTCGATGTCGACCAGTTAGCTGATCAAGATTAGGTAGTTAAAGGAGTTGTAGATAGCTTACTTGCGTCAGTTTCACGCACTTCTATTTTTAATCGTCCCGAGTTAATAGACTTAATACACCAGACGAAGGCACCTTTACAATCACCACTTGTCTTTCAGAAGACATTCATCTAAAAAGCTACAGACAGACTATTCGCTTGCATGAACTATTTGTTTAATAATTCTCAATATTATCCGGATTAAACAAAAATATTCGATCGTTTTGGGCTCATTAAGGTTGCCTTTGTAGACGGCTAACCCGTGTCATAGCGTTGTTGCTTAGACCATGAGTCAATTTTATTGATATGTTATTCAGGGGAAGTCTCTTCGGCATGCACCTAACTTATGCACAATGCAAGCTGGTGCCCCATCGAGTGATCGACGTGCCAAGGATGGATGCATCTACTTCAGACCCGATGCATAAATTTACATGACAACACCTCATTAACATTATTGGTCGTCGATGTTAGACAAACAAACGATGATGCCTAGCTCGATATATATATACTGGCATATGTATGGTAATTATTATTTTTTTCGATCGTGAATTAACAATCGATTTACGACAAAGAGCCGATCAGGTTTACCCCGCCCCTTACCCACCTATTTTAAGTTTTCCGTCAGGACTGATCGTCTGACAGAGCATGCGTAATACTGCTTGAACATTCTTGCAGAGCTTGACTAAACTTGCGCCAGGGGCAATTAGATCCTGGTATACTCGGCTATACTCTGGTTTCACTTTGTTATCACCAAGTACCACTGTGTGATAACAATTATTTTAAATGACTAGGATCGCTATGGTGGCTTGCGCACTTGTTCGATATTTCGCTGTTTCCTCATCTACATTTTTGTAGCTGGTTGGCAATTGTATCGCACATCCCCAAAACAACGGTATGCATTCACTGAACACATAAAACCATTATTAACATCCGACTAGCAGCTGTTGGAATAATTTACATATGTGTCCCAGCAGCAGCTGCTCTTAATGCCAATGCAAAGGTGGTTTCTTGTTATCCCGCGTCTGAACGGAATGTGTTTGATGCTGAATCTTTATGTCGTAGCCGACATGCTAATGTCCAATTCCCAGTACTGTTGTTGTCACACCTGTTCTGTCCTCAGAAAACTTTTCGATTTTGTCGACTGCCACTACATTGTTCCTTAATCATAATTCCAATTTGTCACGTTATTTGTCAGACATAGCTAACATAGCTCATTGCGGGAGTCTTTGTGGAAGCTCATTTGTCATTACTTTGCCTCTTGGACAGCGAGTCACTTAGTTAATAAGTTGTGGGGAAAAAGATGGGAGTTCTAGGCAGATACATAACTTATCCAATATGCAAGTAGGGTTCCCACCAAGGGTTCGGCGCCACGGTAGAATGCATCTACTCCAAGTATGATACATATATTAATATAACAATAAAACTGCTAATTTACATTATTGGCTGTCGATGTTGGATGAACTAACAATAATGCCTAGCTCAATACATATGCTGTCATAGATACGGTCAACCTACCTCCCCCCCCTTCCCCTCCAACTACCACCACCATACATCGGGCAATCAATCAGTCCTCTGAATTTTGCATGGTGTTGCCGCCTTGTCAGAAATACAACAATGATGCATTATACAAATGCAAATAACGTGAACAGGTAGAGTGCAATCTAGGCAGACTACCACCTTGTGTGTCTGGTGCAGATTGGCATTGACCCTTGCCTAGAGTAAAGAACCGTCATCTTGATGTTACCCATAAATTATTACTGCGTTTAGTGCGGCTGAATCACTGTGAACCTATTATATCAGCGACATTCCGTACAGCGCTGCTTCATCTGTTATATACAGTGGTATAACTATGCTCTGATGGGTTTCTCTGATGTTCCGCTGAGGAGACTCACCCTGGCACTTATTGTGAAGAATTACAGTATCAATTAACGTTCATCCAACGAGTTGCTGTCGAGGAGGTTTTGTGTTGTTGCATCAACGTGTGAGCCCTTTACAGTTAATTTCATGTTTACAGAGCAGACATAAAATTCATATGCTCAACGGAACCACGTACTCTTTGCTTAGGTCATGGTTCATGTGATATTCGACCAATTTCATCTGCACATCTATATCACTTGAGCGAGCTCGCGGTAGGGCCTGAATATCGTTGGCGTGTTTTACCTCAGGGAGTTCACACATGCTTCACACATGCCTGGATTCCCCAGTTCTCTGGCTGTTTGGAGTTTTGAGTTTTTGATTGGATGTTTTTGTGTGTTGTTTTGGGTACTTTTAGCTTGTCTTTGATGTGAAATTAGGAACGCCAACTGGGTGATGACTGCAATCTTCTATGTATACATAAACCTTAAAGATTATTCGAGTTCAAACGCAATTATAGCCGAATAGTCAGTTGTCTGTACCCGGTAAGAAATCGCGTGGTCTGACGTGACTAACCAAATATGAGCTACACTCACGTTACACAAAGACAGAAGCAATGTTTTCTTATGAGGAAATGGATCATTTATTTGGTAAAGATGCCATTGTAGAGTCAATGCACGTGCCCGAAGAATTTGCTTCTTCAGATTTTTTTAGACCAAACAAACCGGGTACTTTTATGCTGATTTTGAATTGAAATCATTTGTTACTCTTCAACACTGCCTGAATCTGATGACTCGGAACTGTTATATGGGTTCCCGTTATTCAACAGATGCCTATGAGTCTGCGCCAGCGGCAAAAAGTGATCAGAAATATCCGAAAGTTTCATATTAATGGTCAGCCTTACATATACACTTGTTTGCCTAATTGACTAGGGCCGGGGCCTTTGATATTTATCTAAGAGTATGAGGCGGAGTTTTCAAAACTGGTAAGCCAATCTTACTGGTCTATTGTGTTGGCATATCATTATCTTTCCCTAGTATATTAATCTGAATTATACAGCTACACGTTGTCTGTATTTCCGGCTGTTTAAAAAATAAAATATTTATGCGACATCAAGTCTGAACTTATTAAATCTGAATGCCACTTATAATTAAAACGATGAGCAGTATATAACATTGTAATGGATCAAATACAACGTGTCGTGGCTATGCATTCTGGTAACAGACGGATCTGATATGGAATGTATTCACCAACTGCCCTTCAGTTACGTAAATTTCAAGACCTAGCTGTTTCATGTACAAATGCTACTATTAATTATGCCACAGCTACTTATGTAAACTGCGTATACTGCTGCTATGTGAATGGTCCGTTGATATTGGGCGTTGTTGTCACTGTTTCGTTGTTAATGTATTCCAAGTCGATAAGAAAGCGCATAAGAGCTGACGTCCTCGTCGTGGGAGTCCATTTACATCACAGCACAGCATGGTTAGTGTCATAGCTCCTCTAATTAGCTGTGTTTCCTGTTTATGAACATGTTGTCAGACTTCTCAACCCTATGTTTCCTCTCCGTTCAGGCAATAATGCTTCATGCTGACAACTTGTTTGTCGTCTTTCGCAAATTAACAATGTTGGTCCAGTGATGGTTGAATTACGTTCACGTTAGGTTATGCAACGTGACACTGTTTTTGGCCGTGTGTTAGCGTTTTATGCTACATCCGTGGAATGAAGCCCAGTATATCCAGCATAGGGTTTAGAGCACTGTCCTAAACACATTATTGGGTATTCGTGGGACGACATGTTGATGCCAAACACAGAATTACCCTTCAAATAATGCACAGCTTTAGTGTTTTTCGGAGCTGCTCTCGTTCATGAAGATTGGTGGAACGTCCTTCTGTCTTGGTCATCGGTGAACCAATACGAGTCTAGGTGCAGTAATGTGCATAAACAATATCTGTAATGATGCCGTCATAAACACTTTACCTCATCAATCTCGAGCGGTGATTGACGCTATCATTACACCTTTGCTATTGCTCAAATGGAGAATATGTCTCGAGACCAAATGTAGATGATCTGACATTCAGATAAAGTAATATGCCACGCCACTTCCCGCTGAATAATCGCAAATTTGTCATTTAATACGCTTGTGAATTAAACAAGAACTGAGCAGAGTTCCCACTCACACTTTGGCAAATCGATTAGTCTGTGATGTTATTGGTGTTGCCGGCTTGTCCGAAATACAACAATTATGTCTTATACAAACGCAGAAAAAGTTATCGCCCGGCGATGTTCTAACGTGTAACAGTAGGATAGCTATTTATGCAAACAAGTACCTCGTAAGCATTCTCCTTTGCCCAGATAATAGAGAGCCGTCGTCTGGATCTTTCCAATAAATCTTGACAACAGTTATGTCTTTTACAAACGCAGACAAATATATCACCTGGCGACGTTTTTCCGTGTAACTGTAGGATGGTTATTTAGGCACACTAGCACCTCGTGTGCTTTCACCTTCGCCCAGATAATAGAGAGTCGTCGTGTGGATGTTTCCAATAATTTATATGCTGACATTTAGCGTACCATATTTTTACCAGTTAGAGCCATCAAACTTTATAGCATGGATCATTTGGTCATCGCGATGGCCACAGGCCGATTTTAGTATTATTACCCGTTTGGTGAGTGAGCACTAGCAGCAGTGACATGCTCCTGCCGAAGTACTGCATTACGTATCTTCAAAGATGTTATGATAAGGAAGCACCAATACAACTCCTGTGGTTATTGGCACTGTTCTATTAATCTCAAGACCGTCGGCAGGACTGATCGCCTGAACGAGAGCGTGATCAAATACTGCCTGAATATTGATCTCGAGCTCGACTATATTGGTGCCAGGAGTGATTGGGCCGATATCTAAACAGGCTGCATTTGCACAAACTCAGTTTAGCTTAACACACACACACACTGTATAGAACTTGCTGTGACACGCCTGCTAGGTCAGCAGAAATATTTGAAATACATCTCTCATGGGACATAGATACCACCATGCGTTACTTTTGATTATCCTAAATTTCGCCAAAATGTGCACTTTTGCAACATTATTATGGTTGTCACTTGCTCTAATAGACACGACATTTTACATTTATTTATGTCTTCCTTGGTGCGCTGCCTTACACGCCCTACGTCCGACATGTGTGCAATCATCAATTCGTCCTTGCTGTTAATTTTATTTCCTCTTGTTGTCGATTGCGGCTTGTACTAAGACGGACACAAAGTGGCCTATCCCACAACGACGAATCTTCAGTCTCAGGATTTGCTGTAAGTTTGTTGGAACAGTCCACATAATTAGAATTGCGGACGCGATTAGTTCCTCATGGCCAGCACTCTACTCATAACATAATATTTAACTACTCTTACCATCACTAACTGTCCCAGACAGCGCACCCTGCCCCCCCCCCCCATATGATCAACAGATACATCGAACCAATAGTTGGCGGTTATGAATACTCCACAACTGTCATCTAATTCCACTAGCATCAGCAGGTCTTGTTTTGCTCTCCATCAAATACATTGAAGATCACTTCCCAGGACATGCCTCATATAATTATTTCACGTACTATGCCCACATTGTCGGTATTTTCATGCAGATGTTCTTGATGGCCTCGATATGGCTAATTATAAAGTTGACTGTAGAAAACTTCATCACCATTTGTCGACCATTCCTCGCTGGAAAAATATGCCCGGTTAGAAAGCGTCCATAATTAACTTTATCATCTTCACCGTTTCCTTCATGGTGCCTTTACCTTACCTTTATGCAGTACAGTTCGTCACTGCGATCGACAGTATCACCAACACCCTGTAACTTCTCAAACAAGGGCCAGCTCTACTTATGGCACCGGATTCATAGTCGTCTATCCCTGGTTGTTCAATGGCTTCATCGTGTTCATTGCCGCCTTTTGCCGGCTTCTTGTGCTCAATGGATGCCTCATCACACACACACTACACGCTATCTGAAGTGCAACATGATCAGTAATCAATCTGGTAATACGACCGGAGCTGCCCAGAAGGAGGAATTCTAGATTACCGTCATGTTAATGAGCATCATCATTGTGTTCTTCATCTGCCAAGCTCCTTATGTCTTATACATGGCCATGCCGAGTTCAGGCATTTGTGTGATCACCAGCGGACTAAAACTAGTAATTGAGATAGCAAGCATAATCAATCACTTTTAAGTCGATCAATTATATTGTCTACTCGTGGTTTGAAGAGAAGATAATGGACGGTCTAAAGCGTATTTTGGTTAAGAACAGTTCTGCGCCACGTTGAATCCACCCAAAACCTTCCAAAATGGCAGCTATTACAAACTTCATCACGTTGTACACAGGACACGCTCATCTGACAAATACTGAAGAAGAAGGGATCGCTTCATGGATAACACACCTATTCAGGTGTGTATTTATGGCGACACGCACCATAACACCGTGGAGCAAGCGCCGTTAGTCATCTAGTAATGATATGTGTAATTCCTTATTCCTTTCACTGTGTGCTGTGACCAATACTTTATTTGCTTTTCGTAACTATTCGGCTATTGTTATTCAAATGACATCATGTCCTTGCTTGACGTGGACGTTGCTGCTGAGTCTATATCTCTAAGTGTGTGTTGCAAACTTGTATTGCGGGCATTCACAAAAGACTAAGATTCTAACGTTTGATTGGATACTGGACGCTGCATAAGTTATGGACCACACAGAGTTCCACATTCAACATGTAGAACGTCTTTGCTGCCTGTCAACTTACATTAAACATCACCTATTAACATCCTTCGCCTTAGCTTACACGGGATTAGCCTTATTGACGCAATTCATATTAACTTTTCATCTATGGGCACTCAATAAAGCCAATGCAATTTGAGCCAATGTATCAACCACTACGACCTCATAAAGTTCATTACTGTCCAATATAAACCCCTTTCATCCTATTCTGTACCTACAGTTGTTGGCAAGGAAATCTATCACCTGTCATTGTTTGCATCATCGAATGAATCATTTGGTGTTTTGTATTCCCTTTAGGAAATGTCGGGCTGAGTTATCATGGTATAAGTAACATACCGTGTCACATGAATGACGGTGGATTGCATTGATGTTTTAGTCTGCTCAGTGTTCTCTTCATGAATATTTATTGGCTGCGAGAATTGTTAATATTGTAGCTTATTCTCAACATATCGCCCATAGGTGAAATGATGCGCACGGTGAGTATCTGTATCACTGACCAAATAATCGTTTAACCCTATTAAGCGTCCCGTGAGGTGTATGTACAGTTACAGTGGCTGGTGATTGAAAACATTCATTTATCATCTCTCAATGGAAACATTCAGTGGTAGCGTAATGAGGATGATATGGGCGGTTTATTTTGATATTTTCCTTCAAATCTGAAACCGTTGCAGAAGTTTTCAGTTGGATGAACCATTTGCACGTAAATAAGAAAGTGAACAATGTGACATGTAGCTTTCTGGTGTAATTCGATAGCAGCACACTTTGGACTAATACAAACATGAACGTTGCTCGCATTTAAATTAGATGATGAACATTGCGCTTCTTCTAATATATCAATGTCATTGGCTGTGTATTCTATGATTAATTTGATTGGTAAAAAAGGGTAATATTAGCAACATGAAATCATGCCAAGGTTGGTTTAGGCAGCTTCTGCACATAGCTTTTGCACAAGAAGAGACCATTAGATCTGTTTACCTGGCTAGTGATCGATGAACGTAACGATCAACATATGTCGATTTCCACATGTTGGCGAGGATATAAAGTATGTTCCTATTGTTGAGCTTATAAATAGTTATGTGAAGAGGTAACACATGTCACTCACTGAAACCATTTGTAACTGGTCAGTTTTATGTAAGAATTGTTTGCTACCGAATATAATAATTCTGACATGAGCCCACCTAGGGAATAAATGAATACGTGCATGGCTAATTAATCCGGTAGTTAATATAATCCTATCCATTTTATTGTCTTCTGCTGGTTTAGTTCTTGAACACTCTGAAGCGTGCGTGTTGTAAGTACTGTGCCTGTCTGAATCATCACACAAAAAACCTGAGAAATAAGAACATTATACATTGGACGCGCTCATTAGACAATTACTGAGAGAAGAAGAAGTTTCTGAAAATAACGAATTTGGGCAGGTGTGTATTGATGGTATGCTCTGCTAAAGCCTACACTAACTTCACTTGGCTGCGAGAATCGATGATGGTGTAGCTGTTTATCACTAAAAATCGAATGTATGTTGCAGCTACTTCGAGGAGTAAACTACCGATAAGTAAAGTTCTTTTACAATTACATTTGTATCTAATTGGCATTAACATGGTCGTTTCAAACCGCGTTTCTAGTGGGCCACTTGAAATGTACTTAAATGTGCAGTGTTATTGCTGTGATGAGATGTTAATTGAGGATGACAGCTATTAACGATTATCGTGTGTATGAGTGAGTGGCGTTGCTCGGGATGTAGTCAACAGAAAACGTTGTAGTAATGAAGGCAGGTCCAACGAAAATGACCTGTTATACTTTCATGGCTTTATATTATAATCAGGATCTGAGTGACGACCCCTAGAAGTACCTGATACCGTGGTAAATGCGTTTGTGTTTGTTGAACCTGCTCTCTTCAACACGGTGTAGGGTATAAAGTCAGATAATCAGACATTTGGCTGAGATAAATGTATAGTTTTTCATAGCTTGCAGACAAATCAATGCATCAAAATTCTTACAGGCGTCTGTTACAGACGTCAATGCAAATTGGAAGATTGGCTGTATGTATTGCCTGTCTAAGAAATTATGCGTTCTCACAAGGGTTTCTCACATTGTCTATTATAATAACAAAGAGTGTCAGCAAGGTTTCTTGAATCGGATACCGACTTGGATAAAGTAAGTGGTGTTAATATATGGCTTGTTATTAAATGATTCTCCAGACAAGGAAAATACCAGGCCGAAAGAATCACAGGGGGTCGGCTTCTTTCAGAAGAGGCATAGGGAATGTTGACTGACATGGCTGTCTTTCTCACAACAGCAAATGCTACGTTGGTGGCCTTATTAACATGTCTCTATCGGACTAATTATTTGTGAAACATCCATTTTTGTTGGTGTGATAAAATATCAGTGGCCAACTACACTTGATGACCGACGTAAAACGATATGAAGGGCCGCTGTAGTAGATTGGGGATAGCCAATTTAGGTAGATATTCCTGTCTCGAATAATTATCATTGAAACACTTACTGACGGAAATTTACTTACCCCAGCTTCATTATGTGTAATTGTTTTTTTCGAACGGAGGATTGCTCAATGCTATTGCAGATAACGTATCATGTTACTTGAAAGAGGGCGTGCTCGGCCCATGTCAGAACCAAGGCCGTCGCGTCACAAGATTGATTCCTGCTTTTTTAGTTATACACGGAAGCAGATGAAGATGTTGATTGCCTGGCATCAATAGCTTCTATCACCCGGACTTATTCATTATATATCATCCTATCGGCACGGGTGTGGGATTTTACAAGGAACTTTTCCGGATTTACTTTTGACATAATTGCCTCCCCGGAATTGAAAGTCACATTATGGAGCATGATATACCCAATATCCTCTTCGTGCGCTTACGTTTCGTTTACTAGTTCGGGCCTTGATGCCTCCTCCAAAAAATGTATTGCTGCCTCTCATCATTGCACAGAAGAAGTCTCGATTGTCATGGAACATTGACCTGTTTCAATACCGCCACACGTTTTGTAGGAAAACTAGAAAACACCTACATTCAGTATCGGCAAAATATTGCGTGTCTGATGTATGCTTACAAGCCAAGCTTCTACTATGCAATATGTCGACTACAGAGGGCCTCGTCACTGCTCTTCTTCAAGAATTGAGGAAATATTTGTTGCGAAATATATCATACAGACATAGCGTGAATACTCGTATCACAGTATGAAACCGATGTACTTCCTGGACGTAAATGCGCATGCTGAGACGTGTGCGTCCTGTAATGCATTCATAGAAACCAAGACAAGATGGAAGTCTGTATGGGACGAGACTAGGTATTGTTGTGAGCAAGTGTCGGGTAGGCATTAGTGATATGTGATGACGTATTTTCATTTCGATATAACAACGGGGCTATTATGAATCATAAATGATGCTGCGATAGCTATGCGTGAAAATTGATTGATGGAAGAGGATCGCCATTGAGATACCCCGCCATAACAGTAACATCACCGAAATGTTGCGGCTAACCAGGACATATTGTTCTCACATCAATTCCCTGTCAGGGAGTTGTACTGCGTTACAATAACAATACACGTGAAATCAGCATTCCTCTACCCGTCAATATCACAAGGACCAATACCACAACGCATCATATACTGAGCTTCACCATAATATATAATGTCATGGGCTTAACATAGCACATGTTGGGCAAAATTTAACCATGGCACATCATTGAGAAGAGTTCATTGTGCCACACAACCGACATCGTTTCACCAGGGCTGAACCATATTACTTCACGCCGAGCGACAAATCACACCATACAGCACACCCTAGCCGCCTGTCATTATAAGCGGTTGTTATTTGTAATTTGAGGTGGCAACTGAATGTCTAGAGTGATCATATTGCCCGCCTAGACCTGCCCCACACTTCGCCTCGCCATGACATACTTATGTTCTGTTCATCCTTGTTGTGTTATTTAGAGGCAGCAAGGTATATTCATGCGAAACATGTCAATTGATGAGAGTGGCTGCTGTTAGCTGCCTTGTATCGTTACTCTAGTCGATAGGTCCCGCACCAACTTATCTTCGTACTCTTTGCGTCTCACACAGCTGAAATCACCTTGATATATCGCATATGCTAATGAATCTTATCCATCCAGTAGTTTCTCAATTAGCTTTCTCTCTTTGTCAAGCTAAGTAAGGCCGGTGTCAATACAAGAATCATCACTTGCCGGTCGCTGATAACGTTTGTTTTGCCAGCTGGCCGATGAATAATGCCATGCAGCTCCGCTCATCGTTGCTATCTATACTGACCACAAAGCGAGAACAATTATTGGAAATTATCCGCATTGTCAATAGGTGCCTCGCTGCAGCCTCATTTATTGAATACGGGATGGTATGCATATTTCATTTTGGGATGCATTTTTGGAGCGCGGTGTTGGTGTTGTCATTCCACCTATGTTGTTATACCTGTGTACTCATTACCCATGTATGAAACATTTAGATTTACAATCTAATGACGGGAAACCTTTGTACGGCTTATCATCCCAGAGTCAATATTCCAAGCATCAACATATCAAGACTAGTCGATGTCGACCAGTTAGCCAAATATAGATCAGCTTCTTTATCGAGTGTTAGATCGCTCACTTGAGTCAATTTCAAACGCTTCTATTTATACTCAGTCCCGAGTTCATTGACTTAATACACCGGGCTAAGAGGCCTTTGTAGACGCCGTACCTGTGTCATTGCGTTGTTGCTTGGACTGTGAGTCAATTGTATTGATCTGTTATGCAGAAAATAGGTGGGGGAAGTCTCGTAGACACACATATAACTTATTCACAATGCAAGCTGGGTCCCCATCGAGTGATCGACGCGCCACGAATGGATGAATCTACTCCAGGTATGATGCATAAATTTATATGACAACAATTAATCACCTCACTAACGTTATTGATCGTCGATGATCGGAAAACTAACAATGAGTCCAAGCTCAATATATATGCTGTCATATGTACGGTGAGTTATAATCGTTATTTTATTCGTTCATGAATAAACAATTGATTTACGACAAAGAACCTAGCAGCTTGACCCTCTCCCCCCTCCCCCCCCCCCCATCAATTATAATATATGAGCCCCTTTCAGTTCATTTCATGTTAGTAGAGCGAACATTCCTCGAGGATCTTGAATGAGTGCTGCAACTGCCCTCGGCAAATAACATCAGAAGCAAAGCCGATTTCTAGATACAGCTGATTCATGTACTAATGATAATATCAATACTGCCACAGCTGCTACTTTGAATTACGTATCTAATAAGCTACGCATACTGTTGATGAATATGTCGACCGCAGCTTTGCTTTCATATCAAGCAAATAATCCTCCACGCTGATAATTTTTCTTCGCACATTGACAATGTTGGTACAGTGATGGTTTATTACGTTTAGGTAAGGTAATGCAAAATGCAACATATCTGTTTGGTTTGTGGGGCTTTTTGGCTGCATCCATCGTAACGCCCAAACAAGGATGTTCGTTACGAAACAATGTATCAGCTATACAATTTACAGCATCGCTTTCCTAAACGCATAATAAGGCATTCATGGGATGACATGCTGATACCACTTAGTGCTTGACCCTCTGAAATTGCTCCTAGGGTCTGTGTTTCTTAAACCTGTTCTCTTTTATTACTGTGCGGTTAATATGTAAAAATATCAGCTGTTAGCAAATAAAATGCTGGGCTAAAATAAATATTTTGCAAACAATTATTGTTTGCATAACAAACATCCAGTCACCAGCTGCACCTTATGGCCGATATAAAACGGTATAAAAGGCCGCTGTAGTAGATTGGGGATAGCCAATTTCCATAGACATTCCTGTTTCGAATAATAACCATTGGCGGTAATTAATCAACGCCAGCTTTCTAATGTGACAGAGCTACTCGAACAAGGGACCGCTCATTGGTCACAAGGACAATGGATCATGTTACGTTACATAGGACTAGATTAGCGAGTGTCTTGTCCATGGCCTTAACGTGCATACTTTCTATGTTTTGCTGTCTTTTGTTGTACACATAGTAAGCAATACGCAAATAAACCTCGGAATAGTACCTGTATGAAGAAGTGCTATATATTTCATGCTACCGAATCTAGCAAAACCCTTCTTTGCAGCAGCAACATTAGCTGCAGCAGTAGCTGCAGCAGCAGCTTTTCATTGAAATGCAAAAGTTGTTAATTGTTATCACGCGTCTGAATGGAATGTGTGGACGCTCAATTGTTATTTTGTCACGTAATTTTCCAAACATAGCTTAGTCCTAGAAGAAATTAGGGTTGTCATTAATAAGTCCATGAAAGATGGTTGAGGGAGCCTTTGTCAAGCCTTACGTGTGTCATTGTGTTGCCGTTTTGGAAGTGGGTCATTTGCATTGATCCGTTAAAGAGAAAATAGCAGGGGTAGCCTTGTAGGCAGACACAGAACTTATCCACGATGCAATCATGGTATCCATCGAGGGTTCGGCGCGCCACGGATGATTGCATCTACTCCATGTACGATGCATAAATTAATATAACAGCAATAACACACATGTTTTACCTTTTGGCTGTCGATATTCGGCAAACTCACAGCTATGCCTAGCTCAATATATATGTTGTCAAAGGTACGGTGAGTTATAAATGCTATTCAACTCGCTAGCGGTGCATAATACAAATGAAGACAATGATATCACTTGGCGACATGTTCCTGTGTAAACGTAGCAATCTATCCAGCCTGACTAGCTGTTAAGTCAATGTGAGCTTCTCCTAACGGAGCTAATGCATACAGCGCTGCATCATCTGTAATATACAGTGACATAATAACGCTCTGATTTGATACTCTGATGTTGAAGAGTGTATCGCATCGCTGAAATCTGTATATGTGTACGCTCTCCTTTTGACTTCATTATAACGCTACTTTTTTTTTAATAGCAAGTGATTAGCCTCCTCCTCTCTCATGTGTCTCGCCATCTGGCGTTCTCTCTGTTCGGCTACCTTGCGATCCCTTGTCCTGCTTCATCTCACCCCTAGCGGGGTTTACTATTGTCGTTTATCCCCGTGTGCTGCCTCTTTCGGTTACTCTCTGCTGTGTCTGGACTTGTATCAATCTGCTGTCCCTTCTTCGACTAGTTGCTATATTATTGGTATCATGGCTTTGCAGCACTTTTTTTGTTACCGCCTAAGGGTCACCCTAAACTATGGAGCTCTTAAAGCACTATGGCGTCCGTTACGAGCTCAACTTTGACTTCAGCCGAAGTCAATTCTATCATGACGTTTGATTCCAGCAGCATAGGTGCATTTACAACGATTTCTTTGAGATTCGTGGCTTCTACGCTCATCCAAGACAATATCAAGTGAGCTACCGCTGCAGGGCGAAAAAGAGGAGCTGAGACGCCAGGAGTATAGACTTGAATTATTTTTTGTCCTAAAGGGTTAAAGGGTTGCCGAAATGGAGAGAGAGCTTTAATCAACTTTGCCGGCGCACCAAGCTGGGTCATCTCACCCCATCTATCCAGCGTTTCATAATCTGGTTTACCTCATGACAACAGGGCACCTTATTTGATCGCCAAACCTACCGCGACGCCTACTTATGCCACACCTGTCACCGCTCTTTCAGCAACTAGGGCGCCATTCTCATTCCGAGACCCGTTACAGGCTATCAACTTCCATCACAAGAGTATGAAGTTACAAATGTAATGTTTAGGGGTATATTCGATCACATTTAACCAGTTATTCACCCTCTTTATCTGTGCTTCCTTTCTTAGCATCCCCCATGGTTTAGCTCAGCTCGACCGCGACGTTGCCCTGACCCCTATTCCGACTAGCTCTACAACCATATGTCGTTACATTGCTTACTTGTTCAGATTACTCAACCCATACTTATCAAGCAAGCACTATCTTCATGGTATTAGCGTGCTTCGTACACATATAGCTCTCCCTTTTATCTGTCTATTGCAGTTCGAACAAGTCACCCGAACATATCGTAATTTGAAATATGAAGTCGATTTTTCAGCACCCTTCGCCATTTTCAAAATTTCCGGCCCAGTATCTCGTGACGACACTCGATTACCTTGTCACTGACAGGTCCGCGAATGTTAAAGTCCCGAAGAGCGATGTATTTGAGTTGCACAATTCTGCAAAAGAGTTTTGAGTGGTCTCAAATGCTTGAGCCTTCCAATCCAGATAATGCATTTGGTATTCTGTTGCACAGATTCGAACCATATATGTCCGAAAACAGCGCTATCGATTCTGACAGTGACATGACTAATTCTCGTTTTCCAAGAAGAGATAATCAGAACATAGTCTTCAAAACATTGATTAATGAGTCCCATTGCAATTAAAATCACTGCACGTAACTATTTTACCTTTCGATGTTGGGCGATTCGCATTGATCTCACAAAACCAAGCACCTTTAATCTAGCACTTTTAATCCTACTAACTATCTCTCATATCCAAGCTGAAGATGATCATCAAAAAAACCCGGTACGAGCGCCTTGCCTAGTTTAATCCATTTTTCATTGCCGTTGTTCTCCCATGATTGGTCTAATTGTTGATCATTCTTACATAGAGGGTCATATACATATATCAGCCTCTGTTAATGCGTAACTGTCCCGCCTGATTCGCTATGCAATATTGACTCGGGGCACCGTCTATATAGTTAATGGATTTATATTTAACTAAGAGTAGTATTTTTGATCATCTAGATGCTATATATTATTAAGGCTCTAGTGTCATGTAAATGTTAACGACATTTTAATGTAAAGATATTTCAATACCTGAATGAACACAGTATTTAAGCTAACATTTCGAGAGTTATCTATCCATCAGAACCATCAATCTGGACAGCGCGGTGTTCATCGCGACCGCCACAGGGAGCTTGAGCACAACAGAAAGTCATGTTGTTGTTTTATCTTACAGACGCATGTTTTAGCATTATTTCCCGTGGTTATTCCCATGAGTGAGCACTGGCAACAGGTGTCCTTAAAAATATATTTTTAAAGATGTTTTAATATGCAAGCACGAACCTAACTGATGTAGAGATTGACACTGTTCTATTTATCTCAAGATTTGGGCCTGGACGGATCGCATGATGGAACAAGAGCGTAATGAGATACTGCCTGAACGTTCATCTCGAGTTCGACTATATTGCTGCCAAGGGCAACTGGGTCCCGATACTGATATCTAATCAGCTCTGCATTTTTACATAGTTCGGGACCTACTGTAACACGTCTGCTAGTCAAGCAGAGATGTTTGGGGGAGATATCATGTCGCATGGCTTGGTTTTGACTGGAATACTGTTATTTACGTTGCGCCCCTCACACTTGGTCGAACAGACACGACATTTTGCCCTCATTAAGACCAATTGCAGGCTTCTGCAACCAGCTGTATCCATGTTGCGTTGCCATATTCAGTGCGTCAAGTGCGACAAGTGTGCAACATATATTTTGTCCTTGCTTATGTTTGATTTCTCTTCGTAGCGAAATCGGTCCTCGATTAAGTAAGAGGAGTACAACGCGCCGGGACTTGCAATGAATGGTTTTCAGTCTAGTCATTTCCTCTGAGTTTTGTGGAACCATTCACCGAAACACAATGGTGGACGCGAACGGTTCCTCCTGGCAAGCTCTAACAAATTATGCTCATTACATAAGTAGGACTACCCTTGCCGTCCATAGCATCAACAGATATATCGTACCCATGTTTTTTGGTTTTTGGGTTCCTTTGAGTCATCTAACTCTAAAGGTACTCAAATGCTTGTGCACCTCAAAACTTCCCAATAAGGCAGCTGTTACAACCTTCGTCGACAATCGCATTGTACAAGAGACACGCTCATATGACAAAAACTGAAGAAAAAGGAATGTGCTCGTGCAATACGTGGGTCGGAAAATAGTGCACATATACAGGTGAGTATTCATGGCGAAACAGCTTTCGATGAAGCCGACAAAAGTTTCACCCACCCAGCCACACAGCATTACACCGTAGAGTAAGCTCCGTCTATCAATTGTTCATTACAAGTGAATTGCATGACACCTTTCACAGTGTGCTGTGACCAATACATTACTTTCTTGTCGAGTGTATTTCTGCTGACGAGGCATTACGTTTCTGCCGTTGTGTTTTCCGTGGCAGTGTGTCTTTGCTTGATTTAGACACCGTTGTTACCCAACTGAGTCTCAATCGCTCTGCTTGCGGGACCAACCTGCGGGCATTTACAGTAGACTACGGTCCAATATTTTTATGAGATGATTTATTCAGCTACGGCAGCCTTGATAGTTATCAGGTCACAAGAACGCGAATTGGCCATTTCAACGTCGTCCTCAATCATCACGTGGAAGCATTTTGCAACCTATCAACTGACAAGAAATAACACTCATGTGTAATCTCCGACATAACTTACTCGAGATTTGTTTGATGAAATTTAACTAAATGTCCATCAACGAGGATTTTATACAGCCGATGCCATTGTGAGGCTTTGTATCGACTTCTAAAAGCACATTAACGTATTTATTGCTTACCTTTTCATTTAATTTTGGCCCCTCAGTTGTGTGTATCATGTAAGAAACTGATTTTTGTTACCTTAATGAAATGGTTGGCAAAGTTACCTTGCACTATGTAACACGCCGTTTCACTCGGAGGTTGGTGGATTGCATTGATGTTTAAGTATTCAAAGTCTTCTTTTTATGAACATTTATCCGCTCTGAGAGTTGGTAGTGGTATAGTTGTTAATCACAAATGAACAATAATGTATGTTTCGGCGATCATGAGGAGTGCAAACCCAGTTATTTACCTCTTTGTATATCATATTTTTATCTACTTAGTTATATCATGGTTGCTGCAAACCACTGTTTAACGGGCCACTTACGATAATGTTGACTGTGCAGTAAAACTGGGCATCACGCTGTATACTATTTTGTAATGTATATCGAATGTTATTGCTGTAGTGAGATGTCTATTGCGGCGTTGTTTGGGATGTAGTCCCGAGAGAACGGTGTGATAATGAGGGCTGGTGCAACGAGATTGACATGTTATGCTTTCGTAATGTTATATTATAATTAATATCGGAGTGACGAATATGCGGGAGATCGTGACTATCACAATAGGTTGTTTTCCATATGTTGGCATGCAATTAAATCAATATATGTGCCTGTTGTTGAGCTTATGTATATTCGTCAAACGTTGAAACATGTCACTCAATTGATTGAACTATTGGCAACTGAAATATTTAATAATATAACGGTATGTCAACAATTACTTGTCTGACTGAAGTGGGAGCGCGTGGAACAAAGTGAACATTTCTTGTGATTACCAGCACGTAATAACACTGGCTGATGATTCTACTGATTAGCACGCAATAAATATGTGATTGAACAAAATTTTTAACAACAATGCATACATCAATGCCCTTATGGATGGGCCAGGATGCTTTCACACGATCTCTCTGCCTCTGAGTGGATGTGCATCCAACAGGTAATGGCACGGAAAATATTGATGGTGGTTGGTGCCCTGTTACATAGGATATCGATAATTTGACAGGACTTGTCGTTTGTTCGCACTTTTCTGGCAGCAATTGTTGTGACATACAACAATACATACTAGTCATGGCTTCACCATTATGCATCAAGGACAGGGCTTAGGCCACACCATATTGCATCTTTCTGCCATGACACTTTACGGACAGGGCTTCAACATATCGCTTAACATAAAAGGTTTTACTGTGGACAATATTTCTTCGTGTCATATCACGGACATATTCCATTCGTTTTCCAATAAGTCTTACAGATCGCAGTCACATATTCATTTAAACCATCCTCCTCGGTCGATTGTGTATTCATCATCAAGAGTCTGTTACATTCAGTGATAACGTTATTGGTCGTTCAATACGCTTCAGACGTTTCTTCAACGTTAACAACGTGTCAAAGCATTTCCACTGTCATATCCCCATGCCCTGTAGAATGAAACACGCCGAGCCACAAATAACACCACAAAGCACACCCAAGCCGCCTGACCATAACTGGCAGGGCTGGTCAAATGATCTTCCTAGTCCTGACCCAATTCTTCTCCCTTTGACATGTTCATGTCCTCTTCATCCTTGATGTATTAGTTTGAGGTAACTCGTTAATTAATGAGAGTGGACGATATCACTTGCCTTGCTCTATGACTACAGTTAATAGGTCCCGTATCCACTTATGTTCTTCATCCTCCTCGCGTCTCTCACAGCTTATACCACCATGATGTATCCTATAAGCTTATGAAACTCATCCATTGGGTCGTAGCGTAATTTGCTTTCGCCTCGTTTGTCTTGTCAGATTGCCATGCCTCCCCCTGTTCATTTCTAGTTATACTGACCACTATACAAGACCAATTATTGGAAATGACCAACATTAGGGACAGGTGCCTCGCTGCAGCCATGTGTATTGAATGCAGAGGGTTGAACTTTTATACCTGTGTAGTCGCTATTCTCAAACAATGCGGAAAACACGATATATTCCGTCATTCAACCGTTATTATCATACTAGTTCGTAGTGGAATACATTGTGAGGTATAATGATCGGAAAACGTAGCACTACTTTCACCCCATTTTGAGGTTCCCGGCATCAACAAATTCAGACTGGTCTTCGTCGACCAGTTAGCCGGTCAAGATCATTTAACATGTCGGGTGTTAGATCGCATCAGTTAAACACCCTTCTATTTCTACTCTCTCTCGATTTAATACACCTATTGCCAATGCATATGTTCATCAAGACAATTGTCTTGTATGTAGCATTTGGTTAATCAACCAATATTCTCTTATTTGAGCATTCTTTCTTGAGATTTACCAATCTTTGTGCGCATATTTTTAGAACGGTTCACACGACTGCAAAAACAACATTATGCATTATTGCGGGATAGTAACTATATATGATCAAGGTCATTCTGCGCAACAACAATTCAAACCATTCTAAATATCTGAATATCTGACTAATAGCTGTATGAACGGGTGTCATATATAGCACTTGACCAGCCGTGTAACATCTTGGAATATCATTATAACGCGTTATGTCTTGCCATATTTCACGTCTGCTTGATCAGCTGTCACAATTTGTTAAGCCTATCTTGCCAGTATTAGTTCTGTTCTGTCCTTAGAAAACTTTTCGATTTTGTCGACTGCCAACACATTGTTACCTCATTTTTAATTATTGGTCACATTATTTGTAAAACATAGTTAACATGGCTCGTTGCGGGAGTCTTTGTGGATGCTCATGTGTCATTGGTTTGCCCCTTAGACCGTGAGTCACTTATTTGATCCGTTTTGGGGAAAAAGAAGGGAGAGGCGATGTGGGCAGATACATAACCTACCCAATATGCAATTAAGGTTCCCAAGAAGGGTTCGACACTACGGATGGATTCATTTACTCCAAGTAAGATGCATAGATTAATATAACAATAAAGCAACTCATTAACATTATTGGCTGTCGATGTTGGACAAACTAACAATAATACCGAGCTCAATACATATTCTGTCATAGGTACGGTTAACAACCCCCCCTCACCCCCCTCCTGAACAAAACGACCATAAATATGACAATCGATCAGTCGTCCGGATGTTGCATTGTGATGCCACCATGTCAGAAATACAACAATAATGCCTTATACAAATGCAGACAATGTTATTCACATTGACCCCTTAATGTGACAGACATCGTCAAGGGGGCAATTATAGGTCACTTTCCCAAGAATCCATTAGCTTCGAACAGTTTCTTGTCTTTTTCCTTTAATGTCTGTGGCTAAGAAGGGTTCTACCGGTCGTGTGCGCTTAGCTATAAGTCCTTTATTGGAGAATCAACGCATAGTCAAAGCAGTGGATAACGAGGGCGCATCACACGCCTAAAACTCATGTCGTTGTATGTCACCATTTACACAGCGGTTGTTTTGACAGCTGAGGTTCGTAGAAAGCTGCATCTCAGTGAGGAATTTGCATCATGTCTTGCGGCCTGACTCTTATCCCTACTACCTTCACATCTACCTGTCGTTACATTGATTTCTTGTGCAGATCAGTCAACTCATGCTAACCAATCAAGAACTATCTACACGATGTTAGCAGTATATAAAACACCATTACTAGATTGTTAACCAATTAAGTTTGGGTTTTCCACGTAGCTATGGTGTGCAAATCTGAGGTATATAATGTCATATAATGCAAAGAGTCGTGGATCGAAAAATGAAGCCGTTACCCAGATTACAGACGGATAATCATGCGGAATTAGACATATGCTGTAGTCAGTTGAATACGAAGCGTCCATCATTGTTCACAGAGCCAACGATAACATTAATGTGTATGAAGAGTGCGATATAGCAAACACCCGCTCAATACTGTCTGTACCACTATTGTAGAAGGAGGATTACAAGTAATATTAGCTGCGAATGAGCAGCTCACAGTGAAGGCTGACACCCTGATAAAGTAGTATGCCACGCCACTTCCTGCTCAATATTTGCACGACTGTGATTAAGTTCCCTCATCCAACAGAAATACAAGCTCTTACTACATTGGAGTAGCTACCAAATAGCCCACAAACCCTTTATCATAGCAGCAGCTCTTTATTCAAATCCATGTATAGTTTATTGTTATCACGCGTTTGAATGGAATGTGTTGAAGCACAATTTTTATTTCGTAGTGGGCATCCATACGTCCCATTTATGATTTTAACTGCGTCACGTTATTTGTCAATCAATGCTAAGTCAAATAAGAATTAAAGAAGTCATTTATAAGTTCGTTAAAGCTTATTCAGGGAAACATTGTAGACGCCGTGCATAAATCATTGTGTAACCGCGTGGACATTGAGTCTCGGGTAATGATTCGTTATAGATGTAAAAAGGGAGAGGACGCGTTGTAGTTAGACACATATATGTTCCACAATCCAACCAGGGCCGCCATTGAGTGCTCGGCGCGTCACGGATGGGTGTATGTACTGTATGTTGGATGCACAAATTAATATGGCGGCAATAAAACAACTCGTTTACATTATTAACTGTCGATGTCGAGTACAAAGAATGATGCCTAGATCTATAGATTGTGTCATATTTGTCATTTTAAACGCTTATGAATTAAACAATCGAATTAGGACAAAGAACCGAATAGTGCTCCCACTCAAACATCGGGTCATCGATTAGTCGGCGTTGTTATTGGTGTTGCCGCCTTGTCAGTAATACAACAGTTATATCTTATACAAACGCAGACAAAGTAATCGCCTGGCGTTTTACCGTGTTATGGTAGGATGTTATCTAGGCAGACTAGCACGTCGTGTGCATTCACCTTTGCCCAGACAGTACCAATTTACGTTTTTCCAAAGAGTTGCTGAGGAGAGGATTAACAGTAATTGTTTCAGCATATACGCCCCATATAGTTCATTGATTGTCAAGCTAGCAGACATGAAATTGTCCCCTGCAACTGCGCCACGTACTTCCTGCTCAAGTCATTGTTCATAGGATTCATGTTGTGTTAAGTTATGAGATGTCTTGAAGGTCTACTTCATATTTGAGGTTGCGGTATTTCTTACAATGCAATACGTGGACACGCGTCTTCATTAAATTAAGGCGCTATCCAGCCCTATAGTTTTGAATGACTCTACTGTGAACCGGCAGGGTATAATACACCTGGCAGCCTTACCATGGCCTAAATTAATGCGGTACTGCCACGCCAAGGATTGTGCTGGACCCGTTGTACAGTAATGTTTTGTGATCACAATTAAGGTCGTTATAGCGACTGCATTTATAAATATATTGATGGTGACGCTGTGCTAAAGCCTACACCAACATCACCCGCTCACTGTCACACATGGGATCAAGCACCGCCCGTCACTTGCTATTGCCTGAATCCGTTCACCGAGTGCTGTGACAAATTGCCGGATAATTTCGGTGGTCACTGGAACATCCCGAAGGCGCCATCCGTGTTACATTCCAGGCGAGAACAAGGATCTGATTATGTAATGGATAATCACGGTGTAGTTGAATACAATGTAAGATTTACAATCTAATGACGGGAAACCGTACTGCTTACCATCCCAAGTCAATATTCCCAGCATCAACATATCAAGACTGGTCGATGTCGACCAGTTAGCTGATCAATATCAGGTACTTCATCGTGTGTTAGATCGCTCACTTGTGTCAGTTTCACACACTTCTATTTTTAATCGGTCCCGAGTTAATTGACTAAATACACCAGACTAAGGCACCTTTACATTCACCACTTGTCTTCCAGTCGACTGCCATCTGATAGCTACAAACAGACTATTTGCTCGTATGAACTATTTGGTTAATTAATTACAATATTATCCCTATTAAACAAAAAAGTTCAATCGCTTGGATGCTCATCATGGGTGCCTTTGTAGACGCCGTACCTGTATCATTGCGTTGTTGCTTGGACCGTGAGTCAATTGTATTGATCTTTTATCCAGAAAATAGTTAGCGGAAGTCTCGTAGATGCACACATAACTCATCCACAATAACAGCTGGGTCCCCATCGAGTTATCGACGCGCCACGGATGGATGCATCTACTCCAGCCACGATGCATAAATTAGCATGACCAAAATACCTCAGTTACATATTTGGACGCCGATGTTGGGCAAACTAACAACTATGCCTAGCTCAATAAATATGCGTCACCCCTTCTCCCCTACCCACCAATTTGAGTATATATAACCCCATTTAGTTCATTTAATGTTAGTAGAGCAGACTGCGAATTACTACTTGCGACGGCGACACGTACTCTACTATGTACAGATAGAGAACAACTGTAGTTATTGGCATTGTTTTATTGATCTAAAGATTTCCGTCACGACTGGTCGTCTGATGGGGTAAGCGTGTTAACAAAACAGCCTGAACATTTTGCTATAGCTTGAATAAATTTGCGCCAGGAGCAATAAGTTCAAAATATCAATATGTTAACATGTTATATTTGTACGAACTCGGCTTAGCTCTTTGCACTCAAAGGGTTCAGGGTCTACCGTGACAGGTCAGGGGAGATATTTAGACAAAATATCATAACCAAGTATAACTTTGGGCCAACATCTTTGTCGATCTTATATTTCGAACGCGCCTTTTCCCATCGCTCGATTACTGCCCCAATACAGTTTTGCACGTTCCACGATGCAACCTTTTGCCATCGTTTTGACCAGTAACAACTTTTTGCTTCCAGCTGTGTCAATGTTGCGCAGCTATACGCAGAGCGTTATGGGCAACATGTGTAGCAATAATTAATGTGCCTTGCTGTTAATGTTCGATTTAATATTATTAAACCAGATAACGATTGTGGTTTGTACTCTGAAGAGCACAAAACGCCGAGTCTTACAACAAAGGACCTTTTGTCTGGGCATTTGCTGTGAGTTTGGTGGAACCGTATGCATAAGCACAAATGCGGACGCGAACATTACCTCCTGCCCAGCATTACATAATTCTACTCATAACATGACATGGGACTGCCCTTATCACAACTATCTGTCCCTGGCATCACACCCTGCCGCATTTATCATCGAAAGATATATCATACCCATCGGTTGCGATTTTTTCATCATCTAAGAAATATGGGCTTGATATACTTTCGTTGTGTTACATAATAAATGAGATCGGTGTGGCGAATTTAAGATGTCAATTGCATCGTGGCAGATGTGTTCAGACGATGTGGCTATGGCTTGTTCAAATCGTTGGTGGATTATGACTTAAAAATGTGAACAGATGTGGATCAAAAAATGTAACTATTAGCTCGATAATCTGAAAACAGTCAGGCCCCACGGAACTATTAGTCCGATAATCATGTCGCCATGCCGTCATCAGTTCAATACAATGCGTCCGTCTTTGTGCTCATAGCCAACGGCAATATTAATGCATTTGAAGTGTGAGATATGTTGAGCAACCGCTCAATACTGCTTTTACACAATTAGGAAGGAGGATTACACGTAATAATTATTGCGAATGCGCTGCTACCAGTAGAGGCTGTGTTTGTCAAGTGACATATTGTTTCTTCCTGGAGTGCGAATTTTATTGGTCTGCTGTGTTGGCATATCAGTACATTGCCTTAGTACATTTAACTTAAGTATACAGCTACATGTTATCTTTAGTTTTAACGATTGCTTCCTCCCTCTCGCCGCCTGGTGGAATAATAATATATGTATGTGCGATCATGTCTGTTCTATTAAATATGTAAGCCACGTACGATACAAACGACGAGTATGCTCTAACATTGTAATGGATAAACTACGACGTGTCGTTGCTAAGCATTCTGGTTACATACCGCGTGAATATTGTATGTGTGCTGCAACTGTACTAGGCAAATAACTTCAGAAGCAAAGCCAATTTCAAGATACAGCTGATTCATGTACTAATGATGACAGCTGCTACTATGATTTGCGTATAATGCTGCTGTTCTTTCGCCTTCATCATCGGAGGTAATTTTAATCACAGCACTGCATGATTTGTGTAATAGGTTATGTAATTAGCAACGTATACTGGTGGTGAATATGTTGTTAGACTAACCGGACGCAGCTTTGCTTTCATGTCAAGCAAAAAATGCTCCATGCTGAGAACTTTTGTTTCCTTCGCAAAATGACAATGTAGGCACAGTGATGGTTTATTACGCTCAAGTGAGGTAATGCAAAAAGCAACATATCTGTTTTAACCTTGGGCCTTCTTTGCTACATCCGAACGTAAGACCCAAACATGCCAGTTACACAATTTACAGCATCCATTTCTTAAACACATAATGAGGCATTCATGGGATGACATGCTGATACTACTTAGTGAATGACTCTCTGTAATTACTCCTTGGGTTTGTGTTTCTTAAACCTGCTCTATTAGATACAGTTTTTTACTGTGTGGTGTATTTAGTTAACATATCAGCTGTAAGCAACGAAAATGCGGGGCTAAAAACAATATTTAGTTTTCCCTAGCTCGCAAATCAAGTCCAATGTATAAGAATTCTTACAGGTGTCTTCTGCAGGCGTCAATGCAAACTGATTGACTGTACGTACTTCTGTTCTGGACAGTCGCAAACCAATGTCTAATTCGATGCGTACAGCAACTGATAAACACTATGAATCTTGTAAAGCAAACTTTGAGCCGGGAATGTAAGCTACAAGCATATTCATTGCCAGTCTAAATGTTACTTCTTCGTCTTTTGAAAAATTTATGTCATAAAGAAAATGTAGATTTTCTCCAACGGTTATGCGCGCGTTGTCAATGATAATAAGGAAATAATTTAGCGAGGCTGCTGAATTAGATACCGACCATTATCATATATGTCGACTACATGCTTTTATTGCCGTTTATCCGGAAAGTAATCGCGCATTGCTGTAGTTATGTATAGGTAAAATATCTGTAATACTGCTTACATAGATATTACCTAATATATATATATATATATATATATATATATATATATATATATATATATATATATTATATATATATATATAATATATATATATATATATATATATATATATATATATATATATATATATATATATATATATATATATATATATATATATATATATATATATATATATATATATATATATATATATATATATATATATATATATATTTATATCCACGGGTGCTGCGTTGTCACTTCGCGCTCCTCGTTAAACCTGGTCAGTCCCTATTCTCTACAGTTGTGCGAAACACGATGCACTCCGTCATTTAAACGATATCAGCTTGACTGTTTCGATTGGAAGCGAGGCCTCTATGTGTTAATGCCCCGTATACACATACTCGTTATCAACAGCTTGCGTCGTCACCACTGAGCTAAAACATAGATACAATTGATCCATAGATCAAGTTAATTCGTAGATTGTGGTTTTTAAAAGCTCAATCTCCAAGTAAGAGATTCCCCAATGCGGCATTCGGTGTAACCTTTTTGTCAGTAAAGACTTTCTGTCAACAGTTCGTAGCTGAATGTGTAGGTCAATAACCTAGGACCGGAAACCTTTGTACTGCTTTACACCTAGTGTTAATATGATCCATTACGGAGAACATAATAGTGGGAAGCCTTGTAGGCAGACACATAACTTATCAACAATGCAAGCAGGTTCCCTGGCCGAGTGTCATGCACGCCACGGATGGATGCATCTACTCCATGTACGATGCATGAATAAATATGACAGCATTGGCGAGTTGACAGAAATACAACAGCAATGTTTAATACACTTGCTGACAATGTTATCGCCTGGCGACGCGTTACCGTGAACTAGTAGGGTGCTTTCTAGGCAGACTTGCATCTCATTTGTCCAGTGCAAAAGTGCCCTCATTTTGTCGAGATATTAGAAGAGTTGTCGTCTGGATGTTACCCATAAATCGCGACTTCGTTAAGTGCTGCCAAATCACTGTGAGGTTCTCCTAACTGCGCTATTACACACGGTGCTGCTTCATCTGTAATTTACCTGGACATAATAACGCCAAAGATGGGCTTCTCGGATTTGCATAAGTCCGACTACGTAACCGCTGTTATTTGGACTTCATTACCCCCCCTTATGATTACGTGCGTGTCATATGATATTAGACATGATTTTGCTGATTGGACCCACACGGCAATTATCAGGAGGGATAACAGTACCAACTAACGTTCCTCAAACGAGTTAATGCAGAGGAGATTGGGTGTGGTTGCTTCAATATATATGGCCCTTGTAGTTACTTTCATGTTAATATAGCATAAAACTCCAGCCCGCGATGGCACCAAGGACCATGTGCTTAGGGCCATGGTTCATCAGTTTCATGGCTCATTAAGTAATTGGCCATGCCATTTGGGAATCAGTTTTATTTGGGATTTTTCACTGCGGTTTTTTCCTGATAGTGCAGGCACGTGCCCCCCATAATTGGTTCTATTGTTGATCATTATTACCAACAAGGTATAATACACAGATTAGCCTTCATATAGCCTTGGTTAACGCGTAGCTGTCACACCTGGTGAGCTGCTTGACTCGTTGTACAGGATTGGCTCAAGACCACAATCGGTGCGCCGTCTATATTGTTAATGGATTTTTATTTAGATTCAATTAAGTGCAGTCTTTTGGATCGACGTGCTATATATTATTACAATGCCATCTCATGATTCACAGCTGTCAAATATGATGATATGTCATAACCTGATTAAACACTGTTCTAAGCTTAACATTTAAAGAATTATCAATCCGTAAGAGCCAACAATCTGGACGACTCGGAACAGGTGTGCATCACAGCAGGTAATCATGCAGCTACAATATAATACAATCTCAAATTGTAGTATTATCATTGCATGTGTTTGTTCCCACTGTGCTTGGTGAGGCAGCACAGGTAACAGTCACCTGCCCCTACAGAAGTACTGCAAGATACATTTTCAAAGATGTCTAGATATAGAACTAAGAAAGCAACTAATGTAGCTATTGACACTGTACTATTGATCTCAAGATTTAGGTCTTGTCTGATTGCATTATGGATAAGAGCATGAATAAATACTGCCTGAACGGAATACTGTTATTTACGTGATACGCCGCACATCACATAAGTAGTCACTTGGTTGAACAGAAACAATCTTTTGCTCTCATTTAGACCAATTTCAAATTACTGCTACCGCCTTTGTCGATGTTGCGCTGCCATATCTAATGGGTTATGTCTAACTTAAGAGCAACATAAACATTTTTGAATATATCTTTGTTGTCAAATCATCTTAATATGGCTAAAGCTAACAGAAACACAATGCACCGAGTAATGCAATAAGGGACCATCGATCTGGGCATTTGCCCTGAGTTTGGTGGAACCTTACGCATAATCCCAATGGCGGGACTCGAGCAGTCCCGCCTGGCCAGCACTTACTAACTCTACTTATAGCATGACAAGGGACTATCCTTACATCAACCAACTTTCCCCGGTGGTGGCACTGCCGCCCATATCATCGATAGATATATCGTACCCATAGTCTGCGATTTTTGAATACTGGGATTCATCCTAACTATAATAGTTCTCAGTCGCAGGAGTATGTGCACCTCCATCAACTGTCATCTGATCTCACTAGCATCAGCACACGTCCCTATTCGTGGTGCTGCTCTCCTTGAAACGCATCGAACACCCATAACAAGACAAGGGAGGGATAACAGAACCATAAATGTCTATCTGACGAGCTGCTGTCGAGGAGGTTAGGTGTAGTTGCTTTACCATGTAACCCCCTTTAGTTCATTTCATGTTTATAGAGCAGATACCAAATTCATATGTTCAACTGCAACACGTACTCATTGCCAAGGTTATGGTTCATAAGATATTCTACCAATCTAATCATCATATCAAATCACGTGAGAGAGCTCTCGGCAAGGCCTGAATATCGTTAGCATGTTTGGCCTCTGGATTTCCCATTTATGTAACTGTTATCAAAGGTGTTTGTGATTCGACACTTAAAGCTGTGTACTTAAAGCTGGACGTTGATGTGTAATGAAGAATGGAACTAAAAACTTTACTAAGCAATCGATTGCTGACCTGGTTGGCGGCCATTACCGCCTCGCAATACTAAGAGTTAGCCAATTGTTCTAATCGTAAGTGCACACAAAAGACCTTAAGGGCCTCTGAATCTGTAGTGTGTGCGGACATTACCTACATCACAATCAAGCCACACTCTGCTCATCAAAAAGCTGCCGATAGAAAGAGCAATACACAATCAAAGAAGCTTTTGACCCCACCGTTCGGCCGCTGCTTTTCAAGATGATATGACTTTCATCATTAGCTCGCTGGCTGCGCTGAGTCATTTAAAGCCCCAACTCCATGGTCGGTGACCTCAAGGTAGCGTACGGCGGCTATCAAGATGACTTGGGTCCGTTTGCCTCCAACGAGCTCATGGGAGATGGCGTGTCTCATGTGTGTGCACAGTGGGAGCAAAGTGAAATTAGCAATAATGACCAAAAAGGCACCAGTGCCCCACATATGAATATATCTTTGTTGTCAAATCATCTAAATATGGCTAGGGATAAAACAAACACAACACACCGAATAACGCAAGCAATGCAGGACAATCAATCTGGGCATTTGCCCTGAGTTTGGTGGAACCTTACGCATAATCCCAATGGTGGGACTCGAACAGTTCCTCCTGGCCAGCACTTACTAACTCTACTTATAGCATGACAAGGGACTATCCTTATATTAACCAACTTTCCCCGGTGGTGACACTGCCGCCCATATCATCGATAGATATATCGTACCCATAGTCTGCGATTTTTGAATACTGGGATTCATCCTAACTATAATAGTTCTCAGTCGCAGGAGTATGTGCACCTCCATCAACTGTCATCTGATCTCACTAGCATCAGCACACGTCCCTATTCGTGGTGCTGCTCTCCTTGAAACGCATCGAACACCCATAACAAGACAAGGGAGGGATAACAGAACCATAAATGTCTATCTGACGAGCTGCTGTCGAGGAGGTTAGGTGTAGTTGCTTTACCATGTACCCCCCTATAGTTCATTTCATGTTTATAGAGCAGATACCAAATTCATATGTTCAACTGCAACACGTACTCATTGCCAAGGTTATGGTTCATAAGATATTCTACCAATCTAATCATCATATCAAATCACGTGAGAGAGCTCTCGGCAAGGCCTGAATATCGTTAGCATGTTTGGCCTCTGGATTTCCCATTTATGTAAATGTTATCAAAGGTGTTTGTGATTCGACACTTAAAGCTGTGTACTTAAAGCTGGACGTTGATGTGTAATGAAGAATGGAACTAAAAACTTTACCAAGCAATCGATTGCTAACCTGGTTGGCGGCCATTACCGCCTCGCAATACTAAGAGTTAGCCAATTGTTCTAATCGTAAGTGCACACAAAAGACCTTAAGGGCCTCTGAATCTGTAGTGTGTGCGGACATTACCTACATCACAATCGAGCCACACTCTGCTCATCAAAAAGCTGCCGATAGAAAGAGCAATACACAATCAAAGAAGCTTTGACCCCACCGTTCGGCCGCTGCTTTTCAAGATGATATGACTTTCATCATTAGCTCGCTGGCTGCGCTGAGTCATTTAAAGCCCCAACTCCATGGTCGGTGACCTCAAGGTAGCGTACGGCGGCTATCAAGATGACTTGGGTCCGTTTGCCTCCAACGAGCTCATGGGAGATGGCGTGTCTCATGTGTGTGCACAGTGGGAGCAAAGTGAAATTAGCAATAATGACCAAAAAGGCACCAGTGCCCCACATATGAATATATCTTTGTTGTCAAATCATCTAAATATGGCTAGGGCTAAAACAAACACAACACACCGAATAACGCAAGCAATGCAGGACAATCAATCTGGGCATTTGCCCTGAGTTTGGTGGAACCTTACGCATAATCCCAATGGTGGGACTCAAACAGTTCCTCCTGGCCAGCACTTACTAACTCTACTTATAGCATGACAAGGGACTATCCTTATATCAACCAACTTTCCCCGGTGGTGGTGACACTGCCGCCCATATCATCGATAGATATATCGTACCCATAGTTTTGCGATTTTTGAATACTGTGATTCATCCTAACTATAATAGTTCTCAGCCGCAGGAGTATGTGCACCTCCATCAACTGTCATCTGATCTCACTAGCATCAGCACACGTCCCTATTCGTGGTGCTGCTCTCCTTGAAACGCATCGAACACCCCATAACAAGACAAGGGAGGGATAACAGAACCATAAATGACTATCTGACGAGCTGCTGTCGAGGAGGTTAGGTGTAGTTGCTTTACCATGTAACCCCCTTTAGTTCATTTCATGTTTATAGAGCAGATACCAAATTCATATGTTCAACTGCAACACGTACGCATTGCCAAGGTTATGGTTCATAAGATATTCTACCAATCTAATCATCATATCAAATCACGTGAGAGAGCTCTCGGCAAGGCCTGAATATCGTTAGCATGTTTGGCCTCTGGATTTCCCATTTATGTAACTGTTATCAAAGGTGTTTGTGATTCGACACTTAAGCTGTGTACTTAAAGCTGGACGTTGATGTGTAATGAAGAATGGAACTAAAAACTTTACTAAGCAATCGATTGCTGACCTGGTTGGCGGCCATTACCGCCTCGCAATACTTAGAGTTAGCCAATTGTTCTAATCGTAAGTGCACACAAAAGACCTTAAGGGCCTCTGAATCTGTAGTGTGTGCGGACATTACCTACATCACAATCGAGCCACACTCTGCTCATCAAAAAGCTGCCGATAGAAAGAGCAATACACAATTAAAGAAGCTTTTGACCCCACCGTTCGGCCGCTGCTTTTCAAGATGATATGACTTTCATCATTAGCTCGCTGGCTGCGCTGAGTCATTTAAAGCCCCAACTCCATGGTCGGTGACCTCAAGGTAGCGTACGGCGGCTATCAAGATGACTTGGGTCCGTTTGCCTCCAACGAGCTCATGGGAGATGGCGTGTCTCATGTGTGTGCACAGTGGGAGCAAAGTGAAATCAGCAATAATGACCAAAAAAGCACCAGTGCCCCACATATGAATATATCTTTGTTGTCAAATCATCTAAATATGGCTAGGGCTAAAACAAACACAACACACCGAATAACGCAAGCAATGCAGGACAATCAATCTGGGCATTTGCCCTGAGTTTGGTGGAACCTTACGCATAATCCCAATGGTGGGACTCAAACAGTTCCTCCTGGCCAGCACTTACTAACTCTACTTATAGCATGACAAGGGACTATCCTTATATCAACCAACTTTCCCCGGTGGTGACACTGCCGCCCATATCATCGATAGATATATCGTACCCATAGTTTGCGATTTTTGAATACTGTGATTCATCCTAACTATAATAGTTCTCAGCCGCAGGAGTATGTGCACCTCCATCAACTGTCATCTGATCTCACTAGCATCAGCACACGTCCCTATTCGTGGTGCTGCTCTCCTTGAAACGCATCGAACACCCCATAACAAGACAAGGGAGGGATAACAGAACCATAAATGACTATCTGACGAGCTGCTGTCGAGGAGGTTAGGTGTAGTTGCTTTTACCATGTAACCCCCTTTAGTTCATTTCATGTTTATAGAGCAGATACCAAATTCATATGTTCAACTGCAACACGTACGCATTGCCAAGGTTATGGTTCATAAGATATTCTACCAATCTAATCATCATATCAAATCACGTGAGAGAGCTCTCGGCAAGGCCTGAATATCGTTAGCATGTTTGGCCTCTGGATTTCCCATTTATGTAACTGTTATCAAAGGTGTTTGTGATTCGACACTTAAAGCTGTGTACTTAAAGCTGGACGTTGATGTGTAATGAAGAATGGAACTAAAAACTTTACTAAGCAATCGATTGCTGACCTGGTTGGCGGCCATTACCGCCTCGCAATACTTAGAGTTAGCCAATTGTTCTAATCGTAAGTGCACACAAAAGACCTTAAGGGCCTCTGAATCTGTAGTGTGTGCGGACATTACCTACATCACAATCGAGCCACACTCTGCTCATCAAAAAAGCTGCCGATAGAAAGAGCAATACACAATTAAAGAAGCTTTTGACCCCACCGTTCGGCCGCTGCTTTTCAAGATGATATGACTTTCATCATTAGCTCGCTGGCTGCGCTGAGTCATTTAAAGCCCCAACTCCATGGTCGGTGACCTCAAGGTAGCGTACGGCGGCTATCAAGATGACTTGGGTCCGTTTGCCTCCAACGAGCTCATGGGAGACGGCGTGTCTCATGTGTGTGCACAGTGGGAGCAAAGTGAAATCAGCAATAATGACCAAAAAAGCACCAGTGCCCCACATATGAATATATCTTTGTTGTCAAATCATCTAAATATGGCTAGGGCTAAAAGAAACACAACACACCGAATAACGCAAGCAATGCAGGACAAACAATCTGGGCATTTGCCCTGAGTTTGGTGGAACCTTACGCATAATCCCAATGGTGGGACTCGAACAGTTCCTCCTGGCCAGCACTTACTAACTCTACTTATAGCATGACAAGGGACTATCCTTATATCAACCAACTTTCCCCGGTGGTGACACTGCCGCCCATAACATCGATAGATATATCGTATCCATAGTCTGCGATTTTTGAATACTGGGATTCATCCTAACTATAATAGTTCTCAGTCGCAGGAGTATGTGCACCTCCATCAACTGTCATCTGATCTCACTAGCATCAGAACACTTCCCTATTCGTGGTGCTGCTCTCTTTGAAAAGCATAGAACACAACATAACGAGACAAGCCGCACATGGTTATGCCACATGCTATGTCTACTTTCCTAGTAGCTTCAAGCAGAGATTATTGTTGGCCTCGATATGGTTAACTATAATGTTGGCTGTGGACTTCCACATCACCATTTCTCACCCATTCCAAAGGGGAAAATATGCACGGTTACCAAAGCCTGCGTAATCATCGTCATTATCTTCATCATTTATGCGAATACCCTGCTTCTGTCCAGTGCAGTTGGTCAAGGCGATCGACAGTATCAACCAACGCAACTGTAACCTTACAGATCAGGGCCAACGTTACTTGACGTACCAGATTGAAGGCCGTCTACCCCATGTTGGCCAATGGTGTAATAAACCTTAATGCAATATATTAGTCGTCTGGTTGACGCAAGTTGTTGCCGCCTCGTAAGAAATACAACAGTGATGTAACATATCAATGCAGACAATGCTTTTGCCAAGCAACGTATTACATTGTAACGGGAAGATGCTATCTAGAAAGACTAGCACCTCGTGCGTCTGAGGCTTCGCCCATTAGGGCTATTGTATGTGCACTGCTTCTTCAGTAAAATACAGCGGCATTATAACGCAATAATGTGTTACTCTGTATTAGCCAGAGGTATGATACTTGCTTGTGTTCTTCCGATGCATTTGTTTCAATGCAATTCCCCATTGCCACCTTAGTAGTAAAGTAATTGATCGCAGCATGTCAGAGCGCCCCCTTACATCATGCGTTATCAATGTTGCGCGTGTATACCCTTTTGCTAAGGTCTCGTTAACCAGACTGTAACAGTTGTCCAGCAGTGTTACAACTTGGAATATCATTATGACACATCATTTCATGCTAGGTTTCGTGTCTGCTTAATAAGCTGTCAAAGTTTTAAATGGTGCTGAAGCTTGATTTGTTATATGAAGCTTAATGAGCACAGCAGAGTCGCAAAGCAGGTTAATTATATAACACAAGAATAGCACGTGTCAATTTAATGATCCCCTCCATCCTGAACAAAATTAATCTGGCAACCTTCGAGGTGATCCGGAGTTGAAGTGAGTGTTATCCATCTGTTTGGCTAAGTAAGTGCATTAATTCATCAAACCACATCATTGACATAGACTCATCTTAAAATATCATTAACATAGCCGCAATATACAAAATCATTGGCTTAGCCTCACCGTGCCATATCATTTACATAACCTCACAATACCATATTACGGACATGACCTAAACCATACTAACATAAAAATCATTGACATAGCCCCAACATGCCACATCGTTGAAATAAGCCCATGATACTTGTTCATTGACATAGCCGCTACATACCATATCATGGAATAGCCTCACCATATCATTTAATGTACAGTACTTCACCAATGCACTGCATGTACAGGGTTTCAGCACAGCATATCATGTACATGGCTTCACTGTAACACATCCGTGGCAGGGCATCATCATAATACATCATAGAGACCGTTTCACCGTAAAACAATACGGAAAGGGACGCACCATATTCCTTCACGTGCACGGTTTCACCACACCGTACTGCCGACAAGGCTTATTATACCACATTACGACAATAGCTTCAACTTGTCATATCACGGACATAGCCTGTTTTGTTTTTTCGATCAGCCTCACTGTGCAGAGTAATATGTACAATTATTAAGTGCTTCATGGTTGACCGTGAATGTAGCTGCCAGAGCCTGTTACATTCACTGGTCACAATACGCCTCGTTTTCTCCGACGTTTAATCCGCGTTCAACAAATTCCACCGCCAAATCCCCTTGCCTCGAGTGTGAAGGACGCCGAGCTACAAATCATGCAGTGCAGCGCACCCAAACAGCCTGTCAGCATGAGCGGGTTTTATGGTTAATTTGGGATGACCACTGCAGGTTCGGGCTGGTAATATAGCCATCGTAGTTCTGGCTAACTTCGGCTGGCTATTACATATTAATGTCTTCACCATCCTTGTTGCATAAGTTAGCGTCAGCAAAGTATATTCATAGGTAACAGTCGGCTGTCAACTCCCTTCGATAGGTCCCGTATCCACTTGTTATCATCTTCTCGCGTCTCACACAGCTTATATCACCATGATATATCGCATATGGTAATAAATTTCATCCACTGGGTCGTTCCTTAATTGGCTTTCTCACTTTGCAAAGCTGATTAAGGTTGGTGTCACTACAATAAGCATTATTGGCTGGTTGCTGATAACGCTTGCCATGCCAGCTGAGCTATGCAATATGGTAAGTCGCCCCTCTCCTCGTTGCTATTAATAATGACCACTGTGTGAGAACAATTATTGAAAATGACTAGGATCATTAGGGTGGATGGCATACTTGTTTCCATATTTCGCTGTCTCTTTGTCTACATTTGTGTAACTGCTTCGTAATTGTATCACACATCCCTAAAAGGTTCCTGTAAGGTTCCTACCAAGGGTTCGGCGCCACATATGGATGCAATTTCTCCAAATTTGATGCATACATTAATCAAATAATAAATATAACTCATTTACATTATTTGCTGTGGATGTTCGGCCAACTAGCAATAGTGCTTAGCGCAATGCACATGGTGTAATGGGTAAGGTGCGTTATAATTGTTATTTTATATGCTTATAAATTAAATTCTCGACTTGCCACAACGAACCAAAGAGTTTATTCCCCGTTCCTCCACTCCCATCACAAAACTATGGGCCATCGATTAGTTGTTCGGTGGTTGCGTGGTGTTGCGGCCTTGTCGGAAGTACAATAGTGATATAAAATACCTAGTCATGGCTTTACCATTACGGATCGAGGAAAGAGCTCATATCACGGGCCTAATAACACCATAACAGTTCACGGACAAGGCTTCAACATATGGCTTAACATGAAATGTTTCATTGAGGAGAATATTTCGCGTACCACATAACTTGATAGGCTCTAACTTGTCACTTCAAGGACATATCCTGTCAAACAAAGCTTAGTTATATTGGGATTAGCGAAGCCATGTATTAGCAGCAGCACCCCCCCCCCCCCCCCACCCTCCTTTACATTAGTGGCTGTCAATTTCCGGCATACTGAAAATGCGGCTTAGCCCTATAGAAATGCTGCAATAGGTACGGTGAGTTATATTTGCTATATTATTCGCTTATTAATAAGACTTACAAAACGAAATGTTCAGTTTCACATTCCCCACCATATGTTAGTCGTCTCATTGGCGCGTAGTGTGGCCGCCTTGTCAAAATAACAACAGTGATGTGTCATATGAATGCAGACAATATTAACGCCTAGCTACGTGTTATCTTGTAACGGTAGGATGCTATCTAGGCAGACTGGAATCTCGTGCGTCTGAAGCTTCGCTTATTAGCTCTATTGCATACGGCGCTGCTTCATCTGTAAACTACATCAGCATAATAATGCACTAATGTGCTATTTTGTACGTGGCAGAGGTATGATGCTAGCTTGTGCACTTCCGATGTATTTGTTTCAATGAAATTTTCCATTGTCTCCTTAGTAGTAGAATAATTGATCGTAGTTTCTTGGTGCTCCCTCCTTACATCATGCGTTATCAATGTTATCGTGTATCTCTTGTTGCTAATGTCCAGTTGTCCAGAACTTAACACTTGGTATATCATTATGACGCGTTATTTCATGCCAGCTTTCATGGCTGCTTGATCAGCTATTACAGTTTGTTAAGCCTATCTTGCCAGTATTAGTTGGTACAATAGCTAACAAGGTATTGGAAGCAAAATGAAGGCTGAAGAGTCGCAACGCTAGTTAATTAAATAACACAATGATAGCATTTGAGTCACTAACAACATTGAACTGGCGTTTTTACAATTTATATGAATTTCATGTGACTGTATCACATTAAAAATTTCATCCACGCAGCAGCTGTTCGTTATTCGATGCTAACGTGGTTTCTTGTTATCCCGCGTCTGAATGGAATGTGTTTGATGCTTCATCATTAAGTCGTAACCGACATGCTAATGTCTAATTCCCAGAACTGTTGTTGTCACACCAGTTCTGGCTCCAGAAAACTTTTCGGTTTTGTCGACTGCCACTATATTGTTACCTCATTTATAATTCAAATTTGTCACCTTATTTGTCAAACATCGCTAACATAGCTCATTGAGGGAATCTTTGTGGACGGTCACGTTTCATTGCGTTACCAATAGGAGGGTGAGTTATTTAGTTAATCCGTTGGGGGAAAAAGAAGGGAGAAGAGTTCTAGGCAGACACATAACTTATCCAATATGCAAGTAGGGTTACTACCAAGGGTTCGGCGCCACGGTAGGATGCATCTACTCCAAGTATGATAATAACTAGCTCAATACATATGCTGTCATAGGTACGGTCCTCCTCCCCCCCCCCCCCAACCTCCACCACAATACATCGGGCAATCGACCAGCCCTCTGATGTTGCCGCCTTGTCCGAAATACAACAATGATGCATTATACAAATGCATATAACGTGTTACCGTGAACAGGTAGAGTGCGATCTAGGCAGACTACCACCTGGTGTGTCTGGTGCAGATGGACATTGACCCTTGCCTAGAGTATAGAAGAGCCGTCATCTTGATGTTACCCATAAATCATTACTGTGATAAGTGCTGCTGTTTCATTGTGAGCTTATTCTAACAGCGACAGAGCGTACAGCGCTGCTTCATCTGTTATATACAATGATATAATAAAGCTCTGATGGGTTTCTCTGATGTGTCAGTATGTATCGTGCCATAAGACCATCAATATGTATGCTGTTGTAGACCTCATTTCACCCAAATGCGTACGAGATGGTATCGCTGAGGTGACTCACCCTGGCACTTGTTGTGAAGGATTACAATATCAATTAACGTTCATCCAACTGTCGAGGAGGTTATGTGTTGTTGCATCAACATATGCACCCTTTATAGTTAATTACATGTTTACAGAGCAGACATGATTCATCTGTTCAACGGCACCACATACTCTTTGCTTAGGTAATGGTTCATGAGATATTCGACCAATTTCATCTGCACATCTAGATCACTTGAGAGAGCTCACGGTGGGGCCTGAATACCGTTGGCATGTTTTGCCTCAGGTAGTTCACACATGCTTCACACATGCCTGGATTCCCCAGTTCTCTGACTGTTATCTTTGAGTTTTTGATTGGATGTTTTTTTGTGTTTTGTTTTGTGTACTTTTAGCTGGACTTTGATGTGAAATTAAAAATGCCAATTGGGTGATGACTGCTATCTTCTATTTAAGCATAAACCTTAGCAATTTATTCGAGTCCAAACGCAATTTTATGCTGATTTTGAACTAAAAGAATTGAATACATTTGTTACTCTTCAACACTGCCTGAATCTAATGACTCGTAACAGTTATATGGTTTCCTTTAATTCAACGGACGCCTATGTGTCCTTGCCAGCGGCAAAAAGATATCAGAAATATCCGAAAGTTCCATATTATTGGTCAGCCTTACATATACACATGTTTGCCAAATTGACCAGGCTTGGGGCTTTGGATATTTACTAAGCGTATGGAGCCAGAGGTTTCAAAAACTGGTAAGCCAATCTTATTGTTTTATTATGTTACTTTTCCTTAGTATATTAATCTGAATTATACAGCTACACTTTGACCGTATATCCGGCTATTTGAAAAATAAAATATTTAATGTCGTATGTAGACACAGAAATGTTCCACAAGACAACCAGGGCTCCCATCGAGTCCTCGACGGGCCACGGATGAGTGCATGTACTCTATGCCGGATGCATACATTAATATGGCGACCGTAAAAAAACTCGTTTGCATTGTCAGCTGTCGATGTCGAGTACAAACACTGATGCCTAGATCTACAGATATGCTGTCATAAGTACAGTGAGTCATAGTTGTAATTTTTTACGCTTATGAATTAAAAAAGCGACCTAGGACAAATAACCAAACTGTGTTCCCACTCAAACTTCGAGTCATCGATTAGTCGGTGATGTTATTGGTGTTGCTGCCTTTTCAGAAATACAACAGTTACATCTTATACAATCGCAGACAAAGTTATCGCCTGGTGACGTTTTACCGTGTAACGGTAGGATGCTTTATCGGGTAACTAGCACCTCGTGTGCATTCACATTTGCCCATATAATAGAAGAGCCGTCATCTGGATGTTTCCAATAAATCTAGCCATAATTGTCTGATGAATCCGCCTGTATAATATAAGGCCGTATAAGTGTACGCTGTCTTTTGCACTTTGTTTGACCCATATACTTACGTGCGAGTAATTAGGCGTTAGACATTGTATCGCTTAGGCGACTCTCCCCGGCAATTATTGGGAAGGATCACGTTACCAACTTACGTTCCTCCAAGGAGTTGCTGCAGAGACGATTACCAGTAATTGCTTCAGCATATACGCTCCATATTGAATATCAATTGAGCAGTCATGAAACCGCTACCTGTCACGGCGCCACGTACTTTGTGCTTAGTGCATTGTTCATATGATGCATTTTTCGTTAAGCATGGGGATGTCTTGAAGGTTTAATTGATATTCAACATTGGGTTGCTTCTTATATTGCATATAACTGGATATGTGTCGTCGTAAAATTGACGCACTATCCAGCTCAATATTTTTTATTGACTCTGTTGTTTATAGGGGCATGTCTCGTATAATTTGTCTGGTTGCTGAGCATCCTTCCCTGCAATGAATAATACACAGGGCAGCCTTCACATGGAATAGGTTAATGCGTTGCTGTCAATCCTGGCACGGTTGCACAGTATTGCACTGCGATCACAATTGAGGATTTGATAGCGACTGTATATATATATATATATATATATATATATATATATATATATATATATATATATATATATATATATATATATATATATATATATATATATATATATATATATATATATATATATATATATATATATATATATATATATATATATATATATATATATATATATTGAAATATTCACGCCCATGTATAGGGCAAAGATGTGTCAATACCTGAATGAACACGTGTTTAGGCTACCTTTAACGTACACTATTTTTACCAATAGGAGCCATCAACCTTTAGTGCATAGAACATTTGGTCATAACGATAGTCAGATGGGCTTGAACACAACAGGAACTCATGTCGCTATTATTTCATACTGCCGCCGATTTTAGCATTATTAGCCGTGTTTGCTCCCGCTGAGCTTGTTGAGTGAGCACTAGCAGCAGTGACCTGCTCATACAGAAGTACTGCATAACATATCTTCAAGGATGTTTAGATAAGGAAGCAACTTCTGTCGTTATTGCCACTGTTCTGTTGAGCTCAAGATCTTCGGCAGGACTGATCGCCTGAACCGGAACGTGATCAAATACTGCCTGAACATTGATCTCCAGCTCGACTATATTGTTGCCAGGAGTGATGGGGTCCTTAAACCGATATCTAAACAGGCTGCATTTGCACGAACGTTTAGCTTTAAGCACACACACACTGCATAAAACTTCCTGAGACACGCCTGCTAGGTCAGCGAGATGTTTAAGATTACGATTTCTAATGGGTCATAGCTACCACCATGTACAACTTTTGGTTATCTTAAATTTCGCCAAAATGCGCCTTTAGTATCATATCACCATTATTGTTGCCACTTATTCTAACACACACGACTTCATGTAGACAAATTAAAAATGTCTTCCTTGCTGCGCTGCCATACCCTGCGCCTTACGTCCGACATGTGTGCAATCATCGCTTCGTCTTTGCTGTTAATGTGATTTTCCTTTGTTGTAGAAACAGATATCGATTGCGTCTTCTACTAAAACGACCAAAACGCGCCAATTCCGCAACAACGAATCTTCAGTATCAAGATTTACTATTAGTTTGGCGGAAACGTACACAGAATCACAATGGCGGACGCCAGCGTTATTTAACTTTACTGATTACATGGTATTGAACTACCCTTAGGAACTATCCCCGGCAGCACACCCTCCCCCACCACCCATATCATCAAAAGATTAAAGAGTCCTGGTAGTCATCCTAACTGTAATAGTTCTCAGCCGCAAGAGTGTATGATCCTCCACCAACTGTCATCTGACCTCACTAGCGTCAGAAGACCTCGTTTTCCTGGTTTCGACATTGAACATCACGCCACAGGACAAGCCGTATATAACTATTCCACGTACAGTGCTCATTTGGCCGGTATTTTCAGGCATATGTTCTTGATGGCCTCGATATGGCTAACTGTAATGCTGACTGTGGAACGCTTCATCGTCATGTGTCCACCATTCTTCGCTGGAAAAATATGCATGGTTAAGGAAGCCTCCGTAATCAACTACATCATCTTCACTGCTCCTTCATTTTGCCAATACCCAGCTCCTGTGCAAGGCAGATCGTCACCGCGATTGACGGTATCGCCAACACTACTGAAACTTTTCAAACAAAGGCCAATTTACTTACGGTACCGGTTTCAAAGTCGTCTATCCATGGTTCGTCAATGGCGTCATTGTACCCTTCTGCCTGCTGATTGTGCTCAATGGATGTCTCATCACACACACTACACGCTATCTGCAGCGTAACATGATCAGTAAGCAATCTGGTCACACGACCGGAGCTGCCCAGAAGGAGGTATTCCAGATTACGGTCATGTTGATGAGCATCATCCTTGTGTTCTTCATCTGCCGAGCTTCCTATGTCGTAAACAGGGTCATGCTGAGTTTGAGCATTCGTGTGATCACCAGCGGACCGGAACTTGTAATTGAGATAGCAAGCCTACTAAATTGCCTGAAAATCATCGATCAATTTGAATCCTCACAAAACCTCCCAAAATGGCAGCTATTACAATCTTCATTGAAATTCGCATTGTACACGGGACACGCTCATCTAACAATTACTGAAGAAGAAAGGATCGGCTCGTGGAGAACGCCCCTTTACAGGTGTATAATTTTGGCGACAAGCCTGTGCTGAAGTCTGGACCAACTTCTTGCACCCACCATCACACTATGGAGCAAGCGGCGATATTCACCAGCTGAAGTTAAGTGTATTGCCTGACTCCTTTCACTGTGTATTGTGTCCAATTCTTTATTTGCTTTTCGTGACTATTTCTGCAGATAAAGCTTATCATTTTGCTATTGTATTTCAGATGACATCATGTGCTTGCTTGACGTGGACACTGCTGTTACCAAACAGGGTCTCAATCGCTAAGTATTGCAGACATACACAATAGACTACGATTCGATAGTTTGATTGGATGCTGGATGCTGCATAAGTTATCGGGCCACACAATCTCAACGTCATCCGCATTCACCGCGAGGAAGCTCTTTGCAGCTTATCAACTAACATTAAGCATCACCTATTTGCATCCTCTGCCATAGCTTACGCGGGATTAGCCTTATTGACGCAATTCATTAAACGTTTAATCTACGAGCATTATAGCCAATGCGATTTGAGCCAATGTATCAACCACTACGACCTCATTACTGTACATTAAACACCCCTTTCACCCTATTCTGGACCTACAGTTGGTGGCAAGGAAATCTATCAGTCATTGTTTGTATCATTACAGAAATCATTGGGTGTTTTGTTATCGTGGTATAAGTAACATACCGTGTCACCGAATGTTGGTGGATTGCTTTGATGTTTTAGTCTACTGGGGGCTCCTTTTATGAATATTTATTCGCTGCGAGAGTAGTTAATGGTGTAGCTTAACCTCAAGAATATCGCGTATAAGTGAAGTGCATCAAGAGTATCCGTATCACTGACCACATAATCTATTAATCCAATTAAGCGTCCCGTGCGGTAAATGTACAGTTACAGTGGCTGGTGATTGACACCATTCATGAAACAATTAATCATCTATCAATGGAAGCATTCAGTTGTAGTGTAATGAGGATGATATGGGCTCTTTATTGTGCTATTTACCTGTAATTCTGAAACCGTCGCAGAAGTATACAGTTGTATGAACCACTTGCACGTAAATGGGAAACGGCAAAGAGAACCATGCGACATGTAGCTTTCCTGGTGTAATTCGATAGCAGCGTACTTTGGAATCATACAAACATGAACGTCGCTTGCGTTTAAATTAGTTTCGTGACAAAATATGATGAATATTGTGCTTCTACTTATATATCATTGTCATTGGCTGTGTATTCTATACTAAATTGGTTTGGTAAAACTCACCAGCGTCATAGAACTGTTCATTTTTTATTTCGTTAATGTCATTGATCCATTTTATTGTCTTCTGCTGGTTTAGTTCTTGAGCACTCTAAAGCGTGCGTGTTTAAGTACTGTGCCTCTCGCAATCCTTACAAAAAACATGTCAAAAAGGAACATTGTACATTCGACACGCCCATTAGACAATTCCCGAAGAACATTCAGAAAATAACGCATTTGTGCAGGTGTGTATTGATGGTATGCTGTGCTAAAGCCTACACCAACTTCACTTGGCTGCGAGAATTGATAATGGTGTAGCTGTATATCGCTAAGAATCAACAACGTACGTTGTAGCTACTGCGAGGAATAAACTACCGATTAGAAAAGTCTTTAATTTATATATGTATCTTATTGGCATTAACATAGTTGTTTTAAACAACTATCGGGCCACATGTACTTTAATGTGCAGTCAAACTGTGCCCTATTCCGTATACTATTGTGATGCTATATATTTGACGTTATGGCTATGATGAGATGTTAATTGAGGATAACAGCTAATAACAATCATCATGTATATGAGTGAGTGGCGTTGGTCGGGATGTAGTCCCCAGAGAACGTTGTAGTAATGAAGGCTGGTCCAACGAAATTGACCTGTTATACTTTCGTATTGATTAGCAGCTTATTTCACGGACACATTGGTCACTGCCTCTTTAAATGTTGTATGAATGATGATTTTTACCTTGACTAATTGCAACACATTAGATAGGTAGTGTTAAAATAGGGCAGGCATGTTATTAGCAGTTTTTCCAGAATACCGCACCGAAAGAATCACAGGGGGTCGACTACTTTCAGACGAGTCATTGGGAATGTTGAATGCTACTTAAGCATGCTTACTGAATATACGACATTGCTTTTAACTGACAAATCTCTAACAATAGACCAGAATTCTCGTTAATGAAGGCATGTTTAGGTCTGATTCCCAGCGTGACCCGGCAGATAATTGTAAGATCGCACAATCCCCAACATGACTCGATCGCAATCTGATCCGTGACATCCCTACTTTAACCCAACCCTTCTCCCAACTTTGAACCAACCTTATCATCACGGGAACTTAGGACCATTATATGTAAACTCGGTATAACGACGTGATGGTGTGAGGCTTATATATAATGTACCACTAAGCCTGACAAGGAATCACTCACCAAATACTGACCTCAGTCGTCTAGATGAAATGCTCTTATAGTTAATATCAACCAATGAAATTACTCCATCACATGCTATTCATGTCATTCAGAACCAACAATACTGACATAGTAGCAACGTACCGTACCATTGACATCGCCTCTCCATACGTTATCATTGACCAAGACTACCCATACTATATCACTGGCATTGCATCACCATACTATACAATAGACATCGACTATCCATACTATATCAATGACATATCCTCCTCATACCATATCATAGACATATCCTCGAATATAGCATCATTAACATGGTCTTACTAGACCACATATTTGACGCGGTATCTCCAAAGAACATAATTAACATGACCTCTCCATAACATCCCCTTGGCATGGTCTAACCCCACCACAACAGTAACATGGACTTATCAATCCACATGGTCTTCCCAGTATCTCAGATATCGGCTCACAACCTTTAGCCTTACCAAACCGCATTTATGATAATCTCGCACGATTCTACAACTCGGACATGGCTTCATCGTACTACATCTTGGACATGGCTACAACTTACGTACAGGGGTTCATCACAACATATCATATGCAGGGCTTCACCATAACACGTCACGTACAGGGATTTATCACAAAACATCATGTATAGGGCTTCACCACAAAATATCATGTACAAGGCTTCACCACAACACATCACGTACAGGCTGCATCACAACACATTACGTTCATGTTCTCTTCATCCTTGTTGCGTTAGTTAGAGACAGCTACGTATATTTATACGTAGCACTTCAACGAATGAGGATGGCTGCTGCTAGCTGCCCCGCACCGTAACTGCAGTCGATATGTCCCACACCTACTTATTTTCACCGTCCTCACGTGTCACACAGCTGAAATCCCCTTGATTTATGGCTTATGCTTATGAATCTGATCCATCGGGTAGTTTCTCAATTAGCTTTCTCTCTTTGTCAAGCTAAGTAAGTTCGGTGTCAATACAAGAATCATCAATTGCTGGTGGCTGGTAGCGTTTGTCTTGCCAACTAGCCGATGAATAATGACATGCCGTTCCTCTAATTGTTGCGAGATATACTGACCACTATACTGGTACAATTAATAGAAACGAACGGTATTGTAAATAGGTGCCTCGCTGCAGCCACGTGTATTGAATACGGGATGGTATGCATATTTAATTTTCCCAGCATCGACATATCAAGACTGGTCAATGTCGACCAGTAAGCCCATCGAGTGAACGACGCGCCACGGATGTATGCATCTGCTCCAGGAACGATGCATAACTCATCTACAATGCAAGCTGGGTGCCCATCGAGTGAACGACGCACCACGGTGACTGAAAATAAAAGCAGCCGGTTATTGATGCTAAAATTTCTCCTTTCTTAAGACTGAAATGAATGATATGACCAGTGACGAATTGCTCTGAAATCGCAATAATGCAGTATGCGGCGCAAACTACCACCCAATATTTGCACGACTGGGCTTGGGTGCCTTAAACATACTCAAATATAATATATTATTCGACATGGAAAAAAAAAAAAACTGCGCGTGTATGATCAAATTCTGACTGACTGGTCGCTGATAGCTTTTGTCTTGTCAGCTGGTCGTTGACCATGTACAATGACTTGTTTTCGCCCAATGTTGCCCCTCTTTACATAGGTAGTGAAACTGACAACTGTATGTGAGCAATTATTGGAAACGACCTGCGTTACGATTAGGTGCAGCCGAATGTTTTGAATGAGGTTAGATAGGCATATTTTATGTCTGGATCCATCTATGATGGCAGCCACGGATGCTGCAGTTGCATTTCGCGCTCCTCATGATAACTTGCTAGTCGCTATTCTCTGCCCTTGCGAGAAACATTATACACTCCGTCATTCAAACGATATTAGTTTAACTGCATAAATGGAACTGAGAGACGTTTATATGTTAACAGTTCGCAGCTGTATAAACTGTTAGGTCGATAATCGTATTACCGGAAATCTTTGTACTGGGTAACACCCAGTGTCAATATGATCCGATATGGAGAACATGGCAGTGGGGATCCTCGTAGGCAGACACATATCTTATCAACAATGCAAGCAGGTTCCCCACCGAGTATTATGCGCGCTACGGATGGATGCATATACTCCATGTATGATACATGAATAAATATGACAACAGTGGCGAGTGGTTTTGTCTCCTTGACAGAGATACAACAGCAAAGTATAATACAATTGCTCACAATGTTATCGCCTGACGACGCGTTACCGTGAACGGGTAGGGTGCTTTCTAGGCAGACTTGCACCTCGTTTGTCAAGTGCAAATGTGCACTCACCCTTGTCCAGATATTAGAAGAGTCATCATCTGGATGTTACTCATAGATCTTGACTTCGTTAGGTGCTGCCTAATCACTGTGAGATTGTCCTAACTGCCCTTTTGTTACTTCATCTGCAATATACATAATAACGCCAAAGATGGGCTCTGATGTGCCAGACTGCATCGCGTTGCATAAGACCGCCTATGAGTACGCTGTTATTTGGACTTCATTTCCCCCTGTATATTTACGTGTGTATCACAAGGTATTTGACATGATATTGCTGAGGAGACTCACCTCGGCAATTATCAGGATAATTAACAGTACCAACTAACGTTCCTCCAGCGAGTTGCTGCGGCGTAGATTGGGTGTGGTGGCTTCAATATATATGGCCCTTATAGTTACTTTCATGTCAATATAGCAGACATAAAAACTCCCACCTGCGATGGCGCCACGTACCCGGTGCTTATGGGGATTGTTCATCAGTTGCACAACCCATTCAGTAATGGGCCATACCGTTTGGGATTCAATTTTATTTAGGATTTGTCTCCCATAATTCGGTGCCGTTGTTGATCATTCTTAATAACAATGTCTAATACACGGGTTAGCCGTCACACAGGCCTGGTTAACGCGTAGCTGCCACACCTGACTCGCTGTACAAGTTTGGCTAAAGATCACAGTCGGAGCGTCGTCTATATTGTTAATGGATATGTATTTAAATTTAATTGAGTGCAGTCTTATTGATCGATGTGGTACTACATAATATTGATATTATTATAATAAAAAATGGCGTCTCAAGATTCACGTAATTTAAATATAATGATATGTCATAACCTGACTGAAAACTGTTCTTAAGTTAACATGTAGAGAATTATCAATCCATAAGAGCCAACAATCTGGACGGCACTGACGAGGTGTTCATTACGATCGTCATAGGTAAATTGATCACAGTAGGAAATCAAGTCGCTACAATATCATACAATCTCAGACTTTAGCATTATAATTGCTTGTGTTTGTTTATACGGCGCTTGGTGAGTGAACACTGGCAACAGTCACGTGTTCCTACAGAAGTACTGCAAGATATATTTTCAAAGATGTTTAGATATAGAACTACGAAAGCAACTAATGTAGCTATTGACATTGTTCTATTGATCTCAATATGTAGTTCTGGACTGATCGCATGTTGGATAAGAGCGTGAATAAATACTGCCAGAAGAGAAAACACTTTATTGACGTGATACGCCACACATCACATCAGTAGCCAGTGGGCCGAACATAAACGACCTTTTGCTCTCTTTAAGAGCATTTTCAAATTTCTGCTTCCACCTGTGTCTATGTTGCGCTGTCATATCTAGTGCATTATGTCCGACTTATGGCCCACATTCAATTTGTTCTTTTTGGTAGAGATGAGCACAACGCGCCGAGTTATGCAACGAAGGATCATCAGTCTGGGCATTTGCTTTGAGTTTGCTGGAACCGTACGCATAATCACAATGATGGGACGCGAACAATACTCATCACGTGACAAGGGACTATCCTTACAACATCCAACTTTCCCCGGTGGCACACCCTGCTGCACATTTCTTCAAACAGGAGGGAGTTATTATGAAAAAAAAAAAATATTTTTTGTCTTTAAAAATTTAAAGACAAATTTATTTTTTTTCATAATAACTCCCATTCTCATTCGATGAAATGTGCGGCAGGGTGTGCCACCGGGGAAAGTTTCATATCACATAGATATATTGTACACATAGTTGGCGATTTTGGAATACTGAGATTCATCCTAACTGTAATAGTACTCAGCCGCAACCTTTCAAATAAGGGCCAGCTTCACCTACCTTACCAGATTCAGGGTCGTCTATCCCTTGTTGCCAGTGGTGTCATCATGTCCATTGTACCCTTCAGCCTCCTGCGTGTGCTCAATTGATGCCTCATCCGGGAGGTGCGTAAGTCTACTCGCTATCTGCAGCGTAGCATTAGTGATGTTTTCCACAGAGAACGTTGTGATAATGAGAGCTGGTCCAAGGAAAATGACCTGTTATGCTTTCGCAATGTTAGACAACAAGAGTTATGTGCCTTACAAGAAAATTGTATCGCAATAAATGTGTTCCTATGATGTGGCTATGGTGTTTAAATCGCTGGGGATAACGCCGTAAAATGTAACCTATTATGATCGAAACATGGAGCCTTAAGCCAAATTACCGGACGATTACCATTCCGCTTGAGACATTGTCGGGTGAATACAATGCGCCACCATTGCCAGCAATATAATTAATGCCATTTAAGAGTGAGATGTAGTAAATACCTACTCAATACTGTTCCTTGGGGTAAGATGATTCCAAGTTATAGTTGAACTTGGGTTTGCCATGATTCTGCTCTACTGGTATACGAATATTATTGGTCCGTTGTGTTTGCATGCAGGTATTATTCCTTAGTACATTTATCGGAACAGTAAACAGCTACTTGTTGTCTTTTCTTAACAGGTTTGCATCGCCTCTATTGGTAGAATCACAAATTCTGGTAACATATCGATCGGATCTAGAGTGTATGTAGCAGCTATCCTATGTAGCGAAAGCAGAAGCCAATTTAGCGACACAGCTGATTCAAGTACTTATGCTACAATTAACAATGCCAAAGCTGCTGCTGTAAACTGCTTATACTGCTGCAATATAAGTGGTCAGCAGATACTGGGCATTGTCTATATTTGCCATAAAGTATTGAATGTCCACATGAAAGTGCACTAGAGCTGTCGTCCTCACCGTTGTAGGTAAAAAAAACCTGGTAAAAATGACGCTTAGTTTGAATGTTTTCTACTGCGTCAGCTTAGCGAGTAGGCTTTCTTCAATCTCGACATTTCTAAGTAGACCAAACCTTACGTAATCGCCCAGAGGCATTAATTGCTTCCCATGGCTTTGCATTGAATTGGCTAAGTGGTCACGTCAAAACATCTAAGCTGCAGCAGCTTGTGACATCTATCCTAAAATAGTGCGCGTTACAAGCTCCCCTCATTGACATCTATCGTAAACGTGTGCAACGCATTGGGTGCCTTCACACCAACCTTACGTTATGTAAACAAGGCGCAATCACAGTCGTGATCGCTGAACTAATAGGTCAAGTATATTGTTTAGATATAACATTTGTTCGTGTAATAGTGTTGATACTGTATTGTTGGTCGCCAACTTGCCGTTTGAAGACATTCGGTGGCGCTTGTGCAAATCTAGTCAGTTACGATTTCTGTTTATGAATATCAGATCAGACTACCCAACCGCAGGTTTGTTTCCCGTTCAGGCAATAATGCTCTATGTTGAGAACTTGTTTGATGTCTTCCGCAAATTATTAATGTTGGTAGAGTGATGGCTGATTACGTTTGAGTAAGGCAGCGCGAAAAGCAACGTAACACCATATCTGTTTTTGTATCTGTCTGTCGGCCTTCTTTGATACATCCAATCTCAGTGCCCAATAATGCATCTTGAAATTAAGCACAGTATATCAAGCCTGCAATTTAGAGCAGCAGTTCGCTCCTAATACATTATGCGGTGTTATTGGGATTACACGTTGATGCCACTAAGTGAATGACACCCTTAAATCATGCACCGTTATTGTGTTTCTCAAAGCTGCACACTTTCATCATTGTGTAGTGTATAAAACAGAGTCATCAGATGTTAACAAATAAATACACTGGGCTGAAATGAATTTGTAGTTTTACATGGGCTGCCAAACAAGCCTGACAAATGTATCAGAATCAGTACAGGCTTATGTTGTAGACATCGAGCCAATGGGAAGATTGGTATTAGGTCCTTCTACAATGGTCAACAGTAAACCAATATGTAATGATATACATATAAAAACTGTTAAATGCTCAGAATGTTGTTTGGCAGAGCTTGTGCCGGATACTTAAACATTTTCATTGCAAGTCTAAATGTTACACCTACGTTTTTGAAAAATATATGCGTTCTCACAAGGATTGTCTGACATTGCCGCTGAACCTAAAAATGTGGGAGCCACAATGGTAGAAGTGGTAGTTGTGTGCATGAAATATCTGTTTAGCAGATGGCATAATAACTTACGCCATTAAGCGTTCCAGCGTTTAAGCGGCTAGTGATTGACGCCATTCATGAGCTAATATATTAACTATCAATGGAAACACCAAGTGGTAGCGTAATGAGTAAGATATAGGCTGTATGCTGTGCTGTTTTCTTGTACCGTCTCATTATTCAGTTGTAAAGAGCATTTGTACGGAAATAGGAACCTACAAAGAGAACTATGCTTAATATAGCTTTTCATGATGTAATTCGATAGCAGTGCACTTCCGAGTCATACAAACATAAACGCAGCTTGCGTTAAAATTAATTTCGTGACAAATAATGATGAATATTGTGCTTCTACTAATATATATTATTGTCATTAGCTGTGTATTCGATAATTCATTGGTTAGGTAAAATAGAATAATATATGCAATATGAAATCATGCTCAGGCTGGCTTGGGCAGCTTCTGCACCTAGGTTTTGGACTAGCTGAGGCCGATATATCTGCTTTTTGGGCAGAATACAGTCACAGACTGATTGTTTTGATCATCTCATGGGCATAAACGGCACGATAGTTAATTTGGCGCTCTCTCTAGTCGTAAATAATTATTTTACTTTAATTGGGATCAACATAAATTAGGCTATCGACTATTAGGCTAGTCCTCAATATGAACAATATGCGATCACACAGCCAGCGATGCACCGGTCGTGTTAATTTGCTCTTTCTAATAACTAATTATTCGTCAACCATTACTGTTTGCATATTAAATATGGAGTGACCAAATACACCTTATGACTGATGTAAAAAGGTATAGTGGTCAATTGTAGTAGATTGGAGATAGCCGATTTCTATAGACACTCCTGTCTCGAATAATAACTATTAAACTACTGAAGGGAATCAATCTACGTCATCTTTCTAATGTGCCAGAGCTACTCGATAGGAGGACCGCTCATAGGCGTTGAGTACTATGGATCATGTTAACGTTACAGACGGCTAGCTGAGCGCGTTTCATGTCTATGGCCGTAACGTGCATACTCTCAATATGTTTCCCGGTCTTTGGTTGTACACTTGGTTACCAATGCGCAAACAAACCTCTGACTACCACTTGTACGAATAAGTGCTATATATTTCATGTTACCGAGTCGATAGCCAAACCCTTCTTTGCAACAACAGCAGCTCTTCATTCGAATGCAAACGTGGTTTCATGTTATCACGCGTCCGAATGGAATGTGTCGACGTTCAATTTTGTCAAGCCGTACGTTTCGCTTTGTGTTGCCGCTTGGGCAGTGGGTCACTTGCATTGATCCGTTATTGAGAAAATAGTAGGGGTAGCTTTGTAGGTAGAAACAGAACTTATCCACAATGCAAGCAGGGTACCTATCGATGTTCGATGTTCGGAATACTAACAACTATGCCTAGCTAATTATGTATGTTTCCATAGGTATGGTGAGTTATAATTGTTATTTAACTCGTTTATGAATTAAACAAGCGACTAACTACAAAGAATCACTCAAATTTCAGGCCATCGATTAGTCGGCCGGCTGTTGCGTGGTGTTGTTGCCTTGTAAGAAATATAACAGTGATCCATTATACAAATTCAGACAATTATACCACCTGGCGACATGTTCCTGTGTAAACGTTGGGCTCTTTCCAGCCTGACTAGCTCCTCGTGCGTCTGTGCAGATGTACACTCACCTTTGCCCAGATAATAGAAGAGCCGTCATCTGCGGTAACCCATAAATCTTTACCATGTTAAGTGCTGTTAAGTCACTGTAAGCTTCGCCTAACGTCGCTATTGCATACGACGCTGCATCATTGGTAATATACGATAGAGCTCGAATAAACTTTGCCAGCAAACGCAATACCTGGCCACCTCAATGCATCCATCAAGCTTTGAGTTATCTGGTTTAACTCATTAAGTTAGTAACGATTAGCTGACCATTCTTGTGTTTGTGTTAGGTCAAATCAGAATTGCCACATTTTGTGCCGCGTTATCCGAGTTTACCAGTCCCCAAGAATGTCTTAGGTGCTCATAATAATAGCGTCCATGTATCAGTGGTCTGCGGTGCTCATTGTACGTTACTGCTCTTGCCGCGCTGTAGAAGGCCGTCAAAACACCACAGGCGAGTGCCGTGTCTAGTTTAATCCATTTGTCATTGCAGTTGCCTCCCATAGTTGGTCTAATTGTTGATCATTATTACTTGCACATATGTCAGCCTCAGTTAACGCGTTACTGTTTCGTCTAATTCCCTATGCAATATTGGCTCAATATCAAAATCGGGGCACCGTCTATATATTTAATGGATTTATATTCAACTAAGTGTAGTATTTTTGATCACATTGATGCTGTTTATAATTAAGACTCCCGTGTCATCTAAATGGTCACGACGTTTTAATGTAAAGACATGTCAAAACCTGAACTAACACAGTATTTAAGCTAACATTTAGAGTGTCATCTATCCATTTGAGCCATCAATCCTAGCGCAGAACAGGTGCTCATCACGATCGCCGCAGGAAGCTTGACCACAACAGAAAGTCATGTTGCTATTTTATCATAGAGTCGCATTTTTTAGCATTTTTACCCGTGTTTGCTCTCACGAGTGAGCACTGGTAACATTCATCTGCTCCTGCAGAAGTACTTTAAAATACATTTTCAAATATTTTATATATGGAAGAACGAAAGCAATTAATGTAGCAATTGACACTGTTCTATTGATCTCAATATTTGAGTCTGGACTGATGGAACAAGAGCGTGAATAGATACTGCCGGAACGTTCATCTTGAGCTCGACAATATTGCTGCCAGGAGCAACTGATTCCTGACACTGATATCTAATCAGGTTGTATTTGATCGAGCTCAGTTTTTACTTTGTTCGGGACCTAGTGTGACACGCCTGATAGTTAAGCAGATAAATTTGGATGAAATATCATGTTCGCTTAGCATCGACTGAAATACCTGTATGCACGTTCCATGCCTACAATAAATATTGTTGCCCATTGGTCGAACAGACACGACATGTTGCCTTCATTTAGATCAAGTTTCTGCTACCAGCTGTATCCATGATGCGTTGCCATATCCAGTGCGTTACGTTCGACAGGCGTGCCACATACATTTCGTCCTTGCTTATCTTTGACTTCTCTTTGTAGAGGCATTAGACCTAAAGTAAGAGTACTACAACGCGCAGAGACCTACAACGAAGGGTCTTCAGTCCGGGCATTTGAGTTTGCTGGATCCGTTCACCGAATTACATTGGATGACGCGAACGGCACCTCCTGGAAAGCACTAACTAGCTATACTCATTACATGACGTGGGACTGCCCTTGTCGCCAATATCACCAACCGATATATCGTACCTCTAGTTTGTGGTTTTTGGGATCATTGGAATCATCTGAACTGTAACAGTACTCATAAGTTATGGCGAAAAGCTTTCGATGAAGTCGACAGCAGCTTAACCCATCCACCGACCATTACACCGTAGAGTAAGCTCCGTCTATCAACTGTTCATTACAAGTGAATCGCCTGATATCTTTTACCGTGTGCTGTGACCAATACATTACTTTCTTGTCGAGTCTATTTCTGCTGACGAGGGATTACATGTCTGATTTTGGGTTTTCGTGGCAGCATGTCTTTGCTTTATTGAGACACTGTTGTTACCCACCTGAGCCTCATTTACTTTGTGTGCGTGAAAAAACCTGGAGGCATACCATCCAATCTCTTGATTGGATAATTTAATCGGTTGCGGCAGCCTTGATAGTTATCCAAAAGAACGCAAATTGGCTAATTCAACGTCGTCTTCAATGATCATGCTGAAGCACTTTGCAACCTATCAACTGGCATGAAATGTCACCCAGTTGCAAACTCCGCCATAGCATACTTACGATTAGCTTTATTGATGAAATTCATATAAAGTTCCGTCTACGATGATTCGATAAAGCCGATGGCATTGTGAGGCTTTGCATCGACTACTAAGAACTGCGTACCCTCTCGTTTCATTTGGGCCCCGCAGTTGTTTGTATCATCTAAGAATCTGTTTGGTGTTTTTTATTCCCTTTATGGAATTTTAGGCTACGTTTTCTTGCCATATATAACATGCCGTGTCACCCGGATGCTAGTGGATAGAATAGAATTTTTAGTACGCTTTTTGATGTTTAATGTTTATTTTACTGGCTTTGAGAGTGGATTATGGTTTAATTGTTTAGCGCTAAGGAACAATATTGTATGTTTCGGATATCCTGAGTAGCAACCAACCAGTAAGTAAACTCTTTGTATATTATGTTAGTATATAATTGACTTTAACATGTTAGCTGCAAATCGCAGTTCTATTAGGCCACTTAAGATAATACTAAATGTGCAGTCATAATGGGAATTATGCTGTATACTATTGTGATGTGATATATATATGATGTTATTGCCGTAGTGAAAATGTTAAGTGAGGTAGGCAGTTGTTAACAGTTATCGTGTTTGAATGAGCGGCGTTGTTCGGGATGTAGTCCCCAGAGAACGTTGTGATAATGAGGTCTGATAAAAAGAAATTGACCTGTTATGCTTTCGTAATGTTATATTATGATTAAGATCAGAGTGGCAAATCTCTGATGGATAATCAATTAACATCACAACACAGCCTGGAGTGTGTCATAGCTTCTCTTATAAGATATGTTTGCTGTTGATGAATCTGTCGTCAGACTCCCGAACAACATGATTGTTTTCCGTTCAGGAAATAATGCTCCATGCTGAGAACTTGATTGTTGTGTCTTGCAAATTGTAATGATGGCACTGTGATTGTTGTATTATGTTCAAGTGAGGTAATGCGAAAAAACAACGTGACAACATATCTGTTCTTGTGTCGTAATAGCTTGTACAGTACACAATTTACATACTCTCTCGCCCAACCACGTAAAATGTTATTCGTGAGGCGACATGCTGATACCACGTAGTTAATGACTCCCTCAAGTGAACCTATACAGGTGAGTATTTATAGCGAGAAGTCTTCGCTGAAGCCGACACTAGCTTCACCAACCCAGCCACTCACCATTACACCATTAAGTAAGTTCCGTCTATCAATTGTCAATTGCATGACACCTTTCACCGTGTGCTGTGACTAATATATTACTTTCTTGTCGAGTCTACGAGGCTTTACATTTCTGCCGTTGTGTTTTCAGTGGAAGCGTGTCTTTCCTTAATTTAGACACTGTTGTTACCCAACTGAGACTTAATCGCTCTGTGTGCATGACCAACCTGCAGGCATTTACAATAGACTATGGTCCAACTTTTTGATTAGATGATTTATTCAGCTACGGCAGCCTTGATAGGTATCAGGTCACAAGAACGCGAATTGGCCATTTCAACGTCGTCCTCAATCATCACGTGGAAGCACTTTGACATAGCTTACTCGAGATTAATTGATGCAATTTATCTAAATTTCCATCAACGAGCATTTCATAAAGCCGATGTCATTTTGAGGCTTTGTATCGACTTCTAAGAGCACATTAACTTATTTTAATTGCCTACTTTTTCATTCCATTTTGGCCCCTCCGTTGTGTGTATCATGTAAGAAACTGATTTTTGTTACCTTAATGGAATGTTTGGCAAAGTTACCTTGCAATATGTAACATGCCGTGTCCTTCGGAGGCTGGTGGATTGCATTAATGTTTAAGTATTCTGTGTCTTCTTTTTAAGAACATTTATCCGCTCTGAGAGTTGATGGTGGTATAGTTGTTAATCACAAAGGAACAATAATGTATGTTTCGGCGATCATGAGGAGTGCAAACCCAGTTATTGATTTTTTTGTATATCATATTTTTATGTACTTAGTTTTAACATGGTTACTGCAAACCGCTTTTTAGCGGGCCACTTACGATAATGTTGACTGTGCAGTCACGCTGTATACTATTATATAAGATGTATCTAATGTTGTTGCTGTAGTGAGATGTCTATTGAGCGGAACAGCTTGTAACAATCATCGCGTGTATGAATGAGCGGCGTTGTTTGGTATGTAGTCCCGAGAGAACGTTGTGATAATGAGGGCTGGTCCAACGAGATTGACATGTTATGCTTTCGTAATGTTATATTATAATTGATATCGGAGTGACAAATGAGCGGGAGATCGTGACTATCACAAAAGGGTGTTTTCCATGTGTTGGCATGCAATTAAATCAATTTCTGACTGAAGTGGGAGCGCGGGGAACGAAGTAAACATTTCTTGTGACTATCAGCACGCAATAACGCTGGCTGATGATTCTACTGATTAGCACGCAATAAATATGTGATTGACCAAAATAATTTTTTTAAGAACAATGCATACATCAATGCCCTTACTGATTGGCCAGGACGCTTTCACACGATCTCTCTGCCTCTGAGAGGATAAGCATCCAACAGGTAATGGCACGAAAATATTGATGGTGGTTGGTGCCCTGTTACATATGATATCGATGATTGGACAGGTCGTTTGTTTGAACTTATGAGGCAGCAATTGTTGTGACATACCACAATACATCCTAGTCATGGCTTCATCATTTTGCATCAAGGACAAGGCTCAGCCACAACACATTACATGCATATTTCTGTCATAACACTTTACGGACAGGGCTTCAACATATCGCTTAACATGAAAGGTTTGACTGTGGACAATATTTCTCCGTGTCATTTCACGGACATATTCCATTCGTTTTCCAATAAGACTTACAGATCGCAGTCACATATTCATTTGAACCATCCTCCTCTGTCGATTGTGTATTCATCATCATGAGTCTGTTACATTCAGTGAAAACCTTATTGGTCGTTCAATACGCTTCAGACGTTTCTTCAAAGTTAACGTGTCAAAGCATTTCCACTGTCATATCCCCATGCCCGTAGAGTGAAACACGCCGAGCCACAAATAACACCACAAAGCACACCCAAGCCGCCTGACCATAACTGGCCAGGCTGGTCAAGTGATCTTCCTAGTCCTGACCCAATTCTTCTCCCTTTGACGTGTTCATGTCCTCTTCATCCTTGATGTATTAGTTCGAGGTAACTCGTTAATTAATGAGAGTGGACGATATCACTTGCCTTGCTCTATGACTACAGTGAATAGGTCCCGTATCCACTTATGTTCTTCATCCTCCTCGCGTCTCTCACAGCTTATACCACCATGATATATCCTGTAAACTTATGAAACTCATCCATTGGGTCGTAGCGTAAATTGCTTTCGCCTCGTTTGTCTTGTCAGATTGCCATGCCTCCCCCTGTTCATTTCTATTTATACTGACCACTATACCAGAACAATTACTAGAAATGACCAGCATTAGGGACAGGTGCCTCACTGCAGCCATGTGTATTGAATGCGGAGGGTTGAACTGTTATACCTGTGTAGTCGCTATTCTCAAACAATGCGAAAAACAGGATATATTCCGTCAATCAACCGCTATTATCATACCAGTTCGTAGTTGAATACATTGTGAGGTATAATGATCGGAAAACGTAGCAATACTTAAATCCCATGTTGAAGTTTTAAGCGTCAATAAATCCAGACTGGTCTTCGTCGACCAGTTAGCTGGTCAAGATCATTTAACATGTCAGGTGTTAGATCACATCAGTTAAACACCCTTCTATTTCTACTCTCTTCAACACCTGTTGCCAATGTATCTGTTCATCAAGACAATTGTCTTGTATGTAGCATTTGGTTATTCAACCAATATTCTCTTATTTGAGCATTCTTTCTTGAGATTTAACAATCTTTGTGCGCATATTTTTAGAACGGTTCACACGACTGCAAAAACAACATTATGCATTATTGCGGGATAGTAACTAAATATGATCAAGGTCATTCTGCGCAACAACAATTCAAACCATTCTAAATATCTGAATATCTGACTAATAGCTGTATGAACGGGTGTCATATATAGCACTTGCCCAGCCGTGTAACATCTTGGAATATCATTATAACGCGTTATGTCTTGCCATATTTCACGTCTGCTTGATCAGCTGTCAAAGTTTGTTAAGCCTATCTCTTGCCAGATATATCTATATATATATATATATATATATATATATATATATATATATATATATATATATATATATATATATATATATATATATATATATATATATATATATATATATATATATATATATATATATATATATATATATATCTATATATATATATATATATATATATGTGTGTGTGTGTGTGTGTGTGTGTGTGTGTGTGTGTGTGTGTGTGTGTGTGTGTGTGTGTGGTGTGTGTGTGTGTGTGTGTGTGTGTGTGTGTGTGTGTGTGTGTGTGTGTGTGTGTGTGTGTGTGTGTGTGTGTGTGTGGAGGCTCTTTGCAGCCTGTCAACTTACTTAAAGCATCACCTTTTCGCATCCTCTGCCATAGCTTACGCGGGATAAGCCTTTTTGACACAGTTCATATGACGTTTCATCTACAAGCACTCTATAAAGCCAATGCCATTTGAGCCAATGTATCAACCACCACGATCTCATAACTATACATTAAACACTCATTTCATTCTATTCTGGACCTACAATTGATGACAAAGAAATCTACCACCCGAGTCTGTGTTTGTATCATCGAAGAAATTATTTGGTGCCATGTCTCCTTGATGAAAGGTTTGGCTGAGTTATCATGGTTTAAGTAACATACCATGTCTGCCGAATGCTGGTGGATTGCATTTATGTTTCAGTCTGCTGGGTGTTCTTTTTGTGAATATCTGTTGGCTGCGAGAATTGTTAATGGTGCAGCTTATCCTCATGAAAATCGCGCAAAGGTGAAGTGATGTGCATGAAGAGTATCCGTATCACTTACCACATAATCACTTAACCGAATTAACCGTTCCGTGCGCTGAATGTACAGTTACAGTGGCTGGTGATTGGCACCATTCATGAAACAAATAATCAGCTATCAATGGAAACATTCAGTGGCAGCGTATTGAGGAGGATACAGAATGCATATTGTGTTATTTTCTTTCAAATCTGAAACCGTCGCAGTAGTAGTTGTAAGAACCATTTGCACGTAAATGGGAAACTTCAAAGAGAACCATGCGACATGTAGCTTATCTGACGTTATTCGATAGCAGCGTACTTTGGAACCATACAAACATGAACGTCGCTTGTGTTTAAATTAGTTTCGTGACAAAATGTGTTGCATATTGTGCTTCTACTTATATATCATTGTCATTGGCTGTGTATTCTATAATTAATTGGTTTTGTAAAAATGGGGAATATTAGCAGCATGAAACCATGGCAAGGTTGCTTTAGGCAGCTTCTGCACATAGCTTGTGCACTAGCGTAGACCATCAGAAATGCTTACCGGGCTAGTTATTGACTGAACATCACGATCAACATATGACAATTCCCATATGTTGGCGAGAATATAAAGTATGTTCCTATTGTTGAGCTTATAACTAGTACTAGGAAGATATAAAACATATCATTCAAAGACACAATTGGTAACTGGTCAATTTAATGTCATAACTGTGTGCTTCAGAAGATGAATATTCTAACTTGGGTCCATCTAGGGAATAAATTACTAGGTGCATGGCTAATTCATTCTGCAGTTAATATAATTATACAAATACATGATCACAAGCGGCTTGGAACCTTTCATTTTGATCGTGTTAATGTCTTCTATCAATTTGTTGGTCTTCTGCTGGTTTAGTTCCTGAGCACTCTGAAGCGTGTGTTGTGAGGAACAGTGCTGTGCCTCTCTAAAAAAATCCTCACAAAGCTTGCATTTTACACATTGTACACGAAACACGCTCATCGGACAGTTACTGATGAAGAAGTTGTCGGCTCATGGAAACCGCGTTTCAGAAAATAACGCATTTGTGCAGGTGTGTATTGATGGTGACGCTGTGCTAAAGCGTACACAAAGTTCACCCACTCACTGTCACACATCGGAACAAGCACCGCCCGTCACTTGCTTATGACAATTGTATTGCCTGAATCCGTTCACCGTGTGCTGTGACAAATTGCCGGATAATTTCCAGAAGTCACTGAAGCATCCCGATGGCGCCGTCCGTGTTACATTCCAGGCGAGAACAAGGATCTGATTATGTAATGGATAATCACGGTGTAGTTGAATACAATGTAAGATTTACAATCTAATGACGAGAAACCTTTGTACTGCACTTCTATTTTTACTCAGTCCCGAGTTAATAGACTTAATACACCAGACTAAGTCACCTTAACATTGACCGCTTGTCTTCCAGTCGACTGCCATCTAGCAAGATACAAACAGTCTATTTGCTCGTATGAACTATTTGGTAAATTAATTACAATATTACCCCGATTAAACAGAAAAGTTCATCAGCCAACTTTCCCAGGTGGTGACACTGCCGCCCATATTATCGATAGATATATCGTACCCATAATTGGCTACTCTTATAGTTCTCAGTCGCAGAAGTATGTGCACCTCCATCAACTGTCATCTGATCTCACTAGCATCAGCACACTTCCCTATTCGTGGTGCTGCTCTCCTTGAAACGCATAGAACACCACATAACGAGACAAGTCGCACATGGTTATGCCGCATGCTATGTCTACTTTCCTAGTAGCTTCATGCAGAGATTCTTGTTGGGCTCGATATGGTAATGTGGGGTGTGGACCTCGACAACGCAATTTCTCACCCATTCCCCAGGGAAAAATATGCACGGTTACAAAAAGCCTACGTAATCATCGTCATTATCTTCATCATTTGTGCGAATACCTTGCTTCTGTCCAGTGCAGTTTGTCAAGGCGATCGACAGCATCACCAACCCAAATGTAACCTTACAGATCAGGGCCAACTTTACTTACAGTACCAGATTTAAGGCCGTCTGTCCCATGTTGGCCAATGGTGTAATAAACCTTAATGCAATATATAAGTCGTCTGGTTGACGCGAGTTGTTGCCGCCTCGTAAGAAATACAACAATGATGTAACATATCAATGCAGACAATGCTTTCGCCAAGCAGCGTATTACCTTGTAACGGGAAGATGCTATCTAGGTAGACAAGCACCTCGTGCGTCTGAGGCTTCGCCCATTATAGCTATTGTATGTGACACTGCTTCATCAGTAAAATACAGCGGCATTATAACGCACTAATGTGTTACTCTGTATTAGCCAGAGGTATCATACTTGCTTTTGCTCTTCCGATGTATTTGTTTCAATGCAATTCCCCATTGCCACCCTAGTAGTAAAGTAATTGATCGCAGCATCTCTGAGCGCCCACTTACATCATGCGTTATCAATGTTGCGCGTGTATATCCTGTTGCTAAGGTCTCGTTAACCAGACTTTAACAGTTGTCCAGCAGTGTTACAACTTGAAATAGCATTATGACACATTATTTCATGCTAGGTTTTCATTCTGCTTAATAAGCTGTCACAGTTTTAAATGGTACAGTAGCTTGATTTGTTAAATGAAGCTAAATGAGCACAGCAGAGTCGTAAAGCAGAGTGATATGCACAATTATATCGTGCTTCATGATTGACCTTGGATGTAGCTGCCAGAGCCTGTTACATTCACTGGTCACAATATGCCGAGCTACAAATCATACAGTGCAGTGCACCCAAACAGCCTGTCAGCATGAGCGGGTTTTATGGTTAATTTGGGATGAATATAGCCCTCTTAGTTCTGGCTAACTTCGGCTGGCCATTACATAGTAATGTCCTCTCCATCATTGTTGCGTCAGCAAAGTATATTCATAGGTAACAGTCGGTGGCTGCTGTCAACTGCCTTCGATAGGTCCCGTATTCACTTGTTATCATCTTCTCGCGTCTCACACAGCTTATATCACCATGATATATCGCATATGGTAATGAATTTCATCTATTGGGTCGTTCCTTAATTAGCTTTCTCACTTTGCAAAGCTGATTAAGGTCGGTGTCACTACAATAAGCATTATTGGCTGGTTGCTGATAACGCTTGTCATTCCAGCTGAGCTATGCATTATGGCAAGTCGCCCCTCTCTTCTTTGCTATTAATAATGACCACTGTGTGAGAACAATTATTGAAAATGACTAGGATCATTACGGTGGATGGCATACTTGTTTCCTTATTTCGCTGTCTCTTTGTCTACATTTGTGTAACTGCTTCGTAATTGTATCACACATCCCTAAAAGGTTCCTGTAAGGTTCCTACCAAGGGTTCGGCGCCATATATGGATGCAAGTTTGATGCATACATTAATCAAACAATAAACATAACTTATTTACATTATTTGATGTGGATGTTCGGCCAACTAGCAATAGTGCTTAGCGCAATACACATGGTATCATAGGTAAGGTGCGTTATAATTGTTATTTTATATGCTTATAACTTAAATTTTCGACTTGCGACAACGAACCAAAGAGTTTATTCCCCCTTCCTCCACTCCCATCACAAAACTTCGGGCCATCGATTAGTTGTCCGGTGGTTGCGTGGTGTTGCGGCCTTGTCGGAAGTACAATAGTGATATAAAATACCTAGTCATGGCTTTACCATTATGGATCGAGGAAAGGGCTCATATCACGGGCTTATTAACACCATAACACTTCACGGACAGGGCTTCAACATTTGGCTGAACATGAAAGGACATATCCTGTCAAACAAAGCTTAGTTATATTGGGTAATAGGTACGGTGAGTTATATTTGTTATGTTATACGCTTATTAATAAGACTTACGAAAAGAACTGTTCAGTTTCGCATTCCCCACCATATGTTAGTCGTCTAATTGGCGCGTAGTGTGGCCGCCTTGTCAAAATAACAACAGTGATGAATCAGATAAATGCAGACAATATTAGCGCCTAGCTACGTGTTATCTCTAGGCAGACTAGCACCTCGTGCGTTTGAAGCTTGCCTATTACCGCTATTGCATACGGCGCTGCTTCATCTGTGAACTACGGCAGCATAATAACGCACTAATGTGCTATTTTGTACATGGCAGGGGTATGATACTAGCTTGTGCACTTCCGATGTATTTGTTTCAATGAAATTTTCATTGTCTCCTTAGTAATAGAGATAGTAGCATTTCGGTGCGCCCTCCTTACATCATGCGTTATCAATGTTATTCGTGTATCTCTTGTTGTTAATCCAGCTGTCCAGACCTTGTTCATCATTGTTACAACTTGGTATATCATTATGACGCGTTATTTTATGCCAGCTTTCATGGCTGCTCGATCAGCTATCACAGTTTGTTAAGCCTACCTTGCCAGTATTAGTTGGTACAATAGCTAAAGAGGTATTGGAAGCAAAATGAAGGCTGAAGAGTCACTGCACGAGTTAATTAAATGACATTTAAGTCATTAATAACATTATACAGGCAGCTGGTTTTACAATTAATATACATTTCATGTTACTGAATCACTTTACAAATTTCATCCACGCAGCAACTGCTCGTTATTCCGATGCTAACGTGGCTTCTTGTTATCCCGCGTCTGAATGGAATGTGTTTGATGCTTAATCCTTATGTCGTAACCGACATGCTAATGTCCAATTCCCAGTACTGTTGTTGTCACACCTGTTCTCTCCCAAGACGACTTTTCGATTTTGTCGACTGCCAGAACATTATTACCTCATTCATAATTCATATTTGTCATGTTATTTGTCAAACATACCGAACATAGCTCATTGAGGGAGTCTTTGTGGACGCTCATGTGTCATTGTGTAACCAAATGGACAGTGAGCCACTTAGTTGATCCGTTGTGGGGAAAAAGAAGGGAGAAGAGTTCTAGGCAGATGCATAACTTATCCAATATGCAAGTAAGGTTCCCATCAAGGGTTCGGCGCCACGGTAGGATGCATCTACTTCAAGTATGATGCATATATTCATATAACAATAAAACAACTAATTTACATTATTGGCAGTCGATGTTGGATAAACTAACAATAATACATAGCTCAATACATATGCTGTCATAGGTACGGTCAACCTCCCCCACCCCTCACCCCCCCCCCCCCCCCCCCCCCCCCCCCAACTACCACCACCATACATCGGACAATCGATCAGTCCTACGGATGTTGCATGGTTTGCCGCCTTGTCAGAAATACAACAATGATGCATTATACAAATGCAAATAACGTGTTACCGTGAACAGGTAGAGTGCAATCTAAGCCGACTACCACCTCGTGTGTCTGGTGCAGATGGGCATTGACCCTTGCCTAGAGTATAGAAGAGCCGTCATCTGGATGTTACCCATAAATCATTAATGCGTTAAGTGCTGCTGAATCACTGTGAGTCTATACTAACAGCGACATTGCGTACAGCGCTGCTTCATCTGTTATATACAGTGATATAATAACGCTCTGATGGACTTCTATGATGTTTCAGTGTGTATCGCGTGCGACAAGACCATCAATGTGTATGCTGTCGTGGGCCTCATTCCACCCAAATGCGTAAGAGATGGTATCGCTGAAGAGACTCACATGGCGCTTATCATGAAGGATTACAGTATCAGTTAACGTTCATCCAACGAGTTGCTGTCCAGGAGTTTATGTGTTGTTGCAGCAACATATGCGTCCTTTATAGTTAATTTCATGTTTACAGAGCCGATATAAATTTATATGTTCAACTGCACCACGTACTCTTTGCTTAGGTCACGGTTCATGAGATATTCGACAATTTCATCTTCACATCTAGATCACTTGAGAGAGCTCGCGGCATGGCCTGATTATCGTTGGCGTGTTCCATCTCAGGCCTGGATTCCCCAGTTCTCCGACTGTTATCTTTTGAGTTTTTGATTGGATGGTTTTTTTTGTGTTTTGTTTTGAGTACTTTTAGCTAGACTTTGATGTGAAATTAAGAATGTCAACTGGGTCATGACTGCTATCTTCTATGTAAGCATAAACCTTAAAATGAATTCGAGTTCAAACGCATTTTTAGCCGATTATTGGGCAAAGATGCCATTGTACGATGCACGTGCCCGAAGAATTTGCTTCTTCAGATTTTTCTAGACCCAAGTAACAGGGTGCGTTTATGCTGATTTTGAACTTAAAAGAATTGAATACATTTGTTACTCTTCAACACTGCCTGAATATACTCGTAACAGTCATATGGGTTCCCTTAATTCACAGACGCTTATGAGTCTGCGCCAGCGGCAAAATGTGATCAGAAATATCCGAAAGTTCCATATTAATGGTCAGCCTTACATATACACTTGTTTGCAAAATTTACTAGGGTTGGGGTCTTGGATATTTACTAAGCGTATGGAATCAGAGTTTTCAAAACTGTTAAGCCAGTCTTATTGGTCTATTGTGTTGGCATATCCGCTCTTTTCCTTACTTTATTTATCTGAATTATACAGCTACACGTTGTCCGTATTTCCAACTGTTTGAAAAATAAAATATTCATGTGCGATCAAGCCTGAACTTATTAAATGTGAATGTCACTTATAATGCAAACGATGAGCAATATATAACATTGTTATGGATATAATACGACGTGTCGTGGCTATGTATTCTTGTAACAGACGGATCTGATCTGGAATGTTTTCAGCGACTGCCCTTCTGATTCGTTAGATGTTAAGAAAAGTAAATTTCAAGGCACGGCTGATTCATATACAATTGTGACTATTAATTATACCCCAGCCACTAATGTAAACTGCGTATACTGCTGCTATGTGAGTAGTCAGTTGATATTAGGCGTTGTTGTCACTGTTTCATTGTTTATGTATGTTGAAAGTCGATAAGAAAGCGCATAAGAGCTGACGTCTATATTGGGAGTCCATTTAAATCACAGCATATCATGGATGGTGTCCTAGCTTCTTTAATTAGCTGTGTTTCCTGTTTATGAACATGTTGTCAGACTTCTCAACCCCAGGTTTGCTCTCCAACCAAACAATAATGCTTCATGCTGATAACTTGTTTGTTGTCTTTCGCAAACTCACAATGTTGGTCAAGTGATGGTTGAATAACGTTCACGGTAGGTTATGCAACGTGACACTGTTTTTGGTCGCGTTCCTTGATACATCCTATTCTAGAGCTGAATTATGCATCAATGGAATGAGGCCCAATATATCCGGCATAGAGGTTAGAGTACTGTCTTAAACTCAGTAAGGGGTAATCGTTGGACAACATGTTGATGCCACACACAGAATGACCCTTTAAATAATGCACAGCATTTGTGATTTCGGAGCTGCTCTCGTTCATGAAGATTGGCGGAAAGTCTTTCTGTCTTGGTCATACGTGAACCAATACGAGTCTAGGTGCAGTGATGTGCATAATTAATATTTGTGCTGTGATTGACGCTATCATTACACCTTTGCTATTGATTAAATGGAGAAGATAACAATAGTCGATATGTCCATTATCTGACACCCAGATAAAGTAGTAAGCCACACCACTTCCCATTCATTATTTGCACGATTGTGATCGAGTTTCCTCATCTAACGCAAATACAAGATCCTATTCATTCAGAGTAGCTACAAAATGGCTCACAAACCCTTCATCACAGCAGCAGCGCTTTATTCCGATCCATGTAAAGTTTATTGTTATCACTCACCTGAATGAAATGTGTTGAATCTCAATCTTTATTTGGTAGTGGACATCCTAAATTAAAATTGTTACCCCCTTTATAAGTTAAATTGCGTTATGTTATTTGTCAAACAAATCTATGTCAAATAAGAATTAGGGTTATCTATAAGTTCGTGAAAGCTTATTCAGGGATCCATTGTAGACGCCGTGCATAAGCCATTTTGCAATCGCGTGGACATTGCGTCACTTGTGTTGATTCGTTATGGATTTAATAAATGAAGGACGCGTCGTATGTAGACACAGAAATGTTCCACACGAGTGCTCGAAGCGCCACGGATGGGTGCTGGATGCATAAATTAATATGGCGACCGTAATAAAACTCAGCTGTCGATGTTGAGTACAAACAATGATGCCTAGATCCATAGATATGCTGTCATAAGTACAGTGATCATAGATGTATTTCTTTACGCTTATTAATAAAACAAGCGACCTAAGACAAATAACGAACTGTGTTCCCACTCAAACTTCGAGTCATCGATTAGTCGGTGATGTTATTGGTATTGCTGCCTTTTAAGAAATACAACAGTTACATCTTATTCAATCGCAGACAAAGTTATCGCCTGGTGACGTTTTACCGTGCAACGGTAGGATGCTATTTCGCTAGCACCTCGTGTGCATTCACCTTTGCCCATATAATAGAAGAGCCGTCATCTGGATGTTTCCAATACATCTAGCCATAATTGTCTGATGATTCCGCCTGTATAATATAAGACCGTATAAGTGTACGCTGTCTTTTGGACTTTGTTTGACCCATATACTTACGTGCGAGTCATTAGGCGTTAGACATTGTATCGCTTACTCTCCCCAGAAATTATTGGGAAGGATCACGTTCCCAACTTACGTTCCTCCAAGCAGTTGCTGCAGAGACGATTAACAGTAATTGCTTCAGCATATACGCTCTATATTGAATATCAATTGAGCAGTCAGGAAACCGCTACCTGTCACTGCGCCACGTACTTTGTGCATAGTCTAACGTTCATATGATGCATTTTTCGTTAAGCAATGGGATATCTTGAAGGTTTAATTGATATTCAACATTGGGTTGCTTCTTATATTGCATATAATTGGATATGTGTCGTCGTAAAATTGACGCACTATCCAGCTCAATATTTTTTAATGACTCTATTGTTTACAGGGGCATGTCTCGTATAATTTGTCTGGTTGCTGATCATCCTTCCCTGCAATGTATAATACACAGGGCAGCCTTCACATGGAATAGGTTAATGCGTTGCTGTCAATCCTGGTACGGTTGCACAGTATTGCATTGCGATCGCTATTGAGGATTTTGATAGCGACTGTGTATATATATACATATATATATATATATATATATATATATATATATATATATATATATATATATATATATATATATATATATATATATATATATATATATATATATATATATATATATATATATATATATATATATATATATATATATATATATTGAAATATTCACGCCCATGTATAGGGCAAAGATGTGTCAATACCTGAATGAACACGTGTTTAGGCTTAACTTTAACGTACAATATTTTTACCAATTGGAGCCATCAACCTTTAGTGCATAGAACATTTGGTCATAACGATAGTCAGATGGGCTTGAACACAACAGGAACTCATGTCGCTATTATTTCATACTGCCGCCGATTTTAGCATTATTAGCCGTGTTTGCTCCCACTGAGCTTGTTGAGTGAGCACTAGCAGCAGTGACCTGCTCCTACAGAAGTACTGCATAACACATATTCAAAGATGTTTAGATAAGGAAGCAACTTCTGTCGTTATTGCCACTGTTCTGTTGAGCTCAAGATCTTCGGCAGGCCGGATCGCCTGAACCAGAACGTGATCAAATACTGCCTGAACATGGATCTCGAGCTCGACTATATTGGTGCCAGGAGTGATGGGGTCCTTAAACCGATATCTAAACAGGCTGCATTTGCACATGTATAACTTTTGGTTATCTTAAATTTCGCCAAAATGCGCCTTTAGTATCACCATTATTGTTGCCACTTATTCTAACACACACGACTGTAAGTACACAACTTAAAAATGTCTTCCTTGCTGCGCTGCCATACCCTGCGCCTTACGTCCGACATGTGTGCAATCATCGCTTCGTCCTTGCTGTTAATGTGATTTTCCTTTGTTGTAGAAACAGATATCGATTGCGGCTTCTACTAAAACGACCAAAACGCGCCAATTCCGCAACGACGAATCTTCAGTGTCAGGATTTACTATTAGTTTGGTGGAAACGTACACAGAATCACAAAGGCGGACGCCAGCGTTACTTAACTTCACTTATAACATGGTATTAAACTACCCTCACGAAATATCCCCGGCAGTGCACCCTCCCCCCCACATATCATCAAAAGATTAAAGAGTCCTGGGAGTCATCTTAACTGTAATAGTTCTCAGCCACACGAGTATATGCACCTACACCAACTGTCATCTGATCTCACTAGCGTCAGAAGACCTCGTTTTCCTGGTTTCGATCTTCATCACATACATTGAACATCACTTCACAGGACAAGCCGTATATAACTATTCCACGTGCAGTGCTCATTTGGCCGGTATTTTCAGGCATATGTTGTTGATGGCCTCGATATGGCTAACTGTAATGTTGGCTGTGGAACGCTTCATCGCCATGTGTCCACCATTTTTCGCCGGAAAAAAATGCATGGTTAAAAAAAGCCTCCGTAATCAACTACATCATCTTCACCGCTCCTTAATTGTGCCAATACCCAGCTCCTGTGCAAGGCAGATCGTCACCGCGATTGACGGTATCGCCAACACTGCTGCAACTTTTCAAACAAAGGCCAATTTACATACGGTACCGGGTTCAAAGTCGTCTATCCATGGTTCGTCAATGGCGTCATTGTACCCTTCTGCCTGCTGATTGTGCTCACAAACACTACACGCTATCTGCAGCGTAACATGATCAGTAATCAATCTGGTAACACGACCGGAGCTGCCCAGAAGGAGGAATTCCAGATTACGGTCATGTTGATGAGCATCATCCTTGTGTTCTTTATCTGCCGAGCTCCCTATGTCGTGAACAAGGTCATGCTGAGTTTGGGCATTCGTGTGATCACCAGCGGACTGGAACTTGTAATTGAGATAGCAAGCCTACTAAATTGCCTGAAAATCATCGATCAATTTGAATCCTCACAAAACCTCCCAAAATGGCAGCTATTACAATCTTCGTTGAAATTCGCATTGTACACGGGACACGCTCATCTAACAATTACTGAAGAAGAAAGGATCGGCTCGTGGAGAACGCCCCTGTACAGGTGTATAATTTAGGCGACAAGCCTGCGCTGAAGTCTGCACCCACCATCACACTATGGAGCAAGCGGCGCTAATCACCTGCTGATGTTAAGTGTAATGCCTGACTCCTTTCACTGTGTATTGTGTCCAATTCTTTATTTGCTTTTCGTGACTATTTTTGCAGATAAAGCTTATCATTCTGCTATTGTATTTCAGATGACATCATGTGCTTGCTTGACGTGGACGCAGCTGTTACCAAACAGAGTCTCAATCGCTAAGTGTGTGTGACAAACCTGTATTGCAGGCATACACAATAGACTACGATTCAATCGTTTGATTGGATGCTGGATGCTGCATAAGTTATCGGGCCACACAATCTCAACCTCATCCGCATTCACCGCGTGGAAGTTCTTCACTGACCACATAATCAATTAATCCAATTAAGCGTCCCGTGTGGTAAATGTACAGTTACAGTGGCTGGTGATTGACACCATTCATGAAACCATTAATCATCTATCAATGGAAACATTCAGTTGTATCGTAATGAGGATGATATGGGCTGTTTATTGTGCTATTTACCTGTAATTCTGAAACCGTCACAGAAGTATACAGTTGTATGAACCATTTGCACGTAAATGGGAAACGGCAAAGCGAACCATGCGACATGTAGCTTTCCTGGTGCAATTCGATAGCAGCGCACTTTGGAATCATACAAACATGAACGTCGCTTGCGTTTAAAATTAGTTTCGTGATAAAATATGATGAATATTGTGCTTCTACTTATATATCATTGTCATTGGCTGTGTATTCGATAAGTAATTGGTTTGGTAAAACTCACCAGCGTCATAGAACTGTTCATTTTTATTTCGTTAATGTCATCGATCTATTTTATTGTCTTCTGCTGGTTTAGTCCTTGAGCACTCTGAAGCGTGTGTGTTTTAAGTACTGTGCCTCTCTGAATCCTTACAAAAAAACCTGCCAAAATGGAACATTGTACATTCGACACACCCATTAGACAATTACCGAAGAAGAAGACTCAGAGAATAACGCATTTGTGCAGGTGTGTATTGCTGGTATGCTGTGCTAAAGCCTACACTAACTTCACTTGGCTGCGAGAATTAATAATGGTGTAGCTGTTTAGCACTAAGAATCAACAATGTATGTTGTAGCTACTGCGAGGAATAAACTACCGATTAGAAAAGTCTTTTTAAATTATATTTGTATCTTATTGGGATTAACATAGTTGTTTTAAACAACTATCGGGCCACATGAAATGTTCTTTAATGTGCAGTCAAACTGTGCCCTATTCTGTATAATATTGTGATGCTATATATTTGACGTTATGGCTATGATGAGATATTAATTGAGGATAACAGCTATTAACAATCATCGTGTGCATGAGTGAGTGGCGTTGGTCGGGATGTAGTCCACAGAGAACGTTATAGTAATGAAGGCAGGTCCACCGAAATTGACCTGTTATACCTTCGTAGTGTTATATTATAATCAGGATCTGAGAGACGACCCCTAGAAGTACATGATACCGCGGTATATGCGTTCTGATGATGTGGCTATGAATCTGTGGGGGAGAAAGTCGTAAAATGTAAACAGACATGGATCGAAAAATGTAACTATTAGCCCAATAATCTGACCAAAGTCATGCCACATGGTATCAAGTAAACACCCGATCAATACTGTCTGCACACCATCGGGGTAGGAGTATAACAACTAATTATCATTGTGAATGAGCAGATGCCAGTGGAGTCTGTGTTTGCAACCTGATAAATTATGTCCTCCTAGTATGCGATTATTATTGGTCTGTAGTGTTGGCATATCAGTACTATTTCTATTTATATTTGTCTTAAGTATACTGCTACACGCTGGCTTTTCTTTGAGGGTATGCCTCGTCTCTGTTGTTGGCTGTCTGAAGGATGAAAGATGAGAGTTATGTTAGATGGTAGTTGATAAAATGCGACGTATCGTGGCTATGCATCCTGGGAACAAACCGCGCGTAAACAACCCCAATGTCTAGACACATCTAATTCCCGAACTATTGCTACATTTAACAATGCCGCATCTGCTAATGGATGCTGCGTATACTGCTGAAATGTGAATAATCAGTTGATAATGGGCGTTGGTGTCACCTTTTTGCAGTCTATGTGTGCAATCAAGTGTTGAATGACGACAGGAATGCGCATAAGAGCTTCATGGGAGGTAACTAACATCGCTGCACGGCATGGTGTGTGTCATAGCTTCTCTAATTAACTATGTTTCCTGTTGATGAATATGTCGTCAGCGTTCCCCAAAACAGGAATGTTTTACGTTCAGGCAATATTGCTCCATGCCGAGAACTTGTTCTCTTTCGCAAATTGACAGTATTTGAACACAGATGGGTGGATTACGATCAAGTAAGGTGATGCGAGCGGCAACGTTTCACCATATCTGTTTGGAGTCGGTCTGTCGGCCCTCTTGGCTATATCTAACCCAAGAGGCAAATAAGCAGAATATATCAGGCACACAATTTACAGAATCTCTCTCTTAAACACATTATGCGGTATTCATGGGACTAGATACTGATACCGCAAAGTGATTGACCCTTAAAATTGTGCACAGGTTTTGTGTTTCTCGAAACGACTCTCTTCAACACTGTGTATCGTATAAAGTCGGATAATCACTGGGCTGAGACAAATGTTTAGTTTTCCATAGCTTGCAGACAAACCAATGCATCGTATTTCTTACAGGCGTCCGTTGCAGACTTCAATGCAAATTGGAAGATTGGCTATATGTACTTCTGTCATGGCTGGCAATAAGCCAATGGGTAAATGAGATGCATATAGCAACTGTTAAACCCTCCAAATCTTATCAGGTCTTTTATCGGATATATGAGCTATGCCTGTCTAAATATTACAGCTTTGTCTTTTAAGAAAAGTAAGCGTTCTCACAAGGGTTTCTCATATTGCCAATGATAGTAACAAAGAGTGTCAGCAAGGTTTCTTGAATCGGACTTGGCTAAAGTACGTCAACTTCATGTTTATATTGCCGTCTTTCCGCAAGATAATCGCGCATAGGTGTAGTGATTTGCATAAAGAGTAACCGTATCACTGACGTCATAATCACTTAACCCAAATAAGCATCCCGAGATCATACAGCAAGCGTAGCAAAGGCCGTGTTGATTAGCAGCTCATTTCCCGGACACATTGGTCACTGCCTCTTTAAATGTTGTAGGAATGATGATTTTTACCTTGACTAATTACAACACATTGGATAGGTGGTGTTAATATAGGTTAGGCATGTTATTAGCAGTTTTTCCAGAATACCGCGCCGAAAGAATCACAAGGGGTCGACTACTTTCAGACGAGCATGGGGAATGTTGACTGACGTGGCTGTCTTTCTCACAACAGCAAATGCTACGTTGATGGCCTTGTTAACATGTCTCTATCGGACTAATTATTTGTGAAACATCCATAATTGTTGGTGTGATAAAAACTCAGTAGCCAACTACACTTTATCACCGACGTAAAACGGCATTAAGGGCCGCTGTAGTAGTTTAGGGATGACCAATTTCGGTCGATAATCCTGTCCAAATTAAATTACCACTGATACACTTACTGATGGAAATGTACTTATCCCAGCTTTATTATGTGTTATAGCTATTCAAACAGAGGACCCCTCAATGCAATTGCAGACAATGGATCATGTTACTTGTGAGAGGGCTTGCTCGGCGCATTTCAGCTCCAAGGCCGTTGCGTCACATGATTGATTCCTGCTTCTGTAGGTATACACGGAAGCAGATTGAAGATGTTAATTGACTGGCGTCAATAGATTCTATCACCCGGATATATTCTTGATATATCATCCTATTTGCACGGGCTGTTGAATATTACAAGAAATTTCTCCAGATTCCCCTTTGACATAATTGCTTCAAGAGTATTTAAAGTCAAAATATGTAATGTGATATCTCTCTATCCTATTCGCACGCTTGCGTTTCTTGCACTTGTTTAGGCCTTGATGCTTCCTCCGAAATATGTCTTGCTGCTTCTATTTATTCCGCGGCAGAAGGCTCGATTGTCATGGAGCGTTGGTCTGTTTCAATACCACCCCACGTTTTCTAGGAAAACTAGAATACGCCTACATTCAGTATCAGCTTGATATTGCGTGCCTGATATATGCCTACAAGCCGAGCGCCTACAATGCAATACGTCGACCACAGGGCGCCGTGTCACTGTTCATCGGCATGAATGGAAGAACGTTTTAGTTGCGAGATATATCACACAGACAGAGCGTATAAAGTGTGATCATGAATACTCATATCACAGTATGAAACCGATGTACTTCCTAGAAGGAAATGCGCATGCTGAGACGTGTGCGTCGTGTAATGCATTCATAGAAACCAAGACAATTTGGAAGTTTGTATGGGACGAGACTAGGAATTGCTGTGAGCAAGTGTCTGGTTGGAATGTTTGATATATTATGACGTCTTATGGTATCGATATAAGAACGGGTTCTTACGAATCATGAATGAAGCTGCCAAAGCTATATGTGAAAATTGAATGATGGAACAGAATAGTCATTGAGGTACCCCGCCATAACAACAGCATCACCGAAAAATTGCTGCTAACCTGGACATAATGTTTTCAAAACAATTCTTAGTCAGGGAGTTGTACTGTGCTACAATACTCAGCATTCCTCTCGCCGTGAATATCACAAGGCCCTCGTCCATCAACTTAGTATGGAATGTCCTGTTTGCAACTAAAAGCATAGATTTGCCCAACTATTATTTTTCCAGACCACCTCTCTGTTATAGGAACTCAACTTTCCGCACTAGGCCTCTTGAAACGCTTATACATCCAATGAAAAACAATTGTCAGCAAAAGATTGACAGCTTCAGGTAAGTGGCCAGTAACACATTAAACACAATTTAAACACAGTACTTACAGTGAAACTCACCATAACACATCACAGGCTTAGGCTAAGCACTCTTAATCATTGACATCGTACTATATAATAGACATAGACTTACCGTACCATATGCAGCTCAAAGAGGTTCAGTTGAGATAATTGTGAATTTCACTTAGCGATATTCTAAAAAGGGCAAAATGAGGTCAAAATTGGCTACAGCTTCCTGGAGTTGACAATGTTATGCATAGTTTCGAGCATGTAAACTATAAATTTTATTCATAGCAAGACAAATCAATATGCACTGTGAGTTAAAGGCGGCGTTAGAATGGGGTAAAGTGGGAATAATGGCGGGTATTAGAGTGGAGTAACAGTAAGGATTTGGCCGGGAGGGGAAGAAGGATTTTAAGTAGGGTCATAGCGGGGATAAAGATGCAAATATCTACGTTGCATGCTAGTTAAGCATGCTTACTGAATATACGACGTTGTTTTTAACCGACAAATCTCTAACAATAGACCAGAATTCTCGTTAATGAAGGCATATTCAGGTCTTATACCCAGCGTGACCCGGCAGATAATTTTAAGATCGCACAATCCCCAACATGACACGATCGCAATCTAATCCGTGACATCCCTACTTTAACCCAACCCTTCTCCCAACTTTGAACCAACCTTATCATCACGGGACCTTAGGACCATTATATATGTAAACTCGGTATAACGATGTGATGGTGTGAGGCTTATATATAATGTACCACTAGACCTGACAAGGAATCACTCACCAAATACTGACCTCAGTCGTCTAGATGAAATGCTCTTATAGTTAATATCAACCAATGAAGTTACTCCATCACATGCCATTCTAATGTCATTCAGATCCATCAATACTGACATAGCAGCAACTTACCTTACCATTGACATCGCCTCTCCATACGTTATCATAGACCTAGACTACCCATACTATATCATTGGCATTGCATCACCATACTATACAATAGACATCGACTACCCATACTATATCATTGACATTGCATCACCATACTATACAATAGACATGGACTTACCATACTATATCAGTGACATTGCATCACCATACTATACAATAGACGTCGGCTAACCATACTATATCATTGACATTGCATCACCATACTATACAATAGACATCGCCAAATCATACTATATCATTGACATATCCTCCTCATACCATATCATAGACATATCCTCTAATATAGCATCATTAACATGGTCTTACTAGACCACATAGTTGACGTGGTATCTATATTGAACATAATTAACATGACCTCTCCATATCATCCCCTTGGCATGGTCTAACCCCACCACAACACTAACATGGACTTATCAATCCACATGGTCTTCTCAGTATCTCAGATATCGGCTCACCACACTTGGCCTCATTAAAACGCATTTTTGAAAATGTCGCACGATACTAAAACTCGGGCATGGCTTCATCGTACCACATCTTGGACATGGCTACAACTTACGACATCAACTAAGGTTATATAAAAATGAGATTGGTGTGACGAATCTAGGACGTTAATGATATCGTGGTTAATGTTTTCTGACGATGTTCGAATCTTTGGGGGATAATGTCGTAGAATAGGAAATTATTACCTCGATTACCTGACAACAGTCATGCCCCATGGAACTATTAGTCCGATAATCATGTCGCACAAGCCGTCGTCAGTTCAATGCAATACACTTGTCTTTGTGCTCATAGCCAACGACAGAATTGATATATTTTAATGTGATATATGTTACGCAACCGCTTACTTCTGAGGATTACACGATATTATTATTACGAATATGCCGCTGCCAGTAGAGGCGGTGTTTGTCATGTGACATATTGTGCCCTCCGGTAGTACGTATGTTATTGGTGCGCTGTGTTGGCATATCAGTACAGTGCCTTAGTATATTAATCTGAAGTATAAAGCTACATGTTATCTTTACTATTAATGATTGCCTTCTCCCTATCTCCGCCTGGTTTACTTATACAATATCTATGTGCAACCGAGTCTGTGTATATTAAAGGTAAAAGCCACGTAGAATACAAACAACGAGCATGATAAAATATTGCAATGGATAAACGTGTCGTGGCTATGCATACATCAGAAGCAAAGCCAATTTCTAGATTCAGCTGATTCATGTAATAATGATAATATCAATACTGCCACACTTGCTACTGTGAATTGCGTACGCTTCCGCAGTGTGCTATCGGGGGTTGATGACATGTTTTCGTGGTTTGTGTACACCATCAATTGTTCAAAGTGGACAGGAAATCGACTGAGAGCTGTCGCCTTCATCGTCGGAAGTAATTTTAATCACGACACAGCATGATTTGTGTAATAGGTTATCGAATTAGCTACGTATACTGTTGATAAATATGTCGTTAGACTTTCTGAGCGCAGCTTTGCTTTCATGTCTAACAAATGATGCTCCATGCTGAGAACTTGTTTTTGATTCCTTCCCAAATTGACTTTGTGGGAACAGTGATGCTTGATTACGTTCGAGTAAGATAATGCGAAAAGAAACATATCGCTTTTGTCTGTGGGCCTTCTTTGGTACATCAGAACTTAAGGCATAATAATGCGTCTTTGGAAGGAAGCATAATATATGAGTTATACAATATACAGCATCCCTTTCCTGAGGCATTTATGAGATGACATGTTGATACCACTTAGTGAATGACCCTCTCAAATTGTTCCTGTGTTTCTCAAACCATCTCTGTTTTATTACTGTGTGGTGAAAAACAATCAGCTATTAGCAAGTAAAACACGGGGCTGAAATAGATATTTAGTTTTCCACAGCTTGCAAATCTAACAATTCTAATGTATGAGAATTCTTACATGTGTCTTCTGGTGACGTTAAAGCAAGCGGTAAGATTGGCTGTATGTACTTCTGACATAGTCAGCCGTGCACCAATATATAATTTGATGCATACAGCAATTGATAAACACTATGAATCCTTATAAGCAGGCCTTGAGCCAAATATGTGAACTGTGAGCATATTCATTGCCAGTATAAATGTTACATCTCGCCTTGTTAAAAAAAACTGCATGTCATAAAGAAAATGTACATTTTCTCACAAGGGTATGCGCACGTTGCCGATGATAATAGGAAATGAATGAGCCAGGCGGCTGGTTGGGATACCGACTCTGGTCAAGTATGCCAACTGCATGTTTATATTGCCGTTTATTGGGAAATTAACCGCGCATTGGCGTAGTTGTTATGTGTATGTGAAATACCTGTTATACTGCCATCATAATCATCTTACCCCATTCATGTTTACGTGCGGTGACGGAAAATTACAGCAGCTGGTTATTGGCGCTATCATTTCTCCTTTCTTAAGACTGAAATGAATGATATGACCAGTGACGAATTGCTCTGAAATCGCAATAATGCAGTATGCCGCGCAAACTACCACCCAATATTTGCACGACTGGGCTTGGGTGCCTTAAACATACTCAGATATAAAATCTTATTCGACATGGGAAAAAAACAAAACTGCACGTGTATGATCAAATTCTGACTGACTGGTCGCTGATAGCTTTTGTCTTGTCAGCTGGCCGTTGACCATGTACAATGACTTGTTTGCCCCCCATGTTGCCCCTCTTTACATAGCTAGTGAAACTGACCACTGTATGTGAGCAATTATTGGAAATGACCTGCGTTACGATTAGGTGCATCCGAATGTTTTGAATGAGGTTAGATAGGCATATTTTATGTCTGGATCCATCTATGATGGCAGCCACGGATGCTGCATTGGCCGTTCGCGCTCCTCATGATAACTTGCTAGTCGCTATTCTCTGCTCGTGCGAGAAACATTATACACTCCGTCATTCAAACGATATTAGTTTAACTGCATAAATGGAATTGAGAGACGTTTATATGTTAATGCCCGGATCAACAGCTTGCCGTCGTCACCACTGAGCTAAATCATTATTACAATTGTTGCATAATGGCTGCGTTCACCGATCAAGTTAAGTCGTCGATTGTAGTTTTCACAAACTCAGTCTCTATGTAAGACATTATCCATCCGCCATTCGGTGTTACCCGTTTGTCAGCAAAGACGTCCTGTCAACAGTTCGCAGCTGTATAAACTGTTAGGTCGATAATCGTATTACCGGAAATCTTTGTACTGCATACCACCCAGTGTCAATATGATCCGATATGGAGAACATAGCAGTGGGGAGCCTCGTAGGCAGACACATATCTTATCAACAATGCAAGCAGGTTCCCCACCGAGTATTATGCGTGCCACGGATGGATGCATCTACTTCATGTACGATGCATGAATAAATATGACAACATTGGCGAGTGGTTTTGTCTCCTTGACAGAGATACAACAGCAAAGTATCATACAATTGCTTACAATGTTATCGCCTGACGACGCGTTGCCGTGAAGGGGTAGGGTGCTTTCTAGGCAGACTTGCACCTCGTTTGTCCAGTGCAAATGTGCACTCACCCTTGTCCAGATATTAGAAGAGTCGTCATCTGGATGTTACTCATAGATCTTGACTTCGTTAGGTGCTGCCTAATCACTGTGCGATTGTCCTAACTGCCCTTTTGCTACTTCATCTGCAATATACATGAACATAATAACGCCAAACATGGGCTCTGATGTGCCAGACTGCATCGCGTTGCATAAGACCGCCTATGAGTACGCTGTTATTTGGACTTCATTTCCCCCTGTATATTTACGTGTGTATCACAAGGTATTTGACATGATATTGCTGAGGAGACTCACCTCGGCAATTATCAGGATAATTAACAGTACCAACTAACGTTCCTCCAGCGAGTTGCTGCGGCGTAGATTGGGTGTGGTGGCTTCAATATATATGGCCCTTATAGTTACTTTCATGTCAATATAGCAGACATTAAAACTCCCACCTGCGATGGCGCCACGTACCCTGTGCTTAGGGGATTGTTCATCAGTTGCCTTTTACCGTTTGGGATTCAGTTTTATTTGGGATTTGTCTCCCATAATTCGATGCCGTTGTTGATCATTCTTAATAACAATGTCTAATACACAGGTTAGCCGTCACATAGGCCTGGTTAACGCGTAGCTGCCACACCTGACTCGCTGTACAAGTTTGGCTAAAGATCACAGTCGTAGCGTCGTCTATATTGTTAATGGATTTGTATTTAAATTTAATTGAGTGCAGTTTTATTGATCGATGTGGTACTACATAATATTGATATTATTATAATAAAAAATGTCGTCTCAAGATTCACGTAATTTAAATATAATGATATGTCATAACCAGACTGAAATCTGTTCTTAAGTAAACATGTAGAGAATTATCAATCCATAAGAGCCAACAATCTGGACAACACTGACGAGGTGTTCATCACGATCGTCATAAGTAAACATGTAGAGAATTATCAATCCATAAGAGCCAACAATCTGGACGGCACTGACGAGGTGTTCATCACGATCGCCATAGGTAAATTGATCACAGCAGGAAATCAAGTCGCCACAATATCATACAATCTCAGACTTTAGCATTATAATTGCTTGTGTTTGTTCATACGGCGCTTGGTGAGCGATCACTGGCAACAGTCACCTGTTCCTACAGAAGTACTGCAAGATATATTTTCAAAGATGTTTAGATATAGAACTACGAGAGCAACTAATGTAGCTGTTGACATTGTTCTATTGGTCTCAATATGTAGTTCTGGACTGATTGCATGTTGGATAAGAGCGTGAATAAATACTACCAGAAGAGAAAACACTTTATTGACGTGATACGCCACACATCACATCAGCAGCCAGTGGGCCGAACATAAACGACCTTTTGCTCTCATTAAGAGCATTTTCAAATTTCTGCTTCCACCTGTGTCTATGTTGCGTTGTCATATCTAGTGCATTATGTCCGACACACATTCAATTTGTTCTTTTTGTTAATGTTTGGTTTATCTTTGCGGTCTAATCATTGAAATATGGCTTTAACTAAGAGGAGCTGGTTCAAGGAAAATGACCTGTTATGCTTTCGCAATGTTAGACAACAAGAGTTATGTCCCTTACAAGAAAATTGTATCGCAATAAATGTGTTCCTATGATGTGGCTATGGTGTTTAAATCGTTGGGGATATCGCCGTAAAATGTAAACCTATGATGATCGAAACATGGAGCCTTAAGCTAAATTACCGGACGATTACCATTCCGCTTGAGACATTGTCGGGTGAATACAATGCGCCACTATTGCCAGCAATATAATTAATGCCATTTAAGTGTGAGATCTAGTAAATACCTACTCACTACTGTTCCTTGGGGTAAGATGATTCAAAGTTAAAGTTGAAACTGGGTTTGCCATGTGACAGATTCTGTTCTACTGGTATGCGAATATTATTGGTCCGTTGTGTTTGCATGCAGGTATTATACCTAAGTATATTTATCGGTACAGTATACAGCTACTTGTTGTCTTTTCTTAACAGGTTTGCATCGCCTCTATTGGAAGAATTACAAATTCTGGTAACATATCGATCGGATCTACAGTGTATGTAGCAGCTATCATATGTAGCGAAAGCAGAAGCCAATTTATCGACACAGCTGATTCAAGTACTTATGCTACAATTAACAATGCCAAAGCTGCTGCTGTAAACTGCTTATACTGCGGCAATATAAGTGGTCAGCAGATACTGGGCATTGTCTATGTTTGCCATAAAGTATTGAATGTCAACATGAAAGTGCACTAGAGCTGTCGTCCTCATCGTGGTAGGTAATTAACAACACAACACAACGTGTTATAGCCTCTCTTATTATGTCTTCCAACGATAGTTGCAGTTACTGCCATATGAATAATATGGTTGTAACAAGCAACTTTTGAAGCATGGACCAGATGGAAAAATACTTGCTTTCACTTTTTTGTACTTTGTATAATGACATGTGTTCTAGAGTACCTATCGAGATTTTTGCTACGAGTTCCCTCCTCGCTAATATCTCTGGAACGGCTGTATTTGCGTACATGAAATTGTGTCAGAATTTATAAATTGGCCTCGTGATAATGATTCTTACAGTTTTTTAACAATTCACAGTAAAAAAAAACCTGGTAAAAATGAGGCTTAGTTTGAATGTTTTCCACTGCGTCAGCTAAGCGAGTAGGCTTTCTTCAATCTCGACATTTCTAAGTAGACCAAACCTTACGTAATCGCCTAGAGGCATTTATTGCTTCCCATGACTTTGCATTGAATTGGCTAAGTGGTCATGTCAAAACATCTAAGCTGCAGCAGCTTGTGACATCTATCCTAAAATAGTGTGCGTTACAAGCTCCCCTCATTGTCATCTATCGTAAACGTGTGCAGCGCATTGGGTGCCTTAACACTAACCTTACGTTATGTAAACAAGGCGCAATCGCAGTCGTGATTGCTGAACTAATAGGTCCAGTATTTTGTTTAGAGATAACATTTGTTCGTGTTATATTGTTGATACTGTATTGCTGGTCGTCCAACTTGCCGTTTGAAGACATGCTGTGGCGCTTGTGCAAATCTAGTCAGTTACGATTTCTGTTTATGATTATCAGATCAGACTACCCAACCGCAGGTTTGTTTCCCGTTCAGGCAATAATGCTCTATGTTGAGAACATGTTTGATGTCTTCTGCAAATTATTAATGTTGGTAGAGTGATGGCTGATTACGTTCGAGTAAGACAGCGCAAAAGGCAACGTAACAACATATCTGTTTTTGTGTCTGTCTGCCGGCCTTCTTTGATACATCCAATCTCAGTGCCCAATAATGCATCTTGAAATTAAGCACAGTATTTCAAGCCAGCAATTTAGAGCAGCAGTTCGCTCCTAATACATTATGCGGTGTTATTGGGATTACATGTTGATGCCACTAAGTGAATGACACCCTTAAATCATGCACCGTTATTGTGTTTCTCAAAACTGCACACTTTCATCATTGTGTAGTGTATAAAACAGAGTCATCAGATGTTAACAAATAAATACACTGGGCTGAAATGAATTTGTAGTTTTACATGGGCTGCCAAACAAGCCTGACAAATGTATCAGAATCAGTACAGGCTTATGTTGTAGACATCGAGCCAATTGGAAGATTGGTATTAGGTCCTTCTACAATGGTCAACAGTAAACCAATATGTAATGATATACATATAAAAACTGTTAAACGCTCAGAATGTTGTTTCACAGAGCTTGTGCCGGATACTTGAACATTTTCATTGCAAGTCTAAATGTTACAACTACGTTTTTAAAAAATAAATGCGTTTTCACAAGGGTTGTCTGACATTGCCGCTGATCCTAAAAATGTGGGAGCCACAATGGTAGAAGTGGTAGTTGTGTGCATGAAATATCTGTTTAGCAGATGTCATAATCACTTACGCCATTAAGCGTTCCAGCGTTTAAGCGGCTAGTGATTGACGCCATTCATGAGCTAATATATTAACTATCAATGGAAACACCAAGTGGTAGTGTAATGAGTAAGATACAGGCTGTATGCTGTGCTGATTTCTTGTACCGTCTCATTATTCAGTTGTAAAGAGAATTTGTACGAAAATAGGAACCTACAAAGAGAACTATGTTTAATATAGCTTTTTATGATGTTATTTGATAGCAGCGCACTTCCGAGTCATACAAACATAAACGCAGCTTGCGTTTAAATTAGTTTCGTGACAAAATATGATGAATATTGTGCTTCTACTAGTATATCATTGTCATTAGCTGTGTATTCGACAATTCATTGGTTAGGTAAAATAGAATAATATAAGCAATATGAAATCATGCCTAGGCTGGCTTGGGCAGCTTCTGCACCTAGCTTTTGGACTAGCTGAGGCCGATATATCTGCTTTTTGGGCAGAATACAGTCAGAGACTGATTGTTTTGATCATCTCATAGGCATAAACGGCACGATACTTAATTTGGCGCTCTCTCTAGTCGTAAATAATTATTTTACTTTAATTGGGATCAACATAAATTAGGCTATCGACTATTAGGCTAGTCCTTAATATGAACAATATGCGATCACACAGCCAGCGATGCACCGGTCGTGTTAATTTGCTCTTTCTAACAACTAATTATTCGTAAACCATTACTGTGTGCATATGAAACATGGAGAGACCAAATACACCTTATGACTGATAGAAAAAGGTATAGTGGTCAACTGTAGTAGATTGTTGATAGCCGATTTCTATAGACACTCCTGTCTCAAATAATAACCATTAAACTACTGAAGGGAATCAACCTACGTCAGCTTTCTAATGTGCCAGAGCTACTCGATAGGAGGACCGCTCATAGGCGTTGAGTACAATGGACCATGTTAACGTTACAGAAGGTTAGCTGAGCGCGTTTCATGTCTATGGCCGTAACGTGCATACTCTCTATATGTTTCCCGGTCTTTGGTTGTACACTTGGTTACCAATGCGCAAACAAACCTCTGACTACCACTTGTACGAATAAGTGCTATATATTTCATGTTACCGTGTCGATAGCCAAACCCTTCTTTGCAACAACAGCAGCTCTTCATTCGGATGCAAACGTGGTTTCATGTTATCACGCGTCCGAATGGAATGTGTCGACGTTCAATTTTGTCAAGCCGTTCGTTTCGCTTTGTGTAGCCGCTTGGGCAGTGGGTCACTTGCATTGATCCGTTATTGAGAAAATAGTAGGGGTAGCTTTGTAGGCAGAAACAGAACTTATCCACAATACAAGCAGGGTACCTATCGAGGGTTCGGCGTGCCACGAATGATTCCATCTACTCCATGTACGATGCATAAATTCATACAACGCCAATGAAACACCTGTTTTACGTACTTAGCAGTCGATGTTCGGAATACTAACATCTATGCCTAGCTAATTATGTATGTTTTCATAGGTATGGTGAGTTATAATTTTTATTTAACTCGTTTATGAATTAAACAAGCGACTAACAACAAACTATCATTCAAATTTCAGGCCATCGATTAGTCGGCCGGTTTTGCGTGGTGTTGTTGCCTTGTAAGAAATATAACAGTGATCCATTATACAAATTCAGACAATTATACCACCTGGCGACATGTTCCTGTGTAAACGTTGGGCTCTTTCCAGCCTGACTAGCTCCTCGTGCGTCTGTGCAGATGTACACTCACCTTTGCCCAGATAATAGAAGAGCCGTCATCTGGGGTAACCCATAAATCTTTACCATGTTAAGTGCTGTTAAGTCACTGTAAGCTTCGCCTAACGTCGCTATTGCATACGACGCTGCATCATTGGTAATATACGATAGAGCTCGAATAAACTTTGCCAGCAAACGCAATACCTGGTCACCTCAATGCATCCATCAAGCTTTGCGTTATCTGGTTTAACTCATTAAGTTAGTAACGATTAGCTGACCATTCCTGCGTTTGTGTTAGGTCAAATCAGATTTGCCACATTTTGTGCCGCGTTATCCGAGTTTACCAGTCCCCAAGAATGCCTTAAGTGCTCATAATAATAGCGTCCATGTATCAGTGGTCTGCGGTGCTCATTGTACGTTACTGCTCTTGCCGCGCTGTAGAAGGCCGTCAAAACACCACAGGCGAGTGCCGTGTCTAGTTTAATCCATTTGTCATTGCAGTTGCCTCCCATAGTTGGTCTAATTGTTGATCATTCTTAATTGCAGGGTCTTATACATATGTCAGCCTCAGTTAACGCGTTACTGTTTCGCCTAATTCCCTATGCAATATTGGCTCAATATCAAAATCGGGGCACCGTCTATATATTTAATGGATTTATATTCAACTAAGTGTAGTTTTTTTGATCACATTGATGCTGTATATAATTAAGACTCTCGTGTCATCTAAATGGTCACGACGTTTTAATGTAAAGACATGTCAAAACCTAAACTAACACAGTATTTAAGCTAACATTTAGAGTGTCATCTCTCCATTTGAGCCATCAATCTGGCCAGCGCAGAACAGGTGCTCATCACGATCGCCACAGGAAGCTTGACCACAACAGAAAGTCATGTTGCTATTTTATCATAGAGTCGCATTTTTTAGCATTTTTACCCGTGTTTGCTCCCACAAGTGAGCACTGGTAACATTCATCTGCTCCTGCAGAAGTACTTTAAAATACATTTTCAAAGGTGTTTTATATATGGAAGAACGAAAGCAATTAATGTAGCAATTGACACTGTTCTATTGATCTCAATATGTGAGTCTGGACTGATGGAACAAGAGCGTGAATAGATACTGCCGGACTATATTGCTGCCAGGAGCAACTGAGTCCTGACTCTGATATCTAATCAGGTTGTATTTGATCGAGCTCAGTTTTTACTTTGTTCGGGACCTAGTGTGACACGCCTGATAGTTAAGCAGATAAATTTGGATGAAATATCATGTTCGCTCAGCATCGACTGAAATACCTGTATGCACGTTCCATGCCTACAATAAATATTGCTGCCACTTGGTCGAACAGACACGACATGTTGCCTTCATTTAGATCAAGTTTCTGCTACCAGCTGTATCCATGATGCGTTGCCATATCCAGTGCGTTACGTGCGACATACATTTCGTCCTTGCTTATCTTTGACTTCTCTTTGTAGAGGCATTGGACCTAAAGTAAGAGTACTACAACGCGCAGAGACCTACAACGAAGGGTCTTCAATCCGGGCATTTGCTTTGAGTTTGCTGGATCCGTTCACCGAATTGCATTGGATGAAGCGAACGGCACCTCCTGGAAAGCACTAACTAGCTATACTCATTTCATGACGTGGGACTGCCCTTGTCGCCAATATCACCAACCGATATATCGTACCTATAGTTTGTGGTTTTTGGGATCATTGGAATCATCTGAACTGTTAACAGTACTCATAAGTTATGGCGAAAAGCTTTCGATGAAGTCGACAGCAGCTTAACCCATCCACCGACCATTACACCGTAGAGTAAGCTCCGTCTAACAACTGTTCATTACAAGCGAATCGCCTGATATCTTTTACCGTGTGCTGTGACCAATACATTACTTTCTTGTCGAGTCTATTTCTGCTGACGAGGGATTACATGTCTGATTTTGGGTTTTCAGTGGCAGCTTTATTGAGACACTATTGTTACCCACCTGAGCCTCATTTGCTTTGTGTGCGTGAAAAACCTGGGGGCATACCATCCAATCTCTTGATTGGATAATTTAATCGGTTGCGGCAGCCTTGATAGTTATCAGTCCAAAAGAACGCAAATTGGCTAATTCAACGTCGTCCTCAATGATCATGCTGAAGCATTTAGCAACCTATCAACTGGCATAAAATGTCACCCAGTTGCAAACTCCGCCATAGCATACTTACGATTAGATTTATTGATGATTCGATAAAGCCGATGGCATTGTGAGGCTTTGCATCGACTACTAAGAACTGCGTACCCTCTCATTTCATTTGGGCCCCGCAGTTGTTTGTATCATCTAAGAATCTGTTTGGTGTTTTTTATTCCCTTTATGGAATTTTAGGCTACGTTTTCTTGCCATATATAACATGCCGTGGTATCCGGATGCTAGTGGATAGAATAGAATTTTTAGTACGCTTTGTGATGTTTAATGAATATTTTACTGGCTTTGAGAGTGGATTATGGTTTAGTTGTTAAGCACTAAGGAACAATAATGTATGTTTCGGATATCCTGAGTAGTAATCAACCAGTAAGTAAACTCTTTGTATATTATGTTAGTATCTAATTGACTTTAACATGGTAGCTGCAAATTGCAGTTCTATCAGGCCACTTAAGACAATCTTAAATGTGCAGTCAAACTGGGAATTATGCTGTATACTATTGTGATGTGATATATATGATGTTATTGCCGTAGTGCAATGTTAAGTGAGGTGTGCAGTTTTTAACGATCATCGTGTTTAAATGAGCGGCATTGTTCGGGATGTAGTCCCCAGAGAACGTTGTGATAATGATGAGGTCTGATAAACCGAAATTGACCTGTTATGCTTTCGTAATGTTATATTATGATTAAGATCAGAGTGCCAAATCTCTGGTTGGTAATCAATTAACATCACAACACAGCATGGAGTGTGTCATAGCTTTTCTTATAAGATATGTTTGCTGTTGATGAATCTGTCGTCAGACTCCCGAACAACATGATTGTTTTCCGTTCAGGAAATAATGCTCCATGCTGAGAACTTGATTGTTGTCTCTTGCAAATTGTAATGATGGCACTGTGATTGTTGTATTATGTTCAAGTGAGGTAATGCGAAAAAACAACGTGACAACATATCTGTTCTTGTGTCGTAATAGCTTGCACAGTACACCAGGTCTACAATTTACAGACTCTCTCGCCCAACCACGTAAAGCGTTATTCGTGAGGCGACATGCTGATACTACGTAGTGAATGACTCCCTCAAGCAAACCTATACAGGTGAGTATTTATGGCGAAAGGTCTTCGCTGAAGCCGACACTAGCTTCACCAACCCAGCCACTCACCATTACACCGTAAAGTAAGTTCCGTCTATCAATTGTCCATTGCATGATACCTTTCACCGTGTGCTGTGACTAATACATTACTTTCTTGTCGAGTCTACGAGGCTTTACATTTCTGCCGTTGTGTTTTCAGTGGAAGCTTAATTTAGACACTGTTGTTACCCAACTGAGACTTAATCGCTCTGTGTGCGTGACCAACCTGCGGGCATTTACAATAGACTACGGTCCAACTTTTTGATTGGATGATTTATTCAGCTACAGCAGCCTTGATAGGTATCAGGTCACAAGAACGCGAATTGGCCATTTCAACGTCGTCCTCAATCATCACGTGGAAGCACTTTGACATAGCTTACTCGAGATTGATTGATGAAATTTATCTCAATTTCCATCAACGAGCATTTCATAAAGCCGATGCCATTGTGAGGCTTTGTATCGACTTCTAAGAGCACATTAACTTATTTTAATTGCCAACCTTTTCATTACATTTTGGCCCCTCAGTTGTGTGTATCATGTAAGAAACTGATTTTTGTTACCTTAATGGAATGTTTGGCGAAGTTACCTTGCAATATGTAACAATCCGTGTCCTTCGGAGGCTGGTGGATTGCATTAATGTTTAAGTATTCTGTGTCTTCTTTTTAAGAATATTTATCCACTGTGAGAGTTGATAGTGGTATAGTTGTTAATCACAAAGGAACAATAATGTATGTTTCGGCGATCATGAGGAGTGCAAACCCAGTTATTGATTTCTTTGTATATCATATTTTTATGTACTTAGTTTTAACATGGTTACTGCAAACCGCTGTTTAGCGGGCCACTTACGATAATGTTGACTGTGCAGTCACGCTGTATACTATTATGTAAGATGTATATAATGTTGTTGCTGTGGTGAGATGTCTATTGAGCAGAGCAGCTTGTAACAATCATCGCGTGTATGAATGAGCGGCGTTGTTTGGGATGTAGTCCCGAGAGAACGTTGTGATAATGAGGGATGGTCCAACGAGATTGACTTGTTATGCTTTCGTAATGTTATATTATAATTGATATCGGAATGACGAATGAGCGGGAGATCGTGACTATCACAATAGGTTGTTTTTTCATATGTTGGCATGCAATTAAATCAATTTCTGACTGAAGTGGGAGCGCGGGGAACGAAGTAAACATTTCTTGTGATTATCAGCACGCAATAACGCTGGCTGATGATTCTACTGATTAGCACGCAATAAATATGTGATTGACCAAAATAAATTTTAACAACAATGCATACATCAATGCCCTTACTGATGGGCCAGGACGCTTTCACACGATCTATCTGCCTCTGAGAGGATGAGCATCCAACAGGTAATGGCACGGAAAGTATTGATGGTGGTTGGTGCCCTGTTACATATGATATCGATGATTCGACAGGACTTGTCGTTTGTTAGCACTTTTCAGGCAGTAATTGTTGTGACATACCACAATACATCCTAGTCATGGCTTCATCATTATGCATCAAGGACCGGGCTCAGCCACACCATATTACATGCATCTTTCTGCCATAACACTTAACGGACAGAGCTTCAACATATCGCATAACATGAAAGGTTTCACTGTGGAAAATATTTCTCCATGTCATTTCACGGACATATTCCATTCGTTTTCCAAAAAGTTTTACAGATCGCAGTCACGTATTCATTTGAACCATCCTCCTCGGTCGATTGTGTATTCATCATCAAGAGCCTGTTAGAATCAGTGGTCACCTTATTGGTCCTTTTAATATGCCTCAGACGTTTCTTCAACGTTAACAACGTGTCAAAGCATTTCCGCTGTCATATCCCCATGCCCGTAGAGTGCCCACTTTACAAGAACAATTATTGGAAATGACCAGCATTAGGAACAGGTGCCTCGCCGCAGCCATTTATATTGAATGCGGAGGGTTGAGCTGCTATACCTGTGTAGTCGCTATTCTCAAACCACGCGAAAAACACGATATATTCCGTCATTCAACCGTTATTATCATACCAGTTCGTAGTTAAATACATTTTGAGATATAATGATCGGAAAACGTAGCACTACTTACCATCCCATTTCGATGTTCCCAGCATCATCAAATTCAGACTGGTCTTCGTCGACCAGTTAGCCGGTCAAGATCATTTACCATGTCGGGTGTTAGATCGCATCAGTTAAACACCCATTATTTCTACTCACTCTCGATTTAATACACCTTTTGCTAATGCATCTGTTCCATCACAACCTGTCGGTCAGTTGGCTGTCTTCTAACAAGCTTCAACAAGACAACTGGCTAGTATGTAGCATTTGGTTAATAAACCAATATTCTCTTATTTGAGCATGCAATCGGTGTGCATTCTTTCTTGAGATTTACAAATCAATTACAGTATCAATTACAGTATCAGGAGGGAGGGGAATCAACGGCAATGGTCCCAGTTTCTCGACTCGCTCAAGAACGAAATACTCAAGCCTTCACAGCTGCTCTCGTTCCGGAACATTCATACAGCTACAATCAGTACTCAGATTTGCATCCCCTGGAATTTAGTCAGTAACGGACGCTTCGTAGGTCAGAGGTGTAAATACAAACATACCTGTTAGGAATGTGCTAAATTCTGACTTGACGAGAGAGAAGACCGGCTACCGGAAATCTCACGGCAAGGTCCTTCTTGCTCTGAGAGATTCACCAGCCTTACATTCTATTCTCCCTGTCTGTGCTTCATCTGAAACGCCGCGACCACCGACCCGATCCTTCATTTACACAGAGGCAATACTTGCTTGTCACTACGCAATATTTTCTTGCTGCAATCTTTATTACGCACAAACCAAGATACCGTCGCCTCCCAGCCGTTATATAGACAATTGGTTCCTCCTTCTACATCACTCAAACAACAGCGACTTAATTTTTGGCAAATTACTCCAATGCGGCTCTCCCATCAATTGCGTTCGCTCAAAGCCTCTATGTTTGCCATACACAAACCATCAATCCACCCTCAAATTCGCACTTTGACCCCTTATATTGTGACAGAGATCAAAAAAGGGGTCCATTGTAGGTCATTTTCCCAAGAATCTATTACCTTAGCCCCTAACCGTTTCTCATTTAATGTCTGTGGAAAAGAAGTGTTCGCCTGGTCATGTGCACTAATCTATGGGGTCCTTTATTGGAGCGTCAACGCATAGTAATAACAGTGAATAACGAGGCCGTATCACACGCTTAAAACTCAGGTCGTTCCAGGTCACCTTTTATACAGTGTTTACTTGGAGACTTGCGGTTTGTAGAAAGCAGCACGCATTTGCTCTATTCGTACCCTTGAATCTCAGGAATACATAATAAACTGGTCGACCATTTAGCAGGTGGCACCATCCACTTAAGGTCAACGCACACGAGTTTGATGCTACCATGGGCATGTTCAGGGTTATATTCGATCGCATTTAATCAGTTATTGACCATCGTTATCTGCATTTCGTTTTCAGGCGTCCCCCTGGTTTACCTCAGCATGACCGCGACGTGGCCTTGATTATAACAGCGCCATGGCTTAAGCAAACAGCATATCAGTGGCGAATTTGCATCAAGTTTTTCGGCCTGACCCCTATTCCGACTACCTGTACAATCATCTGTCGTTACATTGCTTACTTGTGCAAATCACTCAACTTATACATATCAATCACGAACTATGTTCTCGTCTTAGCGTGCTTCATGCACATAAAACTCTCACCTTTATCTGTATATCACAGTTCGACATAAGGCTAATGCTACAATTGGTTAACAAGTCTCGCAAAACTTCCAATCAAACCTCAGATGCTTGCCTACGTGAATAACACCTTCTGCGCCTCACTAGAAGACGCGACTGTATTAATAGCCATTCTCTTCGCTTTCTTCGGCTTCTTGAGAAAAAGGAAATGTGGTCCCTTCCTCGACCCTCGCTAACATTAGTCACTTGAAAATATGTCTCACTGATGCTGGAATAAAACTTCTTTTACAAAACACAAAGACTGTTCAAGCACGTGACCCTCACAACGATCATAGCTTCCATCCCTCACATCCTCGACCCTGTACGCGCATACGACCAAATGGTCCGTTTGGATCCTTCTCCCGCATCATCTCTAGCCTTTGTTTACCCCGCCATTGCCTAATCACACTCAGCCATGACACATTTGTCTATCGTCTTATAGTGTCTATGAAATTTTGGCATTTTTGATTAATTTGCATCTAATCGATTTGAGTTGTTGGATTTCGAACCAGACACCAGAATATAATGTAAATTGAATTATAAAGTCGAATCTTTTGGCACCCCTGACAGCTTCAAAATTTTCGGCAGGGCATCACTCGAGTTTCTCGTCAATGACAGGTCCGCAGTTTTCACCGTAAATAATGGCGAATATTAAAGTTCGGGAGAGCGATGTATTTTGCGTTAGAGTTTAGAGTGGAATAGTTTTAAATGCTGAAGCATTCCAATCCATATAATGCAGCTGTAATTGTGCCGCACAGATTCAAACCATATCTGTCCGAAAACAGCGCTATCGAATCTGACAGTGACAGGACCGATTCTCGTGTATTGAGAAGCGATAATCACAAAATTTTTGGCAATTCTCATCGATCTATCAACATAAAGCACCTTTATGCTACCACGTTTAATCGTACTTTCTCTCAAATCCGCGCTGTAGAAGGTCGTGTCCCTGGATGTACTATTACAATGGTACAAAATATTGTAGTTAATAAATCGTCACACAAATTGATAAAAAGGTGTCAATAGTAATTGGCTTTGTTTTTATGTATTGGCTCTATAAAAAACGCCGTTAAATTTTAGAAATACAGCGGTATTTTTGAGTATATACCATCGCCAATTGATCTTTTACCATTGAGCAAAATGCGATTGTTTACATTTTAGGTTCCACGAAACCAGGTGGCACGCTGGTCGCGAGCTTCTCAACGGAAATGTCCGAGTCATGTATTGTATTATAGCAAGATCTTTGATGAAAGCACCAAAGCAACTGATGCAGCAAATGACACTGTTCTATTGATCTCAAGATTTGGGTTTGGACTGATCGCCTGATGGAACAAGAGCGTGAGCAGATACTGCCCAAACATTCATCTCGAACTCGACTATGTTGCTGTCAAAGACAATTGGGTCCCAATGCTGATATCTAATCAGGTTTTGTTTTATCGAGAACCTATTTGGATAAAATAGCTGTTCAATGAAAAATCATCGATGCTGCTGGTTAAGCGAGAAGTTCTTGGCCTGTCTGAAGCATGTGTATTATAAGGAACAGTACTGTACTACTCTTAAACCCCACAATTCTTCCCAAAAATGAAACTTTTATAACCTTCACCGACAACCACATAGTGCAAAGGACATGCTCATCTGACAACTATTGAAGAAAAAGGAATCAGTTCGTGGTATACGTAGGTCAGAAAATAGCTCACCAATTCAGGTGAGTGAGTATTCATGGCGAAAAGCCTGCGCCGAAGACGACACCAGCTTCACCCATCCACCCACACCGTAGAGTAAGCTCAGTCCATCAACTGTTCGCTTCTAGAAAGCTACAAAAAGACAATTGACTTCCAGCAAGAGTATAACTCTACTTGTATACATAGGGGCCTATAATCTGACTCGCAAGTATTGCCTATGAGAAGACCACAGTATGGGTAATATGAAAAACTTATAGCAGAACTGATAGCAGTAGATGGTAGCTGCTTCAAGAATTTCATGTACGATATCGCCGATTTAGTGCCCATAGGCCCCTGAAGGCTACACAGAAGCCCTGGAGGCAGCACAGCAGCTGCTAAGAGATGTCGGATCCTTCACGAATAATCCAGGTCTAAACACAGTAGTCCAACCCCCCACCCCCCCTTTCACCGGAGGCCCCCGTTAGCCGCCCGAAAAGCCCAGCCACAACATGGACACACCATGGAGTAAACTACCAGTAAGTAAAGTCTTATATTTGCATCTAATTGGCATTTACATGGTTGCATCGAACCGCTGTTCTATCGGGCCTCTAGAAATGTGCTTTAATGTGCAGTCGAACTGTGCCCTATTCTGTATACTATTGTGATGTAATATATTTTGTGTTATTGCTGTGGTGAGATGTTAATTGAGGATGACAGCTATTAACAATCATCGTGTGTATGAGTGACTGGCGTTGTTCGGGATGTAGTCCCTAGAGAACGTTTTAATAATGGTCCAGCGAAAATGACCTTTTGTACTTTCATGATGTTATATCATAGTTGTGATCGGAGTGATGACCTCTACAAGTAAATTACACCGTTATAAGTGGATCGAAAAATGGAACTATTAGGCCGATGTTCTTACCATAGTCGGGCCGCATGGAATTAAATACACATCCGATCAACACTGTCTCTATATCATTGGGGAAGGAGGATTATCAGTAACAATTACTTTAAATAAGCAGATGCCGATGGAGTCTGTGTTTGCAACCTGACAGATTCCGTCTTTCTGGTATCAGAATATTACTGGCCTCATCGCTACTGTTGGCTGGTTGAAAGATGAAAGACGAGCATTATATAGCATGGTAATTGATAAAATACGACATATCTTGGCAAAGCATCCTGGTAAAATAACGCGCAGAAGCAATCCCAATGTCTAGATACAGCTGATTCAGAAACTAATGCTACATTTAACAATGTCATATCTGCTAATGGATGCTGCGTTTACTGCTTAAATGTGAATAGGCAGTTGATGGTGGGCGTTGTTGTCACTTTTTCATTGTCTATGTGTGCCATCAAGTGTTGAATGGCGACAGGAAAGCGCATATGAGCTTACATCCTCTTCATGGGAGGTAAATACCATCGCTGTACAGCATGGTTTGTGTTATAGCTTCTCTTATTAACTATGTTATCTAAATATGTCTTCAGACTTCTCAATAACAGGAATGTTTCACGTTCAGGCAATAACGCTCCTTGCCGAGAACTTGTTTTTTCTTACGCTAATTGACAGTATTGGCGCAGTGATAGCTGGATTACGTTCAAGTAAGGTAATGCGAATGGCAACGCTACACCATATCTGTTTTTGAGTTGGTCTGTTGATACCACATAGTGATTGACCCCTAAAATTGTGCACAGGTTTTGTGTTTCTCTAACCTGCTCTCTTTCAACACTGGTAGTGAATAAAGTAGGATAGTCAAACACAGGCCTGAAATAAATGATTAGTTTTCTACAGCTTGCAAAAACAAATCAATGATCATAATTCTCATAGGCGTAAATATATACTTCTGTAATGGCCGGCAGTGAGCTAATGTGTAATGAGATACATATAACAGCTGTTAAACACTCCGACTGTTGTTGAGCAGGTCTTGAGTCGGATATGTGAGCTCTGAGCGCATACATTGCCTGTTTAAATATTACAGCTTCGCCTTTTAAAAAAATGTATGGACAAGGGTTGCTCAGTATTTGGCTAAAGTATATCAACTGCATGTTTATATTTCCGTTTTTCTTCAGGATAATCGCGCCTAGGTGTAGCAATGTGCATACAGAGTAACATTATACCTGATTTCATAATCACATAACCCAATTAAGCGTCCCGAGATCATTCAGCCAGCGTGGTTACAGTCGTGTTGATTTGCAGCTCATTTATTGCACACATTGGTCACTGCCTCTTTAAATGTTGCAAGAATGATGATTTTGACCCAGACTAATTACCCCACATTGGACAGGTGGTTTTAATATATGTCATGTATGCTATAATCAGTTATTTCGGACAAGGAAAATATTACGCCAAAAGAATCACAGGGGATCGGCTTCTTTAAGACGAGACGCGGGAAATGTCGACTTACGTGGCTGTCTTTCTAACAACTGCAAACGGATCGGACTAATTATTTGTCAAAAGCCAACTACACGTTGAGAACGACGTTAAAATCTAATAATACTCTAATAATTACCATTGATACACTTACTGACGGAAATTTAATTACCACAGCTTCATTGTGTGTTATTGCTATTCGAACGGAGAACCACATAATGCTATTGCAGACAATTGATCATTTTACTTGAAAGAGGGTGTGCTCGGCCCATGTCAGCTTCAAGGCGTCACGTCAAAAGACTGATCCCTGCTTCTGTAGTCATACACGGAAGCAGATTGAGGATGTTGATTGCCTGGCATTAATAGCTTCTATCACACGGGCTTATTCTTTACATATCATCGTATGAGCACGGGTGTGGGATTTTACAAGGAACTTCTCCAGATTTACCTTTGACATAATTGCCCCTCGAAAATTAAAAGTCAAATTATAGAGCGTGATATATCCTCTGTTCTCTTTGCAAGCTTGCGTTCCTTCTACTTATTTGGACCCTGATGCCTCCTACGAAAAATGTCTTGCTGCCTCTGTATATTGCGCGGCAGAAGGCGCAATTGTCATGGAGCGTTGGCGTGTTTCAATACCGCCCCACGTTTTCTAGGAAAACTAGAATACACCTATATTCAGTATCAGCCGAATATTGCGTGTCTGACATATGCATACAACCGAGCTCCTACTAGCAATACGTCAACCACAGCGCGCCGTGTAACTGCGCATCTGCATGAATTGAAGAAAGTTTTAGTTGCGAGATATAACAGACAGAGCGTATGAAGTTTCATCATGAATCCTCTTATCACAGTATAAAATATATGATATAAGGACTGTTAAACACCTAGTGTCAATATGATCCGTTATGAAGAACATAACAGTGGGAAGCCTCGTAGGCAGAAACAGAACTTATCAACAATGCAAGCAGGTTCCCCGCTGAGTGTTAAGCGCGCCACAGATGGATGCATCTACTCCATGTACGATGCATGAATAAATATGACAATATTTGCGCGTGGTTTTGTCTACTTGACAGAAATACAAAAGAAATGTATAATACTGTCGTAAACTATTTTATCCATATTTTACTCCAATAGATTTATTCAATATCACGGGGAGCAAAATAATATATCATGTACATATTTCTTTCAAGGGAGAGTATCCCCACCATCTCTAATTAGAATCTTAATAGCCGGCCTGTAATTGGCTCGTTTGCTACAACCAATAGCAAACGACGACGATGTGGGCTCCCTCCAAAACCTGCCTAGCAAGGCAGTCGAGGGCAGGCGCTTCGAATAAAAACATCACTAAGACATCTCTTCTCCATACTTTTGGATCTCAAAATTACTTAATAGTTTACCAATAAAATATTATATTTTGGCCTCATCTCTGTGTTCGAGTTTTACTAAAAGAAGTCGTCAACATCACACACGACAACTGGTGGAGAATCCGGGTAAAGATGACTGACGCAGTGCAATTATATCCACGCATCAATGAAAATGCATTGTATGACACAGACGACTTAACTTTCCGACTGGACAATTCTCAGCTTTCACAAGAACAACGGACAGCTGTAAATGGTATGCTACAAAACAACGCAAGTGCTTTTCTTGACAGAACTGGCAATTTGGGCAAGACGAATCTCGCAGAATACACGATAAAGCTAAAACCAGGTGCCAAGCCTAAGAAATGTCAGCCTTACAGAACAAATCCCAAAATGAAACAGGAAATCGACAAGCAGATTAAGGAGCTACTGAGACAAGGCATTATTGAACGATCTCATAGCGAGTGGCAGTCACCTGTTTTATTGGTTACCAAGGGCAACAAAAAGTCCCGTAAACACATGACGAAAGGCGTAACTGCTAAGAAACAATATCGTATGGTAATAGACTACCGCTACCTTAACAGTCAGACTGTGTCATCTAGTCTCCCCATACCCCGCATGGACGTCACCATTGACGAAGTGGGCAGTGCTAGACCTAAATACTACTCATGTTTAGATTTAGCTTCAGGTTTCTTTCAGGTAGGCCTGTCGAAAGACTGTCAGCACTTAACGACATTTACTACCCCAGATTACAAGTCATACAAGCTTACAAGACGTAGCATGGGCCTTCAGCAGTCGCCATCTCTGTTCCAAGAGTTAATGATGCAGGTTTTTGCTGATTATCTTGGCACGTTTGTTCTTGTCTACATTGATGACATCATTGTTTATTCAAGTAGTTTCGAAGAACACGATAAGCATTTGGACCTTGTCTTTAAGGCTTTGACCGCAGCAAACCTCAATCTTCATCCTAAGAAATGTGCACTGTTTAGAGAGGAAGTACACTTTCTAGGAATGAAGTTAACACGTTCAGGTGTAAAGCCTGGTGACGAGCATTTGCAAGCTGTAATGACATATCCAGTGCCTAAGAATGTCAAAGGGGTGAGGTCATTTTTGGGTTTGGTTAATTTTTTTCGGAAATTCGTTCCGGATGCTGGCTAACATAACCCGACCTCTAAACCAGCTGACCAAGAAAAATACACCATTTACGTGGACACAAGAATGTCAGGTGAGTTTTGATGCCCTGAAATCTAATTTGACCTCACAGCCGCTGCTGGCATACCCAGATTTCTCGTCACCTTTCATCTTGTATACTGATGCAAGCACCACTGCTATTGGTCACTGCTTAGCTCAGGTCGATGACAACGGTAATGAGAGGCCCATTGGATACGCAGGTAGGTCACTCAACGTGCATGAGTGCAACTATTCTATCACTCATTTAGAGCTATTAGCGGCTGTACATGGTGTAACGTATTGGAAACCATATTTGGAAGGATCCAAATTTACACTCGTAACTGACCACAAAGCCCTGACCTCAATTCTCACGACCAAGCAGACAGTTCCAAAACTAATCAGATGGGCTCTCGTGCTTCAGTCGTTTGATTTTGACATCCAATACAGAAAAGGTAAGCTCAATAGTGTAGCTGACGCTCTCAGCAGACGTGAGTACGACTCATCTCACTGCCCAAATGACGATGACATTAACGCCTATCCTGACCTTGCTCACATCTTCGCACAAACTCAAGCCATTGCTTGTCCCGTAACGAGATCAAAATCACGGACACAGGGTTCAGCGACTGCTGCAGGCCCTGATCAACGTACGACAGGTAGGTCAATCAGTCATAACGCGCAGCAAACGCCCAGCGCCCTCAGTGACTCCATCAAACGTGTGTTGGAACATGGCGTTATTGATTTGAAGTCCCCAGCAATAAGAGCAGCTCAAGAACAGTGTGAGTTTAGTAAAGCATTAATGGACTGGTTAGTTCATAAGAAGCTACCAAGCACAGCAAAAGCCGCAAGACAAGTTCTTTTGCGTGAAAATGATTACGTGGTTGAGAATGGCATTTTGTTTCACATGTTTAGACCTGTGGTTTCCAAACCAGGTGTTTTCACTGACGCTGGTCGTGCCCGAGAGTCTCCGTCACACAGTGCTGTCACAATGCCACGACTCCGCACTCGCAGGTCATGTCGGCGTAAATAAAATGCTTACCGCACTAAAGGAACGATTCTCATGGCCAGGTATGTACAAAGATGTGCGTGAATATATAGACAGCTGCCCTCAATGCATTGCAACCAAACGATCCCACCGGCGTGAGCGACCAACAATGACACTTTTTGAGCCTGTCACGGCACCTTGGCAGAGAATATCAATGGATAACATAGGCCCATTGCCACGAACTACCACAGGCAACCTATACATCACAGTTGTAATCGACCATTATTCGAGGTATGTTGTGTCTTGGGCCACCAAAAATCTGGAAGCTGGTACTCTAGCAAAGCATTTTTATGAAAAGATAATATGTACCCATGGCATGCCCTTAGAAGTACTCACTGACAAGGGTACGGACTTTACTAGTAAGTTATTTAAGGAGCTAAATGTTCTTTTTCAAGGTACCCAAAAGTTTACTTCTGCTTACAAACCGTCAACAAACGGCAAGACCGAAAGAGTTAATAGCACCTTAATCAACCTACTACGCACTTTGTGTCACGACAAACCAAATTCGTGGGACAATTATCTTTGTTCTGTTACATTTGCTGTCAATACTACGATCAATAGGGCCATTAATTTGTCCCCTTTTGAGCTTGTGTTTGGCAGAACAGCTCGATTACCAGTTGACTCAGAGCTTCGTACTGCAGCAGATAATATCCAGAGCAGAGGTGACCACTTGTAAGATATCTTTCAACGTCTATTAAGAGGAAGAGCCTTAGCGCTGCAAGCACCCAAAGAGAATGAGGCTAAAATGAAATCAACTTGGGACAAGACTGCTATAGCAGACCGCATCACTGTTGGCACGGTAGTGTATTTGCACTGCCCCGATCTGTCCACTTCAGGCAGCGGCAGTCAGAAGTTTGCGCAAATGTTCAAAGGGCCCTATGTTGTGATAGAAGTGAGAGAACATACTGCTAAACTAAAGGACTTAAGCACTGGTAACTTGTTCCAGGCATGATTGCTTTTAACCGACTGAAAGTTGTTAAGCAGCGGCCTTTTCTCCCATAACTGTGTTAAGTGCAATCTGTTGAGCCGGCTTATCTTGGACATGGATTTTTATTAAGACATTGCTAATTAATTCCTCGTCAACAACTTTTCCGATTTAACTGAATATGTAATCGCCTTTTCTCTACAGCTATTGATTGAGTCATTCTGTTGTAGTTTTATTTGTTATCCAGCAACATTTTCAGAGACAACCGCCCGTTATACTCGCGCGTGTGTTGCACACGGCGTGGGACGTTGCAGTGGCTCGGTACAGTTTTGCATTAGGCATGGCGATTATAAAGCACCCTCAGGGACTATACGTCTGCATCACAAGCACTTGTAACGACCAGATAACTGCACAGTGTGTTAGTCATGTCGGGTCCTGTGGTTGATTTTCTCAGCTACAAGTCAGTTCAGAAGTCGAGATGTCACAGTGTCTTCCTGGTCACTACTGATCACCATGTTCCATGCTTGTCCGGCCCACATTCTTTACTGCATTCTTGCCTTAACACTCGATCTGACCACTTATGATGTATTCTTTTTTTTCAGAACACAACAATGCTGTGTGCAACCGAAATAGATTTGTGTATAAGCTTGTTTATTTTGTACTATAGGCTGTTTGATGTATATATGTAAATACCTCTAGCATTCTGTGTCAAGTCAGGTTAATACCAATGTAAATAGATGTAACTTCTAAAAGTAGTCTGTGTGTAGCATGAAGCGACGGTTTCGCAAGCAAGGTCGTTTTACAAGCAAGAGGTCAACTCGACAGTGCTATTTACACAGAGAGACTCCAGGACAACTACAGTCTTATTTGTTTAATAGTAGTTTAACAACTTTCAGAATATATAGCACTTATATTGTAGTTATTTTGACTAATTTGTATATTTTCGTTTTGCATGTTTGTTATCATTCATCCACGTCATTCGTATTAGTTCTATAGTGTCAGGTGGGAAGAGACAACTTCCTCATTTACCAGTGTGCCAACGAGCACGAGAGCCGGCCTTAAGCCATTGGTTAAACCTACCTCCCCCTCCTGTCAAAACAGGAGTTAGGGTTAGGTAGCCCGCTCCTGGCATGTTACAAACAAAACCCAAATTCCTCAACACGTTCTCCTCATTATTTCAACTTTTAACATCTTTTGGCCATCTTATTGTTTGTAATCCTGACACAGGTCATTTTTCTGTCTAAAGTATAAATCTTCTATAAGTCATAAAAAAATTAAAATTGCATCTCATCTCATTTTTATACCCAAGTTTTAATTCCCCACTGCATTGTAAATTATGTAATTATTTTTGTGGATGTTCATCCACCTTAAAGGGGAGGGAGATGTCGTAAACTATTTTATCCATATTTTACTCCAATAGATTTATTCAATATCACGGGGAGCAACCCCTTCTAAAATAATAGATCATGTACATATTTCTTTCAAGGGAGAGTATCCCCACCATCTCTAATTAGAATCTTAATAGCCGGCCTGTAATTGGCTCGTTTGCTACAACCAATAGCAAACGACGACGATGTGGGCTCCCTCCAAAACCTGCCTAGCAAGGCAGTTGAGGGCAGGCGCTTCGAATAAAAACATCACCAAGACATCTCTTCTCCATACTTTTGGATCTCAAAATTACTTTACTCTCAAAATAGTTTACCAATAAAATATTATATTTCGGCCTCATCTCTGTGTTCGAGTTTTACTAAAAGAAGTCGTCAACATCACACACGACAATACAATTGCTGGCCCTCATAGTTACTTTCATATTAATATGGTGGACATAAAATTCAAATCTGCGATGACGCCGCGTACCCTGTGCTTAGGGCATGGTTCATCAATTGCATGGCTCATTAAGTAGCTTAGTTATAAGGGAATTAGTCAAGCATTTAATACCAGGACCCCTATCAAAGGTTCGGCGCGCCACGGATGGGTGCATGTACCCTATCTACGATGCATAAATCAATGCGACAACAATAAAAACACCTCATTTATTTTATTGGCTGTTAATTTCAAGCATACTAACATTGCTGTTTAACTCTATAGATATGCTGTAATAGATGCTGTGAGCTGTATTTGTTGTATTATACGGTTATGAATTATATAAGCGACTTGCGAAAATAACTGATCAGTTTCACCCTCACCCCCTCCACTAATTTTTAGGCCATTTCTTAGTTTTCGGGTTGGCGCGTAGTGTTGCCGCTTTATAAGATAAACAAAAGTGATGTATCATATAAATGTAGACAATGTTATCGCATAGCTACGTATTACTTTGTAACGGTAAGATGTTATCTAAGCAGACTAGCACCCTGTGCATCTGAAGCTTTTCAAGGCAATGTAACAACTAGGCATATAATTATGACGAGTTATTTCAAGCCAGGTTTTGTGTCGGCTTAATCGGCCGTCTCAGTTAGTTAACACGTTCGTGTAAGTTGTTTAGTACAAACGCTTGATGCGTTATATGGAGCTACGTGAAGGCTGCGGGATCGCATTGCGGGTCAATTATATGACCCAAGAATAGCACATGTGACAGTGTAATGATCTCCTCCAGCTTGATACCGCCATAATGATCACACGTAATTTGGAACCGATCATGGTGATCCGGAGTTAAAGTTGATGTGATCAACCTGTTAGGCGACACAAGTGCAAATCATTGACATCGACTCACCTTAAAATATCATTGACATAGCCACAACATATCATATCATCGGCTTAGCCTCACCGTACCATATCCTTTACATTGCCATATGTTACTATATTACTGACATGGACTTGCCATTCCATATCATTGAAAAAGACCATAAAAATCATTGACTCAGCCCTGACATACCACATACTTGCAATAGAGCCACTATACTATTGCAGTGACATAGACGCAACATACCATATCATGGAAAAGCGTCGCTATAACATATAATGTACAGTACTTAGCCAAACTACTTCAGGTACAGGGCTTCACCACAGCATATCATGTACTGCCAAGTCTCCTTGCCTCGAGAGTGAAGGACGGAGGCACAAATCATTCAGCCTGTCACGGTAAGCGTGTGTTATTTGTAATTTGGGGTGACCATTGTATGTCCGAGCTGGCAATATAGCCCTCTAAGTCCTGACTAACTTCGCTTGCCATGACATATTCATGTCTCTTCATCATTATTGGGTAAGTAAGCGTCAGAGAAGTATATTCTTAGGTAACACGTCTGTGGGTAAAAGCAGCTGATGTCAATTGCCTTGCTCCGTAACTAAAGTCGATAGGTCCCGTACCCACTTATCATCACCTTCTGACGTCCAACATAGCTTATATCACCATGATATGTCGCGTATGCTAACGAATCTCATCCGTTGAGTCGTTTTTAAATTAGCTTTCTCCCTTTGCAAAGCTTGTTAAGGTCGGTGTCACTACAATAAGCATTACTGGCTGATCGCTGATAACGTTTGTCATGCCAGCTAATCTATGCATAATGGCATGCCGCCCCTTTCATCGTTGCTAGTTATAATGACCACTGTGTGATAACAATTATTCCAAAATGACTAGAATCGCTAGGGTGGCTTGCCTAATTTTTCAATATTTTGCTGTCTCCTTGTCTACATTTTTGTAACTGGTTCGCAATTGTATGGCACTTCCCCAAAACAACGGTATACATTCATGCCTGTAAGGTAATGTATGTCAGCGAGTCATACTGCACATTGAGTACATAAAACCATTCTTAACATCCGACTAGCAGCTGTTTGAATGATTTACATATATTTCATGTTACTAAATCACATACAACACTTCATCCCAGCAGCAGCTGCTCTTTATTCCAATGCAAACGTGGTTTCTTGTTATCCCGCGTCTGAATGGAATGGTCGATGCTTAATCTTTATGTCGTAGCCGACATGCTAATGCCCAATCCCCAGTGTTATTGTCACACCTGTTCTGTCCCAAGACAACTTTTCGATTTCGTCGGCTCCCACAACATTATTACCTCATTTATAATTCATATTTTTCACGACATTTGTCAAACATAGCTAACAAAGCTTATTGCTGGAGTCTTTGTGGACGCTCACGTGACGTTGTTTTGCCTCTCCGTCAGTGAGTCACTTATTTGATCCGTTGTGGGGAAAAGAATAGAGAATCGGTGAACGCTTATTCAATATGCATGAGGGTTCGGCGCCACGGATGGATGCATCTACTTTAAGTAGGATGCATACATTAATATAACAATAAACCAACTCATTTACATTATTTGCTGTCGATGTTGGACAAATTAGCAATAATACCTAGCTCAATACATAAGCTGTACGTTGACCCCATCCCCCTATCCCCCAGCTTCCACCACGATACTTCGGGCAATCGATCAGTCGTTCAGTTGTTGCGTGGTGTTGCCGCCTTGTCAGAAATACAACAATCATGCATTATACCTAAACAGACATTGTTATTACATGGCAACGTGTTACTGTGAACAGGTAGAGTGCAGACTACCACCACCTCGTGCGTCTGGTGCAGATATGCATTCACCCTTGCCTAGATTACAGAAGAGCCTTCATCGTGATCATACCTATAAATCTTTACTGTGTTAAGTGCTGCTAAATCACTGTGAGCTTCTCCTAACAGCGCTGCTGCATAGGCGCTGCTTCATGTGCTATATACAGTGATATAATAATGCTCTGGTGGGCTTCTCCAATGATTCTGTCTGTATCGCGTGGCATAAGACCATCGATGTTTAAGCTGTCCGTTGGACTTCATTCCACTTATATGCATACGTGCGAGTCATAAGGCGTACGAGATGGTATTGTTGAGGAGACTCACCCCGGCATTTATTGTAAAAGGATTACAGTATCAATTTACGTTCATCTGAACAGTTGCTGTCGAGGAGGTTATGTGTTGTTGCATCACCTTATGCGCCCTTTATAGTTTATTTCATGTTTACAGAGCAGATATAAAATTCATATTTTCGACGTCACTGCGTACTCCTTGCTTAGTTCATGGCTCATGAGATATTCTACCAATCTCATCTGCACATCGAGATCACTTAAGAGGGCTGACGGGAGGGCCTGAATATCGTGTTTTGCCTCATGCAGTTCACAAATGCTTCACACGTCTCTGAGTTCCCCGGTTCTTTGATTGGATTTTGGTTTGTGTTTTGTTGTGGTTACTTTGAGCTGGACTTTGAAGTAAAATGAAGGATGCCAACTGGCACTAAAAACTTCACACATCAATTGGATGCTGACCGCTATTTTCTATGTAAACATCAACCCAAGAGGAACAACGATTTGGCCACCAGCTCACCAAAAATCACCCGCCTCAACCATCCTAAATCCCGTTTACGAGCCTGTCGCGCCAATGTCCATTGAGATCATGTCGTTCTACTTGACAAACTCTCCGTCCTGATATTTGCTTCCCAAGAAGGGAATTTATCCGAGTTCAAACGCTATTTAGCCGATTACCAAGTCTCCTGTACCCGGTATGTTTTTGATCATCAGCCCTTCGTCCACGGCCAAAAAATCGAGTGCTCTGACTTGATTCCAAATATGAGCTATATTCACATAACACAGAAAAAGAAGCAGTGTTTTGTAACGAAGAAATGGATCATTTATTTGGTACAGATGTCATTGTTAAGTTGATGCACGAGCCCACAGAATTTACTTGATTTAACGGACGCCTATGAGCGATCAGAAATATCTCAAGTTCCGTATTAATGGTCAGCCTTACATATACACCTGTTTGCTTAATAGACAAGACTCGGAGCCTAGAATATTTACCCAGCGTATAAAGCTAGAGTTCTAAAAAAATAAGACAATCAGCGGTAACCTTGATGACTCCTATGTAAAACCAAGCAACTAAGAGTCTCATCAGAGATTTGGGGTTTCATGTCAATGTCCCTAAATTCGTACTTACTCCTACTCAGTAACTGCAGCATTTGGGTTTCATGCTCGATTCAACAAGTATCACAGTGAATATTGGGACGGAAAGACTGATAAAATCAGAGCTATGGGGCAGAGCTTTATGATTGATACCCTTTTCACTACCAGAACTGTGGCGCAGCTCATAGGGACAAACGCGCACATGTTTCTCCGTTCGGAATATTTTAACGTAAGAATGTGTCAATACCGAAATAAACACGGTTTTTAAGCATTCAGAGTACCATTATTTCACCCATTAGAGCCATCAATCTGCACAGCGCGGAGAAGCAGCTCTTCACGGTTTTGAGGTGACACGGCACCGTGCCGGTAAGGCATCTCGCTTACACGGTACTTCGTTGAAGCTGATGGAGCACTTTCGGCGTCTATATTACCGGCTCATCCAGAATGTGTGCTACATCCGTGGAAGTTGTTGCAAAGTAATTTAAAACAAAAACTGTGAAATTCTTTGGTAGATCATAATATGGTGGTTTTCATTTGTATTATCGTTCACTTGAAAATAGAAACATGTCAACTCAATGTGTACAACAATAAATAGATAAAGTGCTGATAAAATCTATCAACTTCACCATTATATCCATGTATACAATGCATGGTAATCATGCAAAACAGATCATTTGCATCGTCATATCTACATCGTGTAGTGTCCCTCATATGGTGAATAATAGTTCTCATATACTAGGACTTAGCTGAGCTTGGTTAGTGAGCACTAGCAGTAGTCATCAGTTCCTGCAGAAGTACGGCGACATATATCTCCAAAGATGTTTAGATAAAGAAGCACGAAAACAACTTGTGTGGATATTGGCACTGTTCTATTGATGGCCGACTGATGAAGCAAGAGCGTGAACAAATACCGCATACACATTCATCTCGAGCTCAATTACATTGGTGCCAGGGGCAATTGGGTCCTGATACCCATATCTAAATAGGTTGTATTTGTACGAACTCAGTACAGTACATGCTGTGACTATCCTGCTAGGTCCGCAGAGATATTTGGATTAGGATACCATGGTGCAGAGCTGTCATCGTTAAATTAGTGCCTTTCTCATTGCCTATCTTACATTTTTGCATTATTGGCTTTAGCCGCAATCCTTTTTTTATACATTTCTCACCACACCATTAATGTTGCCAAGTAGTCGAATCGACTTCCCTCATTAAGATCAATCATATTTTCGGCTACCAGCGCTGTCTATGTTGTGTTGTCTTTGCCAGTGCGTTACGTGCGATACATGTGCCATATATTTGCCGTTAATGATTGAGTTATCTTTGTTGTAGAGCGAGACATCGAGTGTGGCTTGCACTAATAGAAGCACAACGCGCGGCTAGCAACGAAGGATCTTCAGACTGGGAATTTGGTGGAACCATACGCGAATCAAAATGGCGGACGCGAACAGTACCTCCTGGCCAGTACTAACTCTACTCATTATACGACATGGGTTTACCCTTACCATAACGAACTGTCACCGGCAGCGTACCCTGCCGTCCATATCATCAACGGATATACCATACCCATAGTTTGCGATTTTGAAATCCTGTTAATCATCATAACTGTACAAGCACTAAGCCGCAATAGTATGTGCATCTCCAGCAACTATTATCTGAACTCACGAGCATCAGCAGACCTCTTATTCTGGTTCTGCTCTCCACCAACCGCATTGAACACCACATAACAGGACAAGCCTCATAAAATGAAACCACGTATTATGCCCAATTGGCCAGTATATGTAGGCAAATGTCCTCGATATGGCTAACTGTAATGTTGGTTTGGGAACGCTTCATTGACATTTTTCAACCATTCCTAACGGGGATAATATGCACAGATAAGAAAGCTGCACAATCATTGTGAACATCTTTTCCTTCATCGTGCGAATACCCCGCTTCAGTGCAGTGCAGTTCGTCACAGCGTTTGACGGAATCACCAACACCATTTTAACCTTTCAAATGTGGGCCAGCTTTGCTTACGGTACGGGATTCAAGGTCTAGCCCTAGTCAATGGCGTCATCATTGTACACTGTTTAAGCCCAATGGATGCCTCATCCGAGAGGTGCTTAAGTCTACATACTATCTGCAGCGTAACATGATCAGTAATCAATCTGGTAACACGACCGGAGCTGCCCAGAAGGAGGAATTCCAGATTACCGTCATGTTGATGAGCATCATCATTGTGTTCTTCATCTGCCAAGCTCCTTATGTCGTATACATGGCCATGCTGAGTTTGGGCATTCGTGTGATTACCAGCGGGATGGAAGTGTTTGTTGAGAGTGTTTTGTTATTACCTTAAAGTCATAGATCAATTTGATTGTCTACTGATGGTTTAGCGAGAAGTTCTGGGCCACTCTGAAGCGTGTTTTTGTACGGAACAGTACTGCGCCACTCTGAATCCTCACAAAAGCTCCCAAAACGGCAGCTATTACAATCTTTATCGACAATCGTAATGTACACGGATCACGCTCATCTGACTTTTGCTGAAGAAGAAGGGGCCGGGTCGTGGAAAAAGCGTTTCCTGCAAATATCGCACCTGTGCAACTCACACCCCACATCGAATTGTCATCGACACTATTTAGGGAACCATTATTTCGATGATGACTTACTCCGGCTACATTTGAAACTGTTAAATGCTTCAGCCATGATGACGTATGTAAGGTAAACTAGCAAATCATTGCGAGCAATGTTGCGCGGTTTCGTGCTCTCACGCTTCGATACAATCTCCGTCGTCAGTTATAATCACATTTATGAGGGTAGAAGAATTATATGATTATTGTCCCAATGACAACAGCAGATAATTATTGACTACAATGTGAATCTAACATGATTTGTCATTTCATTAGCGTGAATATCAGCGCCGCATGAGAAGCTCTGAATCATACCAAAGATAATTGCTAAGTGAAGGTAGCAGTCGAAAGTAATTTCCATCGGCGCTCAGGTTGTAATAATATAATTACAAGCTGCAAATGTATTTAACAAGTCAGTGGCATTTCACCCTGCGGCTGAGCAGACCGAGCAGCATCCATAAATACCTAATAGGCTCTAGGGTGCTTAGCCTAAAGTGATTGGGTGTCGTGGACATGTGTTATGTAATACAGCAAACCGGCAATATTGTAAGGACTGTTACTTTGGTAACGTAGTTGACATTGTAATTTTATCCTTACATTGACTTCTACATTTTGAGGCACATTTTAAAAAGTTAGAGGTTGCCACATAATTGGAATATTTCTCACTTCTAAGGGCCAGGATCAGAAAATGAATTTGACTTTTAGCTCGCCCGAGGTAGGTAGTTGCTGTCTGCAAATACTTGGTACATTCAAGACATCAAAGAGCAATGATTAGGCACTCATTTCAGCTTCTACATCGACATAAACACAAAGAGTACATGTGCATGTCACTCGTCTGTCATGGCCGTTACGACCCTTATCAACAACGCTTATGATACAGCCTCAATGAAAAGGTATTATATATATATATATATATATATATATATATATATATATATATATATATATATATATATATATATATATATATATATATATATATATATATATATATATATATATATATTTATTTATATATATATATGTATATATGTATATGAAAATAAAACGAAATAGTTTTATGCGAATAGCAATAACCTTTGTCACTTTTTATCCCTGGTATATATATTTGGCCCACGAAAGGTCGTCCACGAAAGGTCACGACACTAATTTATACGTTTAAATCCAGCCTTTCGTGCCCATATACATTTTCGAAAAGTTGCGGATTTTTTAAATAATTTTCAAACATCATGGATTAGATACGTAATATTTGTTGTACATGTGATCATAATGAACCATTGGTAGCATTTCACGATCTAATCCAAAGTTGTAGATAGATGAATAACGAGAAAAATAACGTTTTTGGTAATGACATTTTAAAAAATCAAATGTTTTAATTTTTCAAAATAAAGGTGTCCATCAAACGTGATTCAACATTATTTTGGCAATTTGGCTCGAAGTATATATGGCTGTATAGAAGATATTGAGGTTTGCGGGTTAAGTCAATGAATGGTTATTTGTTAAATTGTTATTTCGCTATTATATTCAAAATCCAAAGAAATCACCCGTGAAAATTTATCTTTATACGTTACTAACATTAGACTATCGCATTCGAATGGCCAAACCAAAATATTGTCAATTATTTTAGAGAAAATGTGCGTTGACTTTATGTGGACATATTGGTATATTCTTTCGTGGACCTAAGTCTACGAAAGGTTGACGGTTGGTCTACTGAAGGTCGCGTTCGTGCTAATATAGATATACAGATATATATATATAGGATATATAGATATAGATAGAGATAGAGATATACAGTCACAGATATAGAGAGATAGAGAGAGATATAGATATATATATATAGAGATAGATATATAGAGAGAGAGAGAGAGAGAGAGAGAGAGAGAGAGAGAGAGAGATAGAGAGAGATAGAGATATATATATATATATAGATATATTCTATCTCTATATAGAGAGAGATAGATATATAGATATATATATATATATATATATATATATATATATATAGATATAGATATATATATATATATATATATATATATATATATATATATATATATATATATATATATATATAATGACGATTACAACCATTCGTGACTCAAACATAGCTAACATAGCTCATTGAAGGAGCTTTTGTGGACCCGCAAGTGTCATTGTGTTGCCACCTATCCACCATGCGAGTAGGGTTTCCACTAGGTGTTAATAGCGCCAAGGATGGATGCATTTACTCCAAGTACACGCATAAATAACACAACTCTTTTCATTATTGGCTGTCGATATTCAGCAAACTTACAGTAATACCTAGCTAATAACATATGCTGCCATAGGTACGGTGAATCATAATTGTTATTTTATTCGCTTACGAATTAAACATGCGACTTGCGATAAATAACCGAACAGTTTAACTTACATCCATGTGCATCTGGTGCAGATGTGCACTCACTTTTGCCTAGATAATAGAAGAACCGATATATGGATGTAGCACATATCATTGACCGGGTTAAGTGCTGTTATGTCACCGCGAGCTTCTTCTAACGACGCTGCTGTATATGGCGCTGTTTCATCTGTAAGATACGGGGACATAATTATGCTCTTAATGGATTCTCGGATGTTTTAGACTGCATCGCATTGCAGAAGTCCGTATATGTGTACGCTGTTCTTTTGACTTCATTATGACGCTATTGAGTTTTAAATAGTTAGTAATCAGCACTTTCCTCTCTTGTGTGTCTCGCCCATGGGGCTCTCTCTGTTCGCCTTCCTTGCGCACCCTTTTCTTATCTCAGCTCACCTCACGCAGGCTTCACTATAGCCGTTTATACCCTTGTGATCACTCTCTGCTGAGTCTGGACTTGCTTCACTCATCAATCGGATGTCTCTTTTTTGTCTATTTGCTATATTGATGGCACACCGGCTTTGCATCACTGTTTTCTAACGCCGAGTGATCGCACTAAACAGTGGGGTTCTAAATGCACTACGGCGTCCGTTATGAGCTCAGCTTCGACTTCAATTACAGTCATATCAACCGTGACGTTCACAGCCTGCAGCATAGGTGCAATAACGCATTTGTGCAGGTGTGTATTCATGGTATGCTGTGCTAAAGCCTACCCCAACTTCACTTGGCTGCGAGAATTGATAATGGTGTAGCTGTATATCACTAAGAATCAACAATGTATGTTGTAGCTACTGCGAGGAATAAACTACCGATTAGAAAAGTCTTTTTAAATTATATTTGTATCTTATTGGCATTAACATAGTTGTTTTAAACAACTATCGGGCCACATGAAATGTACTTTAATGTGCAATCAAACTGTGCCCTATTCTGTATAATATTGTGATGCTATATATTTGACGTTATGGCTATGATGAGATGTTAATTGAGGATAACAGCTATTAACAATCATCATGTATATGAGTGAGTGGCGTTGGTCGGGATGTAGTCATCAGAGAACGTTGTAGCAATGAAAGCAGGTCCACCGAAATTGACCTGTTATACTTTCGTATTGTTATATTATAATCAGGATCTGAGAGACGTCCCCTAGAAGTACATGATACCGTGGTATATGCGTTCTGATGATGTGGTTATGGTCCATGAATCTATGGGGGAGAAAGTCGTAAAATGTAAACAGACATGGATCGAAAAATGTAACTATTAGCCCAATAATCTGACCAAAGTCATGCCACATGGTATCAAGTAAACACCCGATCAATACTGTCTGCACACCATCGGGGTAGGAGCATAACAACTAATTATCATTGTGAATGAGCAGATGCCAGTAGAGTCTGTGTTTGCAACCTGATTAATAATGTCCTCCTAGTAGTATTGGCATATCAGTACTATTTCTATTTATATTTGTCTTAAGTATACTGCTACATGCTGGCTTTACTTTGAGGGTATGCCTCGTCTCTGGTGTTGGCTGTCTGAAAGATGAAAGATGAGAGTTATGTAAGATGGTAGTTGATAAAATGCGACGTATTGTGGCTATGCATCCTGGGAACAAACCAGGCGTAAACAACGCCAATGTCTAGACACAGCTAATTCACGAACTATTGCTACATTTAACAATGTCACATCTGCTAATGGATGCTGCGTATACTGCTGAAATGTGAATAATCAGTTGATAATGGGCGTTGGTGTCACCTTTTTGCAGTCTATGTGTGCCATCAAGAGTTGAATGACGACAGGAATGCGCATAAGAGCTTCATGGGAGGTAATTTAACATCGCTGCACGGCTTGGTGTGTGTCGTAGCATCTCTAATTAACTATGTTTCCTGTTGATGAATATGTCGTCAGCGTTCCCCAAAACAGGAATGTTTTACGTTCATGCAATATTGCTCCATGCCGAGAACTTATTTGTTCTATCACCCGGGCTTATTCTTGATATATCATCCTATTAGCACGGGCTGTTGCATTTCATAAGAAACTTCTCCAGATTCACCTTTGACATAATTGCTTCACCAGTATTTAAAGTCAAAATATGTAATGTTATATCCCTCTATCCTATTCGCACGCTTGCGTTTTATGCACTTGTTTAGTCCTTGATGCTTCCTCCGAAAAATGTCTTGCTGCTTCTATTTATGGCACGGCAGAGGGCTCGATTGTCATGGAGCGTTGGTCTGTTTCAATACCGCCCCACGTTTTCTAGGAAAACTAGAATACGCCTACATTCAGTATCAGCTTGATATTGCGTGCCTGATATATGGCTACAAGCCGAGCGCCTACTATCCAATACGTCGACCACAGGGCGCCGTGTCACTGTTCTTCGGCTTGAATTGAGGAACGTTTTAGTTGAGAGATATATCACACAGACAGAGCGTACAAAGTTTGATCATGAATACTCATATCACAGTATGAAACCGATGTACTTCCTAGACGGAAATGCGCATGCTGAGGCGTGTGCGTCGTGTAATGCATTCATAGAAACCAGGACAATTTGGAAGTCTGTATGGGACTAGACTAGGAATTGCTGTGAGCAAGTGTCGGGATGGAATGTTTGATATATTATGACGTCTTATGGTATCGATATAACAACGGGCTGTTACGAATCATGAATGATGCTGCCAAAGATATACGTGAAAATTGAATGATGGAAGAAGATAGTCATTGAGGTACCCCGCCATAACAACAGCATCACCGAAAAATTGCTGCTAACCTGGACACAAAGACGTTGAGATCATTGTGAATTTCACTTAGAGATATTCTAAAAAGGGCAAAATGAGGTCAAAATTGGCTATAGCTTCCTGGCGTTGACTATGTAATGCATAGTTTCGAGCATGTACACTATAAATTTTATTCATAGCAAGACAAATCTATATGCACTGTGAGTTAAAGGTGGCGTTAGAATGGGGTAAAGTGGGAATAATGGCGGGTATTAGAGTGGAGTAGCATTAAGGATTTGACCGGGTAGGGAAGAAGGATTTTACGTAGGGTCATAGTGGGGATAAAGATGCAAATATCTACGTTGCATGCTAGTTTAGCATGCTTACTGAATATACGACGTTGCTTTTAACTGACAAATCTCTAACAATAGACCAGAATTCCTCGTTAATGAAGGCATATTCAGGTCTGATTCCCAGCGTGACCCGGCAGATAATTGTAAGATCGCACAATCCCCAACAAGACACGATCGCAATCTAATCCGTGACATCCCTACTTTAACCCAACCATTATCCCAACTTTGAACCAACCTTATCATCACGGGACCTCAGGACCATTATATGTAAACTCGGTATAACGACGTGATGGTGTGAGGCTTATATATAATGTACCACTAGGCCTGACAAGGAATCAGTCACCAAATACTGACCTCAGTCGTCTAGATGAAATGCTCTTATAGTTAATATCAACCAATGAAATTACTCCATCACATGCCAATCCAATGTCATTCAGAACCAACAATACTGACATAGTAGCAACGTACCGTACCATTGACATCGCCTCGCCATACGTTATCATTGACATAGACTACCCATACTATATCATTGGCATTGCATCACCATACTATATAATAGACATCGACTATCCATACTATATCATTGACATATTCTCGAATATAGCATCATTAACATGGTCTTACTAGACCACATATTTGACGTGGTATCTCCATTGAACATAATTAACATGACCTCTCCATAACATCCCCTTGGCATGGTCTAACCCCACCACAACACCAGCATAGACTTATCAATCAACATGGTCTTCCCAGTATCTCAGATATCGGCTCACAACCCTTAGCCTTACCAAACCGCATTTATGATAATCTCGCACGATTCTACAACTCGGGCATGGCTTCATCGTAATACATCTTGGACATGGCTACAACTTACGACATCACGTACAGGGGTTCATCACAACACATCATATGCAGGGCTTCACCATAACACGTCACGTACAGGGATTTATCACAAAACATCATGCATAGGGCTTCACCACAAAACATCATGTACAAGGCTTCACCACAACACATCAGGTACAGGGCTGCATCACAACACATTACGTTCAGGGTTTTATCACAAAACCTCAGGTACAGGGCTTCATCAAAACACACCATGTACAGGGCTTCATCACAACGCATCATGTTTATGGCTTCATCACAACACATTACGTTCAGGGCTTCATCACAGCACATCATGTACAGTGCTTCACCACAACACATTTAGTATAGGGCTTCATCACAAACACATCACGCACAGGGCTTCATCACAACACATCATGTTCATGGCTTTATCACAACACATCACGAACAGGGCTTCATCACAACACATCATTTGCTGGGCTTCATCATAACACGTCATGTTCAGGGTTTCACCACAACGCATCATATACTGAGCTTCACCATAATATATCATAAACTGGGCTTCAACAACACATAACCTCCTCGACAGTTGGATGAACGTTAATTGATACTGTAATCCTTCACAATAAGTGCCAAGGTGAGTCTCCTCATCAGTACCATCTCGTACGCATTTGGGTGGAATGAAGTCCACGACAGCATACGTATTGATGGTCTTATGGCACACGATACATACTGACACATCAGAGAAACCCATCAGAGCTTTATTATATCATTGTATATAACAGATGAAGCAGCGCTGTACGCACTGTCGCTGTTAGAATAGACTCACAATGAAACAGCAGCACTTATCACAGTAATGATTTATGGGTAACATCAAGATGACGGCTGTTCTATACTCTAAGCAAGGGTCAATGTCTATCTGCACCAGACACACGAGGTGGTAGTCTGCCTAGATCGCACTCTACCTGTTCACGGTAACACGTTATATGCATTTGTATAATGCATCATTGTTGTATTTCGGACAAGGCGGCAACATTCAGAGGGCTGGTCGATTGCCCGATGTATTGTGGTGGAGGTTGAGGGGGGGGGGGGGCGGGGAGGTGGACCGTACCTATGACAGCATATGTAATGAGCTAGTTATTATCATACTTGGAGTAGATGCATCCTACCGTGGCGCCGAACCCTTGGTAGTAACCCTACTTGCATATTGGATAAGTTATGTATCTGCCTAGAACTCTTCTCCCTTCTTTTCCCCCCAACGGATTAACTAAATAACTCACCCTACTATTGGTAACGCAATGAAACATGACCGTCCACAAAGATTCCCTCAACGAGCTATGTAAGCTATGTTTGACAAATAAGGTGACAAATTTGAATTATAAATGAGGTAACAATATAGTGGCAGTCGACAAAACCGAAAAGTTTTCTGGAGCCAGAACTGATGTGACAACAACAGTTCTGGGAATTAGACATTAGCATGTCGGTTACGACTTAATGATGAAGCATCAAACACATTCCATTCAGACGCGGGATAACAAGAAACCACGTTAGCTTCGAATAACGAACAGCTGCTGCTGGGATGAAATTTTTAATGTGATACAGTCACATGAAATTTATATAAATTGTAAAAACGCCAGTTTAATGTTGTTAGTGACTCAAATGCTATTATTGTGTTATTTAATTAACTAGCGTTGCGACTCTTCAGCCTTCATTTTGCTTCCAATACCTTGTTAGCTATTGTACCAACTAATACTGGCAAGATAGGCTTAACAAACTGTAATAGCTGATCAAGCAGCCATGAAAGCTGGCATGAAATAACGCGTCATAATGATATACCAAGTGTTAAGTTCTGGACAACTGGACCTTAGCAACAAGAGATACACGATAACATTGATAACGCATGATGTAAGGAGGGAGCACCGAGAAACTACGATCAATTATTCTACTACTAAGGAGACAATGGAAAATTTCATTGAAACAAATACATCGGAAGTGCACAAGCTAGTATCATACCTCTGCCACGTACAAAATAGCACATTAGTGCATTATTATGCTGATGTAGTTTACAGATGAAGCAGCGCCGTATGCAATAGCGCTAATAAGCGAAGCTTCAGACGCACGAGATGCCAGTCTGCAAGATAACACGTAGCTAGGCGTTAATATTGTCTGCATTCATGTGATACATCACTGTTGTTATTTTGACAAGGCGGCCACACTACGCGCCAATGAGACGACTAACATATGGTGGGGAATGTGAAACTGAACATTTCGTTTCATAAGTCTTATTAATAAGCGAATAATATAGCAAATATAACTCACCGTACCTATTGCAGCATTTCTATAGGGCTAAGCCGCATTTTCAGTATGCCGGAAATTGACAGCCACTAATGTAAAGGAGGGTGGGGGGGGGGGTGCTGCTAATCCATGGCTCCGCTAATCCCAATATAACTAAGCTTTGGCTGACAGGATATGTCCTTGAAGTGACAAGTTAGAGCCTATCAAGTTATGTGGTACGAGAAATATTTTCCTCAATGAAACATTTCATGTTAAGCCATATGTTGAAGCCTTGTCCGTGAAGTGTTATGGTGTTATTAGGCCCGTGATATGAGCTCTTTCCTCGATCCGTAATGGTAAAGCCATGACTAGGTATTTTGTATCACTATTGTACTTCCGACAAGGCCGCAACACCACGCAACCACCGCACAACTAATCGATGACCCGTAGTTTTGTGATGGGAGTGGAGGAAGGGGGAATAAACTCTTTGGTTCGTTGCGGCAAGTCGAGAATTTAATTTATAAGCATATAAAATAACAATTATAACGCACCTTACCTATGACACCATGTGTATTGCGCTAAGCACTATCGCTAGTTGGCCGAACATCCACAGCAAATAATGTGAATGAGTTATATTTATTGTTTGATTAATGTATGCATCAAATTTGGAGAAATTGCATCCATATGTGGCGCCGAACCCTTGGTAGGAACCTTACAGGAACCTTTTAGGGATGTGTGATACAATTACGAAGCAGTTACACAAATGTAGACAAAGAGCGAAATATGGAAACAAGTTTGCCATCCACCCTAATGGTCATTTTCAATAATTGTTCTCACACAGTGGTCATTATTAATAGCTACGAAGAGAGGGGCGACTTACCATATTGCATAGCTCAGCTGGCATGACAAGGGTTATCAGCAACCAGCCAATAATGCTTATTGTAGTGACACCGACCCTAATCAGCTTTGCAAGGTGAGAAAGCTAATTAAGGAACGACCCAGTGGATGAAATTTATTACCATATGCGATATATCATGGTGATATAAGCTGTGTGAGACGCGAGAAGATGATAACAAGTGAATACGGGACCTATCGAAGGCAGTTGACAGCAGCCGCCGACTGTTACCTATTAATATACTTTGCTGACGCTATCTTATGCAACAAGGATGGTGAGGACATTAATATGTAATAGCCAGCCGAAGTTAGCCAGAACTACGATGGCTATATTACCAGCCCGAACCTGCAGTGGTCATCCCAAATTAACCATAAAACCCGCTCATGCTGACAGGCTGTTTGGGTGCGCTGCACTGCATGATTTGTAGCTCGGCGTCCTTCACACTCGAGGCAAGGGGATTTGGCGGTGGAATTTCTTGAACGCGGATTAAACGTCGGAGGAAACGAGGCATATTGTGACCAGTGAATGTAACAGGCAGCTACATCCACGGTCAACCATGAAGCACGTAATAATTGTACATATCACTCTGCACAGTGAGGCTGATCGAAAAAACACACAGGTTATGTCCGTGATATGACAAGTTGAAGCTATTGTCGTAATGTGCTATAAAAAACCTTGTCCCCAGTACGGTGGGTGAAACCGTGCACGTGAAGGGATATGGTGCATCCCTCTCCGCATTGTTTTACGGTGAAACGATCTCTCTGATGTATTATGATGATGCCCTGCCACGGATGTGTTACAGTGAAGCCATGTACTTGATATGCTATGCTAAAAACCCTGCACATGAAGTGCATTGGTAAAGCACTGTACATTAAATGATATGGTGAGGCTATTCCATGATATGGTATGTAGCGACTATGTCAATGAACAAGTATGGTGGGTTAATTTCAACGATGTGGTATGTTGGGGCTATGTCAATGATTTTTATGTTGAGTCATTTTCAATGATATGGTACGGTGAGGTCATGTCCGTTATATGGGATTGTGAGGTTATGTAAATGATATGGTACGGTGAGGCTAAGCCAATGATTTTGTATATTGCGGCTATGTTAATGATATTTAAGATGAGTCTATGTCAATGATGTGGTTTGGTGAATGAATGCACTTACGTAGCCTAACAGATGCATCACACACACTTCAACTCCGGATCACCGCGAAGGTTGCCAGATTAATTTTGTTCAGGATGGAGGGGATCATTAAATTGACACGTGCTATTCTTGTGTTATATAATTAACTTGCTTTGCGACTCTGCTGTGCTCATTAAGCTTCATATAACAAATCAAGCTACTGCACCATTTAAAACTGTGACAGCTTATTAAGCAGACACGAAACCTAGCATGAAATGATGTGTCATAATGATATTCCAAGTTGTAACATTGCTGGACAACTGTTACAGTCTGGTTAACGAGACTTTAGCAACAGGATATACACGCGCAACATTGATAACACATGATGTAAGGGGGCGCTCAGAGATGCTGCAATCAATTACTTTACTACTAAGGTGGCAATGGGAAATTGCATTGAATACAAAATACATCGGAAGATCACAAGCAAGTATCATACCTCTGGCTAATACAGAGTAACACATTATTGCGTTATAATGCCGCTGTATTTTACTGAAGAAGCAGTGTCACATACAATAGCCCTAATGGGCGAAGTCTCAGACGCACGAGGTGCTAGTCTACCTAGATAGCATCTTCCCGTTACAAGGTAACACGTTGCTTGGCAAAAGCATTGTCTGCATTGATATGTTACATCACTGTTGTATTTCTTACGAGGCGGCAACAACGTCAACCAGACGACTAATATATTGCATTAAGGTTTATTACACCATTGGCCAACATGGGATAGACGGCCTTAAATCTGGTACGGTAAGTAAAGTTGGCCCTGATGTGTACAGTTGGGTTGGTGATACTGTCGATCGCCTTGACAAACTGCACTGGACAGAAGCAAGGTATTCGCACAAATGATGAAGATAATGACGATGATTACGCAGGCTTATTGTAACCGTGCATATTTTCCCCTGGGGTATGGGTGAGAAATGGCGATGTGGAGGTCCACAGCCAACATTATATTTAACCATATCGAGGCCAACAATAATCTCTGCATGAAGCTACTAGGAAAGCAGACATATCATGTGGCATAACCATGCGCGGCTTGTCTCGTTATGTGGTGTTCGATGCGTTTCAAGGAGAGCAACACCACGAATAGGGAAGCGTGCTGATGCTAGTGAGATCAGATGACAGTTGATGGAGGTGCACATACTCCTGCGACTGAGAACTATTACAGTTAGGATGAATCCAAGTATTCAAAAATTGCAGACTATGGGTACGATATATCTATCGATGATATGGGCGGCAGTGTCACCACCGGGGAAAGTTGGTTGATATAAGGATTGTCCCTTGTCATGCTATAATTAGAGTTAGTAAGTGCTGGCCAGGAGGAACTGTTCGAGTCCCACCATTGGGATTATGCGTAAGGTTCCACCAAACTCAGGGCAAATGCCCAGATTGATGGTCCCTTATTGCGTTGCTCGGTGAGTTGTGTTTCTTTTAGCTCTAGCCATATTAAGAAGATTTGACAACAAAGATATATTCAAAAATGTTTATATTGCCCTTAAGTCGGACATAACGCATTAGATATGGCAGCGCAACATCGACAAAGGTGGTAGCAGTAATTTGAAATTTGTCTAAATGAGAGGAAAAGATTGTTTCTGTTCAACCAAGTGACTACTTATGTGATGTGTGGCGTATCACGTAAATAACAGTATTCCGTTCTGACAGTATTTATTCATGTTCTTATCCATAATGCGATCAGCCAAGACCTACATCTTGAGATCAATAGAACAGTGTCAATAGCTACATAAGTTTCTTTCTTAGTTCTATATCTAGACATCTTTGAAAATGTATCTTATACTACAATCTGAGATTGTATTATATTGTAGCTGGATGATTTTCTGCTGCAATTACGTTACCTATGGCGATTGTGATAACCACCTGTTCCGAGTCGTCCAGATTGTTGGCTCTTACGGATTGATAATTCTTTAAATGTTAAGCTTAGAACAGTGTTTAATCAGGTTATGACATATTTGACTGTTGTGAATCATGAGATGGCATTGTAATAATATATAGCATCCCGTCGATCCAAAAGACTGCACTTACTTAAATCTAAATAAAAATCCATTACCCATATAGACGGCGCCCCGATTGGGATCTTGAGCCAATCCTGTACAACGAGTCAAGCAGCTCACCAGGTGTGATTCCCAAATGGCATGGCCAATTACTTAATGAGCCATACAACTGATGAACCATGGCCCTAAGCACATGGTCCTTGGTGGCACCGCGGGCTGGAGTTTTATGTCTGCTATATTAACATGAAAGTAACTACAAGGGCCATATATATTGAAGCAACCACACCCAATCTCCTCTGCATCAACTCGTTTGAGGAACGTTAGTTGGGACTGTTATCCCTCCTGATAATTGCCGGGGTGGGTCTCATCAGCAATATCATGTCTAATATCACATGACACACACGTAATCATAATTGGGGAATGAAGTCCAAATAACAACGGGTACATAGTCGGTCTTATGCAAATCGATGTCGTCTGGCGCATCAGAGTAGCCCATCTTTGGCGTTATTATGTCCAGGTATATTACAGATGAAGAAGCAAAACGGCAGTTACGAAAATCTCACAGTTATTAGGCAGCACCTAACGAAGACAAGATCTATGGGTATCATTCAGATGACGATTCTTCTGATATCTGGACAAGAGTGAGTGCACATTTGCACTGGACAAACCAGGTGCAAGTCTGTCTAGAAAGCACCCTACCCGTTCATGGTAACGCGTCGTCAGGCGACAGCATTGTAAGCAATTGTATTATACTTTGCTGTTGTATTTCTGTCAAGGAGACAAAACCACTCGCCAATGTCTGCCGCGCAATAAATGGAAGCAGCAAGACATATTTCGGAGGAAGCATCAAGGCCTGAACAAGTGCAAGAAACGCTAAATAATTAGTCGAAAATAAAGAATTGGACACAACACACAGTGAAAGGAGTCAGGCAATACACTTATCTTCAGCAGGTGATTAGCGCCGCTTGCTCCACAGTGTGATGGTGGGTGCAAGAAGGTGGTCCAGACTTCAGCGCAGGCTTGTCGCCAATATTATACACCTGTACAGGGGCGTTCTCCACGAGCCGATCCCTTCTTCTTCAGTAATTGTTAGATGAGCATGTCCCGTGTACAATGCGAATGTCGATGAATATTGTAATATCTGCCATTTTGAGAGGGTTTGTGAGGATTCAAAGTGGCGCATTAGACCGTCCCTTATCTTCTTTCTAAACTAACGAATAGACAATACAATTTATCGATGACTTTTTAGGCAATTTAACAGGCTTGCTATCTCAATTAGCAGTTCCAGCCCGCTGGTGATCACACGAATGCCCAAACTCAGCATGGCCATGTATACGACATAAGGAGCTTGGCAGAGGAAGAACACAATGATGATGCTCATCAACAGGACGGTAATCTGGAAGTCCTCCTTCTGGGCAGCTCCGGTCGTGTTACCAGATTGATTACTGATCATGTTACACTGCAGATAGCGTGTAGTGTGTGTAATGAGACACCTATTGAGCACAATCAGCAGGCAGAAGGGTACAATGACGCCAGTGACCAACCATGGATAGACGACTTTGAACCCGGTACCGTAAGTAAATTGGCCTTTGTTTGAAAAGTTGCAGTAGTGTTGGCGATACCGTCAATCGCGGTGACGATCTGCCTTGCACAGGAGCTAAGTATTGGCACAATGAAGGAGCGGTGAAGATGATGTAGTTGATTACGGAGGCTTTCTTAACTGTGCATATTTTTCCGGCGAAGAATGGTGGACACATGGCGTTGAAGCGTTCCACAGCCAACATTACAGTTAGCCGTATCGAGGCCATTAAGAAAATATGCATGAAAATACCTGCCAAATGCGCATTGCACGTGGAACAGTTATATACGGCTTGTCCTGATGTTCAATGTATTTGATGAAGAGCGAAACCAGGAAAACGAGGTCTGCTGACGCTAGTGAGATCAGATGACAGTTGATGGAGGTGCATATACTCGTGTGGGCATATTAAGAAGATTTGACAACAAAGATATATTCAAAAATGTTTATATTGCCCTTAAGTCGGACATAACGCATTAGATATGGCAGCGCAACATCGACAAAGGTGGTAGCAGTAATTTGAAATTTGTCTAAATGAGAGGAAAAGATTGTTTCTGTTCAACCAAGTGACTACTTATGTGATGTGTGGCGTATCACGTAAATAACAGTATTCCGTTCTGACAGTATTTATTCATGTTCTTATCCATAATGCGATCAGCCAAGACCTACATCTTGAGATCAATAGAACAGTGTCAATAGCTACATAAGTTTTTCTTTCTTAGTTCTATATCTAGACATCTTTGAAAATGTATCTTATACTACAATCTGAGATTGTATTATATTGTAGCTGGATGATTTTCTGCTGCAATTACGTTACCTATGGCGATTGTGATAACCACCTGTTCCGAGTCGTCCAGATTGTTGGCTCTTACGGATTGATAATTCTTTAAATGTTAAGCTTAGATATGTCTGCTATATTGACATGAAAGTAACTATAAGGGCCATATATATTGAAGCAACCACACCCAATCTACTCCGCATCAACTCGCTTGAGGAACGTTAGTTGGGACTGTTATCCCTCCTGATAATTGCCGGGGTGAGTCTCTCTCAGCAATATCATGTCAAATGCCTTGTGATACACACGTAACTATACAGGGGGAAATGAAGTCCAAAGCGTACTCATAGGCGGTCTTATGCAACGCGATGCAGTCTGGCACATCAGAGCCCATCTTTGGCGTTATTATGTTCATGTATATTGCAGATGAAGAAGCAAAAGGGCAGTTACGAAAATCTCACAGTTATTAGGCAGCACCTAACGAAGTCAAGATCTATGGGTATCATTCAGATGACGATTCTTCTGATATCTGGACAAGAGTGAGTGCACATTTGCACTGGACAAACCAGGTGCAAGTCTGCCTAGAAAGCACCCTACCCGTTCATGGTAACGCGTCGTCAGGCGATAGCATTGTAAGCAATTGTATTATACTTTGCTGTTGTATTTCTGTCAAGGAGACAAAACCACTCGCCAATGTCTGCCGCGCAATAAATGGAAGCAGCAAGACATATTTCGGAGGAAGCATCAAGGCCTGAACAAGTGCAAGAAACGCTAAATAATTAGTCGAAAATAAAGAATTGGACACAACACACAGTGAAAGGAGTCAGGCACATATAAACTTATCTTCAGCAGGTGATTAGCGCCGCTTGCTCCACAGTGTGATGGTGGGTGCAAGAAGGTGGTCCAGACTTCAGCGCAGGCTTGTCGCCAATATTATACACCTGACAGGGGCGTTCTCCACGAGCCGATCCCTTCTTCTTCAGTAATTGTTAGATGAGCATGTCCCGTGTACAATGCGAATGTCGATGAATATTGTAATATCTGCCATTTTGAGAGGGTTTGTGAGGATTCAAAGTGGCGCATTAGACCGTCCCTTATCTTCTTTCTAAACTAACGAATAGACAATACAATTTATCGATGACTTTCAGGCAATTTAACAGGCTTGCTATCTCAATTAACAGTTCCAGCCCGCTGGTGATCACACGAATGCCCAAACTCAGCATGGCCATGTATACGACATAAGGAGCTTGGCAGAGGAAGAACACAATGATGATGCTCATCAACATGACGGTAATCTGGAATTCCTCTTTCTGGGCAGCTCCGGTCGTGTTACCAGATTGATTACTGATCATGTTACACTGCAGATAGCGTGTAGTGTGTGTAATGAGACACCTATTGAGCACAATCAGCAGAGAGAAGGGTACAATGACGCCATTGACCAACCATGGATAGACGACTTTGAACCCGGTACCGTAAGTAAATTGGCCTTTGTTTGAAAAGTTGCATTAGTGTTGGCGATACCGTCAATCGCGGTGACGATCTGCCTTGCACAGGAGCTAAGTATTGGCACAATGAAGGAGCGGTGAAGATGATGTAGTTGATTACGGAGGCTTTCTTAACTGTGCATATTTTTCCGGCGAAGAATGGTGGACACATGGCGTTGAAGCGTTCCACAGCCAACATTACAGTTAGCCGTTTCGAGGCCATTAAGAAAATATGCATGAAAATACCTGCCAAATGCGCATTGCACGTGGAATAGTTATATACGGCTTGTCCTGATGTTCAATGTATTTGATGAAGAGCGAAACCAGGAAAACGAGGTCTGCTGACGCTAGTGAGATCAGATGACAGTTGATGGAGGTGCATATACTCGTGTGGCTGAGAACTATTACAGTTAGGATGACTCCCAGGACTCTTTAATCTTTTGATGATATGGGGGTGGGGGGAGGGTGCGCTGCCGGGGATAGTTCCTAAGGGTAGTTCAATACCATGTAATTAATGAAGTTAAGTAACGCTGGCGTCCGCCGTTGTGATTCTGTGTACGTTTCCACCAAACTAATAGTAAATCCTGATACTGAAGATTCGTCGCTGCGGAATTGGCGCGTTTTGGTCGTTTTAGTAGAAGCCGCAATCGATATCTGTTTCTACAACAAAGGAAAATCACATTAACAGCAAGGACGAAGCGATTTATGCAGTGTGTGTGCGATTAAAGCTAAACGTTCGTGCAAATGCAGCCTGTTTAGATATCGGCTTAAGGGCCAAATCACTCCTTGCACCAATATAGTCCAGCTCGAGATCAATGTTCAGGCAGTATTTGATCACAATCTCGTTCAGGCGATCAGTCCTGCCGAAGATCTTGAGTTCAAAAGAACAGTGACAATAACGACAGAAGTTGCTTCCTTATCTAAACATCTTTGAATATATGTCATGCAGTACTTCTGCAGAAGCAGGTCAATGCTGCTAGTGCTCACTCACCAAGCTCAGCGGGAGCAAACACGGCTAATAATGCCAAAATCGGCGGCAGTATGAAATAATAGCGACGTGAGTTCCTGTTTTGGTCAGGCTCGCTCTGGCGATCGTAATGGCCAAATATTCTATGCTCTAAAGGTTGATGGCTCTAATTGGTAAAATATGGTACGTTAAAGTTAGCCTAAACACGTGTTCATTCAGGTATTGACGCATCGTTGTCCTATACATGGCGCGAATATTTATACAAACATATATATATATATATATATATATATATATATATATATATATATATATATATATATATATATATATATATATATATATATATATATATATATATATATATATATATATATATATATATATATATATATTATATATATATATATATATATATATATATATATACATGTGCAACCATGGCAGGATTGACAGCAACGCACTAACTAATGTCATGTGAAGGCTGCCATGTGTATTATACATTGCAGGGAAGGATGATCAGCAACCAGGCAAATTATTGGAGACATGTGCCTGTAAACAGTAGAGTTATTCAAAACTATAGAGCTGGATAGTGCATCAATTTTACGACGACACATATCCAATTATATGCAATATAAGAAACAACCCAATGTTGAATATCAATAAAACCTTCAAGACATCCCGTTGCTTAACGAAAAATGCATCATATGAACAATGCACTATGCACAAAGTACGTTGCGCGGTGACAAGTAGCGGTTTCATGACTGCTCAATTGATATTCAATATGGAGCACATATGCTGAAGCAATCACTGTTATTCGTCTCTGCAGCAACTTCTTGGAGGAACGTAAGTTGGTAACGAGATCCTTCCCAATAATTGCTGGGGAGAGTCGCCTAAGCGATACATTGTCTAACGCCTAATGACCCGCACGTAAGTATATGGGTCAAACAAAGTCCAAAAGACAGCGTACACATATACAGTCTTATGTTATACAGGCGGAATCATCAGACAATTATGGCAAGATTTATTGGAAACATCCAGGTGACGGCTCTTCTATGATATGGGCAAAGGTGAATGCACACGAGGTGCTAGTCTGGCGAAATAGCATCCTACCGTTACACGGTAAAACGCCAGGCAATTACTTTGTCTGCGTTTGTATAAGATATAACTGTTGTATTACTGACAAGGCGGCAACACCAATAACAACGCCGACTAATCGATGACTCGAAGTTTGAGTGGGAACACTGTTCGGTTATTTGTTTTATGTTGCTTGTTTAATTCATAAGCGTAAAAAATTACAACTATGACTCACTGTACTTATGACAGCATATCTATAGATCTAGGCATCAGTGTTTGTACTCGACATCGACCGCTGACAATACAAACGAGTTTTTTTTACGGTCGCCATATTAATTTATGCATCCAGCATAGAGTACATGCAACCATCCGTGGCGCGTCGAGGACTCGATGGGAGCCCTGGTTGTCTTGTGGAACATTTCTGTGTCTACATACGACCTCAAATATTTTATTTGTCAAATAGCCGGATATGCGGTCAAAGTGTAGCTGTATAATTCAGATTAATATACTAAGGAAAAGTATGGATAACATAATAGACCAATAAGATTGGCTTACCAGTTTTGAAACCTCTGGCTCCATACGCTTAGTAAATATCCAAAGCCCAAGGTCTGGTCAATTTGGCAAACATGTGTATATGTAAGGCTGACCAATATAATGGAACTTTCGGATATTTCTGATATCTTTTTGCCGCTGGCGAGGACACATTGGCGTCCGTTGAATTAAAGGAACCCATATAACTGTTACGAGTCATTAGATTCAGGCAGTGTTGAAGAGTAACAAATGTATTCAATTCTTTTAGTTCAAAATCAGCATAAAAGCACCCTGTTTCTTGGGTTTAGAAAAGTCTGAAGAGGGAAATTTTTCGGGCACGTGCAACGACTCTAAAATGGCATCTTTACCCAATAATCGGCTAAGGTTTATGCTTACATAGAATATAGCAGTCATCACCCAGTTGGCATTCTTAATTTCACATCAAAGTCCAGCTAAAAGTACACAAAACAAAACACAAAAAACATCCAATCAAAAACTCAAGGATAACAGTCAGGGAACTGGGGAATCCAGGCACGTGTGAAGCATGTGTGAACTCCCTGAGGCAAAACATGCCAACGATATTCAGGCCCCACCGTGAGCTCTCTCAAGTGATCTAGATGTGCAGATGAACTTGGTCGAACATCTCATGACCTAAGCAAATAGTACGTGGTGCCGTTGAAAATAAGAATTATAAGTCTGCTCTGTAAACCTGAAATTAACTATAAAGGGTGCATATGTTGATGCAACAACACATAACCTCCTCGACAGCAACTCGTCGGATGAACGTAAATTGATACTGTAATCCTTCACAACAAGTGCCAGGGTGAGTCTCCTCATCAGTACCATCTCGTACGCATTTGGGTGGAATGAAGTCCACGACAGCATACATATTGATGTTCTTATGGCACACGATACATACTGACACATCAGAGAAACCCATCAGAGCTTTATTATACTGTCGCTGTTAGAATAGGCTCACAGTTATACAGCAGCACTTAACACAGTAATGATTTATGGGTAACATCAAGATGACGGCTCTTCTATACTCTAGGCAAGGGTCAATGTTTATCTGCACCAGACATGCGAGGTGGTAGTCTGCCTAGATCGCACTCTACCTGTTCACGGTAACACGTTATATGCATTTGTATAATGCATCATTGTTGTATTTCGGACAAGACGGCAACCCCATGTATCATCCAGAGGGCTGTGAGGGGGTTGGGGGGGGGGAGGTGGACCGTACCTATGACAGCATATGTATTGAGCTAGGTATTATTATACTTGGAATAGATGCAGCCTGCCGTGGCGCCGAACCCTTGGTGGTAACCCTACTTGCATATTGGATAAGTTATGTATCTGCCTAGAACTCTTCTCCCTTCTTTTCCCCCCAACGGATTAACTAAATAACTCACTCTCCTTTTGGTAACGCAATGAAACATGACCGTCCAAAAACATTCCCTCAATGAGCTATGTTAGCTATGTTTGACAAATAAGGTGACAAATTTGAATTATAAATGAGGTAACAATGTAGTGGCAGTCTACAAAATCGAAAAGATTTCTGGGGACAGAACAGGTGTGACAACAACAGTACTGGATATTGGACATTAGCATGTCGGTTACGACATAAAGATTCAGCATCAAACACATTCCATTCAGACGCGGGATAACAAGAAGCCACGTTAGCATCGACATAACGAGCAGCTGCTGCTGGGATGAAATTTTTAAAGTAATTCAGTCACAGTAAATCTATATAAATTGTGAAAACGGTTGCCAGTCTAATGTTATTAATGACTCAAATGCTATTATTGAGTTATTTAAATAACTTGCGTTGCAACTCTTCAGCCTTTATTTCGCTTCCAATACCTTGTTAGCTATTGTACCAACTAATACTGGCAAGATAGGCTTAACAAACTGTAATAGCTGATCAAGCAGCAATGAAAGCTGGCATGTAATAACGCATCATAATGATATACCAAGTTGTAACAATGCTGAACAAGTGTTAAGTTCTGGACAACTGGACCCTAGCAACAAGAGATACACGAATAACATTGATAACGCATGATGTAAAGAGGGCGCACCGAGATCAATTGTTCTACTACTAAGGAGACAATGGAAAATTTCATTGACAAAAATACATCGGAAGTGCACAAGCTAGTATCATACCTCTGCCACGTACAAAATAGCACATTAGTGCATTATCATGCTGATGTAGTTTACATATGAAGCAGCGCCGTATGCAATAGAGCTAATAAGCGAAGCTTCAGACGCACGAGATTCCAGTCTGCCTAGATAGCATCCTACCGTTACAAGATAACACGTAGCTAGGCGTTAATATTGTCTGCATTCATATGATACATCACTGTTGTTATTTTGACAAGGCGGCCACACTACGCGCCAATTAGGCGACTTACATATGGTGGGGAATGTGAAACTGAACAGTTCGTTTCGTAAGTCTTATTAATAAGCGTATAACATAACAAATATAACTCACCGTACCTATTACAGCATTTCTAGAGGGCTAAGCCGCATTTTCAGTATGCCGGAAATTGACAGCCACTTATGGAAAGGAAGGGGAGGTGGGTGTCTGCTAATACATGGCTTCGCTAATCCCAATATAACTAAGCTTTGTTTGACAGGATATGTCCTTGAAGCGACAAGTTAGAGCCTATCAAGTTATATGGTACGAGAAATATTTTCCTCAATGAAACATTTCATGTTAAGCCATATGTTGAAGCCTTGTCCGTGAAGTGTTATGGTGTTAATTGGCCCGTGATATGAGCTCTTTCCTCGATCCGTAATGGTGAAGCCATGACTAGGTATTTTATATCACTATTGTACTTCCGACAAGGCCGCAACAACACGCTACCACCGGACAACTAATCGATGGCCCGTAGTTTTGTGATGGGAGTGGAGGAAGGGGGAATAAACTCTTTGGTTCGTTGTCGCAAGTCGAGAATTTAATTTATAAGCATATAAAATAACAATTATAACGCACCTTACCTATGACACCATGTGTATTGCGCTAAGCACTATTGCTAGTTGGCCGAACATCCACAGCAAATAATGTAAATGAGTTATATTTATTGTTTGATTAATGTATGCATCAAACTTGGAGAAATTGCATCCATATTTGGCGCCGAACCCTTGGTAGGAACCTTACAGGAAACTTTTAGGGATGTGTGATACAATTGCGAAGCAGTTACATAAATGTAGACAAAGAGACAGCGATATATGGAAACAGGTATGCCATCCACCCTAATGATTCTAGTCATTTTCAATAATTGTTCTCACACAGTGGTCATTATTAATAGCACGAGGCGAGGGGCGACTTACCATATTGCATAGCTCAGCTGGCATGACAAGCGTTATCAGCAACCAGCCAATAATGCTTATTGTAGTGACACCGACCTTAATCAGCTTTGCAAAATGAGAAAGCTAATTAAGGAACGACCCAGTGGATGAAATTTATTACCATATGCGAAATATCATGGTGATATAAGCTGTGTGAGACGCGAGAAGATGATAACAAGTGGATATGGGACCTATCGAAGGCAGTTGACAGAAGCCGCCGACTGTTACCTATGAATATACTTTGCTGACGCTATCTTATGCAACAAGGATGGAGAGGACATTAATATGTAATAGCCAGCCAAAGTTAGCAAGAACTACTAGGGCTATATTACCAGCCCGGACCTGCAGTGGTCATCCCAAATTAACCATAAAACCCGCTCATGCAGACACGCTGTTTGGCTGCGCTGCACTGCATGATTTGTGGCTCGGCGTCCTTCACACTCGAGGCAAGGGGATTTGGCGGTGGAATTTCTTGAACGCGGATTAAGCGTCGGAGAAAACGAGGCATATTGTGACAAGTGAATGTAACAGGCTCTGGCAGCTACATCCACGGTCAACCATGAAGTACGTAATTGTACATATCACTCTGCACAGTAAGGCTGATCGAAAAAACAAACTGGTTATGTCAGTGATATGACAAGTTGAAGCAATTGTCGTAATGTGGTATAAAAAGCCTTGTCGGCAGTACGTTGTGGTGAAACCGTGCACGTGAAGGGATATGGTGCATCCCTCTCCGTATTGTTTTACGGTGAACCGATCTCTCTGATGCATTATGATGATGCCCTGCCACGGATGTGTTACAGTGAAGCCATGTACATGATATGCTGTGCTGAAACCCTGTACATGAAGTGCATTGGTGAAGTACTGTTCATTAAATGATATGGTGAGGCTATTCCATGATATGGTATGTAGCGGCCATGTCAATGAACAACTATAATGGGCTTATTTCAACGATGTGGTATGTTGGGGCTATGTCAATGATTTTTATGTTGGTATGGTTTAGGTCATGTCCGTAATATGGTATTGTGAGGTTATGTAAATGATATGGTACGGTGAGGCTAAGCCAATGATTTTGTATATTGCGGCTATGTTAATGATATTTTAAGATGAGTCTATGTCAATTATGTGGTTTGGTGAATTAATGCACTTACGTAGCCAAACAGATGGATTACACTCACTTCAACTCTTGATCACCGCGAAGGTTGCCAGATTAATTTTGTTCAGGATGGAGGGGATCATTAAATTGACACGTGCTATTCTTGTGTTATATAATTAACTTGCTTTGCGACTCTGCTGTGCTCATTAAGCTTCATATAACAAATCAAGCTTATGCACCATTTAAAACTTTGTGAGCCTATTAAGCAGACACGAAACCTAGCATGAAATGATGTGTCATAATGATATTCCAAGTTGTAACACTGCTTGACAACTGATACAGTCTGGTTAACGAGACCTTAGCAACAGGATATACACGCGCAACATTGATAACGCATGATGTAAGGGGGCGCTCAGAGATGCTGCTAAGGTGGCAATGGGGAATTGCATTGAAACAAATACATCGGAAGAGCACAAGCAAGTATCATACCTCTGGCTAACACATTATTGCATTATAATGCCGCTGTAATTTACTGAAGAAGCAGTGTCACATACAATAGCCCTAATGGGCGAAGCCGCGACGCACGAGGTGCTAGTCTTCCTAGATAGCATCGTCCAGTTACAATTTAATACGTTTTTTGGCGAAAGCATTGTCTGCATTGATATGTTACATCACTGTTGTATTTCTTACGAGGCGGCAACAACTTGCGTCCACCAGACGACTTATATATTGCATTAAGGTTATTACACCATTGGCCAACATGGGATAGACGGCCTTAAATCTGGTACGGTAAGTTAAGTTGGCCCTGATCTGTAAGATTACAGTTGGGTTGGTGATACTGTCGATCGCCTTGACAAACTGCACTGGACAGAAGCAGGGTATTCGCACACATGATGAAGATAATGACGATGATTACGCAGGCTTTTGTAACCGTGCATATTTTCCCCTTTGGAATGGGTGAGAAATGGCGATGTGGAAGTCCACAGCCAACATTACAGTTAACCATATCGAGGCCAACAATAATCTCTGCATGAAGCTACTAGGAAAGTAGACATAGCATGTGGCATAACCATGTGCGGCTTGTCTCGTTATGTGGTGTTCTGTGCGTTTCAAAGAGAGCAGCACCACGAATAGGGAAGCGTTCTGATGTTAGTGAGATCAGATGACAGTTGATGGAGGTGCACATACTCCAGCGACTGAGAACTATTATAGTTAGGATGAATCCCAGTATTCAAAAATCGAAGACTATGGGTACGATATATCTATCGATGATATGGGCGGCAGTATCACCACCGGAGAAAGTTGGTTGATATAAGGATAGTCCCTTGTCATGCTATAAGTAGAGTTAGTAAGTGCTGGCCAGGAGGAACTGTTCGAGTCCCACCATTGGGATTATGCGTAAGGTTCCACCAAACTCAGGGCAAATGCCCAGATTGATGGTCCTTCATTGCGTTACTCGGTGCGTTGTGTTTCTTGTAGCTCTAGCCATATTAAGATGATTTGACAACAAAGATATATTCAAAAATGTTTATGTTGCCCTTAAGTCGTACATAACGCATTAGATATGGCAGCTCAACATCGACAAAGGTGGTAGCAGTAATTTGAAATTGGTCTAAATGAGAGCATAAGATTGTCTCTGTTCAACCAAGTGATTACTTATGTGATGTGTGGCGTATCACGTAAATAACAGTATTCCGTTCTGGCAGTATTTATTCGTGCTCTTATCCATAATGCGATCAGTCAAGACCTACATCTTGAGATCAATAGAACAGTGTCAATAGCTACATAAGTTTCTTTCTTAGTTCTATAGTTAGACATCTTTGAAAATGTATCTTGCAGTACTTCTGTAGGAGCAGGCGAATGTGCTGCCTCACCAGGCAACAATGGGAACAAACACAGGCAATGATAATACTACAATCTGAGATTGTATTATATTGTAGCTGCATGATTTTCTGCTGTGATTACGTTACCTATGGCGATTGTGATAAACACCTGTTCCGAGTCGTCCAGATTGTTGGCTCTTACGGATTGATAATTCTTTAAATGTTAAGCTTAGAACAGTGTTTAATCAGGTTATGACATATCATCATATTTGACTGCTGTGAATCATGAGATGGCATTGTAATAATATATAGCATCCCGTCGATCCAAAAGACTGCACTTACTTAAATCTAAATAAAAATCCATTACCAATATAGACGGCTCCCCGATTGTGATCTTAAGCCAATCCTGTACAACGAGTCAAGCAGCTCACCAGGTGTGACAGCTACGCGTTAACCAAGGCTATATGAAGGCTAACCTGTGTATTATACCTTGTTGGTAAGAATGATCAACAATAAAACCAATAATGTGAGGCACGTGCCTGCACTATCAGGAAAACCCGCAGTGAAAAATCCCAAATAAAACTGATTCCCAAATGGCATGGCCAATTACTTAATGAGCCATACAACTGATGAACCATGGCCTTAAGCACATGGTTCTAGGTGCCACCGCGGGCTGGAGCTTAATGTCTGCTATATTAACATGAAAGTAACTACAAGGGCCATATATATTGAAGCAACCACACCCAATCTCCTCTGCATCAACTCGTTTGAGGAACGTTAGTTGGTACTGTTATCCCTCCTGATAATTGCCGGGGTGGGTCTCATCAGCAATATCATGTCTAATATCACATGACACACACGTAATCATAATTGGGGAATGAAGTCCAAATAACAACGGGTACATAGTCGGTCTTATGCAAATCGATGCCGTCTGGCGCATCAGAGTAGCCCATCTTTGGCGTTATTATGTCCAGGTATATTACAGATGAAGCAGCACCGTGTAAAAGCGCAGTTAGGAGAACCTCACAGTGATTGGGCAGCACTTAACGAAGTCGTGATTTATGGGTAACATCCAGACGACGACTCTTCTAATATCTCGACAAAATGAGGGCACTTTTGCACTGGACAAATGAGATGCCTAGAAAGCACCCTACTAGTTCACGGTAACGCGTCGCCAGGCGATAACATTGTCAGCAAGTGTATTAAACATTGCTGTTGTATTTCTGTCAACTCGCCAATGTTGTCATATTTATTCATGCATCGTACATGGAGTAGATGCATCCATCCGTGGCGTGCATGACACTCGGCCAGGGAACCTGCTTGCATTGTTGATAAGCTATGTGTCTGCCTACGAGGCTTCCCACTGTTATGTTCTCCGTAATGGATCATATTAACACTTGGTGTAAAGCAGTACAAAGGTTTCAGGTCATAGGTTATTGACCTACACATTCAGCTACGAACTGTTGACAGAAGGTCTTTACTGACAAAAAGGTTACATGGTATGCCGCATTGGGGAATCTCTTACTTGGAGATTGAGCTTTTAAAAACCACAATCTACGACTTAACTTGATCTATAGACTTAACGCAGCGATTATCCAACAATTGTATCTATGTTTTAGCTCAGTGGTGACGACGCCAAGCTGTTGGTAACGAGTATATGTATACGGTACATTAACACATAGAGGCCTCGCATTCCAATCGTAGCAGTCAAGCTGATATCGTTTAAATGACGGAGTGCATCGTGTTTCCCACAACAGTAGAGAATAGGGACTGACCAGGTTTAACGAGGAGCGCGAAGTGACAACGCAACACCCGGGAGATATATATATATAGAGATATATATATAGAGATATATATATATATATATATATATATATATATATATATATATATATATATATATAGAGAGAGATATATATAGAGATATATATCTATATATATATATATATATATATATATATATATATATATATATATAGATATATATATATATATATATATATATATATATATATATATATATATATATATATATATATATATATTTATATTTATATATATATATATATATTAGATAATATCTATGTAAGCAGTATTACAGATATTTTACGTACACATAACTACAGCAATGCGCGATCACTTTCCGGATAAACGGCAATAAAAGCATGTAGTCGACATATATGATCTTGGTCGGTATCTAATTCAGCAGCCTCGCTAATTCATTTCCTTATTATCATTGACAACGCGCGCATAACCGTTGGAGATAATCTACATTTTCTTTATGACATAAATTTTTCAAAAGACGAAGAAGTAGCATTTAGACTGGCAATGAATATGCTCGTAGCTCACATACCCGGCTCAAAGTTTGCTTTGCAAGATTCATAGTGTTTATCAGTTGCTGTACGCATCGAATTAGACATTGGTTTACGACTGTCCAGAACAGAAGTACGTACAGTCAATCAGTTTGCATTGACGCCTGCAGAAGACACCTGTAAGAATTCTTATACATTGGACTTGATTTGCGAGCTAGGGAAAACTAAATATTGTTTTTAGCCCCGCATTTTCGTTGCTTACAGCTGATATGTTTACTTAATACACCACACAGTAAAAAACTGTATCAAAAAGAGCAGGTTTAAGAAAGACAAACCCAAGGAGTAATTACAGAGAGTCATTCACTAAGTAGTATCAGCATGTCATCCCATGAATGCCTCATTATGTGTTTAAGAAATGGATGCTGTAAATTGTGTAACTGGCATGTTTGGGTCTTACTTTCGGATGTAGCAAAGAAGGCCCAAGGTTAAAACAGATATGTTGCTTTTTGCATTACCTCACTTGAGCGTAATAAACCATCACTGTGCCTACATTGTCATTTTGCGAAGGAAACAAAAGTTCTCAGCATCGAGCATTTTTTGCTTGACATGAACGCAAAGCTGCGTCCGGTTAGTCTAACAACGTATTCATCACCAGTATACGTTGCTATTACACAAATCATGCAGTGCTGTGGTTAAAATTACCTCAGATGATGAAGGCGACAGAACAGCAGCATTATACGCAAATCATAGTAGCAGCTGTCATCATTAGTACATGAATCAGCTGTATCTTGAAATTGGCTTTGCTTCTAATGTTATTTGCCTAGTACAGTTGCAGCACACATACAATATTCACGCGGTATGTAACCAGAATGCTTAGCAACGACACGTCGTAGTTTATCCATTACAATGTGAGAGCATACTCGTCGTTTGTATCGTACGTGGCTTTCACATTTAATAGAACAGACACAATCGCACATACATATATTATTATTCCACCAGGCGGCGATAGGGAGGAAGCAATCTTTAAAACTAAAGATAACATGTAGCTGTATACTTAAGTTAAATGTACTAAGGCATTGTACTGATATGCCAACACATCAAACGAATAAAATTCGCACTCCAGGAAGAAACAATATGTCACTTGACAAACACAGCCTCTACTGGTAGCAGCGCATTCGCAATAATTATTACGTGTAATCCTCCTTCCTAATTGTGTAAAGACAGTATTGATCGGTTGCTCAACATATCTCACACTTCAAATACATTAATATTGCTGTTGGCTATGAGCACACAGACGGACGCATTGTATTGAACTGATGACGGCATGGCGACATGATTATTAGACTAATAGTTCCATTGGGCCTGACTGTTGTCAGATAATCGAGCTAATAGTTACATTTTTTTATCCACATCTGTTCACATTTTTAAGTCATAATCCACCAACGATTTGAACAAGCCATAGCCACATCGTCTGAACACATCTGCCACGATGCAATTGACATCTTAAATTCGCCACACCTATCTCATTTATTATGTAACACAACGAAAGTATATCAAGCCCATATTTCTTAGATGATAAAAAAATCGCAACCGATGGGTACGATATATCTTTCGATGATAAATGCGGCAGGGTGTGATGCCAGGGACAGATCATTGTGATAAGGGTAGTCCCATGTCATGTTATGAGTAGAGTTATGTAATGCTGGCCAGGAGGTAATGTTCGCGTCCGCATTTGAGCTTATGCATACGGTTCCACCAAACTTACAACAAATACCCAGATCTAAGGTCCTTTGTTGCAACACTCGGCGTGTTGTGCTCCTCTGAGCACAAGCCACAATCGTTATCTTATGTCGCCCATAACGCTCTGCGTATAGCAACGCAACATGAACACAGCTGGAAGCAGAAAGTTGTTATTGGTCTAAACGAGGGCAAAAGGTTGCATCGTGGACCGTACAAAACTGTATTGCGGCAGTAATCGAGGGTTGGGGAAAGGCGCTGTCGAAATGTAAGAACGACAAAGATGATGGCTGAAAGTTATACTTGGTTATAGCAAAAGTGCTATGATATTTTGTCTAAATATCTCCCCTTAACTTTCACGGTAGACCCTGAACCCTGTGAGTTTAAAGCGCTAAGCCGCGTTCGTACATATATAACATGTTTACATATCGATATTCTGACCTAATTGCCCCTGGCGCAAGTTTATTCAAGCTCTAGAAGAATATTTAGGCTTTATTTGTTAACACGCTTGCCACATCAGAAGACCAGTCCTGACGGAAATCTTTAGATCAATAAAACAGTGCCAATAACTACAGTTGTTTTCTATCTATACATAGTAGAGTACGTGGCGCCGTCGCAAGTAGTAATTCTCCGTCTGCTCTACTAACATGAAATTAACTAAAAGGGGTTCATATATTCAAATTGGTGGGTAGGGGAGGAGGGGTGAAGCATATTTATTGAGCATAGTTGTTAGTTTGCCCAAAATCGGCGGCCAATAATGTAACTGAGGTATTTTTGTCATGCTAATTGATGCATCGTTCCTGGAGTAGATGCATCCATCCGTGGCGCGTCGATACCTCGATGGGGACCCAGCTTTCATTGTGGATGAGTTATGTGTGCGCCTACAAGTCTTCCGCCAACTATTTTCTGGATAAAGGATCAATACAATTGACTCACAGTCCAAGCAACAACGCAATGACACAGGTACGGCGTCTACAAAGGCACCAATGATGAGCATCCAAGCGATTGAACTTTTTTTGTTTAATCGGGATAATATTGTAATCAATTAACAAAATGGTTCATACTAGCAAATAGTCTGTTTGTAGCTTGCCAGACGACAGTCGACTGAAAGACGCCTTTGCCTTGCGAATTGAGTCTATTAACTCGGGACTGAGTAAAAATAGAAGTGCGTGAAACTGACACAAGTGAGCGATCTAACACTCGATAAAGAACCTGATATTGATCAGTTAACCTGTCGACATCGACCATTCTTGATATGTTGATGCTGGGAATAGTGACTTGGGACGGTAAGCAGTACAAAGGTTTCTCCTCATTAGATTGTAAATCGTACATTGTATTCAACTACACCGTGATTATCCATTACATAATCAGATCCTTCTTCTCGCCTGCAATGTAACACGGATGGCGCGTTCGGGATGCTCAAGTGACTTCCGGAAATTATCCGTCAATTTGTCAAAGCACACGGTGAACGGATTCAGGCAATACACTTGTCATAAGTAAGTGACGGGCGGTGCTTGATCTCATGTGTGACAGTGAGTGGGTGAAGTTGGTGTACGCTTTAACACAGCGTCACCATCAATACACACCTGCACAAATGCGTTATTTTCTGAAACGCGTTTTCCATGAGTAACTGTCAGATGAGCGTGTTTCGTGTACAATGAGTACAATGCAGGCTTTGTGAGGATTTTTTTAGAGAGGCACAGCACTGTTCCTCACAACACATACGCTTCAGAGTGCTCAGGAACTAAACCAGCAGAAGACGAAAAAATTGATAGAAGACATTAACACGATCAAAATGAAATGTTCCATGCCGCTGGTGACCATGTATTTGTATAATTATATTAACTGCAGAATGAATAAGCCATGCACCTAGTAATTTATTCCCTAGAGGGACCCAAGTCAGAATATTCATCTTCGAAAGCACACAGTTATGACATTAAATTGACCAGTTACCAATTGTGTCTTTGAATGATATGTTTTATATCTTCCTAGTATTAGTTATAAGCTCAACGATAGGAACATACTTTATATTCTCGCCAACATATGGGAATTGTCATATGTTGATCGTGATGTTCAGTCGATAACTAGCTCGGTAAGCATATCTGACGGTCTACGCTAGTGCAAAAGCTATGTGCCGAAGCTGCCTAAAGCAACCTTGCCATGATTTCATGCTGCTAATATTCCCCATTTTTAACAAACCAATTAACTATAGAACACACAGCCAATGACAATGATATATAAGTAGAAGCACAATATGCAACACATTTTGTCACGAAACTTATTTAAACACAAGCGACGTTCATGTTTGTATGATTCCAAAGTACGCTGCTATCGAATAACATCAGATAAGCTACATGTCGCATGGTTCTCTTTGAAGTTTCCCATTTACATGCAAATGGTTCTTACAACTACTACTGCGATGGTTTCAGATTGAAGGAAAATAACACAATAAGCAGTCCGTATCCTCCTCAATACGCTGCCACTGAATGTTTCCATTGATAGATGATTATTTGTTTCATGAATGGTACCAATCACCAGCCACTGTAACTGTACATTCACTGCACGGGACGGCTAATTCGGTTAAGTGATTATGTGGTAAGTGATACGGATACTCTTCATGCACATCACTTCACCTTTGCGCGATTTTCTTGAGGATAAGCTACACCATTAACAATTCTCGCAGCCAACAGATATTCACAAACAGAACACCCAGCAGACTGAAACATAAATGCAATCCACCAGCATTCGGCTGACATGGTATGTTACTTATACCATGATAACTCAGCCAAACCTTTCCTCAAGGAGTAAAAGGCACCAAAGGATTTCTTCGATGATACAAACACAGACTGGGGTGGTAGATTTCTTTGTCATCAATTGTAGGTCCAGAATAGAATAACATGAGTGTTTATTGTACAGTTATGAACTTTATGAGATCGTGGTGGTTGATACATCAGCTCAAATGGCATTGGCTTCATAGAATGCTTGTAGATGAAACGTTATATAAATTGTGTCAAAAAGGCTAATCCCGCGTAAGCTAGGGCAGAGGATGCGAATAGGTGGTGCTTGAAGTAAGTTGACAGGCTGCAAAGAGCCTCCACACACACACACATATATATATTAATATATATATATATATATATATATATATATATATATATATATATATATATATATATATATATATATCTGAATACATATACACATATGTAAAATATATATATTTATTTATATATATATATATTTTTACATATATATATCAATAAATAAATATATAATATATATATATATATTTATATATGAATATATATATAAATAAATATCTATATATACATATAAAAATATATATAAATATATACATATATATATATATTTATATATATATGCATTTATATATATACATATATGTATACATATATATATATAAATTTATATATATATACATATGCATATATATATAAACATATACATATATATATAAATATATATATATATATATATATATATATATATATATATATATATATTTATATATACAGTCGCTATAACGACCTCAATTGCGATCACAAAAACAGCACAATGCTTGGCGTTGGCAGCACGCATTAAACGCAAACAGCACAATGCGATTGGCGTAGGCCATTGGCATTAACTTAGGCCATTGGAAGGCTGCCCGGTGTATCATCATCAGAACACACTTACCCCGATATAATTTACTTCTAAGTGTCGTCATTCCGATCTCATTAATTTTATAACACTATTAATTTATAACGGTGTCATTTTGTTGGACCAGCACTCACCATCACAACGTTCTTAGTGCTTCCTGAACAACGCCCCTCATTGAAACACACGATGATTGCTAATTGCTTCCATTCTCAATTTACCTCTTACAACAGTAATGACATCAAATATATCACAAAATAATATTATACAGCATAAGGCCCAGCCTGACTGCACATTCAAGATACATTATGAGCGTGCCAGATGGAACAACGGTTTTCATGTTAACGCCGATTAGATCAAAATAAAATATAGAAAGAGTTTACGAACCGGTAGTTTACTCCTCATGGCAGCCTCAACATAGATATATGTTTCTTAGTAATAAACCGATATACGATATTGAATATTTTGCAGACATTAAATATTCATATAAAGAACACAAAGAGGCTAAACATCATAAATCATAAAATCATATAAAAGAACAAACAGCATTAAAATTCATCAATGCATTCCACTTGCCAAATAATCATTAAAGGGAATTCAAAACGCCGAATAATTTCTTAGATGATACCAACAATGATTTGGACGATAGATTTCCATTCCAACAACTTCAGTGCCAAAATAAGATGAAAGGTATGTTAAGGCAAAAAAAATATCAGCATTGCCTCACAAAAGCATTGGCTCGATCGAGTCGTAAATGAAACCATAAATAAATTGATTCATAAAAGATCATACAATGAAAGCTATGGCAGTGGTACCAAAAGTGTGATACGAAATGTAATATATAAGGTTGCAACGAGTTTATACGTGACGATTGCTGACGACGTTGAGATTTGTGTGGCCTGGTAACTATTGAGGCTGCCGTAGCTGCATACAACATTCAATCAAATGATTGGATCACAGTCTAGTATGAATGCAGAAATAGTCACGACAAGAAAGTAACGTATTGGTCACAGAACGCGGTGAAAGGTATCACGGAATTGACTGAGAAACGAGTCATTAGATGATAATCATTAGCATATTAGCTTTGTGAGACGCGAGTAGAATTAAAATGAGTGGGTACGGGACCTATCCATTGCAGTTACGGAGCAAGGAAACTAACAGCAGCAACAATGAACAGGACATGAATATGTCATGGCACGACGAAATGGGTCAGGACTAGCATGGACTATTAGTGGTCACCTCTAATTGCAAATAAAGCCCGCATGTTACGACGCACACGTCTCAGCATGCGCATTTCCTTCTGAGAAGAACATCAGTTACATATCGTGATAAGCGTATTCAAAATTCAACATTAAACACTCTGTCTCTATGATATATATCGCAATTAAAACTTTCCTCCATTCTCTCGGAAGAGCAGTGACATGGCGCCCTGTCTCTCCGTTTTACATAGCAGGCGCTTAGCATCAGGCTCGCAATATTCTGGAGATTCTGAATGTAGTCGTAGTTATCCTTGAAAACGTGGGGCGGCAATGAAAGAGGCCAACGCTCCATGACAATAGAGCACACTTCCAATTAGTGACATATTTTGAAGAGGGCGTCACGACACGAACAAGCAAGAGCCATGCGAAGACAAGAGCACGGAGATGATAGAGTGAGTATAAGGCTATTACAGTTGGCTTTTAATTGAAGCAATTATGTCGAAAGTAAAGCTGGAGAAGTTATTTGTAATATTTGAATATCCACAGCACGTGCTGATTGGATTAAATATAAAAATAGTTCCGGGGGATGAAGCTATTGATCTCCAATCTGCTCCCGTGTAAAACTACAAAAGCAGAAATCAGTCTTGTGACGTGACGGCCTTAAAATCACACGCGCTCAGATAGCCCTCTTTAATGTAACATGATTCGTTGTCCACAACGACGATGTGGGGTACTCCGTTCGAGTAGCTCTGGCACATAAGAAAGTTGAGGTAGTTTGATCCCGACAGTAGATGTACTGATGGTATGTATTCGAGACAGGAGTATCTAGCAAAATGGGCTATCCCCAATTTGCTATAGCTGCCGTATAACAGTTTTACGCCGGTCATAAGGCGAAGTTGATGGATGTTTGTCACACAAACCTTAATGGTTTACAAATAATCAGTCCGACATATGGGTAAACATGGCCACCAACGTAGTGTTTGCTGTTGCTAGAAAGACAGACACGTATGTCAACAATTATGTACACTCCCCTTGTCGCATCTTAAGGTGGCCAACCCTTGTGATTCTTTCAATGCGGTTTGTAATTTTCCAGAAATACTGCCTATAATATACATACCATATACTAACACCACCTATCTAATATGGGGGAACTAGAAAAGACCAAGGCAGGACAAGCGTAGGTAAATATCATGATTCTTACAGCATTGTATAAGGTAGTAGGGATCGGAGTCAGGCCGCAAGACATGATGCAAATTCCTCACTGAGATGCAGCTTTCTACGAACCTCAGCTGTCGAAACAACCGCTGTGTAGATGGTGACCTACAACGACGAGTTTTAGGCGTGTGATGCGCCCTCGTTATCCACTGCTTTGACTAGGCGTTGATGCTCCAATAAAGGACTTACAGCTAAGCGCACACGACCTGTAGAACCCTTCTTAGCCCCAGACATTAAAGGCGAAACTGTTCGAAGCTAATGGATTCTTGGGAAAGTGACCTATAATTGCCCCCTTGTTGATCTCTGTCACAATAAGGGGTCAATGTGAATAACATTGTCTGCATTTGTATAAGGCATCATTGTTGTATTTCTGACAAGGTGGCATCACAATGCAACATCCGGACGACTGATCGATTGTCAGATTTATGGTCGTTTTTTCGGGGGGGGGGGGGGGGTGGTTGTTAACCGTACCTATGACAGAATATGTATTGAGATCGGTATTATTGTTAGTTTGTCCAACATCGACAGCCAATAATGTTAATGAGTTGCTTTATTGTTATATTAATCAATGCATCTTACTTGGAGTAAATGAATCCATCTGTAGTGCCGAACCTTCTTGGGAACCTTAATTATAACTAGAAATGAACAGGGGTAGGCATGGCAATCTGACAAGACAAACGAGGCGAAAGCAAATTACGCTACGACCCAATGGGTGAGTTTCATAAGCTTGTAGGATATATCATGGTGGTATAAGCTGTGAGAGACGAGAGGAGGATGAAGAACATAAGAGCATACGGGACTTATTCACTGTAGTCATAGAGCAAGGCAAGTGATATCGTCCACTCTCATTAATTAACGAGTTACCTCGAACTAATACATCAAGGATGAAGAGGACATAAACATGTCAAAGGGAGAAGAATTGGGTCAGGACTAGGAAGATCACTTGACCAGCCTGGCCAGTTATGGTCAGGCGGCTTGGGTGTGCTTTGTGGTGTTATTTGTGGCTCGGCGTGTTTCATTCTACGGGCATGGGGATATGACAGTGGAAATGCTTTGACACGTTGTTAACGTTGACGAAACGTCTGAAGCGTATTGAACGACCAATAAGGTTATCACTGAATGTAACAGACTCTTGATGATGAATACATCATCAACCGAGGAGGATGGTTCAAATGAATATGTGACTGCGATCTGTAAGTCTTATTGGAAAACGAATGGAATATGTCCGTGAAATGACACAAAGAAATATTGTCCACAGTGAAACCTTTCATGTTAAGCGATATGTTGAAGCCCTGTCCGTAAAGTGGCATGGCAGAAAGATGTAATATGGTGTGGCCTTAGCCCTGTCCTTGATGCATAATGGTGAAGCCATGACTAGTATGTATTGTGGTATGTCACAACAATTGCTGCCAGAAAAGTGCGAACAAACGACAAGTCCTGTCAAATCATCGATATCCTATGTAACAGGGCACCAACCACCATCAATATTTTCCGTGCCATTACCTGTTGGATGCACATCCACTCAGAGGCAGAGAGATCGTGTGAAAGCATCCTGGCCCATCCGTAAGGGCATTGATGTATGCATTGTTGTTAAAATTTATTTTGGTCAATCACATATTTATTGCGTGCTAATCAGTAGAATCATCAGCCAGCGTTATTGCGTGCTGCTAAAAACAAAGAATGTTTACTTCGTTCCCCGCGCTCCCACTTCAGTCAGAAAAGTAATTGCTGACATACCGTTATATTATTAAATATTTCAGTTGCCAATAATTCGATCGATTGAATGACATGTTTCAACGTATGACGAACAAGCTCAACAACAGGCACATATATTTATTTAATTGCATGCCAACATATGGAAAACAGCCTATTGTGATAGTCACAATCTCCCGCACATTCGTCACTCCGATCTCAATTATAATATAACATTACGAAAGCATAACAGGTCAATCTCGTTGGCCCAGCCCTCATTACCACAACGTTCTATCGAGACTACATCCAGTCCAACGCCGCTCATTCAAACACGCGATGATTGTTAATAGGTGCTCTGCACAATAGATATCTCACTAGAGCAATAACATTAGATACATCTTACACAACAGTATACAGCGTGATGCCCAGTTTGACTGCACAGTCAACATTATCGTAAGTGGCCCGCTAAACAGCGGTTTGCAGCAACCATGTTACAACTAATTACATAAAAATATGATATACAAAGAGATCAATAGCTGGGTGTGCACTCCTCATGATCGCCGAAACATACATTATTGTTCCTTTGTGATTACAACTATACAGCTATCAAATCTCACAGCGGATAAATATTCATAAATAGAAGACACAGAATACTTAAACATCAATGCAATCCACCAGCCTCCAAGTGACACGGCATGTTACATATTGCAAGGTAATTTTGCCGAACATTCCATTAAGTAACAAAAATCAGTTTCTTACATGATACACACAACTGAGGGGCCAAAATGAAATGTTAAGGTAGGCAACAAGTACGTTTATGTGCTCTTAGAAGTCGATACACAGCCTCACAATGGCATCGGCTTTATGAAATCCTTGTTGATGGAAATTTAGTTAAATTTCATCAAACAAATCGAGAGTAAGTTATGTCAGATATTACACAGTCGGTCGATAGGTTGCAAAATGCTACCACGTGATGATTAAGGACGACGTTGAAATGGCCAATTCGCGTTCTTGTGACCTGATAACTATCAAGGCTGCCGTAGCTGAATAAATCATCTCATAAAAATATTGGACCGTAGTCTAATGTAAATGCCCGCAGGTTGGTCCCGCAAGCAGAGCGATTGAGTCTCAGTTGGGTAACAACGGTGTCTCAATTAAGCAAAGACACGCTTCCACTGAAAACACAACGGCAGAAATGTAAAGCCTCGTAGACTCGACAAGAAAGTAATGTATTTGTCACAGCACACGGTGAAAGATGTCGTGCAATTAACTTGTGATAGACATTTGATGGGCGGAGCTTACTTTACGGTGTAATGGTGGGTGGCTGGGTTGGTGAAGCTAGTGTCGGCTTCAGCGAAGACTTTTCGCCATAAAGACTCACCTGTATAGGTTCGCTTGAGGCAGTCATTCACTTCGTGGTATCAGCATGTCGCCTCACGAGTAACGATTTACGTGGTTGGGCGAGAGAGTCTATAAATTGTGGGCCTGGTGTACTATGCAAGCTATTACGACACAAGAACAGATATGTTGTCACGTTGTTTTTTCGCATTACCTCACTTTAACATAATACAGCCATCACAGTGCCATCATTACAATTTGCAAGAGACAACAATAAAGTTCTCAGCATGGAGCATTATTTTCGTGAACGGGAAACAATCATGTTGTTCGGGAGTCTGACGACAGATTCATCAACAGCAAACATATCTTATAAGAGAAGCTATGACACACACCATGCAGAGTTGTGATGTTAAACGAAAGCATAACATAAATCTCGTGGCCAAGCCCTTTACCACAACGTTTTTATCGAGACTACATCCAGTCCAACGCCGCTCATTCAAACACGCGATGATTGTTAATAGGTGCTCTGCACAATAGATATCTCACTAGAGCAATAACATTAGATACATCTTACACAACAGTATACAGCGTGATGCCCAGTTTGACTGCACAGTCAACATTATCGTAAGTGGCCCGCTAAACAGCGGTTTGCAGCAACCATGTTACAACTAATTACATAAAAATATGATATACAAAGAGATCAATAGCTGGGTGTGCACTCCTCATGATCGCCGAAACATACATTATTGTTCCTTTGTGATTACAACTATACAGCTATCAAATCTCACAGCGGATAAATATTCATAAATAGAAGACACAGAATACTTAAACATCAATGCAATCCACCAGCCTCCAAGTGACACGGCATGTTACATATTGCAAGGTAATTTTGCCGAACATTCCATTAAGTAACAAAAATCAGTTTCTTACATGATACACACAACTGAGGGGCCAAAATGAAATGTTAAGGTAGGCAACAAGTACGTTTATGTGCTCTTAGAAGTCGATACACAGCCTCACAATGGCATCGGCTTTATGAAATCCTTGTTGATGGAAATTTAGTTAAATTTCATCAAACAAATCGAGAGTAAGTTATGTCAGATATTACACAGTCGGTCGATAGGTTGCAAAATGCTACCACGTGATGATTAAGGACGACGTTGAAATGGCCAATTCGCGTTCTTGTGACCTGATAACTATCAAGGCTGCCGTAGCTGAATAAATCATCTCATAAAAATATTGGACCGTAGTCTAATGTAAATGCCCGCAGGTTGGTCCCGCAAGCAGAGCGATTGAGTCTCAGTTGGGTAACAACGGTGTCTCAATTAAGCAAAGACACGCTTCCACTGAAAACACAACGGCAGAAATGTAAAGCCTCGTAGACTCGACAAGAAAGTAATGTATTTGTCACAGCACACGGTGAAAGATGTCGTGCAATTAACTTGTGATAGACATTTGATGGGCGGAGCTTACTTTACGGTGTAATGGTGGGTGGCTGGGTTGGTGAAGCTAGTGTCGGCTTCAGCGAAGACTTTTCGCCATAAAGACTCACCTGTATAGGTTCGCTTGAGGCAGTCATTCACTTCGTGGTATCAGCATGTCGCCTCACGAGTAACGATTTACGTGGTTGGGCGAGAGAGTCTATAAATTGTGGGCCTGGTGTACTATGCAAGCTATTACGACACAAGAACAGATATGTTGTCACGTTGTTTTTTCGCATTACCTCACTTTAACATAATACAGCCATCACAGTGCCATCATTACAATTTGCAAGAGACAACAATAAAGTTCTCAGCATGGAGCATTATTTTCGTGAACGGGAAACAATCATGTTGTTCGGGAGTCTGACGACAGATTCATCAACAGCAAACATATCTTATAAGAGAAGCTATGACACACACCATGCAGAGTTGTGATGTTAATTGATTATCCATCAGAGATTTGCCACTCTGATCATAATCATAATATAACATTACGAAAGCATAACAGGTCAATTTCGTTTTATCAGACCTCATTATCACAACGCTCATTCAAACACGATGACTGTTAACAACTGCCCACCTCACTTAACATTTTCACTACGGCAATAACATCATATATATCACATCACAATAGTATGCAGCATAATTCCCATTATGACTGCACATTTAATATTATCTAGTGGCCTAATAGAACTGCCATTTGCAGCTACCATGTTAAAGCCAATTAGATACTAACATAATATAAAAAGAGTTTTACTGGTTGGTTACTACTCAGGATATCCGAAACATACAATATTGTTCCTTAATGCTAAACATCGAAACCATAATCCACTCTCAAAGCCAGTAAATATTCATTAAACAACACAAAGCATACTAAAAATTATATTCTATCCACTAGCATCCGGATGACACGGCATGTTATATATGGCAAGAAAACGTAGCTTAACATTCCATAAAGGGAATTAAAAACACCAAACAGATTCTTAGATGATACAAACAACTGTTCCATCAGTCAATCAGTCCAGACTTAAATATTGAGATCAATAGAACAGTGTCAATTGCTACATTAATTGCTTTCGTGCTTCCATATATAAAACATCTTTGTAAATGTATTTTAAAGTACTTCTTCAGGAGCAGATGAATGTTGCCAGTGCTCACTCGTTGAAATGCTAAAAAATGCGACTCTATGATAAAATAGCAACATTCTGTTGTGGTCAAGCTTCCTGTGGCGATCGTGATGAGCACCTGTTCTGCGCTGTCCAGATTGGTGGCTCAAATGGATAGATGACACTCTAAATGTTAGCTTAAATACTGTGTTAGTTCAGGTTTTGACATGTCTTTACATTAAAACGTCGTGACTATTTAGATGACACGGGAGTCTTAATTATATACAGCATCAATGTGATCAAAAATACTACACTTAGTTGAATATATATCCATTGAATGTATAGACGGTGCCCCGATTTGGATATTACGCCAATATTGCATAGGGAATTAGGCAAACCAGTAACGCGTTAACTGAGGCTGACATATGTATAAGACCCTGCAAGTAAGAATGATCAACAATTAGACCAACCATGGGAGGCAACTGCAATGACAAATGGCTTAAACTAGACACGGCACTCGCCCGTGGTGCTTTGACGGCCTACTAAAACGCGACAAGAGCAGCAATGTACAATGAGCACCGCAGACCACTGATACGTGGACGCTATTATCATGAGCTATTAAGGCATTCTTGGGGACTGGTAAACACGGATAATGCAGCACAAAATGTGGCAATTCGGATTTGACCTAGCACAAACACAGAAATGGTCAGCTTATCGTTACTAACTTAATGAGTTTAACCAGATAACGCCAAGCTGGATGGATGTATTGAGGTGACCCGATTTTGCGTTTGCTGGCAAAGTTTATTCGAGCTCTCTCTCCATTTCGGCAACCATTCAACCCTTTGCGGGGATGACTCGAGATCTGACTAAAGAGCTCAGAGCTTTCATTTTGCTCTTGAGCCATTCCTGGCGTCTCAATTGCACCTTGGCTACTAGTAGCGAACGTCAAGGCAGAAGTGAGTGTGGTTAAAGTAGAAGTTGAGCTCATAACGGACACCATAAAACCCCACGGTTTAGTATGATTCTTCAGCGGTAATAAAAACAGGTGCTACGAAGCCGTGAAGTCATTAATATAGCGAATAGACGAGGAAGAGACAGCCGAGTGAAGCGAGTCAAGACTCAGCAGAGAGTGACCAAAAGAGGCAGCGCGCGGGTATAAACGACGATAGTAAATCCTGCAGGTGGTGAGATATGGCAGGAGAGGGTTCGCACGGTAAGCTAACGGAGAGAACGCCAGAAGACGAGACAAATGAGAGATAAGGGGGCTAATTACTTACTGTTACAAACTCAATAGCGTGATAATAGAGTCAACTGGACACATATACAGACTTACACAATGCGATTCAGTCTGGAACATCAGAGTAGCCAATCAGAGCGTTATATTTGTAGTGCATATCACCGATGATGCAGAGCCGTATGCAAAAGCGCCGTTAGGAGAAGCTTACAGTAACTTAGCAGCACTTAACCTGGTAAAAATTTATGGGTTACCCCAGATGACGGCTCTTCTATTATCTAGGCAAAGGTGAGTGTACATCTGCACAGACGCACGAGAAGCTAGTCAGCCTGAAAAGAGCCCAACGTTTACACAAGAGCATGTTGCCTGGTGATATAATTTTCTGCATTTGTATAATGGATCACTGCTGTATTTCTTACAAGGCAACAACACCACGCAATAACCGGCCGACTCATCTATGGCCTGAAATTTAAGTGCTTCTTTGTTGTTAGTCGCTTGTTTAATTCATAAACGTGTTAAATAACAATTATAACCCACCATACCTATGGAAACATATATAATTAGCTAGGCCTATTTGTTAGTATTCCGAACATCGACTGCTAAGTACGTAATTGGCGTTATATGAATTTATGCATCGTACATGGAGTATATGGAATCATCCGTGGCGCGCCGAACCCTCGATAGGTACCCTGCTTGCATTGTGGATAAGTTCTGCGTCTGCCTACAAACCTACCGCTACTATTTTCTCATTAACGGATCAATGCACGTGACCCATTTCCCAAGCGGATACACAAAGAGACACGTACGGCGTGACAAAATTGAACGTCGACACATTCCATTCGGACGCGTGATAACAAGAAACCACGTTTGCCTTCGAATGAAGAGCTGCTGCTGCTGCAAAGAAGGGTTTGGCTATCAACTCGGTAACATGAAATATATAGCACTTATTCATACAAGTGGTAGTCAGAGGTTTGTTTGCGCATTGGTAACCAAGTGTACAACCAAAGACCGGGAAACATATAGAGAGTATGCACGTTACGGCCGTAGACATGAAACGCGCTCAGCTAGCCTTCTGTAACGTTAACATGATCCATTGTACTCAACGCCTATGAGCGGTCCTCCTATCGAGTAGCTCTGGCACATTAGAAAGCTGACGTAGATTAATAGTTATTATTCGAGACAGGAGAGTCCATAGAAATCGGCTATCCCCAATCTACTACAGTTGACCACTGTACCTTTTTACGTCAGTCATAAGGTGTATTTGGTCACTCCATGTTTAATATGCAAACAGTAATGGTGTACGAAAAATTAGTTATTATAAAGAGCAAATTAACACGACCGGTGCATCGCTGGCTGTGTGATCGCATATTGTTCATATTGAGGACTAGCCTAATAGTCGATAGCCTAATTTATGTTGATCCCAATTAATGTAAAATAATTATTTACGACTAGAGAGAGCGCCAAATTAACTATCGTGCCGTTTATGCCCATGAGATGATCAAAACAATCAGTCTGTGACTGTATTCTGCTCAAAAAGCAGATATATCGGCCTCAGCTAGTCCAAAAGCTAGGTGCAGAAGCTGCCCAAGCCAGCCTGAGCATGATTTCATATTGCTTATATTATTCTATTTTACCTAACCAATGAATTATCGAATACACAGCTAATGACAATAATATATATTAGTAGAAGCACAATATTCATCATATTTTGTCACGAAATTAATTTTAACGCAAGCTGCGTTTATGTTTGTATGACTCGGAAGTGCGCTGCTATCGAATTACATCATGAAAAGCTATATTAAGCATGGTTCTCTTTGTAGGTTCCTATTTCCGTACAAATGCTCTTTACAACTGAATAATGAGACGGTACAAGAAAACAGCACAGCATACAGCCTATATCATACTCATTACGCTACCACTTGGTGTTTCCATTGATAGTTAATATATTAGCTCATGAATGGCGTCAATCACTAGCCGCTTAAACGCTGGAACGCTTAATGGCGTAAGTGATTATGACATCTGCTAAACAGATATTTCATGCACACAACTACCACTTCTACCATTGTGGCTCCCACATTTTAGGTTCAGCGGCAATGTCAGACAACCCTTGTGAGAACGCATATATTTTTCAAAAACGTAGTTGTAACATTTAGACTTGCAATAAAAATGTTTAAGTATCCGGCACAAGCTCTGCCAAACAACATTCTGAGTGTTTAACAGTTTTTATATGTATATCATTACATATTGGTTTACTGTTGACCATTGTAGAAGGACCTAATACCAATCTTCCAATTGGCTCGATGTCTACAACATAAGCCTGTACTGATTCTGATACATTTGTCAGGCTTGTTTGGCAGCCCATGTAAAACTACAAATTCATTTCAGCCCAGTGTATTTATTTGTTAACATCTGATGACTCTGTTTTATACACTACACAATGATGAAAGTGTGCAGCTTTGAGAAACACAATAACGGTGCATGATTTAAGGGTGTAATTCACTTAGTGGCATCAACGTGTAATCCCAATAACACCGCATAATGTGTTAGAAGCGAACTGCTGCTCTAAATCGCAGGCTTGATATACTGTGCTTAATTTCAAGATGCATTATTGGGCACTGAGATTGGATGTATCAAAGAAGGCCGACAGACAGATACAAAAACACATATGGTGTTACGTTGCCTTTCGCGCTGCCTTACTCAAACGTAATCAGCGATCACTCTACTAACATTAATAATTTGCGGAAGACATCAAACAAGTTCTCAACATAGAGCATTATTGCCTGAACGGGAAACAAACCTGTGGTTGGGTAGTCTGATCTGATATTCATAAACAGAAATCGTAACTGACTAGATTTGCACAAGCGCCCGCATGTCTTCAAACGGCAAGTTGACGACCAACAATACAGTATCAACAATATTACACGAACAAATATTATCTCTAAACAAAATACTTGACCTATTAGTTCAGCAATCACGACTGCGATTTCGCCTTGTTTACATAACTGATGTGATGTGTGGCGTATCACGTCAATAAAAGTTTTCTCTTCTGGCAGTAGTTTATTCACGCTCTTATCCAACATGCGATCAGTCCAGAACTACATATTGAACCCAATAGAACAATGTCAATAGCTACATAAGTTGCTCTCGTAGTTCTATATCTAAACATCTTTGCCAGTGATCGCTCACCAAGCGCCGTATGAACAAACACAAGCAATTATAATGCTAAAGTCTGAGATTGTATGATATTGTGGCGACTTGATTTCCTGCTGTGATCAATTTACCTATGACGATCGTGATGAACACCTCGTCAGTGCCGTCCGGATTGTTGGCTCTTATGGATTGATAATTCTCTACATGTTTACTTAAGAACAGATTTCAGTCTGGTTATGACATATCATTATATTTAAATTACGTGAATCTTGAGACGACATTTTTTATTATAATAATATCAATATTATGTAGTACCACATCGATCAATAAGACTGCACTTAATTAAATTTAAATACAAATCTATTAACAATATAGACGACGCTCCGACTGTGATCATTAGCCAAACTTGTACAGCGAGTCAGGTGTGGCAGTTACGCGTTAACCAGGCCTATGTGACGGCTAACCTGTGTATTAGACATTGTTATTAAGAATGATCCACAACGGCACCGAATCATGGGAGACAAATCCTAAATATAATTGAATCCCAAACGGTATGGCCCATTACTGAATGGGTTGTGCAACTGATGAACAATCCCCTAAGCACAGGGTACGTGGCGCCATCGCAGGTGGGAGTTTTTATGTCTGCTATATTGACATGAAAGTAACTATAAGGGCCATATATATTGGAGCCACCACACCCAATCTACGCCGCAGCAACTCGCTAGAGGAACGTTAGTTGGTACTGTTAATTATCCTGATAATTGCCGAGGTGAGTCTCCTCAGCAATATCATGTCAAATACCTTGCGATACACACGTCAACATACAAGGGAAATGAAGTCCAAATAACAGCGTACTCATAGGCGGTCTTATGCAACGCGATGCAGTCTGGCGCATCAGAGCTCATGTTTGGCGTTATTATGTTCATGTATATTGCAGATGAAGTAGCAAAAGGGCAATTAGGAAAATCTCACAGTGATTAGGCAGCACCTAACGAAGTCAAGATCTATGAGTAATATCTAGATGACGACTCTTCTAATATCTGGACAAGGGTGAGTGCACATTTGCACTGGACAAACGAGGTGCAAGTCTGCCTAGAAAGCACCCTACCCGTTCACGGTAACACGTCGTCAGGCAATAACATTGTAAGCAATTGTATTATACTTTGCTGTTGTATCTCTGTCAAGGAGACAAAACCACTCGCCAATGTTGTCATATTTATTCATGCATCGTACATGGAGTAGATGCATCCATCCGTGGTGCGCATAATACTCGGTGGGGAACCTGCTTGCATCGTTGATAAGTTATGTGTCTGCCTACTAAGCTCCCCACTGCTATGTTCTCCATATCGGATCATATTGACACTGGGTGTTACGCAGTACGAAGATTTCTGGTCATACGATTATCGACCTAACAGTTTATACAGCTGCGAACTGTTGACAGGACGTCTTTACTGACAAACGGGTAACACCGAATGGCGCATGGATAATGTCTTACTTAGAGACTGAGTTTGTGACAACTACAATCGACGACTTAAATTGATCGGTGTAATAAAGCATCACTGTTCCAACAAAGTCAATTTGGGAAGTAATCAAAAACAAGTTCTCGGCATGGAGCATCATTTGTTAGGCATGAAAGCAAAGCTGCGCTCATAAAGTCTAACGACATATTTATCAACAGTATACGTAGCTAATTCGATAATCTATTGCACAAATCATGCTGTGTCGTGATTAAAATTACCTCCGACGATGAAGGCGACAGCTCTCATACGATTTCCTGTCCACTTTGAAAAATTGATGGTGTACAAAAACCATGAAAACATGTCATCGACCCCCTATAGCACACTGCGGCAGAAAAAGAAAAAAATTCACAGTAGCAAGTGTGGCAGTATTGATATTATCATTATTACATGAATCAGCTGTATCTAGAAATTGGCTTTGCTTCTGATGTATACATAGCCACGACACGTTTTTATCCATTTCAATGTTTTATCATGCTCGTCGTTTGTAATCTACGTGGCTTTTACCTTTAATATACACAGACTCGGTTGCACATAAATATTGTATAAGTCAACCAGGCTGCGATAGGAAGAAGGCAATCGTTAAAAGTAAAGCTAACATGTAGCTTTATACTTCAGATTAATATACTAAGGCACTGTATTGATATGCCCAACACAGCACACTAATAACATACGTACTCCCGGAGGGCACAATATGTCACATGACAAACACCGCCTCTACTGGCAGCTGCACATTCGTAATAATAATATCGTGTAATCCTCAGAAGTAAGCGGTTGCGTACATATATCACATTCAAATATATCAATTCTTTCGTTGGCTATGAGCACAAAGACAAGTGTATTGCATTGAACGGACGACGGCTTGTGCGACATGATTATCGGACTAATAGTTCCATGGGGCTGACTGTTGTCAGGTAATCGAGGTAATAATTCCTATTCTACGACATTATCCCCCAAAGATTCGAACATCGTCATAACACATTAACCACGATATCATTAACGTCCTAGATTCGTCACACCAATCTCATTTTTTGTATTACCTTAGTTGATGTCGTAAGTTGTAGCCATGTCCAAGATGTGGTACGATGAAGCCATGCTCGAGTTGTAGTATCGTGCGACATTTTCAAAAATGCGGTTTAGTGAGGCCAAGTGTGGTGAGCCGATATCTGAGCTACTGAGAAGACCATGTGGATTGATAAGTCCATGTTAGTGTTGTGGTGGGGTTAGACCATGCCAAGGGGATGTTATGGATAGGTCATGTTAATTATGTTCAATTGAGATACCACGTCAACTATGTGGTCTAGTAAGATCATGTTAATGATGCTATATTTGAGGATATGTCTATGATATGGTATGAGGCGGATATGTCAATAATATAGTATGGTTAGTCGATGTCTATTGTATAGTATGATGATGCAATGTCAATGATATAGTATGGTTTGTCGATGTCTATTGTATAGTACGGTGATGCAATGTCAATGATATAGTATGATTAGTCGATGTCTATTGTATAGTATGGTGATGCAATGTCAATAATATATTATGGTTAGTCGATGTCTATTGTATAGTATGGTGATGCAATGTCAATGATATAGTATGGTTAGTCGAAGTATATTATAAAGTATGGCGATGCAATGCCAACTATATAGTATGACTAGTCAATGTCAATGATAACATATGGAGAGGCGATGTCAATGGTACGGTACGTTGCTGTTATGTCAGTATTGTTGGTTCTGAATGACATTAGAATGGCATGTGATGGAGTAATTTCATTGGTTGATATTAACTATAAGAGCATTTAATCTAGACGACTGAGGTCAGTATTCGGTGAACGATTCCTTGTCAGGTCTAGTGGTACATTATATATAAGCCTCACACCATCACGTCGTTATACCGAGTTTACATATAATGGTCCTAAGTTCCCGTGATGATAAGGTTGGTTCAAAGTTGGGAGAAGGGTTGGGTTAAAGTAGGGATGTCACGGATTAGATTGCGATCGAGTCATGTTGGGGATTGTGCGATCTTACAATTATCTGCCGGGTCACGCTGGGAATCAGATCTGAATATGCCTTCATTAACGAGAATTCTGGTCTATTGTTAGAGATTTGTCAGTTAAAAGCAACGTCGTATATTCAGTAAGCATGCTTAAGTAGCATGCAACGTAGATATTTGCATCTTTATCCCCACTATGACCCTACATAAAATCCTTCGTCCCCTCCCGGCCAAATCCTTACTGTTACTCCACACTAATACCCCCCATTATTCCCACTTTACCCAATTCTAACGCCGCCCTTTACTCACAGTGCATATAGATTTGTCTTGCTATGAATAAAATTTATAGTGGACATGCTCGAAACTATGCATATCATTGTCAACTCCAGGAAGCTGCAGCCAATTTTGACCTCATTTTGCCCTTTTTAGAATATCGCCAAGTGAAATTCACAATTATCTCAACTGAACCTCTTTTGTATATTTATAGATAGCTGCATATGGTAGGGTAAGTCTATGTCTATTATATAGTATGATGTCAATGATTAAGAGTGCTTAGCCTAAGCCTGTGATGTGTTATGGTGAGTTCCACTGTAAGTACTGTGTTTAAATTGTGTTTAACTGTGTTACTGGCGGGGTATCTCAATGACTATCCTCTTCCATCATTCAATTTTCACGTATATCTTTGGCAGCATCATTCATGATTCGTAACAGCCCGTTGTTATATCGATACCATAAGACGTCATAATATATTAAACATTCCAACCCGACACTTGCTCACAGCAATTCCTAGTCTCGTCCCATAAAGACTTCCAAATTGTCTTGGTTTCTATGAATGCATTACATGACGCACACGTCTCAGCATGCGCATTTCCGTCTAGGAAGTACATCGGTTTCATACTGTGATATGAGTATCCATGATCACACTTTATACGCTCTGTCTGTGTGATATATCTCGCAACTAAAACGTTCCTGCATTCATGCCGATGAACAGTGACACGGCGCCCTGTGGTCGACGTATTGCATAGTAGGCGCTCGGCTTGTAGGCATATATCAGGCACGCAATATCAAGCTGATACTGAATGTAGACGTATTCTAGTTTTCCTAGAAAACGTGGGGTGGTATTGAAACAGGCCAACGCTCCATGACTATCGAGCCTTCTGCCGCGCAATAAATAGAACCAGCAAGACATATTTCGGAGGAAGCATCAAGGCCTGAACAAGAGCAAGAAACGCAAGCGTGCGAATAGGATAGAGGGATATCACATTACATATTTTGACTTTAAATACTCTTGAAGCAATTATGTCAAAAGGGAATCTAGAGATGTTTCTTGTAATATTCAACAGCCCGTGCTAATAGGATGATGATATATCAAGAATAAGCCCGGGCGATAGAAGCTATTGACGCCATTCAATTAGATCTTCGATCTGCTTCTGTGTATATCTACAGAAGCAGGAATCAATCTTGTGACGCGACGGCCTTGGAGCTGAAATGCGCCGAGCAAGCCCTCTCACAAGTGACATGATCCATTGTCTGCAATTGCATTGAGCGGTCCTCTGTTTGAATAGCTATAACACATAATAAAGCAGGGATAAGTACATTTCCATCCATATGTGTATTAGTGGTAATTTAATTTAGACAGGATTATCGACCGAAATTGGTCATCCCTAAACTACTACAGCGGCCCTTAATGCCGTTTTACGTCGGTGATAAAGTGTAGTTGGCTACTGAGTTTTTATCACACCAACAATTATGGATGTTTTACAAATAATTAGTCCAATAGAGACATGTTAACAAGGCCACCAACGTAGCATTGGCTGTTGTGAGAGAGACAGCCATGTCAGTCAACATTCCCCATTCCTCGCCTGAAAGTAGTCGATCCCCTGTGATTCTTTCGGCGCGGTATTCTGGAAAAACCGCTAATAACATGCCTGCCCTATATTAACACCACCTATCCAATGTGTTGTAATTAGTCAAGATTCAAATCATCATTCCTACAATATTTAAAGAGGCAGTGACCAATATGTCCGGGAAATGAGCTGCTAATCAACACGGCCGTTGCTACGCTTGCTGTATTATCTCGGGAAGCTTATTTGGGTTAAGTGATTATGACGTCAGTGATAAGGTTACTCTTTATGCAAATCACTACACCTATGCGCGACTATCTTGCGGAAAGACGGCAATATAAACATGCAGTTGACGTACTTTAGCCAAGTCGGTATCCGATTCAAGAAACCTTGCTGACACTCTTAGTTACTATCATTGGCAATATGAGAAACCCTTGTGAGAACGCTTACTTTTCTTAAAAGACAAAGCTGTAATATTTAGACAGGCATAGCTCATATATCCGACACAAGACCTGACAAGATTTGGAGTGTTTAACAGTTGCTATATAGATCTCATTTACCCATTGGCTTATTGCCAGCCATGACAGAAGTACATATAGCCAATCTTCCAATTTGCATTGAAGTCTGCAACAGACGTCTGTAAGAATTACGATGCATTGGTTTGTCTGCAAGCTATGGAAAACTAAACATTTGTCTCAGCCCAGTGATTATCCGACGTTATACGATACACAGTGTTGAAGAGAGTCGTTTCGAGAAACACAAAACCTGTGCACAATTTTAAGGGTCAATCACTTTGCGGTATCAGTATCTAGTCCCATGAATACCGCATAATGTGTTTTAAGAGAGAGATTCTGTAAATTGTGTGCCTGATATATTCTGCTTATTTGCCTCTTGGGTTAGATATAGCCAAGAGGGCCGACAGACCGACTCCAAACAGATATGGTTAAACGTTGCCGCTCGCATCACCTTACTTGATCGTAATCCACCCATCTGTGTTCAAATACTGTCAATTTGCGAAAGAGAACAAGTTCTCGGCATGGAGCAATATTGCCTGAACGTAAAACATTCCTGTTTTGGGGAACGCTGACGACATATTCATCAACAGGAAACATAGTTAATAAGAGAAGCTATGACACACACCATGCCGTGCAGCGATGTTAAATTACCTCCCATGAAGCTCTTATGCACATTCCTGTCGTCATTCAACTCTTGATGGCACACATAGACTGCAAAAAGGTGACACCAACGCCCATTATCAACTGATTATTCACATTTCAGCAGTATACGCATCATCCATTAGCAGATGTGGCATTGTTAAATGTAGCAATAGTTCGGGAATTAGATGTGTCTAGACATTGGCGTTGTTTACGCCTGGTTTGTTCCCAGGATGCATAGCCACAATACGTCGCATTTTATCAACTACCATCTTACATAACTCTCATCTTTCATCTTTCAGACAGCCAACACCAGAGACGAGGCCTACCCTCAAAGTAAAGCCAGCGTGTAGCAGTATACTTAAGACAAATATAAATAGAAATAGTACTGATATGCCAATACTACTAGGAGGACATTATTAATCAGGTTGCAAACACAGACTCTACTGGCATCTGCTCATTCACAATGATAATTAGTTGTTATACTCCTACCCCGATGGTGTGCAGACAGTATTGATCGGGTGTTTACTTGATACCATGTGGCATGACTTTGGTCAGATTATTGGGCTAATATTTACATTTTTCGATCCATGTCTGTTTACATTTTACGACTTTCTCCCCCAGGGATTCAAACACCATAGCCACATCATCAGAACGCATATACCACGGTATCATGTACTTCTAGGGGACGTCTCTAAGATCCTGATTATAATATAACACTACGAAAGTATAACAGGTCAATTTCGGTGGACCTGCCTTCATTACTACAACGTCCTCTGATGACTACATCCCGACCAACGCCACTCACTCATATACATGATGATTGTTAATAGCTGTTATCCTCAATTAACATCTCATCATAGCCTATGCTGCAGGCTGTGAACGTCACGGTTGATATGACTGTAATTGAAGTCGAAGCTGAGCTCGTAACGGACGCCGTAGTGCATTTAGAACCCCACTGTTTAGTGCGATCACTCGGCGTTAGAAAACAGTGATGCAAAGCCGGTGTGCCATCAATATAGCGAATAGACAAAAAAGAGACATCCGATTGATGAGTGAAGCAAGTCCAGACTCAGCAGAGAGTGATCACAAGGGTATAAACGGCTATAGTGAAGCCTGCGTGAGGTGAGCTGAGATAAGAAAAGGGTGCGCAAGGAAGGCGAACAGAGAGAGCCCCATGGGCGAGACACACAAGAGAGGAAAGTGCTGATTACTACTATTTAAAACTCAATAGCGTCATAATGAAGTCAAAAGAACAGCGTACACATATACGGACTTCTGCAATGCGATGCAGTCTAAAACATCTGAGTATCCAATAAGAGCATAATTATGTCCCCGTATCTTACAGATGAAACAGCGCCATATGCAGCAGCGTCGTTAGGAGAAGATCACTGTGACATAACAGCACTTAACCCGGTCAATGATATGTGCTACATCCAGATATCGGTTCTTCTATTATCTAGGCAAAAGTGAGTGCACATCTGCACCAGATGCACATGTATGTAGGTGAAACTGTTCGGTTATTTATCGCAAGTCGCATGTTTAATTCGTAAGCGAATAAAATAACAATTATGATTCACCGTACCTATGGCAGCATATGTTTTTAGCTAGGTATTATTGTAAGTTTGCCGAACATCGACAGCCAATAATGAAAAATGAGTTGTGTTATTTATGTCGTGTTAATTCATGCATCGTACTTGGAGTAGATGCATCCATCCTTGGCGCTATTAACACCTAGTGGAAACCCTACTCGCATGGTGGACAAGTGGCAACACAATGACACTTGAGGGTCCACAAAGGCTCCCTCAATGAGCTATGTTAGCTATATTTGACAAATAAAGTGACAAATCCCAGTTATAAAAGTGGCAACAATGTAGTGGCAGTCGACAAAATCGAAAAGTTGTCTTAGGACAAAACAGGTGTATACAATACAGTAATGGGTAACATTAACGTCTGCTATATATATATTAGCACGAACGCGACCTTCAGTAGACAACCGTCAACCTTTCGTAGACTTAGGTCCACGAAAGAATATACCAATATGTCCACATAAAGTCAACGCACATTTTCTCTAAAAATAATTGACAATATTTTGGTTTGGCCATTCAAATGCGATAGTCTAATGTTAGTAACGTATAAAGATTAATTTTCACGGGTGATTTCTTTGGATTTTGAATATAATAGCGAAATAACAATTTTACAAATAACCATTCATTGACTTAACCCGCAAACCTCAATATCTTCTATACAGCCATATATACTTCGAGCCAAATTGCCAAAATAATGTTGAATCACGTTTGATGGACACCTTTATTTTGAAAAATTAAAACATTTGATTTTTTAAAATGTCATTATAAAAACGTTATTTTTCTCGTTATCATCTATCTATAACTTTGGATTAGATCGTGAAATGCTACCAATGGTTCATTATGATCACATATACATACAAATATTACGTATCTAATCCATGATGTTAGAAAATTATTTAAAAAATCCGTATTTTCGAAAATGTATATGGGCACGAAAGGTTGGATTTAAACGTATAAATTAGTGTCGTGACCTTTCGTGGACGACCTTTCGTGGGCCAAATATATATACCAGGGATAAAAAGTGACAAAGGTTATTGCTATTGCATATAAAACTATTTCGTTTTATTATATATACATATATATATATATATATATATATATATATATATATATATATATATATATATATATATATATATATATATATTGACTATATAATACCTTTTATTGAGGCTGTATCATAAGTGTTGTTGATAAGGGTCGTAACGGCCATGACAGACGAGTGACATGCACATATACTCTTTGTGTTTATGTCAATGTAGAAGCTGAAAGGAGTGCCTAATCATTGCCCTTTGTTGTCTTGAATGTACCATGTATTTGCAGATAGCAACTACCTACCTCGGGCGAGCTAAAAGTCAAATTCATTTTCTGATCCTGGGCATCAGAAGTGAGAAATATTCCAATTATGTGGCAACCTCTAATCTTTTAAAATGTGCCTCAAAATGTAGAAGTCAATGTGAGGATAAAATTACAACTTTTCAACTACGGTACCAAAGTAACAGCAGTGGGGTCCCAGTGCTTACAATATTGCCGGTTTGCTGTATTACATAACACATGTCCATCGACACCAAATCACTTTAGGCTAAACACCCTAGAGTCTATTAGGTATTTATGGATCCTGCTTGGTCTGCTCGGCCGCAGGGTGAAATACCACTGACTTGTTAAATACATTTGCAGCCTGTAATTATATTATTACAACCTGAGCGCCGATGGAAATTACATTCGACTGCTACCTTCACTTAGCAATTATCTTTGGTATGATTCAGAGCTTCTCATGCGGCGCTGATATTGATGAAATGACAAATCATGTTAGATTCACATTGTAGTCAATAATTATCTGCTGTTGTCATGGGGACAATAATCATATAATTCTTCTACCCTCATAAATGTGATTATAACTGACGACGGAGATTGTATCGAAACGTGAGAGCACGAAACCACGCAATATTGCTCGCAATAATTTGCTAGTTTACCTTACATACGTCATCATGGCTGAAGCATTTAACAGTTTCAAATGTAGCCGGAGTAAGTCATCCTCGAAAGTATTGGTTCCATAAATAGTGTCGATGACAATCGATGTGAGGTGTGGGGTACATAACAATATGCACAGCCCGTGCGTAACATATCTTTTGCTTAGGGCATAGCCAAATGAAAATGCGCCATGATTTCCACGACCCGGCCCCTTCTTCTCGGTCAGCAAAAGTCAGATGAGCGTGATTTCCGTGTACATTAACCGATTGTCGATAAAGATTGTAATAGCTGCCTTTTTGGGAGCTTTTGTGAGGATTCAGAGTGGCGCAGTACTGTTCCGTACAAAAACACGCTTCAGTTTGGCCCAGAACTTCTCAAGAAAACCATCAGTAGACAATCAAAGTAATGATCTATGACTTTAAGGTAATAACAAAACACTAGTGAAAAAAAAACACTTCCATCGTCGCTTAGCAATCACACGAATGCCCAAACTCAGCATGGCCATGTATACGACATAAGGAGCTTGGCAGATGAAGAACACGATGATGATGCTCATACAACATGACGGTAATCTGGAATTCCTCCTTCTGGGCAGCTCCGGTCGTCAACAAACATTACCAGATTGATTACTGATCATGTTACGCTGCAGATAGTATGTAGACTTAAGCACCTCTCGGATGAGGCATCCATTGGGCTTAAACAGTGTACAATGATGACGCCATTGTTAGCAGACTAGGGCTAGACCTTGAATCCCGTACCGTAACTTAAGCTGGCCCACATTTGAATTGGGTTAACATGGTGTTGGTGATTCCGTCAAACGCTGTGACGAACTGCACTGCACTGAAGCGGGGTATTCGCACGATGAAGGAAAAGATGTTCACAATGATTGTGCAGTTTTCTTATCTGTGCATATTATCCCCGTGAGGAATGGGTGAAAAATGTCAATGAAGCGTTCCCCAACCAACATTACAGTTAGCCGTATCGAGGCCATCAAGAAAATTTGCCTACATATACTGGCCAATTGGGCATAATACGTGGTTTCATTGTATGAGGCTTGTCCTGTTATGTGGTGTTCAATGCGTTTAATGGAGAGCAGAACCAGAATAAGAGGTCTGCTGATGCTCGTGAGTTCAGATGACAGATGCTGGAGATGCACAAACTATTGCGGCTTAGTGCTTGTACAGTTATGATGATTAACAGGATTCCAAAATCGCAAACTATGGGTACGGTATATCCGTTGATGATATGGACGGCAGGGTACGCTGCCGGTGACAGTTCGTTATGGTAAGGGTAAACCCATGTCGTATAATGAGTAGAGTTAGTTAGTACTGGCCAGGAGGTACTGTTCGCGTCCGCCATTTTGATTCGCGTATGGTTCCACCAAATTCCCAGTCTGAAGATCCTTCGTTGCTAGCCGCGCGTTGTGCTTCTATTAGTGCAAGCCACACTCGATGTCTCGCTCTACAACAAAGATAAATCAATCATTAACGGCAAACATATGGCACATGTATCGCACGTAACGCACTGACAAAGACAACACAACATAGACAGCGCTGGTAGCGGGAAAATATGATTGATCTTAATGAGGGAAGTCGATTCGACTACGTGGCAAGATTAATGACGTGTGGTGTGAAATGTATAAAAAAACAATTGCGGCTGAGGCCGATAATGCAAAAATGTAAGATAGGCAATGAGGACGGCACTAATTTAACGACGACAGCTCTGCACCATGGTATCGTGATCCAAATATCTCTGCGGACCTAGCAGGCTTGTCACAGCATGTGCTGTACTGAGTTCGTACAAATACAACCTGTTTAGATATCGGTATCAGGACCCAATTGCCCCTGGCACCAATGTAATTGAGCTCGAGATGAATGTGTATGCGGTATTTGTTCACGCTCTTGCTTCATCAGTCGGCCATCAATAGAACAGTGCCAATATCCACACAAGTTGTTTTCGTGCTTCTTTATCTTAACATCTTTGGAGATATATCTCGCCGTACTTCTGCAGGACCTGATGACTACTGCTAGTGCTCACTAACCAAGCTCAGTTAATTTTCTGAATGGTCCTAGTATATGAGAACTATTATTCACCATATGAGGGACACAACACGATGTAGATATGACGATGCAAATGATCTGTTTTGCATGATTACCATGCATTGTATACATGGATATAATGGTGAAGTTGATAGATTTTATCAGCACTTTATCTATTTATTGTTGTACACATTGAGTTGACATGTTTTTATTTTCAAGTGAACGATAATACAAATGAAAACAACCATATTATGATCTACCAAAGAATTTTACAGTTTTTGTTTTAAATTACTTTGCAACAACTTCCACGGATGTAGCACACATTCTGGATGAGCCGGTAATATAGACGCCGAAAGTGCTGCATCAGCTTCATTGAAGTACCGTGTAAGCGAGATGCCTTACCGGCACGGTGCCATGTCGCCTCGAAACCGTGAAGAGCAGCTTCTCCATGCTGTGCAGATTGATGGCTCTAATGGGTGAAATAATGGTACTCTGGCTTAAATACCGTGTTTATTTCGGTATTGACACATTCTTACGTTAAAATATTCCGCACAGAGAAACATGTGCGCGATTGTCCCTATGAGCTGCGCCACAGATCTGGTAGTGAAAAGGGTATCCATCATAAAGCTCTGCCCCATAGCTCAGATTTTATCAGTCTTTCCGTCCCAATATTCACTCAGATACTTGTTGAATCGAGCATGAAACCCAAATGCTGCAGGTACTGGGTGGTAGTAAGTACGCATTTAGAGACATTGACATGCAACCCCAAATCTCTGATGAGACTCTTAGTTGCTTGGTTTTACATAGGAGTCATCAAGGTTACCGCTGATTGTCTTATTTTTTTAGAACTATAGCTTTATACGCTGGGTAAATATCCTAGGCTCCGAGTCTAGTCTATTTAGCAAACAGGTGTATATGTAAGGCTGACCATTAATACGGAACTTGAGATATTTCTGATCACTCATAGGCGTCCGTTAAATCAAGTAAACCCATATAACAGTTACGAGTGATTATATTCAGGCAGTGTTGAAGAGTAACAATTTTAATGTGGCGGTAAACAACAAATGTATTCAATTCTTTCACATTCATAATTAGCATAGAAGTACCCTGTTTCTTGGTCTAAGAAAGTCGAAGTAAATTCTGTGGGCTCGTGCATCAACTTTACAATGACATCTTTACCAAATAAATGATCCATTTCTTCGTTACAAAACACTGCTTCTTTTTCTGTGTTATGTGAGTGTAGCTCATAATTGGAGTCAAGTCAGAGCACTCGATTTCTTGGCCGTGGACGATGATCAAACACATACCGGGTACAGGAGACTTGGTAATCGGCTAAAATAGCGTTTGAACTCGAATAAATTCCCTTCTTGGGTAGCAAATATCGAGCGGAGGGTTTGTCAAGTAGAACGACATGATCTCAATGGACATAGGCGCGACAGGCTCGTAAACGGGATTTAGGATGGTTGAGGCGGGTGATTTTTGGTGAGCTGGTGGCAAAATCGTTGTTCCTCTTGGGTTTATGTTTACATAGAATATAGCGGTCAGCATCCGATTGATGTGTGAAGTTTTTAGTGCCAGTTGGCATCCTTCATTTCACTTCAAAGTCCACACAACAAAACACAAACCAAAATCCAATCAAAGAACCGGGGAACTCAGAGACGTGTGAAGCATTTGTGAACTGCATGAGGCAAAACACGATATTCAGGCCCTCCCGTCAGCCCTTCCGTCAGCCCTCCCGTCAGCCCTCCCGTCAGCCCTCTCAAGTGATCTCGATGTGCAGATGAGATTGGTAGAATATCTCATGAGCCATGAACTAAGCAAGGAAAAACGTGGTGACGTCGAACATATGAATTTTATATCTGCTCTGTAAACATGAAATTAACTATAAAGGGCGCATATGGTGATGCAACAACACATAACCTCCTCGACAGTTGGATGAACGTTAATTGATACTGTAATCCTTTTACAATAAATGCCGGGGTGAGTCTCCTCAGCGATACCATCTCGTACGCCTTATGACTCGCACGTATGCATATACGTGGAATGAAGTCCAACGGACAGCTTAAACATCGATGGTCTTATGCCACGCGATACAGACAGAATCATTGGAGAAGCCCACCAGAGCGTTATTATGTCACTGTATATAACACATGAAGCAACGCATATGCAGCAGCGCTGTTAGGAGAAGCTCACAGCGATTCAGCAGCACTTAACGCAGTAAAGATTTATATGTATGATCACGATGACGGCTGTTCTGTAATCTAGGCAAAGGTGAATGCATATCTGCACCAGACACACGAGGTGGTAGTCTGCCTAGATAGCACTCTACCTGTTCACAGTAACACGTTGCCAGGTGATATCAATGTCTGTATATGTATAATGCATGATTGTTGTATTTCTGACAAGGCGGCAACACCACGCAACAACTGGACGACTGATCGATTGCCCGAAGTATCGTGGTGGAAGTTGGGGGATAGGGGGATGGGGTCAACGTACAGCTTATGTATTGAGCTAGGTATTATTGCTAGTTTGTCCAACATCGACATCTAATAATATGAATGAGTGGTTTTATTGTTATATTAATGTATGCATCATACTTGGAGTAGTTGCATCCTCCGTGGCGCCGAACCCTTGCTGGGAACTCTACATGCATATTGAATAAGCCTACAACGATTCTCTCTTCTTTTTCCCCACAAAGGATCAAATAAGTGACTCACTGTCGGAGAAGCAAAACAACGTCACGTGAGCGTCCAAAAAGACTCCAGCAATGAGCTTTGTTAGCTATGTTTGACAAATGTCGTGAAAAATATGAATTATAAATGAGGTAATAATGTTGTGGGAGCCGACGAAATCGAAAAGTTGTCTTGGGACAGAACAGGTGTGACAATAACACTGGGGATTGGGCATTAGCATGTCGGCTACGACATAAAGATTAAGCATCGACCATTCCATTCAGACGCGGGATAACAAGAAACCACGTTTGCATTGGAATAAAGAGCAGCTGCTGCTGGGATGAAGTGTTGTAAGTGATTTAGTAACATGAAATATATGTAAAATATTCAAACAGCTGCTAGTCGGATGTTAAGAATGGTTTTATGTACTCAATGTGCAGTATGACTCAATGACATACATAACCTTACAGGCATGAATGTATGCCGTTGTTTTGGGGAAGTGCCATACAATAGCGAACCAGTTACAAAAATGTAGACAAGGAGACAGCGAAATATCGAAAAATTATGCAAGCGATTCTAGTCATTTTGGAATAATTGTTATCACACAGTGGTCATTATAACTAGCAACGAAGAAAGGGGCGGCATGCCATTATGCTTAGCTTAGCTGGCATGACAAACGTTATCACCGACCATCCAGTAATGCTTATTGTAGTGACACCGACCTTAATCAGCTTTGCAAAGGGAAAAAGCTTATTGAGAAGCGACCAAATGGATGAGATTCATTAGCATACGCGATACATCATGGTGATATAAGTGATATGAGACGCGAGAAGATGATGATAAGTGGGCACGGGACCTATCGACTGTAGGTACGGAGCAAGGCAGTCGACAGCAGCCGCTTTCAACCGCCGACGCGTCACCGCGAATATACATCGTTGATGCTAACAAGGATGGAGAGGACATGAATATGTCATGGCAAGTGGAGTTAATCAGGACTAAGAGTACTAAATTATCAGCCCGGACATGCAGTGGTCAGCCCAAATTACAAAAAACACAGCTTACGCTGACAAGCTGTTTTGGTGCGCTCTACTGTATGATTTGTGGCTCGGCGTCCTTCACTCTCGAGGCAAGGGGATGTGGCGGTGGAATGTGTTGAACGCGGAGTAAACGTCGGAGAAACGAAGCATAATGTGTCCAGTGAGTTTTACAGGATCTGGCAGCTACATCCACGGTCAACCGTGAAGGACGTTATAATTGTACATATCATTGTGCACAGGAAGGCTGATCGAAAAACATATGGGCGTAATGTTGCATGGAGATGCTTTGTCCCCAGTACGCTGTTATGAAACCCTGCCCGTGAATAGATATGGTGCAGCCCTGCCCGTATTGTTTTATGGTGAAACGATCTCTCTGATGTATTATGTTGAAGCCCTGTCACAGATGTGTTACAGTGAAGCCCTGTACATGATTTGCTATGGTGAAGCCCGGTACATGAAGTGTTTGATAAAGTACTGTGCATTATATGTTATGGTGAGGCTATTCCATGATATGGTATGTTGCAGCTATGTCACTTAAATAGTATGGTGGGTCTATTTCAATGATATGGCACAGTGAGGTTATGTCCATGAAATAGTATAGTGGGCCTATTTCAATGATATGGTATGTTGAAGCTATTTCAATGATGAGGTATGTCAGGGCTATGTCAATGAATTTTTTTATAGTGAGTCTTTTGCAATGATATGGTATGGTGATGCCATGTCAGTAATATGGTATTGTGAGGCTATGTCAATAATATGGAATTGTGAGGCTAAGTCAATAATATGGTATGGTGAGGCTAAGTCAATGATATGGTATGGTGAGGCCATGTCAGTAATATGGTATGGTGAGGCTATGTCAGTATTATGGTATTGTGAGGCTATGTCAGTAATATGGTATTGTGAGTCTTAGTCAATGATATGGTATGGTGAGGCCATGTCAGTAATATGGTATGGTGAGGCTATGTCAGTAATACAGTATTGTGAGGCTATGTCATTGATATGGTACGGCGAGGCTAAGTCAATGATATAGTATGTTGCAGCTATGTCATTGATATTGTAAGGCAAGTTTATGTCAATTATGTGATATTGTGAATGAACGCACTTACGTCGCTGAATATGGTGTTCACGCCCACTTTAACTCCTGATCACCGCGATCGTTCCAAGATGGCGGTATTCAGCCGGAGGAGATCATTACATTGACATAAATGCTATTGTTGTGTTATATAATTAACTCGCTTTGCAACTCTGATATCCTCATTTAGTTTCATGTAACAAATCAAGCTACTGTAGCATTTATAACTGGCTGGATAAGCTTAACAAACTGTGACAGCTGATTAAGCAGACACGAAACCTGGCATGAAATAATGGGCCATAATGATATTTCAAGTTGTAAAACTGCTGGACAAATGTTACCGGCTGGACAACGAGACCTTAGCAACAAGAAATACACGTGCAACATTGATAACGCATGGTGTAAGTAGTACTCTACTACTAAGGAGGCAATTGGGAATAGCATTGAAACAAACACATCTGAAGTGCACAAGCTAGTATTATACCTCTGACAAGTACAGAGAAACATATTATTGCGTTATAATGCCGCTGTATTTCATTGATCAAGCAGTATTGTATACAATTGCGCTAATAGGCAAAGTCTCAGACGCACGAGGTGCAAGTCCGCCTAGATGGCGTCCTACCGGCAACACCACGTGTCAAGCTGACGACTGATACATGGTGGGTGGAGGGGTAGGGAGGGTGAAACGGTTCAGCTCTTTTCGTTAGTCGTTTGTTCAATTCATAAGCGTATAAGATGACAAATATAACTCACCGTACCTATGAAAGCATTTCTATAGAGCTAGGCATCATTGTTAGTATTTTAACCATGAATGTCGGCACTCTTTTTGGTTGTAGTGATGACGACGAGACGTCGATTGACATTAGACAGTCGATCACAGCTGATAATGACAAGAAATGATCAACAAGTCGTAATCTAACTTGTGTTCGTCGTTCCACGCGGTCCAACTCTAATCAGAATAGTATTTTTTGACACGCCGTTCTAATATTAATTTTTTCAGTTGCGAATAGTTCCATCGATTGAGTGATTTATAATTTAATTGCTAGCCAACATATGGATAACAACCCATTATGAAAGTCACGATGAATGCATCGCTGGTCATATCAAACCAGATCTGACATTTTAAGCTGTTACAAAAAGAAAGAGCAGAAGCCACCCATGCTAACCGTAGCATACTTTCATCCGCTATACATTGCCAATTAATTATTGACTACATCGCCAAGGGCAATGATATATTAGTAGAAGCACAATGCTCATCATATCTTATTGTGATATCGAACTAAACTCGAGCGACAATCATGTTTCTATGATTCCAACAATTGAGATAGCTTAAACTCTTAATAATTGCTATATGTATCACACTACACAATTGGCTGCTGATCTTCAAATTTACATTGATGCATACAAAGACCCATGTGAAAATTCGTATACAAAGATCGTGCATTGTTTGCAAGCAGTGAAAAAATACAACTTCAATTCAGCATAGTGTTGTATTTGTTAACATGCGAGAATCTAACTTTATACACAAGTTGGTGAAGAGGAGTCAGGTTCGAGGAATACGGAACCATCGCCCCATTTGAGGGGGTCATTCAATGTGTGGTATAAGCATGTCGTCTTACGAATATCGCTTTATGTGTTTTTTGGCGAAAAAAAGGTGTAAATTGTGCTAACAATGGCGGCCAAAAACCGACACAAAAAAAGATACGGTGTTACGTTGCTTTTTCTTGAACGTAATACAACCATCACTGTGCTATCATCACAATTTGCAAGAGACAACAATCAAGCTCTCATCGTGGAGCATTATTGGCAGCACAGAGAAAGATACTTTTGCTGGGGAAAATATATTCTTCCACACGAAACATGGCATATGAAGCATTGACACAAACCATGCTGTGCTGCGAAGTTAGTTTCCTTCTACGCTAATGACGTCCAGCTCTTATGCGCTTTCTCGGTGACTTTCAACACTTGATGACATGCATAAACATCTAAAAAGGGACAGTAACACCCAATATTAACTGACCATTCAGTAGTATATGCACCACACTGACTACGGCATATAACCGATGGGTCATGACTATGGTCAGGCAATCGGGCTAATAGGTCCATTGTTGGGTTCAGGTCTGCTTATATTTTGCGACATTATCCCCCACAAATTCGTTACTCCGATCTCAATTATAATATAAAGTAACGAAAGTATACCAGGTCAAATTCGTTGGACCACCCCTCACTTTCACAACGTTCTCTGGGGACTACATCCCAAACAACACCGCTCATTCAAACACGCGAAGATTGTTAATGACTGCTCTTCTCAATTAACATTTCACAAAAGCAATAACATGATACATATCACATCAGTACCGGCCAGGAGGAACCGTTCGTGTCCGCAATTTTGATTCTGTGAACGTTTCCCCCAAACTCAAAGCAAGTGCCCAGACCGAAGAACCTTCATTGCAGGTCTTGGCGCGTTGTACTCCTCTTAGTCAAAGCTGCACTCGAAGTCCGATTATGATACAAAAAGAAATTAAACATCAGCAAGGACGAAGTAAATGTGGCATGCCTATCGCACGTAACGCACTGGATATGGCAACGCAGGATAAACCCAGCTGGTAGCAGAAACTTGCAATTGGTCTAAAAGCGGGCAAAAGATCGTTCCTGTTCGACCTATTAGCAACAATATTTATGTATTGCGTGTAGCGTACATAACAGTATTCCAACCGAAACCGAGCTAGGCCCAAGCTATGTAAAATCGCAAAGCCGAGCTCTGTCGCATACATGCTGTATGTTCTATTTAGAACACTGTCAATTGCTACTCCAGTTGCTTTCGTGGTTCGATATCTGAAACATCTTTAAAAATTTATCTTGAAGTACTTCTGCAGGAGCAGGTGACTATTGTCAATGCTCAGACATAAAGCGTCATGGGAACAAACAGGAAAAATAATGCTTAAATATGCGACTGTATAATATAATAGCAACATGAATTCCTGTTGTCACCAAGCTTCATGCGGCGATCGTGATAAGCACTTGCTCCGCGCTGTGCAGATTGATGGCTCTAATGGATAGATGATACTCTTAATGTAAGCGCAGCACGTAAGCATGTGAAATGAAGTCTAAATGACAGCATGTGCATCGATGATCTTATGCCACGCGATACATTCTACAGCATAAGAGTAACATATCAAAGCGTTATTACGTCGTATACAGTCGCAGGTTAAGAATGGTTCTATTGGTTCAATGTGCAGTATGACTCGATGGCATACATTACCTCACATGAGGAAATGCATACCGTGGTTTAGGTGATGTGCGATACAATTGATAACCCGATACAAAGATGAAGACAAATTTTTTTCAATAATTTTTCTCACACAGTGGTCATTATAACTATCAACAAAGAGAGGGGCGACATGCCATTATACATAGGCTAGCAGGCGAGATAAACGCTATCAGCGACCAGCCATCGATGCTTATCGTAGTGACACCGACCTTTGCAAAGAGAGAAAGCTAATTTAAAAACGACCCAACGGATGAGATTCGTTAGCATACGCGTTATATCATGGTGATATATGCTATGTTGGACGTTAGAAGATGATGATAAGTGGGTACGGGACCTATCGACTGTACTTACGGAGCAAGGCAATTGACATCAGCTGCTTTTACCCACAGATGTTTTACCTATGAATATACTTCTCTGACGCTTACTTACCCAATATAGATGAAGAGGACATCAATATGTCATGGCGAGCGAAGTTAGGACTAAGAGGGCAATATAACCAGCTCGGACATACAATGGTCACCCCAAATTACAAATAACACACGCTTACCGTGACAGGCTCAATGATTTTGTGCCTCCGCGTCCTTCACTCTCGAGGCAAGGAGACTTGGCAGTACATGATATGCTGTGGTGAAGCCCTGTACCTGAAGTAGTTTGGTTAAGTACTGTACGTTATATGTTATGGCGACGCTTTTCCATGATATGGTATGCGTCTATGTCACTGCAATAGTATAGTGGCTCTATTGCAAGTATGTGGTATGTCAGGGCTAAGTCAATGATTTGTATGGTCTTTTTCAATAATATGGAATGGCGAGTCCATGTCAGTAATATAGTAGCATATGGCAATGTAAAGGATATGGTACGGTGATCAGTTATTTTCGCTTATATAATTCATAACCGTGTAATACAACAAATACAGATCACCGCATATATGGCAGCATGTCTATAGAGTTAGACAGCAATGTTAGTATGCTTGAAATTGACAGCCAATAAAATAAATTAGGTGTTTTTATTGTTGTCGTATTGATTTATGCATCGTAGATAGGGAACATGCACCCATCCGTGGCGCGCCGAACCCTTGACAGGGGTCCCGGTATTAAATGCTTGACTAATTCCCTTATAACTAAGCTACTTAATGAGCCATACAATGGATTAACCACGCCCCAAGCACAGGATACGTGGCGTCATCACAGATGTGAATTTTATGTCCACCATATTGACATGAAAGTAACTATGAGGGCCAGCAATTGTATTATATATTTATTTTGTATTTCTGTCAAGTAGACAAAACCACGCGCAAATATTGTCATATTTATTCATGCATCGTACATGGAGTAGATGCATCCATCTGTGGCGCGCTTAATACTCAGCGGGGAACCTGCTTGCATTGTTGATAAGTTCTTCTGCCGCGCAATATACAGAGGCAGCAAGACATTTTTCGGAGGAGGCATCAGGGCCCAAATATGTAAAAGGAACGCAAGCGTGCAAAGAGAATAGAGGATATATCGCGCTCCATAAATTGACTTTTAATTTTCGAGAGGCAATTATGTCAAAGATAAATGTGGAGAAGTTCCTTGTAAAATCCCACACCCGTGCTCATACGATGATATGTAAAGTATAAGCCCGTGTGATAGAAGCTATTAATGCCAGGCAATCAACATCCTCAATCTGCTTCCGTGTATGACCACAGAAGCAGGGATCAGTCTTTTGACGTGACGCCTTGAATCTGACATGGGCCGAGCACACCCTCTTTCAAGTAACATGATCCATTGTCTGCAATAGCATTGAGTGGTCCTCCGTTTAAATAGCAATTATACATAATGAAGCTGGGGTAATTAAATTTCCGTCAGTAAGTGTATCAATGGTAATTATTAGAGTATCTACCGAAATTGGCCATCAACAATCTACTACAGCGGCCCTTCATGCCGTTTAACGTCGGTCTCAACGTGTAGTTGGCTTTTGACAAATAATAAGTCCGAAAGACAGCCACGTGAGTCGACATTTCCCGTGTCTCGTCTTAAAGAAGCCGATCCCCTGTGATTCTTTTGGCGCGATATTTTCCTTGTCCGAAATAACTGCTTATAGCATACATGCCATATATTAAAACCACCTATCCAATGAGGGGTAATTAGTCTGGGTCAAAATCATCATTCTTGCAACGTTTAAAGAGGCAGTGACCAATGTGTCCGAGAAATGAGCTGCAAATCAACACGACTGTAACCACGCTGGCTGAATGATCTCGAGACGCTTAATTGGGTTATGTGATTATGAAATCAGGTATAATGTTACTCTGTATGCACATTACTACACCTATGCGCGATTATCCTGAAGAAAAAACGGAAATAAAAACATGCAGTTGATATACTTTTGCCAAGTCCTGAGCAACCCTTGTCCATACATTTTTTTAAAGAGCGCAGCTGTAATATTTAAACAGGCAATGCATGCGCTCAGAGCTCACATATCCGACTCAAGACCTGCTCAACAACAGTCCGAGTGTTTAACAGCTGTTATATGTATCTCATTACACATTAGCTCACTGCCGGCCATTACAGAAGTATATATTTACGCCTGTGAGAATTACGATCATTGATTTGTTTTTGCAAGCTGTAGAAAACTAATCATTGATTTCAGGCCTGTGTTTGACTATCCTACTTAATTCACTACCAGTGTTGAAAGAGAGCAGGTTAGAGAAACACAAAACTTGTGCACAATTTTAGGGGTCAATCACTATGTGGTATCAACAGACCAACTCAAAAACAGATATGGTGTAGCGTTGCCATTCGCATTACCTTACTTAAACGTAATCCAGCTATACACTGCGCCAATACTGTCAATTAGCTTAAGAAAAAACAAGTTCTCGGCAAGGGGCATTATTGCCTGAACGTGAAACATTCCTGTTATTGAGAAGTCTGACGACATATTCAGGTAACATAGTTAATAAGAGAAGCTATAACACAAACCATGCTGTACAGCGATGGTATTTACCTCCCATGAAGAGGATGTAAGCTCATATGCGCTTTCCTGTCGCCATTCAACACTTGATGGCACACATAGACAACGAAAAAGTGACAACAACGCCCACCATCAACTGCCTATTCACATTTAAGCAGTAAACGCAGCATCCATTAGCAGATGTGACATTGTTAAATGTAGCATTAGTTTCTGAATCAGCTGTATCTAGACATTGGGATTGCTTCTGCGCGTTATTTTACCAGGATGCTTTGTCAAGATATGTCGTTTTTTATCAATTACCATGCTATATAATGCTCGTCATTCATCTTTCAACCAGCCAACAGTAGTTGTTAACCAATTGTAGCATTAGCCTTATGTCGAACTGTGATATACAGATAAAGGTGAGAGTTTTATGTGCATGAAGCACGCTAAGACGAGAACATAGTTCGTGATTGATATGTATAAGTTGAGTGATTTGCACAAGTAAGAAATGTAACGACAGATGATTGTACAGGTAGTCGGAATAGGGGTCAGGCCGAAAAACTTGATGCAAATTCGCCACTGATATGCTGTTTGCTTAAGCCATGGCGCTGTTTATAATCAAGGCCACGTCGCGGTCATGCTGAGGTAAACCAGGGGGACGCCTGAAAACGAAATGCAGATAACGATGGTCAATAACTGATTAAATGATATCGAATATAACCCTGAACATGCCCATGGTAGCATCAAACTTGGTGCCACCAGCTAAATGGTCGACCAGTTTATTATGTATTCCTGAGATTCAAGGGTACGAATAGAGCAAATGCGTGCTGCTTTCTACAAACCGCAAGTCTCGAAGTAAACACTGTATAAAAGGTGACCTGGAACGACCTGAGTTTTAAGCGTGTGATACGGCCTCGTTATTCACTGTTATTACTATGCGTTGACGCTCCAATAAACGACCCCATAGATTAGTGCACATGACCAGGCGAACACTTCATTTCCACAGACATGAAATGTGAAACGGTTAGGGGCTAAGGTAATAGATTCTTGGGAAAATGACCTACAATTGACCCCTTTTCGATCCATGTCACAATATAAGGGGTCAATGAGCGAATTTGAGGGTGGATTGATGGTTTGTGTATGGCAAGCATTGAGGCTTTGAGCGAACGCAATTGATGGGAGAGCCGCATTGGACTAATTTGCCAAAAATTAAGTCGCTGTTGTTTGAGTGATGTAGAAGGAGGAACCAATTGTCTATGTAAAGGCTGGGAGGCGACGGTATCTTGGTTTGTGCGTAATAAAGATTGCAGCAAGAAAATATTGCGTGGTGACAAGCAAGTATTGCCTCTGTGTAAATGAAGGATCGGGTCGGTGGTCGCGGCGTTTCAGATGAAGCACAGACTGGGAGAATAGAATGTAAGGCAGGTGAATCTCTCAGAGCAAGAAGGACCTTGCCGTGAGATTTCTGGTAGCAGGTCTTCTCTCTCGTCAAGTCAGACTTTAGCACATTCCTAACAGGTATGTTTGTATTTACACCTCTGACCTACGGAGCTTCCGTTACTGACTAAATTCCACTGGATGCAAATCTGAGTACTGATTGTAGCTGTATGAATGCTCCGGAACGAGAGCAGCTGTGAAGGCTTGAGTATTTCGTTCTTGAGCGAGTCGAGAAACTTGGACTATTGCCGTTGATTCCACTCCCTCATTTCCTTAACAGGAACAACGTACAATGAACACCGCAGACCACAGATACGTTGACGCCATTATTATGAGCACTTAATGTATTATAGGTGACTGGTAAACACGGATAATAAGGCACACGATGTAGCAATTCTAATTTGACCTAGCACAAACACCGGAATGGTCAGCAGATCTTACTAACTCAATGAGGTAAGCCAGATAAAGAAAAGCGGAATTGATGCGGTGAGGCGACCCAGTTTCGCGTCGCAGGGAAAGTTTATTCGAGCTTTCTTTCCATTTCGACAACCCTTCAACCCTTTGTGGACAGGACTCGAGATGTGACTGAAGAGCTCGGAGTTTGATTTTGTTTCTCTTGGCGTCTCAATTGCTCTATTTCGCCCTGCAGCGGTAGCTCGTTTAGATTGTCTTGCATGAGTTAGAAGTCAGTGAAGCTCGAAGGATTCGTGATAACTGTACCTATGCTGCTGGTAGCGAAAGTCATGATAGAGATTGAAGTCGATGCTGAGCTCGTAACGAACGCCAAAGTGCATTTAGAACCCCTCTGTTTAGTGTGATCACTCAGTGGTAGAAAACAGGTGATGCGAAGCCGTGGTGCCAATAATATAGCGAATAGACAAAACAGAGAAATCTGGGTGATGATTGAAGCGGGTCCAGACTCAGCAGAGAGTGACTACAAGAGGCAGCACGTGGGTATAAACGACTAAAGTGAGCCCTAGGGGAGGTGAGCTGAGACAGGAAAAGGGTACACAAGGAAGGTGAACTGAGAGAGCCCCATGGGCGAGACACACAAGAGAGGAAGGGGCTGATTACTCACAATAAAAAAATCAATAGTGAATAAAATAACAACTACAATTTTTCTTACCTATAGCAGCATATGATTTGAGCTAGGTACTAATGTAAGTTTGATGAATATTGACTGCCAAAAATGTCAATGAGTTGTGTTATTCATGTCGTGTTAATTCATGCCTCCTGCCTAGAGTAGATGCATCCATTCGTGGCGCACATAACACTTGGTGGTAACCCTGCTTGCATTGTGGATAAGTTTTGTTTCTACCTAAAACTATTCTCCCTACCTTGTTCAACACAACGGATCAATGCAGGTGGCAACACAATGACATGAGATGGTCCATAAAGACTCTCTCAATTTGCTATTTTAGCTATATTTGACAAATAAAGAGGCAAATATGAATTATAAATGTAACAATGTAGTGGCAGTCTACAAAATCGAAACATTGTCTTAAGACAAAACAGGTGTGACAACACCAGTACTGAGGATTGGCGTTATCAAATCTGCTACGAAAAAAAGATCATGCATCCAACATGTGATAACAAGAAACCATGTTTGCATTGGAATCAAGAGCTGCTGCTGATGGGATGAAGCGTTCAGTGCCATGAAACATAAATAAGTTGTTTAAACAGCTGCTAGTCCGAGGTTTAGAATGGTTTTATTTGTTCCATTTGACGTGCATCTCGATGTCATACATTACCGTACCTGCATGTATGCGCACTGTTGCTAGGGGGATGTGGGATACAATTGCGAATCAGTTACAAAAATGTAGACAAAGAGACCGCAAAATATGGAAAAAGGTATGCTAGCCTCCTTAACGATCCAAGTCATTTTCAATAATTGTGCTTACATAGTGGTAATTATAACTAGCAACGCAGAGAGGGGGCGGAATGTCATTGTGCATATTGCAGCGACACCGACCTTCATTAGCTTCGTAAGCTAATTGAGGAACAACATAACGGATGAGATTCATTAGCATATGCGATATATCATGGTGATATTAGCTGCGTTAGACGCGAGAAGATGATGACAAGTGGGTACTGGACCTATCGACTGTAGTCAAGGAGCAAGGCAATTGACAGCAGGCGATTTCACCCGCCGACGTGTTACTTATGAATATACTTCGCTGACGCTTATTCTAACAACAAGAATGGAGAGGACATGAATATGGCATGGCGAGGCGAAGTTAGTCAGGACTAAGAGGGCTATATAACTAGCCTGGACATGCAGTGGTCATCCCAAAATTACATATAACACCTGCTTAGGATGACAGGCCGCTTTGGTGCCCTGTACTGTATGATTTGTGACTCGGCGACCTTCACGATCGAGGCATGGAGATTTGGCGGTGGAATTGCTTGTACGCGAGTAAACGTCAGAGAAACTAGGCATATTGCGTCTATTGAATGTGATAGGCTCTAAACTCATAGTCATCTGTTAAGGATGTTTTAATTGTACATACCACTGTCACATGAAGACTGACCTAAAAACAAACGGGTTATATCCGTGATGTGACAAGTTGAATCCATAGTCGTAATGTAGTACAGTAAAGCTTCGCCGTAGTACGGTATGGTGATACAGTGTGCATAAATTGACATGGCTCAGTCCTGTCCTGCTGGTGTTATGGTGACACGATGTCCCTGGTGTACTACAATGAAGCCCTGTCACTGATGTGTTATAATGAAGCCCTGACCATGATATGCTATGGTGAAGCCCTGTACAGGAAGTGTTATGTGACACCGTGTTCGATATGTGATATAAGGTATGTTGAAGTCCTGTTTGTTATGTAATAAGTAAAAGTTCCATCCTTGGTGTGGTATGGTGATGCCATGTCCGAGTTGTAGTATAATGTGATGACATAAGAAACGGACTTTCGTGGGGCCATGTTATAAATTACGCACAGTGAGTCAAACTCTGAGATACGGAGTGGTGAGGCCATGTCGATGATGATGTGTGGTAAGGCCTGGTCAAAGCGGTGATATGGTGAGGTCATGTCAATAATGTACTGTGATGAGACCATGTCAACTATATGGTCTGGTGGGGCCATGCTAAGAATGCGATATAACCAGGCTATGTCTATACTGGGGTATGTTAAGGCTGTGTCAATCATATGGTACAGAGAGGCTATTTCCATGACATGGTATGTTGCAGCTATGGCAATGATATTGTTAGTTGAGTCTATATCAATGATGTGGCATGGTGAGACTATGTCAATGACGTGATATTTTGAGGCTATTTCAATAATATGGTACGATGCGGCTGAGCCAATAATATGATTTGTTGCGGCTATGTAAATGATATTGTAAGATGAGTCATTGTCAATGATGTGGTGTGGTGAATGAATGCCAAGCAGGTTGATAACACACACGTCATTTCCGGATCACCATGATCGTTGCCAGATTACCTTTGATTACGATTTGATATCCAGCTGGAAGAGATCATTACATTGACTCTTGTCTTACAGCTGATTAAGCAGGCACGAAACCTGGCATGATATAATGTGCCACAATGATATTCCAAGTTGTTACACTGCTGAACAACTGTTACAGTCTGGACAACGAGACCTTAGTCACCGTACATATGACAGCATATGAATTGAGCTAGGTATTATTGCTAATTTGTCCAACATCGACAGCCAATAATGTAAATGAGTTGTTTTATTGTTATATTAATGTATGCATCATACATGGAGTTGATGTGTACATCCGTGGCGCCGAAACTTTGGTGAGAACCCTACATGCATATTGGATAAGCCTCCAATGATTCTCCCTTCTTTTTCCCCACAATGGATCAAATAAGTGACATATTGTCGAAGAGGCAAAACCATACATAAGCGTCCACAAAGACTACAGCAATAAGCTTTGTAAGCTATGTTGGACAAATAACGTGACAAATATGAATTATGAATGAGGTGAAACGATCTTTCTGATGAATTATGATGAAGCCCTGTTACAATGAAACCCTCTACATGATATGCTATGGGGAAGCCCTGTTCAAGAAGTGTTTTGATACAGAACAGTACATTATATGTTATGGTGAGGCTATTCCATGATATGGTATGTTGTCACTGCAATAGAATGATAGATCTATTTCAATGATATGGTATGTTGAGGCTATTTCAATGATATGGTATGTGGGGGCTATGTCAATGATTGTTTATGGTGAGTCTTTTACAGTAATATGGTATGGTGAGGCCATGTCAGCAATATGTGAGGATATGTCAATGATATGATATGGTGAGGCTAAGCAAATGATATAGTATGTTACGGCATTGTCAATGATATTGTAAGGTGAGTCTAGGTCAATTATGTGATATGGTGAATGAATGAACTTATATCGCCGAACATGTTGATCACATCCACTTTAACTCCTGATCACCGCGATCGTTGCATGATTACTTGTGAATAACATGGCAGTATGGAGCTGGAGAAGATCATCACATTGACAAAAATGCTATTCTTGTGTTACATAATTAACCCGCCTTGCGACTCTGCAGCTTTTATTTTGCTTCCAATACCCCATCAAGCTATTATACCAACTAATACTGGCAAGATAGGCTTAACAAACTGTGACAGCTGATCAAGCAGACATAAAATCTGGCAAGAAATAGCGCGTCATAATGATATTCCAAGTTGTTAACTGCTGGACAAGTGTTATATATGACACTTGTTCATACAGCTGTTAGTCAGAGATTCCGATATTCAGAATGGTTTGAATTGTTATTGCGCAGAATGGCCTTGATCATATATAGTAGCTATCCCGCAATAATGCATAAAGTTGTTTTGCAGTCGTGTGAACCGTTCTAAAAATATACGCACAAAGATTAGTAAATCTCAAGAAAGAATGCACACCGATTGCATGCTCAAACAAGAGAATATTGGTTTATTAACCAACTGCTACATACTAGACAATTGTTTTGATGAAGCTTGTTAGAAGACAGCCAACTGACCGACAGGTTGTGATGGAATAGATGCATTAGCAAAAGGTGTATTAAATCGAGAGTGAGTAGAAATAATGGGTGTTTAACTGATGCGATCTAACACCCGACATGGTAAATGATCTTGACCGGCTAACTGGTCGACGAAGACCAGTCTGAATTTGATGATGCTGGGAACATCGAAATGGGATGGTAAGTAGTGCTACGTTTTCCGATCATTATTCCTCAAAATGTATTTAACTACGGACTGGTATGATAATAACGGTTGAATGACGGAATATATCTTGTTTTTTTCGCGTGGTTTGAGAATAGCGACTACACAGGTATAGCAGCTCAACCCTCCGCATTCAGTACACATGGCTGCGGCGAGGCACCTGTTCCTAATGCTGGTCATTTCCAATAATTGTTCTTGTAAAGTGGGCACTCTACGGGCATGGGGATATGACAGTGGAAATGCTTTGACACGTTGTTAACGTTGAAGAAACGTCTGAGGCATATTGAACGACCAATAAGGTGACCACTGATTGTAACAGGCTCTTGATGATGAATACACAATCGACCGAGGGGGATGGTTCAAATGGATATGTGACTGCGATCTGTAAAACTGTTTGGAAAACGAATGGAATATGTCCGTGAAATGACATGGAGAAATATTTTCCACAGTGAAACCTTTCATGTTATGCGATATGTTGAAGCCCTGTCCGTTAAGTGTTATGGCAGAAAGATGCATGTAATATGGTGTGGCTAAGTCCGGTCCTTGATGCATAATGATGAAGCCATAACTAGGATGTATTGTGGTATGTCACAACAATTACTGCCTGAAAAGTGCTAACAAACGACATGACCAATCATCGATATCATATGTAACAGGGCACCAACCACCATCAATACTTTCCGTGCCATTACCTGTTGGAGCATCGACGCACAGTCAAAGCAGTGGATAACGAGGCCGTATCACAAGCCTAAAACTCAGGTCGCTGTAGGTCACCTTTTACAAAGCGGTTGTTTTGAGAGCTGAGGTTCGTAGGAAGCTGCATCTCAGTGAGGAATTTGCATCAAGTTTTTCGGCCTGACTCCTATTCCTACTACCTTCACATCCACCTGTCGTTATATTGCTTACGTGTGCAGATCATTCAACTCATGCTTATCAATCAAGAACTATCTACACGGTGTTAGCAGTGTATAGAGCCCCATTACTAGATTGTTAACCAATTAAGTTTGGGTTTTCCACAGCTTGCAAACAAACCAAGACCAAAGTATGATAATTCATACGGGTGTATATGGCAGGTATCAAACCAAACTGGATGATTGGAGGTACATTCTTCCTTCATGGTCACTATCTGAGATCATATTGCAAGCAAAGCAACGGTCAAGTTGATTTGCAGCGCCTTTCCGGCAAAAATTGGTCCCACCTTATACAATGCTGTAAGAATGATGATATTTACCTACGCTGGTCCTGCCTTGGTCTTTTCTATTTCCTTTATATTGGATAGGTGGTGTTAGTATATGGTATGTATATTATAAGCAGTATTTATGGCAAATTACAAACCGCAATGAAAGAATCACAAGGGCCGGCCACCTTAAGATGAGGCAAGGGGAGTGTACATAATTGATGACATACGTGGCTGTCTTTCTATCAACAGCAAACACTACGTTGGTGGCCATGTTTACCCATATCTGTCGGACTGATTATTTGTAAACCATTACTTTTTGTGCGACAAACATCCATCAACTTCGCATTATGACTGGCGTAAAACTGTTAAACGGGCAGCTATAGAAAATTGTCCATTTTGCTAGATACTCCTGTCTCGAATATTTACCATCAGTACATCTACTGGCGGGATCAAACTACCCCAGCTTTCTTATGTGTCAGAGTTACTCGAACGGAGGACCCCACATCGCCGTTGTGGACAACGAATCATGTTACATTAAAGAGGGCTTGCTGAGCGCGTGTGATGTGAAGGCCGTCACGTCGCAAGACTGATTCTTGCTTTTGTAGTTATACACGGAAGCAGATTGGAGATCAATAGCTTCATCCCCTGGAACTATTTTTATATTTTATCCTGTCAGCACGTGCTGTGAATATTCAAATATTACAAATAACTTCTCCAGATTTACTTTCGACATACTTGCTTCAATTAAAAGCCAACTGTAAGAGCGTTATACTCACACTATCATCTCCGTACTCTTGTCTTCGCATGGCTCTTGCTTGTTCGTGTCGTGACGCCCTCTTCAAAATATGTCACTAATTGGAAGTGTGCTCGATTGTCATGGAGCATTGGCCTCTTTCATTGCCGCCCTACGTTTTCTAGGATAACTACGCCTACAGTCAGAATCTCCCGAATATTGCGAGCCTGTTCACGCCTTGATGCTAAGCGCCTGCTATGTAAAACGGAGAGACAGGGCGCCATGTCACTGCTCTTTCGAGAGAATGGAGGAAAGTTTTAATTGCGATATATATCACAGAGACAGAGTGTATAATGTTGCATTTTGAATACGCTTATCACGATATGTAACTGATGTACTTCTAAGAAGGAAATGAGCATGCTGAGACGTGTGCGTCGTGACATGCAGTTATGCGATCGTCGTACGAACACATCAGCGGTAGGGGGCAAATAATACAGTACATCCGAGCCGCCTGTCATTATAAGCAGGCTTTATTTGCAATTAGAGGTGACCACTACTTGTCCATGCTAGTCCTGACCCATTTCGTCGCGCCATGACTTATTCGTGTTCTGTTCACTGTTGCTGCTGTTAGTTTCCTTGCTCCATAACTGCAGTGGATAGGTCCCGTACCCACTCATTTTAACTCTACTCGCGTCTCACAAAGCTAATATGCTAATGATTATCATCAACTGACTCGTTTCTCAATCAATTCCCTAATACTTTTCACCGCGTGCTTTTCACCACGTTACTTTCTTGTCGTGACTATTTCTGCATTCACAATAGACTGTGATCCGATCATTTGATTGAATGCCTGAAGCAGCTACGGGAGCCGCAATAGTTACCAGGCCACACAAATCTCAACGACGTCAGCAATCATCACGTGGAAACTCTTTGCAACCTTATAACTTACATTTCGTATCACACTTTTGGTACCACTGCCATTGCTTTCATTGCATGATCTTTTATGAATCAATTTATTTAAGGTTTCATTTACGACTCGATTGAGCCTATGCTTTTGTGGGGCAATGCTGATACCATTTTTGCCTTAACACACCTTTCATCGTATCTTGGCACTGAAGTTGTTGGAATGGAAATCTATCTTTCAAGTCATTGTTGGTATCATCTAAGAAATTATTCGGCGTTTTGAATTTCTTTTAAGGATTATTTAGCAAGGTTATCTTGCTATAATGGATTGCATTGGTGTTTTAGCTTCTTTTGTGTTCTTTATATGAATGTTAATTGTCTGCGAAATATTCAATATCGTATGTCGGTTTATTACTTAGAAACATTTATCTATGTTGAGGCTGCCATGAGGAGTAAACTACCGGTTAGTAAACTCGTTCTATAATTTATTTTTATCTAATCGGCGTTAACATGAAACCCGTTGTTCAATCTGGCCTGCTCATAATGTATTTTGAATGTGCAGTCAAGCTGGGCCTTATGCTGTATAATATTGTTTTGTGATAAATTTGATGGCATTGCTGTGGTAAGATGTTAATTGAGAATGGAAGCAATTAACAATCATCGTGTGTTTCAAGAAGGGGCATTGTTCAGGAAGTACTAAGAACGTTGTAATGGTGAGTGCTGGTCCAACAAAATGACACCGTTATAAATTAATAGTGTTATAAAATCAATGAGATCTGAATGACGACACTTAGAAGTAAATTATATCGGGGTAAGTGTGTTCTGATGATGTAGCTACGGTGTACAAATCTGAGGTCCATAATGTCGTATAATGTAAAGAGTCGTGGATCGAAAAATGAAGCCGTTAACCTGATTACGGACGGATAATCATGCGGAATGAGACATATGCCGTAGTCAGTTGAATACGAAGCGTCCATCATTGTTCACATAGCCAACGATAACATTAATGTATATGAAGTGTGCGATATAGTAAACACCCGCTAAATACTGTCTGTACTACTATTGTAGAAGGAGGATAACAAGTAATATTAGCTGCGAATGAGCAGCTCACAGTGAAGGCTGACACCCTGATAAAGTAGTATGCCACGCCACTTCCTGCTCAATATGTGCACGACTGTGATTAAGTTCCCTCATCCAACACAAATACAAGCTCTTATTCCATTGGAGTAGCTACCAAATAGCTCACAAACCCTTTATCATAGCAGCAGCTCTTTAATCCAATCCATGTATAGTTTATTGTTATCACGCATTTGAATGGAATGTGTTGAAGCACAATTTTTATTTCGTAGTGGGCATCCATACGTCCCATTTATGATTTTTACTGCGACACGTTATTTGTCAATCAATGCTAAGTCAAATAAGAATTAAAGAAGTCATTTATATGTTCGTTAAAGCTTATTCAGGGAAGCATTGTAGACGCCGTGCATAAATCATTGTGTAACCGCGTGGACATTGAGTCACGGGTAATGATCCGTTATGAATGTAAAAATAGAGAGGGCGCGTTGTAGGTAGACACAGATATGTTCCACTATGCAGCCAGGGCCGCCATTGAGTGCTCGGCGCGTCACGGATGGGTGTATGTACTGTATGTTGGATGCACGAATTAATATAGCTGCAATACTGTCGATGTTGAGTACAAAGAATGATGCCTAGATCTATAGATTGTGTCATATTTGTCATTTTAAACGCTTATGAATCAAACAAACGCATTAGGACAAATAACCAAATAGTGCTCCCACTCAAACATCGGGTCATCGATTAGTCGGAGTTGTTATTGGTGTTGCCGCCTTGTCAGTAATACAACAGTTATATCTTATACAAACGCAGACAAAGTAATCGCCTGATGTTGTACCGTAGGATGTTATCTAGGCAGACTAGCACCTCGTGTGCATTCACCTTTGCCCAGACAGTACCAATTTAAGTTTCTCCAAAGAGTTGCTGAAGAGAAGATTAGCAGTAATTGTTTCAGCATATACGCCTCTTATAGTTCATTGATTGTCAAGCGAGCAGACATGAAATTGTCCCCTGCACTGCGCCACGTACTTTCTGCTCAAGACATTGTTCATAGGATGCATGTTTTGTTAACTTATGGGATGTCTTAGAGGTCTATTTCATATATGACGTTGCTGTATTTCTGCATTAAATTAAGGCGCTATCCAGCCCTATAGTTTTGAATGACTCTACTGTTTACCTGCAAGGTATAATACACCGGGCAGCCTTCCAATGGCCTAAGTTAATGCGGTGCTGCCACGCCAAGCATTGTGCTGTTTTGTGATCGCAATTGAGGTCGTTATAGCGACTGTATATATATATATATATATATATATATATATATATATATATATATATATATATATATATATATATATATATATATATATATATATATATATATATATATTTTATTTATTTATATATATATATATGTATATGTTTATATATACATGCATATGTATATATATATAAATTTATATATATATATGTATACATATATGTATATATATATAAATGCATATATATATAAAATATATATCTGTATGTAATATATTAATATATATTTTATATGTAGATATAGATATTTATTTATATATATAGATTCATATATCTAATATATATATATATATATTTATATATTTATTTATTGATATATATATGAAAAAATATATATATATATAAATCCCTATATCTTTATATATGTGTATATGTATTCAGATATATATATACATCTTTATATATATATATCTCTATCTCTAATCTATATCTATATATATATATATATATATATATATATCTTCTATATATATCTATATCTCTCTTAAATATCTATATGTGTGTGTGTGTGTGGAGGCTCTTTGCAGCCTGTCAACTTACTTCAAGCATCACCTATTCGCATCCTCTGCCCTAGCTTACGCAGGATTAGCCTTTTTGACACAATTCATATAACGTTTCATCTACAAGCATTCTATGAAGCCAATGCCATTTGAGCTGATGTATCAACCACCACGATCTCATAAAGTTCATAACTGTACAATAAACACTCATGTTATTCTATTCTGGACCTACAATTGATGACAAAGAAATCTACCACCCCAGTCTGTGTTTGTATCATCGAAGAAATCCTTTGGTGCCTTTTACTCCTTGAGGAAAGGTTTGGCTGAGTTATCATGGTATAAGTAACATACCATGTCAGCCGAATGCTGGTGGATTGCATTTATGTGTCAGTCTGCTGGGTGTTCTTTTTGTGAATATCTGTTGGCTGCGAGAATTGTTAATGGTGTAGCTTATCCTCAAGAAAATCGCGCAAAGGTGAAGTGATGTGCATGAAGAGTATCCGTATCACTTACCACATAATCACTTAACCGAATTAGCCGTCCCGTGCGGTGAATGTACAGTTACAGTGGCTGGTGATTGGTACCATTCATGAAACAAATAATCATCTATCAATGGAAACATTCAGTGGCAGCGTATTGAGGAGGATACGGACTGCTTATTGTGTTATTTTCCTTCAATCTGAAACCATCGCAGTAGTAGTTGTAAGAACCATTTTCACGTAAATGGGAAACTTCAAAGAGAACCATGCGACATGTAGCTTATCTGATGTTATTCGATAGCAGCGTACTTTGGAATCATACAAACATGAACGTCGCTTGTGTTTAAATAAGTTTCGTGACAAAATGTGTTGCATATTGTGCTTCTACTTATATATCATTGTCATTGGCTGTGTGTTCTATAGTTAATTGGTTTGTTAAAAATGGGGAATATTAGCAGCATGAAATCATGGCAAGGTTGCTTTAGGCAGCTTCGGCACATAGCTTTTGCACTAGCGTAGACCGTCAGATATGCTTACCGAGCTAGTTTATCGACTGAACATCACGATCAACATATGACAATTCCCATATGTTGGCGAGAATATAAAGTATGTTCCTATCGTTGAGCTTATAACTAATACTAGGAAGATATAAAACATATCATTCAAAGACACAATTGGTAACTGGTCAATTTAATGTCATAACTGTGTGCTTTCGAAGATGAATATTCTGACTTGGGTCCATCTAGGGAATAAATTAC
>CM067343.1:15331720-15409940 GCA_034190875.2 Urechis unicinctus
ATACTGCAATATCTTGCGCGATTTAGGCACAAATAATGCAACGTTTTGAGAAGCGTTATTCTATTTTTCAAATAAAGCCCCAATGCATACCAAGTATCAAATTAAAGTCAGTTCATTGATAATATGCCGAAACATATTGAATTCAGTTAAGTATTTAATAGAACCTGCTTTAACCAATGTGTTCAAACCACCTTGTAGTTGAAAGCACACATCTTACTGATCATGCTATGTAAACGCAAACACAACCAAACTTGGATCGAATAACGGCCAATGTAGTTCGCAAAACAATAAATGACATCTTCCTATGAATTTTTCCAATTCATCATTTCCATCTCTTCTCGTATCATACCTAGCAAAAATGATCAGCTCACGCTGATGCACCTGCATGTGCAATGAAGCCAACCTAAACAGACACATTAAGTGCTCATCTTGCTCGACAGTGAAATATATCAGATCACCAATGAAATTACACTTATCGAGCAAAAAATATATTTTTGTGCAGATATTGAATTACGTTCAAAGTAACTATTTTTTAACCCCAAGTGTATTAAGTCTGGTATGCGTGGTTTGTACAACTTAGTCTTGTATATAGTTACCGTCATATTGAATAATTTCGCCTATTCTGTCGTTATGATCAGTTTAGACGACTTAAGCTTAATTACGTTCGTCCGTTTAATGAACGTACGTAATATTGTAACTTTTGCAACAGAATTTATATAAGACAATGTAAGATGCTCATTAAAAGTATTTCTAATACTTTGCCATTGATCATTATTACCTAATGTATATATGTGTGATGTGACTATTTAAAGTTGACATAGACCAAGAACAATTAATATGTTATCTTGTATTCAAAGGTAATGCCTTTTACCTTAAAGATAAATGTAATGCAGTAAACACCAATGATTCTCTGTACAAAATGAGAAAACTGCAAATATGCTTAATGCTTAATGTCTACCAGTCGAAATCAATCTCACGCTCGTAGATTATAGGTTGCATCCATAATGAAGATTACCAATGCCCAGCCAACACACTCAATAGAAACACTATGCAATTGATCATAGGAATATATAGTCACCAGATTGATCACGTAGGATTTCAATGATGGGTCAAACTCACAAAGGCTCTTTCATAGCCAGTATTGGACTATATTTATACTCTTTATGTTTATGTTGGTGGTGAAGCTGTAAAGGATGCCTGAAAATCGATTACGTACCTTCTATTTGCAGATCGCAACGACCTATCACGGATGATTCAACAGTTAAATTTGATGACGGATCATGGGCTTCAAGAGTGGAGCCTCTTCAGTTTTATGACTATCTCTGCCCTTTGAATTGTGCCTCAAAATATACGAGCTTGTTTGAGGTTAGTATAGCATTGCCAACTAGGTTATTGAAGTAACGACAGCTTTAGATATCTATATATATATATATATATATATATATATATATATATATATATATATATATATATATATATATATATATATAGATATATATATATATATATATCTATATATATCTCTCTCTATATATTATATATATCTATATCTCTCTATCAGATCTCTATCTCTCTCTCTCTCTCTCTATCTCTCTCTGCTATCTCTCTCTATCTCTATCTCTCTCTCTCTATATCTCTCTCTCTCTCTCTCTCTCTCTCTCTCTCTCTATCTCTTTCTCTCTCTCTATCTATATATATCTCTCTATATATAATATCAACTCTATATACAATGTGCAGTTGACGGCGGCATATATATGCATATATATATTTTCAAATTATGAATAAAAACACAAGGTAAATCTGCTTCACATGAGTGGGTTTGGTATTGCGGCCTATTTGTTCATGTTCGAACGCCGTCGACCGTCAACTACACATTGTTTATGTGTTGATTGTACGTGCTTAAATGGTAGCACTAGGCATTAGGTTTCGGCTCTAATAATGGGGTTGCGTTCTAAGGTTCTTTCCTGCTTATTAAGCTATAACGTGCCATTTAATTACTGTGTTGTGTTACTAAGAGCTGGATAAGTTGCATACTGCTTAAAAATATATCATAGTGGGTAAAAAGGGATCGATGGGGTACTGAGGTTTGAGTTAAACGTGACAAAGCTTTGAGCTTCTTCGCATATATTGCCTCATTGCACTTGAACTATACGATGAGTGAAGCGTAATGAGTATCATCCGCCAAATCATTTGATCAATTTATTATTGTTAAATATTTACAGAACAAGACTCACAAAGACAATTATCCTAACAGGGCCTCTCACTCAAGGGACAATCCGCCATGATGACTGGCAAGAACAAAACATCCGCTATGATAATCTTGTCTCCAAGTGATTTCTAGGTTAAGCTAAATTGCATTATACAACCAAGTCACATGTTGTCGCTCTCCGTTCTGCTTTAGAGTTTATTGCTGATGGCAAAAATATCCTGCTTTTCCAGTTAATCAGATATCCACGTAAAATGATATTATCAGTTTAAACTCACTGGAGCCCCTACTTCTCTCCCAATTTGTTCGCCCCTTCTACTTCTTCCCCGTTATTCCAGCCCTTCTACTTCGATTAATATTTTACACCCCTACCATCTTTATCCCCCTTCTATTACTCCTCCTACCTTCAACCCCATTCCTCCGTCCCTTTGCCCTCTGCCCCACCTTCTTTCACTCCTTTTTTACTCCGTCCTCATTATTTCACCCCGTCTACTTATCCCAAATCATGCACATCTTCTAACTCTGTGCCTATTATTTCTTCCCTTCTATTTTTTTCACTATTATTTCACTCCGTCTCACTGTCACCATTCTTTCCCGCCTTCTTCCTCCCACTTCATTATTTCACGCCTTCTACTTATGTCCCCCGATTTTTCCCTCGTCTACATCTATTTTCATTATTTAACTACAGTATCTAATGAAATATTGAAATTTAATTTACAATCTATCGAAAGAGGAATGTTGGCACACACGTTATCACTTTGTCGTTGTTCTTCTTTCGAGTCGTTAAATGCTTATGTTATTCATAAATCATATTTGTGTCAAACTATCTACTCAATTTCATCGGTTAGCAACTCGTTTGAACAGCATGCATTTATATATTTCTGCGTGTGTGCGTGTTTGATAACGGGGATGGTTGAAATCAAATCATTTACAACGATATGTTACATCTTAGCATGGTTAACATTGCATGTCAGGTTAATATGTCACGGTCAGCTTCTCAATGTATTATGTTCGCTCCATTCCCCTAAATCCCATCGTCGATTGTAAGCTTGAAATTTATTAGCATTAGCAATTCAAGGACGGAGAGAGGTCTCGGTCGCTTATATTGTGCTCTGGTGTACGCTGGCTTCAATTTGCCATTGAATATCTCATGCATACTTCTAATTCCGCTATTTACTTCACTTTATTCATTTGCAGCAATGTAGTTTTGGCTGAAATAACCTAGTTGGCAATGCAATATCCTGAGGCCCATGATTCGTCATAAAATTCCGCTGTTGAATCACCCGTGGTAGGTCGTTGCGATCTGCAAATAGAAGGTGCATTATTGATATGAAAGAGCAATATTCAGGTGTTCTTTACAGCTTCATTGATTTTTAACTCATGACCATAATTTTATTGGCGGACAAAACATTGTGCAAAATACAAATATAGGATCTCACACGGAAATGGTTAGTCTAATTAGCATTGATCACTGTGAAACATTACGACATCTTTGCTCAACCCGACGACTCATTGGTATGGCTTGGGCGATCTTGTCACAGAGGCAAGAGTTAGCTTGCTAGAACGAGCCCAGTATTAGCGCAAATTAGACGACGGTACATTAGTGGCCCAATCAAAACATCACATTCACATACACCTCTCACATTCCTTGAATTAATCTCGTTGTAAAAAGCACCGTGTAAAACCAATATTCACAAATTGATTTAATGCCGGTAAAATTGTCGATCTGAAAGGCATTAATGTATTGCCAAAATATGCATTCTTCCTTTCCCTTTGCTTTGTTAATTGTGCATCACAAAAAATCATCTATCGTGCAGGAAGACTATGCTTACTGAAAAACAAGTGATTAATTGATTGCCTCGTGATTTTAGAATACAGTGCTTAGTTGCGTCTTACAAAAGGCCGTAATGCAGCTTTTAACTTACATGTGTTTCACGTTTTCTTGTGTCAGCGGAGAAACTTTGCCACCCGGATCGATTTAGTTTTAATAATCATCTACCCACCAAACAGTAACAAATTAGTTATTACTAAAAAAAAACACTCCAAAAATCCCTCATATTAGTGATCGATTCGAGCGAGCATATCGTATAATCGTTGCCCGATATTTTATATTCGTATTTGCTCCAGAAAGTTGCAGATAACCATGAGACTATGGTAGATTGTGAAGTAGAAGTTTTCGGGGCATGCCGCGAAGGGTACTTCTGAGGCGCCTTGTCTGCATTAAGCTGGTGGCTAGAAGATGCACCATCTCCAAGCAGGCTATTGACGGGGATGAAGCAGCATTGAACAATTAATTAATCATGGTGCAGTAGCTAATATAAGCTTATATTTTAGACCCATTTCTGGGAAAAACAGGGTGCTTTTATGCTGATTTTGAACTTAAAAGAATTGAATACATTTGTTACTCTTCAAGACTGCCTGAATCTAATGACTCGTAACAGTTATATGGGTTCCTTTAATTCAACGGACGCCTATGTGTCCTCGCCAGCGGCAAAAAGATATCAGAAATATCCGAAAGTTCCATATTATTGGTCAGCCTTACATATACACATGTTTGCCAAATTGACCAGGCTTGGGGCTTTGGATATGTACTAAGCGTATGGAGCCAGAGGTTTCAAAACTGGTAAGCCAATCTTATTGGTCTATTATGTTACTTTTCCTTAGTATATTTATCTGAATTATACAGCTACACTTTGACCGTATATCCGGCTATTTGAAAAATAAAATATTTAATGTCGTATGTAGACACAGAAATGTTCCACAAGACAACTAGGGCTCCCATCGAGTCCTCGACGGGCCACGGATGAGTGCATGTACTCTATGCTGGATGCATACATTAATATGGCGACCGTAAAAAAACTCGTTTGCATTGTCAGCTGTCGATGTCGAGTACAAACACTGATGCCTAGATCTACAGATATGCTGTCATAAGTACAGTGTGTCATAGTTGTAATTTTTTACGCTTATGAATTAAAAAAGCGACCTAAGACAAATAACCGTACTGTGTTCCCACCCAAACTTCGAGTCATCGATTAGTCGGTGATGTTATTGGTGTTGCTGCCTTTTCAGAAATACAACAGTTATATCTTAATCAATCGCAGACAAAGTTATCGCCTGGTGACGTTTTACCGTGTAACGGTAGGATGCTATATCGGGTAACTAGCACCTCGTGTGCATTCACATTTTCCCATATAATAGAAGAGCCGTCATCTGCATGTTTCCAATAAATCTAGCCATAATTGTCTGATGATTCCGCCTGTATAATATAAGACCGTATAAGTGTACGCTGTCTTTTGGACTTTGTTTGACCCCATACTTACGTGCGAGTAATTAGGCGTTAGACATTGTATCGCTTAGGCGACTCTCCCCGGCAATTATTGGGAAGGATCACGTTACCAACTTACGTTCCTCCAAGGAGTTGCTGCAGAGACGATTAACAGTAATTGCTTCAGCATATACGCTCCATATTGAATATCAATTGAGCAGTCATGAAACCGCTACCTGTCCATGCGCCACGTACTTTGTGCATAGTGCATTGTTCATATGATGCATTTTTCGTTAAGCATCGGGATGTCTTGAAGGTTTTATTGATATTCAACATTGGGTTGTTTCTTATATTGCATATAATTGGATATGTGTCGTCGTAAAATTGATGCACTATCCAGCTCAATATTTTTGAATGACTCTATTGTTTACAGGGGCATGTCTCGTATAATTTGTCTGGTTGCTGATCATCCTTCCCTGCAATGTATAATACACAGGGCAGCCTTCACATGGCATAGGTTAATGCGTTGCTGTCAATCCTGGCACCGTTGCACAGTATTGCATTGCGATCACAATTGAGGATTTTGATAGCGACTGGGTATATATATATATATATATATATATATATATATATATATATATATATATATATATATATATATATATATATATATATATATATATATATATATATATATATATATATATATATATATATATATATATATATATATATATATATATATATATGTATGTATATATATATATATTCACGCCCATGTATAGGGCAACGATGTGTCAATACCTGAATGAACACGTGTTTAGGCTAACTTTAACGTACCATATTTTTGCCAATTAGAGCCATCAAACTTTAGAGCATAGAACATTTGGTCATAACGATAGTCAGAGGGAGCCTGACCACAACAGGAACTCATGTCGCTATTATTTCATACTGCCGCCGATTTTAGCATTATTAGCCGTGTTTGCTCCCGCGGAGCTTGTTGAGTGAGCACTAGCAGCAGTGACCTGCTCCTACAGAAGTACTGCATAACATATCTTCAAAGATGTTTAGATAAGGAAGCAACTTCTGTCGTTATTGCCACTGTTCTGTTGAGCTCAAGATCTTCGGCAGGACGGATCGCCTGAACCAGAACGTGATCAAATACTGCCTGAATATTGATCTCGAGCTCGACTATATTGGTGCCAGGAGTGATGGGGTCCTTAAACCGATATCTAAACAGGCTGCATTTGCACGAACGTTTAGCTTTAAGCACACACACACTGCATAAAACTTCCTGAGACACGCCTGCTAGGTCAGCGAGATGTTTAAGATTACGATTTCTCATGGGTCATAGCTACCACCATGTGTAACTTTTGGTTATCTTAAATTTCGCCAAAATGCGCCTTTTGTATCATCATTGTAGTTGCCACTTATTCAAACACACACGACTTCATGTAGACAAATTAAAAATATCTTCCTTGCTGCGATGCCATACCCTGCGACATGTGTGCAATCATCGCTTCGTCCTTGCTGTTAATGTGATTTTCTTTTGTTGTAGAAACAGATATCGATTGCGGCTTCTACTACAACGACCAAAACGCGCCAATTCCGCAACGACGAATATTCAGTATCAGGATTTACTATTAGTTTGGTGGATCCGAGAACAGAACCACAATGGCGGACGCCAGCGTTATTTAACTTTACTAATTACATGGTATTGAACTGCCCTTACGAAATATCCCCGGCAGCGCACCCCCCCCCCCCCATATCATCAAAAGATTACAGAGTCCTGGGAGTCATCCTAACTGTAATAGTTCTCAGCCGTAAGAGTATATGCACCTCCAGAGAGAAGATAAGGGACGGTCTAATGCGCCACTTTGAATCCTCACAAACCCTCTCAAAATGGCAGATATTACAATATTCATATACATTCGCATTGTACACGGGACATGCTCATCAAACAATTACTGAAGAAGAAGGGATCGGCTCGTAGAGAACGCCCCTGTACAGGTGTATAATATTGGCGACAAGCCTGCGCTGGAGTCTGGACCACCTTCTTGCACCCACCATCACACTGTGGAGCAAGCGGCGCTAATCACCTGCTGAAGATAAGTGTATTGCCTGACTCCTTTCACTGAGTGTTGTGTCCAATTCTTTATTTTCGAGACTTTTTCTGCAGATAAAGCTTATCATCCTGCTATTGAATTTCAAATGACATCATGTGCTTGCTTGACGTGGACGCAGCTGTTACCAAACAGGGTCTCAATCGCTAAGTGTGTGCGACAAACCTGTATTGCAGGCATACACAATAGACTACGATTCAATCGTTTGATTGGATGCTGGATGCTGCATAAGTTATCGGGCCACACAATCTCAACGTCATCCGCATTCACCGCGTGGAAGCTCTTTGCAGCTTATCAACTAACATTAAGCATCACCTATTTGCATCCTCTGCCATAGCTTACACGGGATTAGCCTTATTGACGCAATTCATTAAACGTTTAATCTACGAGCATTATATCCAATGCGATTTAAGCCAATGTATCAACCACTACGACCTCATTACTGTACATTAAACACCCCTTTCACCCTATTCTGGACCTACAGTTGGTGGCAAGGAAATCTATCAGTCATTGTTTGTATCATTACAGAATTATTGGGTGTTTTGTTATCGTGGTATAAGTAACATACCGTGTCACCGAATGTTGGTGGATTGCTTTGATGTTTTAGTCAACTGGCTATTTCTTTTATGAATATTCATTCGCTGCAAGAGTAGTTAATGGTGTAGCTTAACCTCAAGAATATCGCGTATAAGTGAAGTGCATCAAGAGTATCCATATCACTGACCACATAATCAATTAATCCAATTAAGCGTCCCGTGCGGTAATGTACAGTTACAGTGGCTGGTGATTGACACCATTCATGAAACAATTAATCATCTTTCAATGTAAACATTCAGTTGAGGATGATATGGGCTGTTTATTGTGCTATTAACCTGTAATTCTGGAACCGTCGCAGAAGTATACAGTTGTATGAACCATTTGCACGTAAATGGGAAACGGCAAAGATAACCAACCATGCGGCATGTAGCTTTCCTGGTGTAATTCGATAGCAGCGCACTTTGGAATCATACAAACATGAACGTTGCTTGCGTTTAAATTAGTTTCGTGACAAAATATGATGAATATTGTGCTTCTACTTATATATCATTGTCATTGGTTGTGTATTCGATAATTAATTGGTTTGGTAAAACTCACCAGCGTCATAGAACTGTTCATTTTTATTTCGTTAATGTCATCGATCCATTTTATTGTCTTCTGCTGGTTTAGTCCTTGAGCACTCTGAAGCGTGTGTGTTTTAAGTACTGTGCCTCTTTGAAGCCTTACAAAAAAACCTGCCAAACGGAACATTGTACATTCGACACACCCATTAGACAATTACCGAAGAAGAAGATTCAGAAAATAACGCATTTGTGCAGGTGTGTATTGATGGTATGCTGTGCTAAAGCCTACCCCAACTTCACTTGGCTGCGAGAATTGATAATGGTGTAGCTGTATATCACTAAGAATCAACAATGTATGTTGTGGCTACTGCGAGGAATAAACTACCGATTAGAAAAGTCTTTTTAAATTGTATTTGTATCTTATTGGCATTAACATAGTTGTTTTAAACAACTATCGGGCCACATGAAATGTTCTTTAATGTGCAGTCCAACTGTGTCCTATTCTGTATAATATTGTGATGCTATATATTTGACGTTATGGATATGATGAGATGTTAATTGAGGATAACAGCTATTAACAATCATCATGTATATCAGTGAGTGGCGTTGATCGGGATGTAGTCCACAGAGAACGTTGTAGTAATGAAGGCAGGTCCAACGAAATTGACCTGTTATACTTTCGTATTGTTATATTATAATCAGGATCTGAGAGACGTCCCCTAGAAGTACATGATACCGTGGTATATGCGTTCTGATGATGTGGCTATAGTGTTTGAATCTGTGGGGGAGAAAGTCGTAAAATGTAAACAGACATGGATCGAAAAATGTAACTATTAGCCCAATAATCTGACCAAAGTCATGCCACATGATATCAAGTAAACACCCGATCAATACTGTCTGCACACCATCGGGGTAGGAGTATAACAACTAACTATCAATGTGAATGAGCAGATGCCAGTGGAGTCTGAGTTTGCAACCTGATAAATTATGTCCTCCTAGTATGCGATTATTATTGGTCTGTAGTGTTGGCATATCAGTACTATTTCTATTTCTATTTGTCTTAAGTATACTGCTACACGCTGGCTTTACTTTGAGGGTATGCCTCGTCTCTGGTGTTGGCTGTCTGAAAGATGAAAGATGAGAGTTATGTTAGATGGTAGTTGATAAAATGCGACGTATCGTGGCTATGCATCCTGGGAACAAACCGCGCGTAAACAACCCCAATGTCTAGACATAGCTAATTCCCGAACTATTGTTACATTTAACAATGCCACATCTGCTAATGGATGCTGCGTATACTGCTGAAATGTGAATAATCAGTTGATAATGGGCGTTGGTGTCACCTTTTTGCAGTCTATGTGTGCAATCAAGTGTTGAATGACGACAGGTATGCGCATAAGAGCTTCATGGGAGGTAACTAACATCGCTGCACGGCATGGTGTGTGTCGTAGCTTCTCTAATTTCCTGTTGATGAATATGTCGTCAGCGTTCCCCAAAACAGGAATGTTTTACGTTCAGGCAATATTGCTGATACCGCAAAGTGATTGACCCTTAAAATTGTGCACAGGTTTTGTGTTTCTCGAAACGACTCTCTTCAACACTGTGTATCGTATAACGTCGGATAATCACTGGGCTGAGACAAATGTTTAGTTTTCCATAGCTTGCAGACAAACCAATGCATCGTAATTCTTACAGACGTCTGTTGCAGACTTCAATGCAAATTGGAAGATTGGCTATATGTACTTCTGTCATGGCTGGCAATAAGCCAATGGGTAAATGAGATCTATATAGCAACTGTTAAACACTCCAAATCTTGTCAGGTCTTGTGTCGGATATATGAGCTATGCCTGTCTAAATATTACAGCTTTGTCTTTTAAGAAAAGTAAGCGTTCTCACAAGGGTTTCTCATATTGCCAATGATAGTAACTAAGAGTGTCAGCAAGGTTTCTTGAATCGGATACCGACTTGGCTAAAGTACGTCAACTGCATGTTTATATTGCCGTCTTTCCGCAAGATAGTCGCGCATAGGTGTAGTGATTTGCATAAAGAGTAACCGTATCACTGACGTCATAATCACTTAACCCAAATAAGCTTCCCGAGATAATACAGCAAGCGTAGCAACGGCCGTGTTGATTAGCAGCTCATTTCCCGGACATATTGGTCACTGCCTCTTTAAATATTGTAGGAATGATGATTTGAATCTTGACTAATTACAAACACATTGGATAGGTGGTGTTAATATAGGGCAGGCATGTTATTAGCGGTTTTTCCAGAATACCGCGCCGAAAGAATCACAGGGGATCGACTACTTTCAGGCGAGGAATGGGGAATGTTGACTGACATGGCTGTCTCTCTCACAACAGCCAATGCTACGTTGGTGGCCTTGTTAACATGTCTCTATTGGACTAATTATTTGTAAAACATCCATAATTGTTGGTGTGATAAAAACTCAGTAGCCAACTACACTTTATCACCGACGTAAAACGGCATTAAGGGCCGCTGTAGTAGTTTAGGGATGACCAATTTCGGTCGATAATCCTGTCTAAATTAAATTACCACTAATACACATATGGATGGAAATGTACTTATCCCTGCTTTATTATGTGTTATAGCTATTCAAACAGAGGACCGCTCAATGCAATTGCAGACAATGGATCATGTCACTTGTGAGAGGGCTTGCTCGGCGCATTTCAGCTCCAAGGCCGTCGCGTCACAAGATTGATTCCTGCTTCTGTAGATATACACAGAAGCAGATCGAAGATCTAATTGAATGGCGTCAATAGCTTCTATCGCCCGGGCTTATTCTTGATATATCATCCTATTAGCACGGGCTGTTGAATATTACAAGAAACATCTCTAGATTCCCTTTTGACATAATTGCTTCAAGAGTATTTAAAGTCAAAATATGTAATGTGATATCCCTCTATCCTATTCGCACGCTTGCGTTTCTTGCTCTTGTTCAGGCCTTGATGCTTCCTCCGAAATATGTCTTGCTGGTTCTATTTATTGCGCGGCAGAAGGCTCGATAGTCATGGAGCGTTGGCCTGTTTCAATACCACCCCACGTTTTCTAGGAAAACTAGAATACGTCTACATTCAGTATCAGCTTGATATTGCGTGCCTGATATATGCCTACAAGCCGAGCGCCTACTATGCAATACGTCGACCACAGGGCGCCGTGTCACTGTTCATCGGCATGAATGGAGGAACGTTTTAGTTGCGAGATATATCACACAGACAGAGCGTATAAAGTGTGATCATGGATACTCATATCACAGTATGAAACCGATGTACTTCCTAGACGGAAATGCGCATGCTGAGACGTGTGCGTCATGTAATGCATTCATAGAAACCAAGACAATTTGGAAGTCTTTATGGGACGAGACTAGGAATTGCTGTGAGCAAGTGTCGGGTTGGAATGTTTAATATATTATGACGTCTTATGGTATCGATATAACAACGGGCTGTTACGAATCATGAATGATGCTGCCAAAGATATACGTGAAAATTGAATGATGGAAGAGGATAGTCATTGAGATACCCCGCCAGTAACACAGTTAACACAATTTAAACACAGTACTTACAGTGGAACTCACCATAACACATCACAGGCTTAGGCTAAGCACTCTTAATCATTGACATCATACTATATAATAGACATAGACTTACCCTACCATATGCAGCTATCTATAAATATACAAAGAGGTTCAGTTGAGATAATTGTGAATTTCACTTGGCGATATTCTAAAAAGGGCAAAATGAGGTCAAAATTGGCTGCAGCTTCCTGGAGTTGACAATGATATGCATAGTTTCGAGCATGTCCACTATAAATTTTATTCATAGCAAGACAAATCTATATGCACTGTGAGTAAAGGGCGGCGTTAGAATTGGGTAAAGTGGGAATAATGGGGGGTATTAGTGTGGAGTAACAGTAAGGATTTGGCCGGGAGGGGAAGAAGGATTTTATGTAGGGTCATAGTGGGGATAAAGATGCAAATATCTACGTTGCATGCTACTTAAGCATGCTTACTGAATATACGACGTTGCTTTTAACTGACAAATCTCTAACAATAGACCAGAATTCTCGTTAATGAAGGCATATTCAGATCTGATTCCCAGCGTGACCCGGCAGATAATTGTAAGATCGCACAATCCCCAACATGACTCGATCGCAATCTAATCCGTGACATCCCTACTTTAACCCAACCCTTCTCCCAACTTTGAACCAACCTTATCATCACGGGAACTTAGGACCATTATATGTAAACTCGGTATAACGACGTGATGGTGTGAGGCTTATATATAATGTACCACTAGACCTGACAAGGAATCGTTCACCGAATACTGACCTCAGTCGTCTAGATTAAATGCTCTTATAGTTAATATCAACCAATGAAATTACTCCATCACATGCCATTCTAATGTCATTCAGAACCAACAATACTGACATAACAGCAACGTACCGTACCATTGACATCGCCTCTCCATATGTTATCATTGACATTGACTAGTCATACTATATAGTTGGCATTGCATCGCCATACTTTATAATATACTTCGACTAACCATACTATATCATTGACATTGCATCACCATACTATACAATAGACATCGACTAACCATAATATATTATTGACATTGCATCACCATACTATACAATAGACATCGACTAATCATACTATATCATTGACATTGCATCACCGTACTATACAATAGACATCGACAAACCATACTATATCATTGACATTGCATCATCATACTATACAATAGACATCGACTAACCATACTATATTATTGACATATCCGCCTCATACCATATCATAGACATATCCTCAAATATAGCATCATTAACATGATCTTACTAGACCACATAGTTGACGTGGTATCTCAATTGAACATAATTAACATGACCTATCCATAACATCCCCTTGGCATGGTCTAACCCCACCACAACACTAACATGGACTTATCAATCCACATGGTCTTCTCAGTAGCTCAGATATCGGCTCACCACACTTGGCCTCACTAAACCGCATTTTTGAAAATGTCGCACGATACTACAACTCGAGCATGGCTTCATCGTACCACATCTTGGACATGGCTACAACTTACGACATCAACTAAGGTAATACAAAAAATGAGATTGGTGTGACGAATCTAGGACGTTAATGATATCGTGGTTAATGTGTTATGACGATGTTCGAATCTTTGGGGGATAATGTCGTAGAATAGGAATTATTACCTCGATTACCTGACAACAGTCAGCCCCATGGAACTATTAGTCCGATAATCATGTCGCACAAGCCGTCGTCCGTTCAATGCAATACACTTGTCTTTGTGCTCATAGCCAACGAAAGAATTGATATATTTGAATGTGATATATGTACGCAACCGCTTACTTCTGAGGATTACACGATATTATTATTACGAATGTGCAGCTGCCAGTAGAGGCGGTGTTTGTCATGTGACATATTGTGCCCTCCGGGAGTACGTATGTTATTAGTGTGCTGTGTTGGCATATCAATACAGTGCCTTAGTATATTAATCTGAAGTATAAAGCTACATGTTAGCTTTACTTTTAACGATTGCCTTCTTCCTATCGCAGCCTGGTTGACTTATACAATATTTATGTGCAACCGAGTCTGTGTATATTAAAGGTAAAAGCCACGTAGATTACAAACGACGAGCATGATAAAACATTGAAATGGATAAACGTGTCGTGGCTATGTATACATCAGAAGCAAAGCCAATTTCTAGATACAGCTGATTCATGTAATAATGATAATATCAATACTGCCACACTTGCTACTGTGAATTGCTTTTTTCTGCCGCAGTGTGCTATAGGGGGTCGATGACATGTTTCATGGTTTTTGTACACCATCAATTTTTCAAAGTGGACAGGAAATCGTATGAGAGCTGTCGCCTTCATCGTCGGAGGTAATTTTAATCACGACACAGCATGATTTGTGCAATAGATTATCGAATTAGCTACGTATACTGTTGATAAATATGTCGTTAGACTTTATGAGCGCAGCTTTGCTTTCATGCCTAACAAATGATGCTCCATGCCGAGAACTTGTTTTTGATTACTTCCCAAATTGACTTTGTTGGAACAGTGATGCTTTATTACACCGATCAATTTAAGTCGTCGATTGTAGTTGTCACAAACTCAGTCTCTAAGTAAGACATTATCCATGCGCCATTCGGTGTTACCCGTTTGTCAGTAAAGACGTCCTGTCAACAGTTCGCAGCTGTATAAACTGTTAGGTCGATAATCGTATGACCAGAAATCTTCGTACTGCGTAACACCCAGTGTCAATATGATCCGATATGGAGAACATAGCAGTGGGGAGCTTAGTAGGCAGACACATAACTTATCAACGATGCAAGCAGGTTCCCCACCGAGTATTATGCGCGCCACGGATGGATGCATCTACTCCATGTACGATGCATGAATAAATATGACAACATTGGCGAGTGGTTTTGTCTCCTTGACAGAGATACAACAGCAAAGTATAATACAATTGCTTACAATGTTATTGCCTGACGACGTGTTACCGTGAACGGGTAGGGTGCTTTCTAGGCAGACTTGCACCTCGTTTGTCCAGTGCAAATGTGCACTCACCCTTGTCCAGATATTAGAAGAGTCGTCATCTAGATATTACTCATAGATCTTGACTTCGTTAGGTGCTGCCTAATCACTGTGAGATTTTCCTAATTGCCCTTTTGCTACTTCATCTGCAATATACATGAACATAATAACGCCAAACATGAGCTCTGATGCGCCAGACTGCATCGCGTTGCATAAGACCGCCTATGAGTACGCTGTTATTTGGACTTCATTTCCCTTGTATATTGACGTGTGTATCGCAAGGTATTTGACATGATATTGCTGAGGAGACTCACCTCGGCAATTATCAGGATAATTAACAGTACCAACTAACGTTCCTCCAGCGAGTTGCTGCGGCGTAGATTGGGTGTGGTGGCTCCAATATATATGGCCCTTATAGTTACTTTCATGTCAATATAGCAGACATAAAAACTCCCACCCGCGATGGCGCCACGTACCCTGTGCTTAGGGGATTGTTCATCAGTTGCACAACCCATTCAGTAATGGGCCATACCGTTTGGGATTCAATTATATTTAGGATTTGTCTCCCATGATTCGGTGCCGTTGTTGATCATTCTTAATAACAATGTCTAATACACAGGTTAGCCGTCACATAGGCCTGGTTAACGCGTAGCTGCCACACCTGACTCGCTGTACAAGTTTGGCTAATGATCACAGTCGGAGCGTCGTCTATATTGTTAATAGATTTGTATTTAAATTTAATTAAGTGCAGTCTTATTGATCGATGTGGTACTACATAATATTGATATTATTATAATAAAAAATGTCGTCTCAAGATTCACGTAATTTAAATATAATGATATGTCATAACCAGACTGAAATCTGTTCTTAAGTAAACATGTAGAGAATTATCAATCCATAAGAGCCAACAATCCGGACGGCACTGACGAGGTGTTCATCACGATCGTCATAGGTAAATTGATCACAGCAGGAAATCAAGTCGCCACAATATCATACAATCTCAGACTTTAGCATTATAATTGCTTGTGTTTGTTCATACGGCGCTTGGTGAGCGATCACTGGCAAAGATGTTTAGATATAGAACTACGAGAGCAACTTATGTAGCTATTGACATTGTTCTATTGGGTTCAATATGTAGTTCTGGACTGATCGCATGTTGGATAAGAGCGTGAATAAATACTGCCAGAAGAGAAAACTTTTATTGACGTGATACGCCACACATCACATCAGTAGCCTGTCCTAAAATAGTGTGCGTTACAAGCTCCCCTCATTGACATCTATCATAAACGTGTGCATTGGGTGCCTTCACACCAACCTTATGTTATGTAAACAAGGCGAAATCGCGGTCGTGATTGCTGAACTAATAGGTCAAGTATTTTGTTTAGAGATAACATTTGTTCGTGTAATATTGTTTATACTGTATTGCTGGTCGTCCAACTTCTTGCCGTTCGAAGACATGCGGTGGCAAATCTAGTAAGTTACGATTTCTGTTTATGGATATCAGGTCAGAATACCCAACTGCAGGTTTGTTTCCCGTTCAGGCAATAATGCTCTATGTTGAGAACTTGTTTGATGTTTTCCTCAAATTATTAATGTTGGTAGAGTGATGGCTGATTACGTTCGAGTAAGGCAGCGCGAAAAGCAACGTAACACCATATCTCTTTTTTGTGTCTGTCTGCCGGCCTGCTTTGATACATCCAATCTCAGTGCCCAAAAATGCATCTTGAAATTAAGCACAGTACATCAAACATACAATTTACAGCAGCAGCTCGCTCCTAATACATTATGCGGTGTTATTGGGATTACATGTTGATGCCACTAAGTGAATGACACCCTTAAATCATGCACCGTTATTGTGTTTCTCAAAGTTGCACACTTTCATCATTGTGTAGTGTATAAAATAGAATCATCAGATGTTAACAAATAAATACACTGGGCTAAAATGAATTTGTAGTTTTACATGGGCAGCCAAAAAAGCCTGACCAATGTATCAGAATTAGTACAGGCTTATGTTGTAGACATCGAGCCAATTGCAAGATTGGTATTAGGTCCTTCTACAATGGTCAACAGTAAACCAATATGTAATGATATACATATAAAAACTGTTAAACGCTCAGAATGTTGTTTGGCAGAGCTTGTGCCGGATACTTGAACATTTTTATTGCAAGTCTCCATGTTACAACTACTTTTTTAACAAATATATGCGTTCTCACAAGGATTGTCTGAAATTGACGCTGATCCTAAAAATGTGGGAGCCACAATGGTAGAAGTGGTAGTTGTGTGCATGAAATATCTGTTTAACAGATGTCATAATCATTTACGCCATTAAGCGTTCCAGCTTTTAAGCGGCTAGTGATTGACGCCATTCATGAGCTCATATATTAACTATCAATGGAAACACCAAGTGGTAGTGCAATGAGTAAGATAAAGGCTGTATGCTGTGCTGTTTTCTTGTACCGTCTCATTATTCAGCTGTAAAGAGCATTTGTACGGAAATAGAACCTACAAAGAGAACCATGCTTAGTATAGCTTTTCATGATGTAATTCGATAGCAGCGCACTTCCGAGTCATACAACCATAAACGCAGCTTGCGTTTAAATTAGTTTCGTGACAAAATATGATGAATATTGTGCTTCAACTAATATATAATTGTCATTAGCTGTGTATTCGATAATTCAGTGGTTAGGTAAAATAGACTAATATAAGCAATATGAAATAATGCTCAGGCTGGCTTGGGCAGCTTCTGCACCTAGCTTTTGGACTAGATGAGGCCGATATATCTGCTTTTTGGGCAGAATACAGTCAGAGACTGATTGTTTTGATCATCTCATGGGCATAAACGGCACGATACTTAATTTGGCGCTCTCTCGATTCGTAAATAATTATTTTACTTTAATTGGGATCAACATAAATTAGGCTATCGACTATAAGGCTAGTCCTCAATATGAACAATATGCGATCACACAGCCAGCGATGCACCGGTCGTGTTAATTTGCTCTTTCTAATAACTAATTATTCGTAAACCATTACTGTTTGCATATTAAACATGGAGTGACCAAATACACCTTATGACTGATGTAAAAAGGTATAGTGGTCAACTGTAGTAGATTGGGGATAGCCGATTTCTATAGACTCTCCTGTCTCGAATAATAACTATTAAACTACGTCAGCTTTCTAATGTGCCAGAGCTACTCGATAGGAGGACCGCTCATAGGCGTTGAGTACAATGGATCATGTTAACGTTACAGAAGGCTAGCTGAGCGCGTTTCATGTCTACGGCCGTAACGTGCATACTCTCTTTATGTTTCCCGGTCTTTGGTTGTACACTTGGTTACCAATGCGCAAACAAACCTCTGACTACCACTTGTATGAATAAGTGCTATATATTTCATGTTACCGAGTTGATAGGCAAACCATTCTTTGCAGCAGCAGCAGCTCTTCATTCGAAGGCAAACGCGGTTTCTTGTTATCACGCGTCCGAATGGAATGTGTCGACGTTCAATTTTTTCACGCCGTACGTGTCTCTTTGTGTAGCCGCTTGGGAAATGGGTCACGTGCATTGATCCGTTAATGAGAAAATAGTAGCGGTAGGTTTGTAGGCAGACACAGAACTTATCCACAATGCAAGCAGGGTACCTATCGAGGGTTCGGCGCGCCACGGATGATTCCATATACTCCATGTACGATGCATAAATTCATATAACACCAATTACGTACTTAGCAGTCGATGTTCGGAATACTAACAACTAGGCTTAGCTAATTATATATGTTACCATAGGTATGGTGAGTTATAATTGTTATTTAACTCGTTTATGAATTAAACAAGCGACTAACAACAAAGAATCACTCAAATTTCAGGCCATAGATGAGTCGGCCGGTTATTGCGTGGTGTTGTTGCCTTGTAAGAAATACAGCAGTGATCCATTATACAAATGCAGACAATTATATCACCAGGCGACATGCTCTTGTGTAAACGTTGGGCTCTTTCCAGCCTGACTAGCTCCTCGTGCGTCTGTGCAGATGCACACTCACCTTTGCCTAGATAATAGAAGAGCCGTCATCTGGGGTAACCTATAAATTTTACCAGGTTAAGTGCTGCTAAGTCACTGTAAGCTTCTCCTAACGGCGCTTTTGCATACGGCTCTGCATCATCGGTGATATACACTGACATAATAACGCTCTGATTGGCTACTCTGATGTTCCAGACTGAATCGCATTGTGTAAGTCTGTATATGTGTCCAGTTGACTCTATTATCATGCTATTGAGTTTGTAACAGTAAGTAATTAGCCCCCTTATCTCTCTTTTGTCTCGTCTTCTGGCGTTCTCTCCGTTAGCTTACCGTGCGAACCCTCTCCTGCCATATCTCACCACCTGCAGGATTTACTATCGTCGTTTATACCCGCGCACTGCCTCTTTTGGTCACTCTCTGCTGAGTCTGGACTCGCTTCACTCGGCTATCTTTTCCTCGTCTATTCGCTGTATTAATGACTTCACGGCTTCGTAGCACCTGTTTTTATAACCGCTGAAGAATCATACTAAACCGTGGGGTTCTAAATGCACTATGGTGTCCATTATGAGCTCAACTTCCACTTTAACCACACTCACTTCTGCCTTGACGTTCGCTACTAGTAGCCAAGGTGCAATTGGGACGCCAGGAATGGCTCAAGAGCAAAATGAAAGCTCTGAGCTCTTTAGTCATGCCCGCAAAGGGTTGAATGGTTGCCGAAATGGAGAAAGAGCACGAATAAACTTTGCCAGCAAACGCAAAACCGGGTCACCTCAATACAACCATCCAGCTTGGCGTTATCTGGTTACACTCATTAAGTTAGTAACGATAAGCTCATCACGATCGCCTCAGGAAGCTTGACCACAACAGATGGTCATGTTGCTATTTTATCATAGAGTCGCATTTTTGAGCATTTTAACCCGTGTTTGCTCCCACGAGTGAGCACTGGCAACATTAATCTGCTCCTGCAGAAGTACTTTAAAATACATTTACAAAGATGTTTTATATATGGAAGCACGAAAGCAATTAATGTAGCAATTGACACTGTTCTATTGATCTCAATATTTAAGTCTGGACTGATTGACTGATGGAACAGTTGTTTGTATCATCTAAGAATCTGTTTGGTGTTTTTAATAGCCTTTATGGAATGTTAAGCTACGTTTTCTTGCCATATATAACATGCCGTGTCATCCGGATGCTAGTGGATAGAATATAATTTTTAGTATGCTTTGTGTTGTTTAATGAATATTTACTGGCTTTGAAAGTGGATTATGGTTTCGATGTTTAGCATTAAGGAACAATAACGTATGTTTCGGACATCCTGAGTAGTAACCAACCAGTAAGTAAACTCTTTGTATATTATGTTAGTATCTAATTGGCTCTAACGTGGTAGCTGCAAATCGCAGTTCTATCAGGCCACTTAAGATAATCTTAAATGTGCAGTCATAGTGGGAATTATGCTGCATACTATTGTGATGTGATATATATGATGTTATTGCCGTAGTGAAAATGTTAAGTGAGGTGTGCAGTTGTTAACAGTCATCGTGTTTGAATGAGCGGCGTTGCTCGGGATGTAGTCCCCAGAGAACGTTGTGATAATGAAGTCTGGTAAAACGTAATTGACCTGTTATGCTTTCGTAATGTTATATTATGATTAAGATCAGAGTGGCAAATCTCTGATGGATAATCAATTAACATCACAACACAGCATGGTGTGTGTCATATCTTCTCTTATAAGATAGGTTTGCTGTTAATGAATCTGTCGTCAGACTCCCGAACAACATGATTGTTTTCCGTTCAGGAAATAATGCTCCATGCTGAGAAATTGATTGTTGTCTCTTGCAAATTGTAATGATGGCACTGTGATTGTTGTGTTATGTTCAAGTGAGGTAATGCGAAAAAACAACGTGACAACATATCTGTTCTTGTGTCGTAATAGCTTGCACAGTACATCAGGCCCACAATTTACAGAATCTCTCGCCCAACCACGTAAAGCGTTATTCGTGAGGCGACATGCTGATACCACGTAGTGAATGACTCCCTCAAGCGAACCTATACAGGTGAGTATTTATAGCGAAAAGTCTTCGCTGAAGCCGACACTAGCTTCACCAACCTAGCCACTCACCATTACACCGTAAAGTAAGTTCCCTCTATCAATTGTCAATTGCATGACACCTTTCACATTGTGCTGTGACTAATACATTACTTTCTTGTCGAGTCTACGAGGCTTTACTTAATTTAGACACTGTTGTTACCCAACTGAGACTTAATCGCTCTGTGTGCGTGACCAACATGCGGGCATTTACAATAGACTACGGTCCAACTTTTTGATTGGATGATTTATTCAGCTACGGCAGCCTTGATAGGTATCAGGTCACAAGAACGCGAATTGGCCATTTCAACGTCTTCCTCAATCATCACGTGGAAGCACTTTGACATAGCTTACTCGAGATTAATTGATAAATTTATCTAAATTTCCATCAACGAGCATTTCATAAAGCCGATGCCATTGTGAGGCTTTGTATCGACTTCTAAGAGCACATTAACTTATTTTAATTACCTACCTTTTCATTTCATTTTGGCCCCTCAGTTGTGTGTATCATGTAAGATTTTTGTTGCCTTAATGGAATGTTTGGCGAAGTTACCTTGCAATATGTAACATGCCGTGTCCTTCGGAGGCTGGTGGATTGCATTAATATTTAAGTATTCTCTGTCTTCTTTTTAAGAATATTTATCCACTGTGAGAGTTGAGGGTATAGTTGTTAATCACAAAGGAACAATAATGTATGTTTCGGCGATCATGAGGAGTGCAAACCCAGTTATTGATTTTTTTGTATATCATTTTTTTAGGTACTTAGTTTTAACATGGTTACTGCAAACCACTGTTTAGCGGGCCACTTACGATAATGTTGACTGTGCAGTCACGCTGTATACTATTATGTAAGATGTATCTAATGTTGTTGCTGTAGTGAGATGTCTATTGAGCAGAGCAGCTTGTAACAATCATCGCGTGTATGAATGAGCGGCGTTGTTTGGGATGTAGTCCCGAGAGAACGTTGTGATAATGAGGGCTGGTCCAACGAGATTGACTTGTTATGCTTTCGTAATGTTATATTATAATTGATATCGGAGTGACGAATAAGCGGGAGATCGTGACTATCACAATAGGTTGTTTTCCATATGTAGGCATGCAATTAAATCTATTTCTGACTGAAGTGGGAGCGCGGGGAACGAAGTAAACATTTCTTGTGATTATCAGCACGCAATAACGCTGGCTGATGATTCTACTGATTAGCACGCAATAAATATGTGATTGACCAAAATAATTTTAACAACAATGCATACGGCCGGTTGTTGCGTGGTGTTGTTGCCTTGTAAGAAATATAACAGTAATCCATTATACAAATTCAGACAATTATACCACCTGGCGACATGTTCCTGTGTAAACGTTGGGCTCTTTCCAGCCTGATTAGCTCCTCGTGCGTCTGTGCAGATGTTCACACATCTTTGCCCAGATAATAGCAGAGCCGTCATCTGGGGTAACCCATAAATCTTTACCAGGTTAAGTGCTGTTAAGTCACTGTAGGCTTCTGCTAACGGCGATATTGTATACGGCGCTGCATCATCGGTGATATTCACTGATATAATAACCCTCTGATTGGCTACTCTGAAGTTTCAGACTGTATCGCATTGCGTAAGTCTGTATATTTGTACGCTCTCCAGTTGACTTCATTATCACGCTATTGAGTTTGCAACAGTAAGTAATTAGCCCCCTCATCTCTCATTTGTCTCGTCTTCTGGCGCTCTCTCTGTTAGCTTACCGTGCGATCCCTCTTCTGCTATATCTCACCACCTACAGTATTTACTATTGTCGTTTATACCCGCACTCTGCCTCTTTTGGTCACTCTCTGCTGAGTCTGGACGCGCTTCACTTCCTCGTCTATTCGCTATATTAATGACTTCACGGCTTCGTAGCACCTGTTTTTATTACCGATAAAGAATCATACTAAACCCTGGGGTTCTTAATGCACTATGGCGTCCGTTATGAGCTCAACTTCCACTTTATCCACAGTCACTTCTGCCGTGACGTTCACTACTAGTAGCGTAGGTGCAATTGAGACGCCAGGAATGGCTCAAGAGCAAAATGAAAGCTCTGAGCTCTTTAGTCAGATCTCGAGACATGCCTGCAAAAGAGTTGAATGGTTGACGAAATGGAGAGAGAGCTCGAATAAACTTTGCCAGCAAACGCAAAAACGGGTCACCTCAATACATCCATCCAGCTTGGCGTTATCTGGTTACACTCATTAAGTTAGTAACGATGAGCTGACCATATCTGTGTTTGTGCTAGGTCAAATCAGAATTGCCACATTTTGTTCTGCATTATCCGAGTTAACCAGTCCCCAAGAATGCCTTAAGAGCTCATGATAATAGCGTCCACGTATCAGTACTCTGCAGTGCTCATTGTACGTTGCTGCTCTTGCAGCGCTGTAGGAGGCCGTCAAAACACCACGGGCGAGTGCCGTGTCTAGTTTAATCCATTTGTCATTGCAGTTGCCTCCCATAGTTGGTCTAATTGTTGATCATTCTTACTTGCAGGGCCTTATACATATGTCACCCTCAGTTAACGCGTTACTGTTTCGCCTAATTCCCTATGCAATATTGGCTCAATATTAAAATCGGGGCACCGTCTATATATTTAATGGATTTATATTCAACTAAGTGTAGTTTTTTTTATCACATTGAGGCTGTATATAATTAAGACTCCCGTGTCATCTTAATGGTCACGACGTTTTGATGTAAAGACATGTCAAAACCTGAACTAACACAGTTATTTAAGCTAACATTTAGAGTGTCATCTATCCATTTGAGCCATCAATCTGGCCAGCGCAGAACAGGTGCTCATCACGATCGCCACAGGAAGCTTGACCGCAACAGAAAGTCATGTTGCTATTTTATCATAGAGTCGCATTTTTTAACATTTTTACCCGTGTTTGCTCTCACGAGTGAGCACTGGTAACATTCATCTGCTCCTTTAGAAGTACTTTAAAATACATTTTCAAAGATGTTTTATATATGAAAGAACGAAAGCAATTAATGTAGCAATTGACACTGTTCTATTGATCTCAATATTTGAGTCTGGACTGATGGAACACGAGCGTGAATAGATACTGCCGGAACGTTCATCTTGAGCTCGATTATATTGCTGCCAGGAGCAACTGAGTCCTGACGCTGATATTTAATCAGGTTGTATTTGATCGAGCTCAGCTCTGCCCTTTACTTTGCTAGGGACCTAGTGTGACACGCCTGATAGTTAAGCAGATATATTTTGATGATATAACATGTCGCTTGGCTTAGTATCGACTGAAATACTGGTATGCACGTATCATGCCTACCATAAATATTGTTGCCACTTGGTCGAACAGACACGACATGTTGCCTTCATTTAGATCAAGTTTCTGCTACCAGAAGTATCCATGTTGCGTTGCCACATCCATTGCGTTACGTGCGACATACGTGTCACACATATTTCGTCCTTGCTTATGTTTGATATCTCTTCGTAGCGGAATTGGACCTCGATTGCGGCCTGAAGTAAGAGTACTACAAAGCATAGAGACCTACAACGAAGGGTCGTCAGTCCGGGCATTTGCTCTGAGATTGGTGGAACAATTCACCGAATTACATTGGATGACGCGAACGGCACCTCCAGGAAAGCACTAACTAGTTATACTCATTACGTGACGTGGGACTGCCCTTGCCGCCAATATCACCAACCGATATATCGTACCCATAGTTTGTGGTTTTTGGGATCATTGGAATCATCTGAACTGTAACAGTACTCATAAGTTATGGCGAAAAGCTTTCGATGAAGTCGACAGCAGCTTAACCCATCCACCGACCATTACACCATAGAGTAAGCTCCGTCTATCAACTGTTCATTACAAGTGAATCGCCTGATATATTTTACCGTGAGCTGTGACCAATAAATTACATTCTTGTCGAGTCTATTTCTGCTGACGAGGCATTACATGTCTGATATTGGCTTTTCCATGGCAGCATGTCTTTTCTTTATTGAGACACTGTTGTTACCCATCTGAGCCTCATTTGCTATGTGTGAGTGAAAAACCTGGAGGCATACCATCCAATCTCTTGATTGGATGATTCATTCAGTTACAGCAGCCTTGATAGTTATCCTCAATGATCATGCGGAAGCACTTTGCAACTTTTCAACTGGCATAAAATGTCACCCAGTTGCAAACTCCGCCATAGCTTACTTATGATTAGATTTATTGATGAAATTCATATAAAGTTCCGTCTACGATGATTCGATTAAGCCGATGCCACTGTGAGGCTTTGCATCGACTACTAAGAACTCACGTATTTACTGCTTACCCTTTCGTTTCATTTGGGCCCCGCAGTTGTTTGTATCATCTAAGAATCTGTTTGGTGTTTTTTATTCCATTTATGGAATTTTAGGCTACGTTTTCTTGCCATATATAACATGCCGTGTCACCCGGATGCTAGTGGATAGAATAGAATTTTTAGTATGCTTTGTGATGTTTAATGAATATTTATTGGCTTTGAGAGTGGATTATTGTTTAGTTGTTTAGCACTAAGGAAGAATAATGTATGTTTCGGATATCCTGAGTAGTAACCAACAAGTAAGTAAACCCTTTGTATATCATGTTAGTATCTAATTGGCTCTAACATGATAGCTGCAAATCGCAGTTCTATCAGGCCACTTAAGACAATATTAAATGTGCAGTCAAACTGGGAATTATGCTGTATACTATTGTGATGTGATATGTATGATGCTATTGCCGTAGTGAAATGTTAAGTGAGGTGTGCAGTTGTTAACAGGCATCGTGTTTGAATGAGCGGCGATGCTCGGGATGAAGTCCCAAGAGAACGTTGTGATAATGAGGTCTGATAAAACGGAATTTACCTGTTATGCTTTCGTAATGTTATATTATGATTAAGATCAGAGTGGCAAATCTCTGATGGATAATCAATTAACATCACAACACAGCATGGTTTGTGTCATAGCTTCTCTTATAAGATATGTTTGCTGTTAATAAATCTGTGGTCAGACTCCCGAACAACATGATTGTTTTCGTTCAGGAAATAATGCTCCATGCTGAGAACTTGATTGTTGTCTCTTGCAAATTGTAATGATGGCACCGTGATTGTTGTATTATGTTCAAGTGAGGTAATGCGAAAAAACAACGTGACAACATATCTGTTCTTGTGTCGTAATAGCTTGCACAGTACACCAGGCCCACAATTTACAGAATCTCTCGCCCAACCACGTAAAGCGTTATTCGTGAGGCGACATGCTGATACCACGTAGTGAATGACTCCATCAAGCGAACCTATACAGGTGAGTATTTATGGCGAAAAGTCTTCGCTGAAGCCGACACTAGCTTCACCAACCTAGCCACTCACCATTACACGTAAAGTAAGTTCCCTCTATCAATTGTCAATTGCATGACACCTTTCACCGTGTGCTGTGACTAATACATTACTTTCTTGTCGAGTCTACGAGGCTTTACATTTCTGCCGTTGTGTTTTCAGTGGAAGCGTGTCTTTGCTTAATTTAGACACTGTTGTTACCCAACTGAGACTTAATCGCTCTGTGGGCGTGACCAACATGCGGGCATTTACAATAGACTACGGTCCAACTTTTTGATTGGATGATTTATTCAGCTACGGCAGCCTTGATAGTTATCAGGTCACAAGAACGCGAATTGGCCATTTCAACGTCTTCCTCAATCATCACGTTGAAGCACTTTGACATAGCTTACTCAAGATTAATTGATGAAATTTATCTAAATTTCAATCAACGAGCATTTCATAAAGCCGATGCCATTGTGAGGCTTTGTATCGACTTCTAAGAGCACATTAACTTATTTTAATTGCCTACCTTTTCATTTCATTATGGCCCCTCCGTTGTGTGTATCATGTAAGAAACTGATTTTTGTTACCTTAATGGAATGTTTGGCGAAGTTACATTGCAATATGTAACATGCCGCGTCCTTCGGAGGCTGGTGGATTGCATTAATGTTTAAGTATTCTGTGTCTTCTTTTTAAGAACATTTATCCGCTCTGAGAGTTGATGGTGGTATAGTTGTTAATCACAAAGGAACAATAATGTATGTTTCGGCGATCATGAGGAGTGCAAACCCAGTTATTGATTTCTTTGTATATCATATTTTTATGTACTTAGTTTTAACATGGTTATTGCAAACCGCTGTTTAGCGGGCCACTTACGATAATGTTGACTGTGCAGTCACGCTGTATACTATTATGTAAGATATATCTAATGTTGTTGCTGTAGTGAGATGTCTATTGAGTAGTAAATCAATTTCTGACTGAAGTGGGAGCGCGGGGAACGAAGTAAACATTTCTTGTGATTATCAGCACGCAATAACGCTGGCTGATGATTCTACTGATTAGCACGCAATAAATATGTGATTGACCAAAATAATTTTTTTAAGAACAATGCATACATCAATGTCCTTACTGATTGGCCAGGACACTTTCACACGATCTCTCTGCCTCTGAGAGGATGAGCATCCAACAGGTAATGGCACAAAAATATTTATGGTGGTTGGTGCCCTGTTACATAGGATATCGATGATTAAAAAGGTCGTTTGTTTGCACTTTTGAGGCAGCAATTGTTGTGACATACCACAATACATCCTAGTCATGGCTTCATCATTTTGCATCAAGAACAAGGCTCAGCCACAACATATTACATGCATCTTTCTGTCATAACACTTTACGGACAGGGCTTAACATGAAAGGTTTCACTGTGGACAATATTTCTCCGTGTCATTTCACGGACATATTCCATTCGTTTTCCAATAAGACTTAAGATCGCAGTCACATATTCTTTTGAACCCTGCTCATCGGTCGATTGTGTATTCATCCCCAAGAGTCTGTTACATTCAGTGATAACCTTATTGGTCGTTCAATACGCTTCGGACGTTTCTTCAAAGTTAACAACGTGTCAAAGCATTTCCACAAATAACACCACAAAGCACACCCAAGCCGCCTGACCATAATTGGCCAGGCTGGTCAAGTGATCTTCCTAGTCCTGACCCAATTCTTCTCCCTTTGACGTGTTCATGTCCTCTTCATCCTTGATGTATTAGTTTGAGATAACTCATTAATTAATGAGAGTGGACGATATCACTTGCCTTGCTCTATGACTACAGTGAATAAGTCCCGTATCCACTTATGTTCTTCATCCTCCTCGCGTCTCTCACAGCTTATACCACCATGATATATCCTGTAAACTTATGAAACTCATCCATTAGGTCGTAGCGTAATTTGCTTTCGCCTCGTTTGTCTTGTCAGATTGCCATGCCTCCCCCTGTTCATTTCTAGTTATACTGACCTCTATACAAGAACAATTATTGGAAATGACCAACATTAGGGACAAGTGCCTCGCTGCAGCCATGTGTATTGAATGCGGAGCTGTTATACCTGTGTAGTTGTTATTCTCAAACAATGCGAAAAACAGGATATATTCCGTCATTCTATCGTTATTATCATACCAGTTCGTAGTTAAATACATTGTGAGGTATAATGATCGGAAAACGTAGCAATACTTAAATCCCATTTTGAGGTTCCAAGCGTCAATAAATTCAGACTGGTCTTCGTCGACCAGTTAGCCGGTCAAGATCATTTACCATGTCGGGTGTTAGATCGCATCAGTTAAACACCCATTATTTCTACTCACTCTCGATTTAATACACCTTTTGCTAATGCATCTGTTCAATCACAACCTGTCGGTCAGTTGGCTATCTTCTAACAAGCTTCGTCAAAACAATTGTCTAGTATGTAGCATTTGGTTAATCAACCAATATTCTCTTATTTGAGCATTCTTTCTTGAGATTTACCAATCGTTGTGCGTATATTTTTAGAACGGTTCACACAACTGCAAAAACAACTTGATGCATTATTGCGGGATAGTAACTATATATGATCAAGGTCATTCTGCGCAATAACAATTCAAACCATTCTAAATATCTGAATATCTGACTAACAGCTGTATGAACGGGTGTCATATATAGCACTTGTCCAGCACTGTTACATCTTGGACTATCATTATAACGCGTTATGTCTTGCCATATTTCACGTCTGCTTGATCAGCTGTCACAGTTTGTTAAGCCTATCTTGCCAGTATTAGTTCAGTTCTGTCCCTAGAAAACTTTTCGATTTTGTCGACTGCCAACACATTGTTACTTCATTATTAATTATTGGTCACATTATTTGTCAAACATAGTTAACATAGCTCTTTGTGGATGCTCATGTGTCATTGGTTTGCCCCTTAGACCGTGAGTCATTTATTTGATCCGTTTTGGGGTAAAAGAAGGGAGAGGCGATGTGGGCAGATACATAACCTACCCAATATGCAATTGAGGTTACCAAGAAGGGTTCGGCACTACGGATTGATTCATTTACTCCAAGTACGATGCATAGATTAATATAACAATAAAGCAACTCATTAACATTATTGGCTGTCGATGTTGGACAAACTAACAATAATACCGAGCTCAATACATATTCTGTCATAGGTACGGTTAACAACCCCCCCCCCCCCCCGAACAAATCGACCATAAATCTGACAATCGATCAGTCGTCCGGATGTTGCATTGTGTCAGAAATACAACAATGATGCATTATACAAATGCAGGCAATGTTATTCACATTGACCCCTTATTGTGACAGAGATCGACAAGGGGGCAATTATAGGTCACTTTCCCAAGAATCCATTAGCTTCGAACAGTTTCGCCCTTATTGTCTGTGGCTAAGAAGGGTTCTACAGGTCGTGTGCGCTTAGCTATAAGTCCTTTATTGGAGCATCAACGCATAGTCAAAGCAGTGGATAACGAGGGCGCATCACACGCCTAAAACTCATGTCGTTGTAGGTCACCATTTACAAAGCGGTTGTTTTGACAGCTTAGGTTCGTAGAAAGCTGCATCTCATTGAGGAATTTGCATCATGTCTTGCGGCCTGACTCCTATCCCTACTACCTTCAAATCCACCTGTCGTTACATTGCTAACTTGTGCAGATCATTCAACTCGTGCCAACCAATCAAGAACTATCTATACGATGTTAGCAGTGTATAAAACACCATTACTAGATTGTTAACCAATTAAGTTTTGTTTTTCCACAGCTTGCAAACAAACCAAGACCAAAGCATGATAATTCATACGGGTGTTTATGGCAGGTATCAAAGCAAAGTGGATGATTGGAGGTACATTCTTCCTTCATGGTCACTATCTGAGATCAAATTGCAAGCAAAGCAACCGTCAAGTTGATTTGCAGAGCCTTTCCGGCAAACATTGGTCCCCACCTTTTACAATGCTGTATGAATCACGATATTTACCTACGCTGGTCCTGCCTTGGTCTTTTCTAGTTCCCCCATATTAGATAGGTGGTGTTGGTATATGGTATGTATATTATAAGCAGTATTTCTGGCAAATTACAAACCGCATTGAAAGAATCACAAGGGTCGGCCACCTTAAGATGAGGCAAGGGGAGTGTACATAATTGATGACATACGTGGCTGTCTTTCTAGCAACACCAAACACTACGTTGGTGGCCATGTTTACCCATATGTCGGACTGATTATTTGTAAACCATTACTTTTTGTGTGACAAACATTCATCAACTTCGCCTTATGACCGGCGTAAAACTCTTATATGGGCAGCTATAGAAAATTGGGGATAGCCCATTTTGCTAGATACTCCTGTCTTGAATATATACCATCAGTACATCTACTGTCGGGATCAAACTACCTCAACTTTCTTATGTGCCAGAGCTACTCGAACGGAGGACCCCACATCGTCGTTGTGGACAACGAATCATGTTACATTAAAGAGGGCTAGCTGAGCGCGTGTGATTTCAAGGCTGTCACTTCACAAGACTGACTCCTGCTTTTGTAGTTATACACGGGAGCAGATTGGATATCAATAGCTTCATCCCCGGAACTATTTTTATATTTGATCCTATCAGCACGTGCTGTGGATATTCAAATATTACAAATAACTTCTCCAGCTTTACTTTCGACATAATTGCTTCAATTAAAAGCCAACTGTAAGAGCCTTATACTCACTCTATCATCTTCGTACTCTTGTCTTCGCATGGCTCATGCTTGTTCATGTCGTGACGCCCTCTTCAAAATATGTCACTAATTGGTAGCGTGCTCGATTGTCATGGAGCGTTGGCCTCTTTCATTGCCGCCCTACGTTTTCTAGGATAACTACGACTACATTCAGAATCTCCAGAATATTGCGAGCCTGATGCTAAGCGCCTGCTATGTAAAACGGAGAGACAGGGCGCAATGTCACTGCTCTTCCGAGAGAATGGAGGAAAGTTTCAATTGCGATATATATCATAGAGACAGAGTGTATAATGTCAAATTTTGAATACACGATGTGTAACTGATATTCTTCTCAGAAGGAAATGTGCATGCTGAGACGTGTGCGTCGTAACATGCAGTCATGCGATCGTCGTAGGAACACATCAGCGACAGGGGGCAAATAATACAGTACATTCGAGCCGCCTGTCATTATAAGCGGGCTTTATTTGCAATTAGAGGTGACCACTACAAGTCCATGCTAGTCCTGACCCATTTCGTCGCGCCATGACATATTCATATCCTGTTCACTGTTGCTGCTGTTAGTTTCCTTGCTCCGTAACTGCAATGGATAGGTCCCATACCCACTCATTTTAATTCTACTCGCGTCTCACAAAGCTAATATGCTAATGATTATCATCTATTGACTCGTTTCTCAGTCAATTCCTTGATACCTTTCACCGCGTGCTGTGACCAATACGTTACTTTCTTGTCGTGACTATTTCTGCATTCACACTAGACTGTGATCCAATCATTTGATTGAATGTTTTATGCAGCTATGGCAGCCTCAATAGTTACCAGGCCACACAAATCTCAACGTCGTCAGCAATCATCACGTATAAACTCGTTGCAACCTTATATCTTACATTTTGTATCACACTTTTGGTACCACTGCCATAGCTTTCATTGTATGATCGTTTATGAATCAATTTATTTAAGGTTCCATTTACGACTCGATCGAGCCAATGCTTTTGTGAGTCAATGCTGATATTTTATTTGCCTTAACATACCTTTCATCTTATTTTGGCACTGAAGTTGTTGGAATGGAAATCTATCGTCCAAGTCATTGTTGGTATCATCTAAGAAATTATTCGGCGTTTTGAATTCCCTTTAATGATTATTTGGCAAGTGGATTGCATTGATGTTTTAGCCTCTTTGTGTTCTTTATATGAATATTTATTGTTTGCGAAATATTCAATATCGTATATCGGTTTATTACTAAGAAACATATATCTATGTTGAGGCTGCCATGAGGAGTAAACTACCGGTTCGTAAACTCTTTCTATATTTTATTTTGATCTTTTCGGCGTTAACATGAAAACCGTTGTTCCATCTGGCACGCTCATAATGTATCTTGAATGTGCAGTCAAGCTGGGCCTTATTATGCTGTATAATATTACTTTGTGATATATTTGATGTCATTACTGTGGTGAGATGTTAATTGAGAATGGAAGCAATTAACAATCATCGTGTGTTTCAATGAAGGGCGCTGTTCAGGAAGCACTAAGAACGTTGTGAGGGTGAGTGCTGGTCTAACAAAATGACACCGTTATTAATAGTGTTATAAAATTAATGAGATCTGAATGACGACACTCAGAAGTAAATTATATCGGGGTAAGTGTGTTCTGATGATGTGGCTATAGTGTACAAATCTGAGGTCTATTATGTCGAAAAATTAAGCCGTTACCCTGATTACGGACGGATAATCATGTGGAATGAGACATGCCGTAGTCAGTTGAATACAAAGCGTCCATCATTGTTCACATAGCCAACGATAACATTAATGTGTATGAAGAGTGCGATATAGCAAACACCCGATCAATACTGTCTGTACCACTATTGTAGAAGGAGGATAACAGGTAATATTAGCTGCGAATGAGCAGCTCACAGTGAAGGCTGACACCCTGATAAAGTAGTATGCCACGCCACTTCCTGCTCAATATTTGCACGACTGTGATTAGGTTCCCTCATCCAACACAAATACAAGCTCTTACTACATTGGAGTAGCTACCAAATAGCTCACAAACCCTTTATCATAGCAGCAGCTCTTTATTCAAATCCATGTATAGTTTATTGTTATCACGCGTTTGAATGGAATGTGTTGAAGCATAATTTATATTTCGTAGTGGGCATCCATACGTCCCATTTATGATTTTTACTGCGACACGTTATTTGTCAATCAATGCTAAGTCAAATAAGAATTAAAGAAGTCATTTATAAGTTCGTTAAAGCTTATTCAGGGAAGAATTGTAGACGCCGTGCATAAATCATTGTGTAACCGCGTGGACATTGAGTCTCGGGTAATGATTCGTTATAGATGTAAAAAGGTAGAGGACGCGTTGTAGTTAGTCACAGATATGTTCCACAATGCAACCAGGGCCGCCATTGAGTGCTCGGCGCGTCACGGATGGGTGTATGTACTGTATGTTGGATGCACAAATTAATATGGCGGCAATAAAACAACTCGTTTACATTATTAACTGTCGATGTCGAGTACAAAGAATGATGCCTAGATCTATAGATTGTGTCATATTTGTCATTTTAAACGCTTATGAATTAAACAATCGAATTAGGACAAAGAACCGAATAGTGCTCCAACTCAAACATCGGGTCATCGATTAGTCGGCGTTGTTATTGGTGTTGCCGCCTTGTCAATAATACAACAGTTATATCTTATACAAACACAGACAAAGTAATCGCCTGGCGTTTTACCGTGTAATGCTAGGATGTTATCTAGGCAGACTAGCACGTCGTGTGCATTCACCTTTGCCCAGACAGTACCAATTTTCGTTTTTCCAAAGAGTTGCTGAGGAGAAGATTAACAGTAATCGTTTCAGCATATACGCCCTTAGAGTTCATTGATTGTCAAGCGAGCAGACATGAAATTGTCCCCTGCGACTGCGCCACGTACTTTCTGCTCAAGGCATTGTTCATAGGATGCATGTTGTGTTAAGTTATGGGATGTCTTGAAGGTGTACTTCATATTTGAGGTTGCGGTATTTCTTACATTGCAATACGTGGACACGCGTCTTCATTAAATTAAGGCGTTATCCAGCCCTATAGTTTGAATGACTCTACTTGTGAACCTGCATGGTATAATACACCGGGCAGCTTTCCCATGGCCTAAATTAATGCGGTGCTGCCACGCCAAGGATTGTGCTGGACCCGTTGTACAGTAATGTTTTGTGATCACAATTAAGGTCGTTATAGCGACTGCATTTATAAATATATTGATGGTGACGCTGTGCTAAAGCCTACACCAACATCACTCGCTCAGTGTCACACATGGGATCAAGCACCGCCCGTCACTTGCTATTGCCTGAATCCGTTCACCGAGTGCTGTGACAAATTGCCGGATAATTTCGGAAGTCACTGGAGCATCCCGAAGGCGCCATCCGTGTTACATTCCAGGCGAGAACAAGGATCTGATTATGTAATGGATAATCACGGTGTAGTTGAATACTAATGACGGGAAACCGTACTGCTTACCATCCCAAGTCAATATTCCCAGCATCAACATATCAAGACTGGTCGATGTCGATCAGTTTGCTGATCAATATCAGGTACTTCATCATGTGTTAGATCGCTCACTTGTGTCAGTTTCACACACTTCTATTTTTAATCGGTCCCGAGTTAATAGACTAAATACACCAGACTAAGGCACCTTTACATTCACCACTTGTCTTCCAGTCGACTGCCATCTAGCAAGCTACAAACAGACTATTTGCTCGTATGAACTATTTGGTTAATTAATTACAATATTATCCCTATTAAACAAAAAAGTTCAATCGCTTGGATGCTCATCATGGGTGCCTTTGTAGACGCCGTACCTGTATCATTGCGTTGTTGCTTGGACCGTGAGTCAATTGTATTGATCCTTTATCCAGAAAATAGTTGGCTGAAGTCTCGTAGGTGCACACATAACTCATCCACAATAACAGCTGGGTCCCCATCGAGTTATCGACGCGCCACGGATGGATGCATCTACTCCAGGCACGATGCATAAATTAGCATGACAAAAGTACCTCAGTTACATTATTGGACGCCGATGTTGGGCAAACTAACAACTATGCCTACCTCAATAAATATGCGTCACCCCTTCTCCCCTACCCACCAATTTGAATATATAAACCCCTTTTAGTTCATTTAATGGCGAATTACTACTTGCGACGGCGACACGTACTCTACTATGTATAGATAGAGAACAACTGTAGTTTTTGTCACTGTTTTATTGATCTAAAGATTTCTGTCACGACTGGTCGTCTGATGAGGTAAGTGTGCTAACAAAACCGCCTGAACATTTTGCTATAGCTTGAATAAATTTGCGCCAGGAGCAATAAGTTCAAAATATCAATATGTTAACATGTTATATTTGTACGAACTCGGCTTAGCTCTTTGCACTCAAAGGGTTCAGGGTCTACCGTGACAGGTCAGGGGAGATATTTAGACAAAATATCATAACCAAGTATAACTTTGGGCCAACATCTTTGTCGATTTTAAATTTTGAAAACGCCTTTTCCCATCGCTCGATTACTGCCCCAATACAGTTTTGTACGTTCCACGATGCAACCTTTTGCCATCGTTTTGACCAGTAACAACTTTTTGCTTCCAGCTGTGTCAATGTTGCGCAGCTATACGCAGAGCGTTATGGGCAACATGTGTACCAATAATTAATGTGCCTTGCTGTTAATGTTCGATTTAATATTATTAAACCAGATAACGATTGTGGTTTGTACTCTGAAGAGCACAACACGCCGAGTCTTACAACAAAGGACCTTTTGTCTGGGCATTTGCTGTGAGTTTGGTGGAACCGTATGCATAAGCACAAATGCGGACGCGAACATTACCTCCTGCCCAGCATTACATAATTCTACTCATAACATGACATGGGACTACCCTTATCACAACGATCTGTCCCTGGCATCACACCCTGCCGCATTTATCATCGAAAGATATATCATACCCATCGGTTGCGATTTTTTCATCATCTAAGAAATATGGGCTTGATATACTTTCGCTGTGTTACATAATAAATGAGATCGATGTGACGAATCTAAGAGGTCAATTGCATCGTGGCAGATGTGTTCAGACGATGTGGCTATGGCTTGTTCAAATCTTTGGTGGAATATGACTTAAAAATGTGAACAGATGTGGATCAAAAAATGCAACTATTAGCTCGATAATCTGACAACAGTCATGCCCCATGGAACTATTAGTCTAATAATCATGTCGCCATGCCGTCATCAGTTCAATACAATGCGTCCGTCTTTGTGCTCATAGCCAACGGCAATATTAATGCATTTGAAGTGTGAGATATGTTGAGCAACCGCTCAATACTGCTTTTACACAATTAGGAAGGAGGATTACACGTAATAATTATTGCGAATGCGCTGCTACCAGTAGAGGCTGTGTTTGTCAAGTGACATATTGTTTCTTCCTGGAGTGCGAATTTTATTGGTCTGCTGTGTTGGCATATCAGTACATTGCCTTAGTACATTTAACTTAAGTATACAGCTACATGTTATCTTTAGTTTTAGAGATTGCTTCCTCCCTATCGCCGCCTGGTGGAATAATAATATATGTATGTGCGATCATGTCTGTTCTATCAAATGTGTAAGCAACGTACGATACAAACGACGAGTATGCTTTAACATTGTACTGGATAAACTACGACGTGTCGTTGCTAAGCATTCTGGTTACATACCGCGTGAATATTGTATGTGTGCTGAAACTGTACTAGGCAGATAACATCAGAAGCAAAGCCAATTTCAAGATACAGCTGATTCATGTACTAATGATAACAGCTGCTACTATGATTTGCGTATAATGCTGCAATGTGAATGGTCAGTTGATATTGGGGGTTGATGACAAGTTATAGTGGTTTGTGTACGCCATCCATTTATCAATGTGTACAAAAACTATCGCCTTCATCATGGGAGGTAATTTTAATCACAGCACTGCATGATTTGTGTAATAGGTTATCTAATTAGCAACGTATACTGGTGATGAACATGTTGTTAGACTAACCGGACGCAGCTTTGCTTTCATGTCAAGCAAAAAATGCTCCATGCTGAGAACTTTTGTTTCCTTCGCAAAATGACAATGTAGGCACAGTGATGGTTTATTACGCTCAAGTGAGGTAATGCAAGAAGCAACATATCTGTTTTAACCTTGGGCCTTCTTTGCTACATCCGAACGTAAGACCCAAACATGCCAGTTATACAATTTACAGCATTCAATTCTTAAACACATAATGAAGGACCATCAATCTGGGCATTTGCCCTGAGTTTGGTGGAACCTTACGCATAATCCCAATGGTGGGACTCGAACAGTTCCTCTTGGCCAGCACTTACTAACTCAACTTTTAGCATGACAAGGTACTATCCTTACATCAACCAACTTTTCCCTGTGGTGACACTGCCGCCCATATTATCGATAGATATATCGTACCCATAATTGGCTACTGTAATAGTTCTCAGTCGCAGGAGTATGTGCACCTCCATCAACTGTCATCTGATCTCACTAGCATCAGCACACTTCCCTATTCGTGGTGCTGCTCTCCTTGAAACGCATCGAACACCACATAACGAGACAAGCCTCACATGGTTATGCCACATGATATGTCTACTTTCCTAGTAGCTTCATGCAGAGATTATTGTTGGCCTCGATATGGTTAACTGTAATGTTGGCTGTGGACCTCCACATCGCCATTTCTCACCCATTCCCCAATGGAAAATATGCACGGCTACAAAAAGCCTGCATAATCATCGTCATTATCATCATCATTTGTGCGAATACCTTGCTTCAGTTTGTCAAGGCGATCGACAGTATCACCAACCCAACTGTAACCTTACAGATCAGGGCCAACTTTACTTTACCGTACCAGATTTAAGGCCGTCTATCCCATGTTGGCCAATGGTGTAATAAACCTTAATGCAATATATTAGTCGTCTGGTTGACGCGAGTTGTTGCCGCCTTGTCAGAAATACAACAGTGATGTAACATATCAATGCAGACAATGCTTTCGCCAAGCAACGTATTACCTTGTAACGGGAAGATGCTATCTAGGTAGACAAGCACCTCGTGCGTCTGAGGCTTCGCCCATTATAGCTATTATATGTGACACTGCTTTTTCAGTAAAATACAGCGGCATTATAACGCACTAATGTGTTACTCTGTATTAGCCAGAGGCCATACTTGCTTGTGCTCTTTCGATGTATTTGTTTCAATGCAATTCCCCATTGCCACCCTAGTAGTAAAGTAATTGATTGCAGCATCTCTGAGCGCCCCCTTACATTATGCGTTATCAATGTTGCACGTGTATATCCTGTTGCTAAGGTCTCGTTAACCAGACTGTAACAGTTGTCCAGCAGTGTTACAACTAGGAATATCATGATGACACATCATTTCATGCTAGTTTGCGCGTCTGCTTAATAAGCTGTCACAGTTTTAAATGGTACAGTAGCTTGATTTGTTATATGAAGCTTAATGAGCACGGCAGAGTCGCAAAGCAAGTTAATTATATAACACATGAATAGCACGTGTCAATTTAATGATCCCCTCCATCAAGATACCACCATCCTGAACAAAATTAATCTAGCAACCATCGCGGTGATCCGGAGTTGAAGTGTGTGTGATCCATCTGTTTGGCTACGTAAGTGCATTCATTCACCAAACCACATCATTGACATAGACTCACCTAAAATATTATTAACATAGCAATATACAAAATCATTGGCTTAGCCTCACTGTACCATATCATTTACATAACCTCACAATACCATATTACGGACATGACCTCACCATACCATATCATTTTAAAAGACTCAACATACAAATCATTGACATAGCCCAAACATACCAAATCGTTGAAATAGGCCCACCATACTTGTTCATTGACAAAGCCGCTACATACCATATCATGGAATAGCCTCACCAGATCATTTAATGTACAGTACTTCACCAATGCACTTCATGTACAGGGTTTCAGCACAGCATATCATGTACATGGCTTCACTGTAACACATCCGTGGCAGGGCATCATCATAATAATACATCAGAGAGATCGTTTCACCGTAAAACAATGCGGAGAGGGATGCACCATATTCCTTCACGTGCACGGTTTCACCACACCGTACTGCGGACAAGGCTTTTTATAGCGCATTACGACAATAGCTTCAACTTGTCATATCACGGACATAACCTGTGTGTTTTTTCGATCAGCCTCACTGTGCAGAGTGATATGTACAATTATTACGTGCTTCATGGTTGACCGTGGATGCAGCTGCCAGAGCCTGTTACATTCACTGGTCACAATATGCCTCGTTTTCTCCGACGTTTAATCCGCGTTCAAGAAATTCCACCGCCAAATCCTCTTGCCTCGAGTGTGAAGGACGCCGAGCTACAAATCATGCAGTGCAGCGCACCCAAACAGCCTGTCAGCATGAGCGGGTTTTATGGTTAATTTGGGATGACCACTGCAGGTCCGGGCTGGTAATATAGCCATCGTAGTTCTGGCTAACTTCGGCTGGCTATTACATATTAATGTCCTCTCCATCCTTGTTGCATAAGATAGCGTCAGCAAAGTATATTCATAGGTAACAGTCGGCGGCTGCTGTCAACTGCCTTCGATAGGTCCCGTATCCACTTGTTATCATCTTCTCGCGTCTCACACAGCTTATATCACCATGATATATCGCATATGGTAATAAATTTCATCCACTGGGTCGTTCCTTAATTAGCTTTCTCACTTTGCAAAGCTGATTAAGGTCGGTGTCACTACAATAAGCATTATTGGCTGGTTGCTGATAACGCTTGTCATGCCAGCTGAGCTATGCAATATGGTAAGTCGCCCCTCTCCTCGTTGCTATTGATAATGACCACTGTGTGAAAACAATTATTGAAAATGACTAGGATCATTAGGGTGGATGGCATACTTGTTTCCATATTTCGCTGTCTCTTTGTCTACATTTTTGTAACTGCTTTGCCAAATATGGATGCATATACTCCAAGTTTGATGCATACATTAATCAAAAAATAAACATAACTTATTTACATTATTTTCTGTGGATGTTCGGCCAACTAGCAATAGTGCTTAGCGCAATACACATGGTGTCATAGATAAGGTGCGTTATAATTGTTATTTTATATGCTTATAAATTAAATTCTCGACTTGCGACAACGAACCAAAGAGTTTATTACCCCTTCCTCCATTCCCATCGCAAAACTTCGGGCCATCGATTAGTTATCCGGTGGTTGCTTGGTGTTGCGGCCTTGTCGGAAGTACAATAGTGATACAAAATACCTAGTCATGGCTTTACCATTACGGATCGAGGAAAGGGCTCATATCACGGGCCAATTAACACCATAACACTTCACGGACCAGGCTTCAACATATGGCTTAACATGAAAGGTTTCATTGAGGAAAATATTTCTCGTACCACATAACTTGATAGGCTCTAACTTGTCAATTCAAGGACATATCCTGTCAAACAAAGCTTAGTTATATTGGAATTAGAGAAGCCATGTATTAGCAGCCCCCCCCCCCCCCCCTTTACATTAGTGGCTGTCAATTTCCGGCATAGTGAAAATGCGGCTTAGCCCTTTAGAAATGCTGCAATAGGTACGGTGAGTTATATTTGTTATATTATTCGCTTATTAATAAGACTTACGAAACGAAATGTTCAGTTTCACATTCCCCACCATATGTTAGTCGTCTAATTGGCGCGTAGTGTGGCCGCCTTGTCAAAATAACAAAAGTGATGTATCATGTAAATGCAGACAATATTAGCGCCTAGCTACGTGTTATCTCTAGGCAGACTAGCACCTCGTGCGTCTGAAGCTTGCCTATTAGCGCTATTGCATACGGCGCTGCTTCATCTGTAAACTACGGCAGCATAATAACGCACTTATGTGCTATTTTGTACATGGCAGGGGTATGATACTAGCTTGTGCACTTCCGATGTATTTGTTTCAATGAAATTTTCATTGTCTCCTTAGTAGTAGAGTAATGGATAGTAGCATTTCGGTGCGCCCTCCTTACATCATGCGTTATCAATGTTATTCGTGTATCTCTTGTTGTTAAGGTCCAGCTGTCCAGACCTTGTTCATCATTGTTACAACTTGGTATATCATTATGACGCGTTATTTTATGCCAGCTTTCATGGCTGCTCGATCAGCTATCACAGTTTGTTAAGCCTACCTTGCCAGTATTAGTTGGTACAATAGCTAAAGAAGTATTGGAAGCAAAATGAAGGCTGAAGAGTCACTGCACGAGTTAATTAAATGACATTTGAGTCATTAATAACATTATACTGGCAGCTGGTTTTACAATTAATATACATTTCATGTTACTGAATCACTTTACAAATTTCATCCACGCAGCAGCTGCTCGTTATTCCGATGCTAACGTGGCTTCTTGTTATCCCGCGTCTGAATGGAATGTGTTTGATGCTTAATCCTTATGTCGTAACCGACATGCTAATGTCCAATTCCCAGAACTGTTGTTGTCACACCTGTTCTCTCCCAAGACGACTTTTCGATTTTGTCGACTGCCAGAACATTATTACCTCATTCATAATTCATATTTGTCATGTTATTTGTCAAACATACCGAACATAGCTCATTGCGGGAGTCTTTGTGGACGCTCATGTGTCATTGTGTTACCAATTGGACAGTGAGCCACTTAGTTGATCCGTTGTGGGGAAAAAGAAGGGAGAAGAGTTCTAGGCAGATGCATAACTTATTCAATATGCAAGTAAGGTTCCCATCAAGGGTTCGGCGCCACGGTAGGATGCATCTACTTCAAGTATGATGCATATATTCATATAACAATAAAACAACTAATTTACATTATTGGCTGTCGATGTTGGATAAACTAACAATAATACCTAGCTCAATACATATGCTGTCATAGGTACGGTCAACCTCCCCCACCCCTCACCCGCCCCCCCCCCTCGCCCCAACTACCACCACCAAACATCGGACAATCGATCAGTCCTACTGATGTTGCATGGTTTGCCGCCTTGTCAGAAATACAACAATGTTGCATTATACAAATGCAGATAATGTGTTACCATGAACAGGTAAAGTGCGATCTAAGCCGACTACCACCTCGTGTGTCTGGTGCAGATGGGCATTGACCCTTGCCTAGAGTATAGAAGAGCCGTCATCTGGATGTTACCCATAAATCATTACTGCGTTAAGTGCTGCTGAATCACTGTGAGTCTATACTAACAGCGACATTGCGTACAGCGCTGCTTCATCTGTTATATACAGTGATATAATAACGTTCTGATGGACTTCTATGATGTTTCAGTGTGTATCGCGTGCGATAAGACCATCAATGTATATGCTGTCGTGGGCCTCATTCCACCCAAATGCGTAAGAGATGGTATCGCTGAAGAGACTCACCTGGCGCTTATCGTGAAGGATTACAGTATCAGTTAACGTTCATCCAACGAGTTGCTGTCCAGGAGTTAATGTGTTGTTGCAGCAACACATGCGTCCTTTATAGTTAATTTCATGTTTACAGAGCCGATATAAATTCATATGTTCAACTGCACCACGTACTCTTTGCTTAGGTCACGGTTCATGAGATATTCGACAATTTCATCTGCACATCTAGATCACTTGAGAGAGCTCGCGGCATGGCCTGATTATTGTTGGCGCGTTTGATCTCAGGCCTGGATTCCCCAGTTCTCTGACTGTTATCTTTGAGTTTTTGATTGGATGTTTTTTTTTGTGTTTTGTTTTGAGTACTTTTAGCTGGACTTTGATGCGAAATTAAGAATGCCAACTGGGTGATGACTGCTATCTTCTATGTAAGCATAAACCTTAAAATGAATTCGATTTCAAACGCAATTTTAGCCGATTATTGGGTAAAGATGCTATTGTAGAGTCGATGCACGTGCACGAAGAATTTGCTTCTTCAGACTTTTCTAGACCCAAGTAACAGGGTGCTTTTATGCTGATTTTGAACTTAAAAGAATTGAATACATTTGTTACTCTTCAACACGGCCTGAATGTAATGACTCGTAACAGTTATATGGGTTCCCTTAATTCACAGACGCTTATGAGTCAGCGCCAGCGGCAAAAAGTGATCAGAAATATCCGAAAGTTTCATATTAATGGTCAGCCTTACATATACACTTGTTTGCAAAATTAACTAGGGTTGGGGTCTTGATATTTACTATGCGTATGGAATCAGAGTTTTCAAAACTGTTAAGCCAATCTTATTGGTGTATTGTGTTGGCATATCTGCTCTTTTCCTTACTTTATTTATCTGAATTATACAGCTACACGTTGTCCGTATTTCCAACTGTTTGAAAAATAAAATATTCAAGTGCGATATAGCCTGAACTTATTAAATGTGAATAACACCTATACTGCAAACGATGAGCAGTATATAACATTGTAATGGATAAATTACGACGTGTCGTGGCTATGCATTCTGGTAACAGACGGATCTGATCTGGAATGTTTTCAGCGACTGCCGTTCTGATACGTTAGATCTTAAGAAAAGTAGATTTCAAGGCACGGCTGATTCATAAACAATTGCGACTATTAATTATACCCCAGCCACTGCTGCTATGTGAGTAGTCAGTTGATATTAGGCGTTGTTGTCACTGTTTCGTTGTTTATGTATTTCATCAAGTGTTGAAAGTCGATAAGAAAGCGCATAAGAGCTGACGTCCATATTGGGAGTCCATTTACATCATAGCATATCATGGATGGTGACCGATCTTCTCTAATTAGCTGTGTTTCCTATTTATGTTGTCAGACTTCTCAACCCCAGGTTTGCTCTCCAACCAAACAATAATGCTTCATGCTGATAACTTGTTTGTTGTCTTTCGCAAACGCACAATGTTGGTCAAGTGGTGGTTGAATTACGTTCACGGTAGGTTATGCAACGTGACACTGTTTTTAGTCGCGTTCCTTGATACATCCAATTCTAGAGCTGAATTATGCATCAATGGAATGAAGCCCAATATATCCGGCATAGAAGTTAGAGCACTGTCTTAAACTCAGTATGGGGTATTCGTTGGACAACATGTTGATGCCACACACAGAATGACCCTTCAAATAATGCACAGTATTTGTGTTTTCGGAGCTGCTCTCGTTCATGAAGATTGGCGGAACGTCTTTCTGTCTAGGTCATACGTGTACCAATAAGAGTATAGGTGCAGTGATGTGCATAAACAATATTTGTGATGTGATTGACGCTATCATTACACCTTTTCTATTGATTAAATAGAGAAGATAATAAGAGACGATATGTCGATTATCTGACACCCAGATAAAGTAGTTAGCCACACCACTTCCCATTCATTATTTGCACGATTGTGATCGAGTTTCCTCATCTAACGCAAATACATGATCCTATTCATTCAGAGTAGCTACAAAATGGCTCACAAACCCTTCATCACAGCAGCAGCGCTTTATTCCGATCCATGTAAAGTTTATTGTTATCACTCATCTGAATGAAATGTGTTGAATCTCAATCTTTATTCGGTAGTGGACATCCTAAATTGTTACCCCCTTTATAAGTTAAATTGCGTTATGTTATTTGTCAAACAAAGCTATGTCAAATAAGAATTAGGGTTATCTATAAGTTCGTGAAAGCTTATTCAGGGATCCATTGTAGACGCCGTGCATAAGCCATTTTGCAATCGCGTGGACATTGCGTCACTTGTGTTGATTCGTTATGGATTTAATAAATGAAGGACGCGTCGTATGTAGACACAGAAATGTTCCACACGAGTGCTCGAAGCGCCACGGATGGGTGCTGGATGCATAAATTAATATGGAGACCGTAATAAAACTCGTTTACATTGTCAGCTGTCGATGTCGAGTACAAACAATGATGCCTAGATCCATAGATATGCTGTCATAAGTACAGTGATCATAGTAGTATTTCTTTACGCTTATTAATAAAACAAGCGACCTAAGACAAATAACGAACAGTGTTCCCACTCAAACTTCGAGTCATCGATTAGTCGGTGACGTTATTGGTGTTGCTGCCTTTTCAGAAATACAACAGTTATATCATATACAATCGCAGACAAAGTTATCGCCTGGTGACGTTTTACCGTGCAACGGTAGGATGCTATTTCGGGTAACTAGCACCTCGTGTGCATTCACCTTTGCCCATATAACAGAAGAGCCGTCATCTGGATGTTTCCAATAAATCTAGCCATAATTGTCTGATGATTCCGCCTGTATAATATAAGACCGTATAAGTGTACGCTGTCTTCTGGACATTGTTTGACCCATATACTTACGTGCGAGTTATTAGGCGTTAGACATTGTATCGCTTACTCTCCCCAGCAATTATTGGGAAGGATCACGTTACCAACTTACGTTCCTCCAAGCAGTTGCTTCAGAGACGATTAACAGTAATTGCTTCAGCATATACGCTCCATATTGAATATCAATTGAGCAGTCATGAAACCGCTACCTGTCACCGCGCAACGTACTTTGTGCATAGTGCATTGTTCATGTGATGCATTTTTCGTTAAGCAATGGGATGTCTTGAAGGTTTAATTGATATTCAACATTGGGTTGCTTCTTATATTGCATATAACTGGATATGTGTCGTCGTAAAATTGAAGCACTATCCAGCTCAATATTTTTTATTGACTCTGTTGTTTATAGGGGCATGTCTCGTATAATTTGTCTGGTTGCTGATCATCCTTCCCTGCAATGTATAATACACAGGGTAGCCTTCACATGGAATAGGTTAATGCGTTGCTGTCAATCCTGGTACGGTTGCACAGTATTGCATTGCGATCACAATTGAGGATTTGATAGCGACTGTGTATATATACATATGTATATATATATATATATATATATATATATATATATATATATATATATATATATATATATATATATATATATATATATATATATATATATATATATGTATATGTATATATCTATATATATATATATATATATATATATATATATATATATATATATATATATATATATATATATATATATTGAAATATTCACGCCCATGTATAGGGCAAAGATGTGTCAATACCTGAATGAACACGTGTTTAGGCTAACTTTAACGTACAATATTTTTACCAATTGGAGCAATCAACCTTTAGTGCATAGAACATTTGGTCATAACGATAGTCAGAGGGAGCCTGACCACAACAGGAACTCATGTCGCTATTATTTCATACTGCCGCCGATTTTGGCATTATTAGCCGTGTTTGCTCCCGCTGAGCTTGTTGAGTGAGCACTAGCAGCAGTGATCTGCTCCTACAGAAGTACTGCATAACACATATTCAAAGATGTTTAGATAAGGAAGCAACTTCTGTCGTTATTGCCACTGTTCTGTTGAGCTCAAGATCTTCGGCAGGACTGATCACCTGAACCGGAACGTGATCAAATACTGCCTGAACATTGATCTCGAGCTCGACTATATTGGTGCCAGGAGTGATTGGGTCCTTAAACCGATATCTAAACAGGCTGCATTTGCACGAACTCAGTTTAGCTTTAAGCACACACACATTGCATAAAACTTCCTGAGACACGCATGCTAGGTCAGCGAGATGTTTAAGATTACGATTTCTCATGGGTCATAGCTACCACCATGTATAACTTTTGGTTATCTAAAATTTCGCTAAAATGCGCCTTTAGTATCATATCACCATTATTGTTGCCACTTATTCTAACACACACGACTTCATGTAGACAAATTAAAAATGTCTTCCTTGCTGCGCTGCCATACCCTGCGCCTTACGTCCGACATGTGTGCAATCATCGCTTCGTCCTTGCTGTTAATGTAATTTTCCTTTTTTGTAGAAACAGATATCGATTGCGGCTTCTACTAAAAAGACTAAAACAACAACGAATCTTCAGTGTCAAGATTTACTATTAGTTTGGTAGAAACGTACACAGAATCACAATGGCGGACGCCAGCGTTATTTAACTTTACTAATTACATGGTATTGAACTACCCTTAGGAACTATCCCCGGCAGCGCACCCTCCCCCCCCCCATATCATCAAAAGATTAAAAAGTCCTGGAAGTCATCCTAACTGTAATAGTTCTCAGCCACACGAGTATATGCACCTCCATCAACTGTCATCTGATCTCACTAGCGTCAGAAGACCTCGTTTTCCTGGTTTCGATCTTCATCAAATACATTGAACATCACTTCACAGGACAAGCCGTATATAACTATTCCACGTACAGTGCTCATTTGGCCGGTATTTTCAGGCATATGTTCTTGATGGCCTCGATATGGCTAACTGTAATGTTGACTGTGGAACGCTTAATCGCCATGTGTCCACCATTCTTCGCCGGAAAAATATGCATGGTTAAGGAAGCCTCCGTAATCAACTACATCATCTTCACTGCTCCTTCATTGTGCCAATACCCAGCTCCTGTGCAAGGCAGATCGTCACCGCGATTGTTGGTATCGCCAACACTACTGCAACTTTTCAAACAAAGGCCAATTTACTTACGGTACCGGTTTCAAAGTCGTCTATCCATGGTTGGTCAATGGCGTCACTGTACCCTTATGCCTGCTGATTGTGCTCAATGGATGTCTCATCGCACACACTACACGCTATCTGCAGCGAAACATGATTAGTAATCAATCTGGTAACACGACCGGAGCTGCCCGGAAGGAGGAATTCCAGATTACCGTCATGTTGATGAGCATAATACTTGTGTTCTTCATCTGCCGAGCTCCTTATGTCGTAAACATGGTCATGCTGAGTTTGGGCATTCGTGTGATCACCAGCGGACTGGAACTTGTAATTGAGATAGCCAGCCTATTAAATTTCCTGAAAATCATTGATCAATTTGAATCCTCACAAAACCACCCCAAATGGCAGCTATTACAATCTTCATCGACATTCGCATTGTACACGGGACACGCTCATCTAACAATTACTGAAGAAGAAGGGATCGGCTCATGGAGAACGCCCCTGTACAGGTGTATAATATTGGCGACAAACCTGCGCTTAAGTCTGGACCAACTTCTTGCACCCACCATTACACCATGGAGCAAGTGGCGCTAATCACCTGCTGAAGATAAGTGTATTGCCTGACTCCTTTCACTGTGTGTTGTGTCCAATTCCTTATTTGCTTTTCGAGACTATTTCTGCAGATAAAGCATATCATCCTGCTATTGTATTTCAGATGGCATCATGTGCTTGCTTTACGTGGACGCTGCTGTTACCAAACACAGTGTCAATCGCTAAGTGTGTTTGACAAACATGTATTGCAGGCATACACAATAGACTACGATTCGATCGTTTGATTGGATGCTGGATGCTGCATAAGTTATCGGCCACACAATCTCAACGTCATCCGCATTCACCGCGTGGAAGCTCTTTGCAGCCTATCAACTTACACTAAGCATCACCTATTTGCATCCTCTGCCATAGCTTACATGGGATTAGCCTTATTGACGCAATTCATTAAACGTTTAATCTGCGAGCATTACAGCCAATGCGATTTGAGCCAATGTATCAACCACTACGACCTCATTACTGTACATTAAACACCCCTTTCACCCTATTCTGGACCTACAGTTGGTGGCAAGGAAATCTATCAGTCATTGTTTGTATCATTACAGAAATCATTGGGTGTTTTGTTATCGTGGTATAAGTAACATACCGTGTCACCGAATGTTGGTGGATTGCTTTGATGTTTTAGTCTACTGGGTGTTCCTTTTATGAATATTTATTCGCTGCGAGAGTAGTTAATGGTGTAGCCTAACCTCAAGAATATCGCGAGTAAGTGAAGTGCATCAAGTGTATCCGTATCACTGACCACATAATCAATTAATCCGATTAAGCGTCCCGTGCGGTAAATGTACAGTTACAGTGGCTGGTGATTCACGCCATTCGTGAAACAATTAATCATCTATCAATGTAGACTACTTTCAGACGAGCATGGGGAATGTTGACTGATGTGGCTGTCTTTCTCACAACATCAAATGCTACGTTGGTGGCCTTGTTAACATGTTCCATAGGACTAATTATTTGTAAAACAACCATTATTGTTGGTGTGATAACAACTCAGTAGCCAACTACACTTTATCACCGACGTAAAACGGCATTAAGGGCCGCTGTAGTAGTTTAGGGATGGCCAATTTCGGTCGATAATCCTGTCTAAAATAAATTACCACTGATACACTTACTGATGGAAATGTTCTTATCCCTGCTTTATTATGTGTTATAGCTATTCAAACAGAGGACCGCTCAATGCAGTTGCAGACAATGGATCATGTCACTTGTGAAAGGGCTTGCTCGGCGCATTTCAGCTCCATGGCCGTCACGTCACAAGATTGATTCCTGCTTCTGTAGGTATACACGGAAGCAGATTGAAGATGTTAATTGACTGGCGTCAATAGATTCTATCAACCGGGCTTATTCTTGATATATCATCCTATTAGCACGGCTGTCGAATATTACAAGAAATTTCTCCAGATATACCTTTGACATAATTGCTTCAAGAGTATTTAAAGTTAAAATATGTAATGTGATATCCCTCTATCCTATTCGCACGCTTGCGTTTCTAGCACTTGTTCAGGCCTTGATGCTTCCTCCGAAATATGTCTTGCTGCTTCTATTTATGGCGCGGCAGAAGGCTCGATTGTCGTGGAGCGTTGGTCTGTTTCAATACCGCCCCACGTTTTCTAGGAAAACTAGAATATGCCTACATTCAGTATCAGCTTGATATTGCGTGCCTGATATATGGCTACAAGCCGAGCGCCTACTATGCAATACGTCGACCACAGGGCGCCGTGTCACTGTTCATCGGCATGAATGGAGGAACGTTTTAGTTGCGAGATATATCACACAGACAGAGCGTATAAAGTTTGATCATGAGTACTCATATCACAGTATGAAACCGATGTACTTCCTAGACGGAAATGCGCATGCTGAGACGTGTGCGTCGTGTAATGCATTCATAGCAACCAAGACAATTAGGAAGTCTGTAAGGGACGAGATTAGGAATTGCTCTGAGCTTGTGTCTGGTTGGAATGTTTGATATATCATCACGTATTACGGTATCGATATAACAACGGGCTGTTACGAATCATGAATGAAGCTGCCAAAGCTATACGTGAAAATTGAATGATGTAAGAGGATAATCATTGAGGTACCCCGCCATAACAACAGCATCACCGAAAAATTGCTGCTAACCTGGCCATAATGTTTTCAAAACAATTCTTAGTCAGGGAGTTGTACTGCGCTACAATAACAATACTCGTGAGGTCAGCATTCCTCTCGCCGTAAATATCACAGGGTCCTCGTCCATCCACTTAGTATAGTATGTCCTGTTTGCAACTAAAAGCATAGATTTGCCCAACTTTTATTTTTCCAGACCACCTCTCTGTTATAGGAACTCAACTTTATGCATTAGGCCTCTTGAAACGCTAATGCATCCAATGAAAACACTTGTCAGCAAAAGATTGACAGCTTCAGGTAAGTGGCCAGTAACACAGTAAACACAATTTAAACACAGTACTTACAGGGGAACTCACCATAACACATCACAGGCTTAGGCTTAGCACTCTTAATCATTGACATCATACTATATAATAGACATAGACTTACCGTACCATATGCAACTCTATATAAATATACAAAGAGGTTCAGTTGCGATAATTGTGAATTGCACTTAGAGATATTCTAAAAAGGGCAAAATGAGGTCAAAACTGGCTACAGCTTCCTGGAGTTGACAATGTTATGCATAGTTTCGAGCATGTACACTATAAATTTTATTCATAGCAAGACAAATCTATATGCACTGTGAGTGGCGTTAGAATGGGGTAAAGTTGGAATAATGGCGCTTATTAGAGTAGAGTAACAGTAAGGATTTGGCCGGGAAGGGAAGAAGGATTTTACGTAGGGTCATAGTGGGGATAAAGATGCAAATATCTACGTTGCATGCTAGTTAAGCTGGCTTACTGAATATACGACGTTGCATTTAACTGACAAATCTCTAACAATAGACCAGAATTCTCGTTAATGAAGGCATATTCAGGTCTGATAATTGTAAGATCGCACAATCCCCAACATGACACGACTGCAATCTAATCCGTGACATCCCTACTTTTACCCAACCCATCTCCCAACTTTGAACCAACCTTATCATCACGGGAACGTAGGACCATTATATGTAAACTAGGTATAACGACGTGAGGCTTATATATAATGAGCCACTAGACCTGACAAGGAATCCAAATACTGACCTCAGTCGTCTAGATGAAATGCTCTTATAGTTAACATCAACCAATGAAATTACTCCATCACATGCCATTCTAATGTAATTCAGAACCATCAATACTGACATAACAGCAACATACCGTACCACTGACATCGCCTCTCCATACGTTATCATTGACCTAGACTACCCATACTATATCATTGGCATTGCATCACCATACTTTATAATAGATATCGACTAACCATACTATATCATTGGCATTGCATCTCCATACCATACAATAAACATCGACTAACCATACTATATCATTGACATTGCATCACCATAGTATACAATAGACATCGACAAATCATACTATATCATTGACATTGCATCACCATACTATACAATAGACATCGACTAACCATACTATATCATTGACATATCTCCCTCATACCATATCATAGACATATCCCTCTAATATAGCATCATTAACATGGTCTTACTAGACCACATAGTTGACGTGGTATCTCCATTGAACATAATTAACATGACCTCTCCATAGCACACCATGGTCAAACCCAACCACATCACGGACATGACACTATCAATCTACATAGTCTTCATGGCCTTAACACGCAGTATCGCAGATATCGGCTCACTACACATGGCCTCACCCAACCGCATTTATGATAAACTCACACGATTCTACAACTCGGGCATGGCTTCATCGTACCACATCTTGGACATGGCTACAACTTACGACATCAACTAAGGTAATACAAAAAATGAGATTGGTGTGACGAATCTAGTACGTTAATGATACTGTGGTTAATGTGTTATGACATGTTCAAATCTTTGGGGGATAATGTCGTAGAATAGGAATTATTACCTCGATTACCTGACAACAGTCAGCCCCATGGAACTATTAGTCCGATAATCATGTCGCACAAGCCGTCGTCAGTTCAATGCAATACATTTGTCTTTGTGCTCATAGCCAACGACAGAATTGATATATTTGAATGTGATATATGTTACGCAACCGCTTACTTCTGAGGATTACACGATATTATTATTACGAATGTGCCGCTGCCAGTAGAGGCGGTGTTTATCATGTGACATATTGTGCCCTCCGGGAGTACATATGTTATTAGTGCGCTGTGTTGGCATATCAATACAGTGCCTTAGTATATTAATCTGAAGTATAAAGCTACATGTTAGCTTTAATTTTAACGATTGCCTTCTTCCTATCGCAGCCTGGTTGACTTATGCAATATTTATGTGCAACCGAGTCTGTGTATATTAAAGGTAAAAGCCACGTAGATTACAAACGACGAGCATGATAAAACATTGAAATGGATAAACGTGTCGTGGCTATGTATACATCAGAAGCAAAGCCAACTTCTAGATACAGCTGATTCATGTAATAATGATAATATCAATACTGCCACACTTGCTACTGTGAAATGCGTATGCTGCCGCTGTGTGCTATTGGGGGTCGATGACATGTTTTCGTGGTTTTTGTACACCATCAATTGTTCAAAGTGGACAGGAAATCGTATGAGAGCTGTCGCCTTCATCGTCGGAGGTAATTTTAATCACGACACAGCATGATTTGTGCAATAGATTATCAAATTAGCTACGTATACTGTTGATAAATATGTCGTTAGACTTTGGCGAGTGGTTTTGTCTCCTTGACAGAAATACAACAGCAAAGTATAATACAATTGCTTACAATGCTATCGCCTGACGACGCGTTACCATGAACGGGTAGGGTGCTTTCTAGGCAGACTTGCACCTGGTTTGTCCAGTGCAAATGTGCACTCACTCTTGTCCAGATATCAGAAGAATCGTCATCTGAATGATACCCATAGATCTTGACTTCGTTAGGTGCTGCCTAATAACTGTGAGATTTTCGTAACTGCCCTTTTGCTTCTTCATCTGCAATATACATGAACATAATAACGCCAAAGATGGGCTCTGATGTGCCAGACTGCATCGCGTTGCATAAGACCGCCTATGAGTACGCTGTTATTTGGACTTCATTTCCCCCTGTATAGTTACGTGTGTATCACAAGGCATTTGACATGATATTGCTGAGGAGACTCACCCCGGCAATTATCTGGATAATTAACAGTACCAACTAACGTTCCTCCAGCGAGTTGCTGCGGAGTAGATTGGGTGTGGTTCCTTCAATATATATGGCCCTTATAGTTACTTTCATGTCAATATAGCAGACATAAAAACTCCCATCTGCGATGGCGCCACGTACCCTTTGCTTAGGGGATTGTTCATCAGTTGCCGTTTACCGTTTGGGATTCAGTTTTATTTGGGATTTGTCTCCCATAATTCGGTGCCGTTGTTGATCATTCTTAATAACAAGGTCTAATACACAGGTTAGCCTTCACATAGGCCTGGTTAACGCGTAGCTGCCACACCTGACTCGTTGTACAAGTTTGGCTAAAGATCACAGTCGGAGCGTCGTCTATATTGTTGATGGATTTGTATTTAAATTTAATTGAGTGCAGTCTTATTGATCGATGTAGTGCTACATAATATTGATATTATTATAATAAAAAATGTTGTCTCAAGATTCACGTAATTTAAATATAATGATATGTCATAACCTGACTGGAAACTGTTCTTAAGTTAACATGTAGAGAATTATCAATCCATAAGAGCCAACAATCTGGACGGCACTGACGAGGTGTTCATCACGATCGCCATAGGTAAATTGATCACAGCAGGAAATCAAGTCGCTACAATATCATACAATCTCAGACTTTAGCTTTATAATTGCTTGTGTTTGTTCATACGGCGCTTGGTGAGCGATCACTGGCAACAGTCACCTGTTCCTACAGAAGTACTGCAAGATATATTTTCAAAGATGTTTCGATATAGAACTACGAAAGCAACTAATGTAGCTGTTGACATTGTTCTATTGATCTCAATATGTAGTTCTGGACTGATCGCATGTTGGATAAGAGCGTGAATAAATACTGCCAGAAGAGAAAACACTTTATTGACGTGATACGCCACACATCACCTCAGTAGCCAGTGGGCCGAACACAAACGACCTTTTGCTCTCTTTAAGAGCATTTTCAAATTTCTGCTTCCACCTGTGTCTATGTTGCGCTGTCATATCTAGTGCATTATGTCCGACTTATGAACCACATTCGATTTGTTCTTTTTGTTAATGTTTGGTTTATCTTTGCGGTCTAATCATCGAAATATGAGGAGCACAACGCGCCGAGTTATGCAACGAAGGATCATCAGTCTGGGCATTTGCTATGAGTTTGCCGGAACCGTACGCATAATCACAATGATGGGACGCGAACAATACTCATAACATGACAAGGGATTATCCTTACATCATCCTACCTTCCCCGGTGGCACACCCTGCCGAACATTTCATCGACAGATATATTGTACACATAGTTGGCGATTTTGGAACACTGAGATTCATCCTAACTGTAATATTAGTCAGCCGCAAGAGTATGTGCACGTCTGTTAACTGTTATCTGATATCTCTAGCGTCAGCACACTTCCCTATTCCTGATGCGGCTCTTCATCGAACACATGAAACACCAAATAACGAGACAAGCCGCACATGGTGATACCACATACTATACCCAAACTGCCAGGAGCTTCATGCAGATATTTTTGTTGAGCTTGATATGGATAACTGCAATGTTGGCTATGGAGCTCTACATCACCATATCTCATCCATTGCCGAGGTGGGGGGATGCACACCATTATATCATCATCATCATCATCATCATCATCATCATCATCATCATCATCATCATCATCATCATCATCATCATCATCATCATCATCCGTGCGAATATCCAGATGCTGTGCAGTGCAGTTTGTCAAGGCGTTTGACAGTATCACCAACCCCACCGTAACCTTTCAAATAAGGGCCAGCTTCACCTACCTACCAGATTCAGGGTCGTCTATCCCTTGTTGGCCAGTGGTGTCATCATGTCTATTGTACCCTTCTGCCTCCTGCGTGTGTTCAATGGATGCCTCATCCGGGAGGTGCGTAAGTCTACTCGCTATCTGCAGCATAGCATTAGAAGTGATGTTTTCCGCGGAGAACGTTGGGATAATGAGAGCTGGTCCAAGGAAAATGACCTGTTATGCTTTCGCAATGCTAGACAACAAGAGTTATGTCCCTTACAAGAAAATTGTATCGCAATAAATGTGTTCCTATGATGTGGCTATGGTGTTTAAATCGTTGGGGATAACGCCATAAAATGTAAACCTGAGATGATCGAAACATGGAGCCTTAAGCCTAATTACCGGACGATTACCATTCCGCTTGAGACATTGTCGGTTGAATAGTATGCGCCACCATTGCCAGCAATATAGTTAATGCCATTTAAGTGTAGTAAATACCTACTCAATACTGTTCCTTGGGGTAAGATGATTCCAAGCTGTTATCGAGACTGTGTTTGCCATCTGACAGATTCCGTTCTACTGGTATGCGAATATTATTGGTCCTTTGTGTTTGCATGCAGGTATTATTCCTTAGTACATTTATCGGTACAGTATACAGCTACTTGTTGTCTTTTCTTAACAGGTTGGCATCGCCTCTATTGGTAGAATCACAGATTCTGGTAACATATCGATCGGATCTACAGTGTATGTAGCAGCTATCCTATGTAGCGAAAGCAGAAGCCAATTTATCGACACAGCTGATTCAAGTACTTATGCTACAATTAACAATGCCAAAGCTGCTGCTGTAAACTGCTTATACTGCTGCAATGTAAGTGGACAGCAGATACTGGGCATTGTCTATGTTTGCCATAAAGTATTGAATGTCCACATGAAGGTGCACTAGAGCTGTCGTCCTCACCGTGTTAGGTAATTAACAACACAACACAACATGCTAAGTGTTATAGCCTCTCTTATTATGTCTTCCAACGATAGTTGTAGTTACAGCCATATGAAAATATGGTTGTAACAAGCAACTTTTGTAGCATTGAACAGACGGAAAAATACTTGCTTTCACTTTTTTGTACTTTGTATGATGACATGTGTTCTAGAGTACCTATCGCGATATTTGCTACGAGTTCTCTCCTCGCTAACATCTCTGGAACGGCTGTATTTGCGTACATGAAATTGTGTCAGTATTTATAAATTGGCCTCGTGATAATGATGCTAACAGTATTTTAAACATTCACAGTAAAAAACTGGTAAAAATGAGGCTTAGTTTGAATGTTTTCCACTGCGAGTAGGCTTTCTTCAATCTCGACATTTCTAAGTAGACCAAATCTTACGTAATCGCCCAGAGGCATGAATTGCTTCCCATGGCTTTGCATTGAATTGGCTAAGTGGTCATGCCAAAACATCTAAGCTGCAGCAGCTTGTGACATCTATCCTAAAATAGTGCGCGTTACAAGCTCCCCTCATTGACATCTATCGTAAACGTGTGCAGCGCATTGGGTGCTTTAACACCAACCTTACGTTATGTAAACAAGGCGCAATCGCAGTCGTGATTGCTGAACTAATAGGTCAAGTATTTTGTTTAGAGATAATATTTGTTCGTGTAATATTGTTGATACTGTATTGTTGGTCGTCAACTTGCCGTTTGAAGACATGCGGTGGCGCTTGTGCAAATCTAGTCAGTTACGATTTCTGTTTATGAATATCAGATCAGACTACCCAACCACAGGTTTGTTTCCCGTTCAGGCAATAATGCTCTATGTTGAGAACTTGTTTGATGTCTTCCGCAAATTATTAATGTTAGTAGAGTGATCGCTGATTACGTTTGAGTAAGGCAGCGCGAAAGGCAACGTAACACCATATGTGTTTTTGTATCTGTCTGTCGGCCTTCTTTGATACATCCAATCTCAGTGCCCAATAATGCATCTTGAAATTAAGCACAGTATATCAAGCCTGCGATTTAGAGCAGCAGTTCGCTTCTAACACATTATGCGGTGTTATTGGGATTACACGTTGATGCCACTAAGTGAATTACACCCTTAAATCATGCACCGTTATTGTGTTTCTCAAAGCTGCACACTTTCATCATTGTGTAGTGTATAAAACAGAGTCATCAGATGTTAACAAATAAATACACTGGGCTGAAATGAATTTGTAGTTTTACATGGGCTGCCAAACAAGCCTGACAAATGTATCAGAATCAGTACAGGCTTATGTTGTAGACATCGAGCCAATTGGAAGATTGGTATTAGGTCCTTCTACAATGGTCAACAGTAAACCAATATGTAATGATATACATATAAAAACTGTTAAACACTCAGAATGTTGTTTGGCAGAGCTTGTGCCGGATACTTAAACATTTTTATTGCAAGTCTAAATGTTACAACTACGTTTTTGAAAAATATATGCGTTCTCACAAGGGTTGTCTGACATTGCCGCTGAACCTAAAATGTGGGAGCCACAATGGTAGAAGTGGTAGTTGTGTGCATGAAATATCTGTTTAGCAGATGTCATAATCACTTACGCCATTAAGCGTTCCAGCGTTTAAGCGGCTAGTGATTGACGCCATTCATGAGCTAATATATTAACTATCAATGGAAACACCAAGTGGTAGCGTAATGAGTATGATATAGGCTGTATGCTGTGCTGTTTTCTTGTACCGTCTCATTATTCAGTTGTAAAGAGCATTTGTACGGAAATAGGAACCTACAAAGAGAACCATGCTTAATATAGCTTTTCATGATGTAATTCGATAGCAGCGCACTTCCGAGTCATACAAACATAAACGCAGCTTGCGTTAAAATTAATTTCGTGACAAAATATGATGAATATTGTGCTTCTACTAATATATATTATTGTCATTAGCTGTGTATTCGATAATTCATTGGTTAGGTAAAATAGAATAATATAAGCAATATGAAATCATGCTCAGGCTGGCTTGGGCAGCTTCTGCACCTAGCTTTTGGACTAGCTGAGGCCGATATATCTGCTTTTTGAGCAGAATACAGTCACAGACTGATTGTTTTGATCATCTCATGGGCATAAACGGCACGATAGTTAATTTGGCGCTCTCTCTAGTCGTAAATAATTATTTTACATTAATTGGGATCAACATAAATTAGGCTATCGACTATTAGGCTAGTCCTCAATATGAACAATATGCGATCACACAGCCAGCGATGCACCGGTCGTGTTAATTTGCTCTTTATAATAACTAATTTTTCGTACACCATTACTGTTTGCATATTAAACATGGAGTGACCAAATACACCTTATGACTGACGTAAAAAGGTACAGTGGTCAACTGTAGTAGATTGGGGATAGCCGATTTCTATGGACTCTCCTGTCTCGAATAATAACTATAACTATTAATCTACGTCAGCTTTCTAATGTGCCAGAGCTACTCGATAGGAGGACCGCTCATAGGCGTTGAGTACAATGGATCATGTTAACGTTACAGAAGGCTAGCTGAGCGCGTTTCATGTCTACGGCCGTAACGTGCATACTCTCTATATGTTTCCCGGTCTTTGGTTGTACACTTGGTTACCAATGCGCAAACAAACCTCTGACTACCACTTGTATGAATAAGTGCTATATATTTCATGTTACCGAGTTGATAGCCAAACCCTTCTTTGCAGCAGCAGCAGCTCTTCATTCGAAGGCAAACGTGGTTTCTTGTTATCACGCGTCCGAATGGAATGTGTCGACGTTCAATTTTGTCACGCCGTACGTGTCTCTTTGTGTATCCGCTTGGGAAATGGGTCACGTGCATTGATCCGTTAATGAGAAAATAGTAGCGGTAGGTTTGTAGGCAGACGCAGAACTTATCCACAATGCAAGCAGGGTACCTATCGAGGGTTCGGCGCGCCACGGATGATTCCATCTACTCCATGTACGATGCATAAATTCATATAACGCCAACCTGTTTTACGTACTTAGCAGTCGATGTTCGGAATACTAACAAATAGGCCTAGCTAATTATATATGTTTCCATAGGTATGGTGGGTTATAATTGTTATTTAACACGTTTATGAATTAAACAAGCGACTAACAACAAAGAAGCACTCAAATTTCAGGCCATAGATTAGTCGGCCGGTTATTGCGTGGTGTTGTTGCCTTGTAAGAAATACAACAGTGATCCATTATACAAATTCAGACAATTATATCACCTGGCGACATGTTCCTGTGTAAACGTTGGGCTCTTTTCAGCCTGACTAGCTCCTCGTGCGTCTGTGCAGATGTACACTCACCTTTGCCCAGATAATAGAAGAGCCGTCATCCTGTTAAGTCACTGTAAGCTTCGCCTAACGTCGCTATTGCATACGACGCTGCATCAATGGTAATATACGATAGAGCTCGAATAAACTTTGCCAGCAAACGCAATACCTGGTCACCTCAATGCATCCATCAAGCTTTGCGTTATCTGGTTTAACTCATTAAGTTAGTAACGATTAGCTGACCATTCCTGTGTTTGTGTTAGGTCAAATCAGAATTGCCACATTTTGTGCCGCGTTATCCGAGTTTACCAGTCCCCAAGAATGTCTTAGGTGCTCATAATAATAGCGTCCATGTATCGGTGGTCTGCGGTGCTCATTGTACGTTACTGCTCTTGCCGCGCTGTAGAAGGCCGTCAAAACACCACAGGCGAGTGCCGTGTCTAGTTTAACCATTTGTCATTGCAGTTGCCTCCCATAGTTGGTCTAATTGTTGATCATTCTTACTTGCAGGGTCTCATACATATGTCACCCTCAGTTAACGCGTTACTGTTTCGCCTAATTCCCTATGCAATATTGGCTTAATATCAAAATCGGGGCACCGTCTATATATTTAATGGATTTATATTCAACAAAGTGTAGTTTTTTTGATCACATTGATGCTGTTTATAATTAAGACTCCCGTGTCATCTAAATGGTCACGACGTTTTAATGTAAAGACATGTCAAAACCTGAACTAACACAGTATTTAAGCTAACATTTAGTGTGTCATCTATCCATTTGAGCCATCAATCTGGACAGCGCAGAACAGGTGCTCATCACGATCGCCACAGGAAGCTTGACCGCAACAGAAAGTCATGTTGCTATTTTATCATAGAGTCGCATTTTTTAACATTTTTACCCGTGTTTGCTCTCACGAGTGAGCACTGGTCACATTCATCTGCTCCTGCAGAAGTACTTTAAAATACATTTTCAAAGATGTTTTATATATGGAAGAACGAAAGCAATTAATGTAGCAATTGACACTGTTCTATTGATCTCAATATTTGAGTCTGGACTGATGGAACAAGAGCGTGAATAGATACTGCCGGAACGTTCATCTTGAGCTCGACTATATTGCTGCCAGGAGCAACTGAGTCCTGACGCTGATATCTAATCAGGTTGTATTTGATCGAGCTCAGCTCTGCCTTTTACTTTGTTCGGGACCTAGTGTGACACGCCTGATAGTTAAGCAGATATATTTTGATGATATATCATGTCGCTTGGCTTAGTATCGACTGAAATACTGGTATGCACGTATCATGCCTACCATAAATATTGTTGTCACTTGGTCGAACAGACACGACATGTTGCCTTCATTTAGATCAAGTTTCTGCTACCATCTATATCTATGTTGCGTTGCCACATCCAGTGTGTTACTTGCGACATACGTGTCACACATATTTCGTCCTTGCTTATGTTTGATATCTCTTTGTAGCGGACATGGACCTCGATTGCGGCCTGAAGTAAGAGTTCTACAAAGCGTAGAGACCTACAACGAAGGGTCGTCAGTCCGGGCATTTGCTCTGAGATTGGTGAAACAATTCACCAATTACATTAGATGACGCGAACGGCACCTCCTGGAAAGCACTAACTAGTTATACTCATTACATGACGTGGGACTGCCCTTGCCGCCAATATCACCAACCGATATATCGTACCCATAGTTTGTGGTTTTTGGGATCATTGGAATCATCTGAACTGTAACAGTACTCATAAGTTATGGCGAAAAGCTTTCGATGAAGTCGACAGCAGCTTAACCCATCCACCGACCATTACACCGTCGAGTAAGCTCCGTCTATCAACTGTTCATTACAAGTGAATCGCCTGATATCTTTTACCGTGTGCTGTGACCAATAAATTACATTCTTGTCGAGTCTATTTCTGCTGACGAGGCATTACATGTCTGATATTGGGTTTTCCATGGCAGCATGTCTTTTCTTTATTGAGACACTGTTGTTACCCATCTGAGCCTCATTTGCTATGTGTGCGTGAAAAACCTGGAGGCATACCATCCAATCTCTTGATTGGATGATTTATTCAGTTACAGCAGCCTTGATAGTTATCAGTCCAAAAGAACGCAAATTGGCTAATTCAACGTCGTCCTCAATGATCATGCGGAAGCACTTTGCAACTTATCAACTGGCATAAAATGTCACCAAATTGCAAACTCCGCCATAGCTTACTTACGATTAGATTTATTGATGAAATTCATATAAAGTTCCGATTCGATAAAGCCGATGGCATTGTGAGGCTTTGCATCGACTACTAAGAACTCACGTATTTACTGCGTACCCTCTCGTTTCATTTGGGCCCCGCAGTTGTTTGTATCATCTAAGAATCTGTTTGGTGTTTTTTATTCCCTTTATGGAATTTTAGGCTACGTTTTCTTGCCATATATAACATGCCGTGTCACCCGGATGCTAGTGGATAGAATAGAATTTTTAGTACGCTTTGTGATGTTTAATGAATATTTTACTGGCTTTGAGAGTGGATTATGGTTTAGTTGTTTAGCACTAAGGAACAATAAATGTATGTTTCGGATATCCTGAGTAGTAATCAACCAGTAAGTAAACTCTTTGTATATTATGTTAGTATCTAATTGACTTTAACATGGTAGCTGCAAATTGCAGTTCTATCAGGCCACTTAAGACAATCTTAAATGTGCAGTCAAACTGGGAATTATGCTGTATACTATTGTGATGTGATATATATGATGTTATTGCCGTAGTGCAATGTTCAGTGAGGTGTGCAGTTTTTAACGATCATCGTGTTTGAATGAGCGGCGTTGTTCGGGATGTAGTCCCTAGAGAAAGTTGTGATAATGAGGTCTGATGAAGCGAAATTGACCTGTTATGCTTTCGTAATATTATATTATGATTAACATCAGAGTGCCAAATCTCTGGTTGGTAATCAATTAACATCGCAACACAGCATGGAGTGTGTCATAGCTTCTCTTATAAGATATGTTTGCTGCTGATGAATCTGTCGTCAGACTCCCGAACAACATGATTGTTTTCCGTTCAGGAAATAATGCTCCATGCTGAGAACTTGATTGTTGTCTCTTGCAAATTGCGATGATGGCACTGTGATTGTTGTATTATGTTCATGTGAGGTAATGCGAAAAAACAACATGACAACATATCTGTTCTTGTGTCGTAATAGCTTATATTTTTAGAACGGTTCACACGACTGCAAAACAACTTTATGCATTATTGCGGAATAGCTACTTTATATGATCAAGGTCATTCTGCGCAATAACAATTCATACTATTCTGAATATCTGAATATCTGACTAACAGCTGTATGAACAAGTGTCATTTATAACACTTGTCCAGCAGTTAACAACTTGGAATATCATTATGACGCGCTATTTCTTGCCAGATTTTATGTCTGCATGATCAGCTGTCACAGTTTGCTAAGCCTATCTTGCCAGTGTTAGTTGGTATAATAGCTTGATGGGGTATTGGAAGCAAAATAAAGGCTGCAGAGTCGCAAAGCGGGTTAATTATGTAACACAAGAATTGCATTTTTGTCAATGTGATGATCTTCTCCAGCTCGTTACTGCCATCTTATTCACAAGTAATCATGCAACGATCGCGGTGATCAGGAGTTAAAGTGGATGTGATCAACATGTTCGGCGATGTAAGTTCATTCATTCACCATATCACATAAGTGACCTAGACTCACCTTACAATATCATTGACAAAGCCGTAACATACTATATCATTGACATATCCTCACATATTGCTGACATGGCCTCACCATACCATATTACTGTAAAAGACTCACCATAAACAATCATTGACATAGCCCCCACATACCATATCATTGAAATAGCCTCAACATACCATATCATTGAAATAGACCTATCATTCTATTGCAGTGACAACATACCATATCATGGAATAGCCTCACCATAACATATAATGTACTGTTCTGTATCAAAACACTTCTTGAACAGGGCTGCCCCATAGCATATCATGTAGAGGGTTTCATTGTAACAGGGCTTCATCATAATTCATCAGAGAGATCGTTTCACCTCATTCATAATTCATATTTGTCACGTTATTTGTCCAACATAGCTCACAAAGCTTATTGCTGTAGTCTTTGTGGACGCTTATGTATGGTTTTGCCTCTTCGACAATATGTCACTTATTTGATCCATTGTGGGGAAAAAGAAGGGAGAATCATTGGAGGCTTATCCAATATGCATGTAGGGTTCTCACCAAAGTTTCGGCGCCACGGATGTATACATCAACTCCATGTATGATGCATACATTAATATAACAATAAAACAACTCATTTACATTATTGGCTGTCGATGTTGGACAAATTAGCAATAATACCTAGCTCAATACATATGCTGTCATATGTACGGTGACCCCCTACAACCCCCCCTCCCCGCCCCCCACCTCCCCCAGCTACCACCACCACACTACGGGCATTCGATCAGTCTTCCGGATGTTGCATGGTATTGCTGTAATGTCAGAAATACATCGATGATGCATTATACAAATGCAGATAATGTTATCACCGAGCCACCTGAAACAGGTAGAGTGCAATCTAAGCAGACTACCACCTCAGGTATCTGGTGCAGATGGGCATTCACTCTTGCCTAGATTATAGAAGAGCCGTAATCATGATGTTACCTATCAATCATTACTGTGTTAAGTGCTACTCAATCACTATGAGCCTCTCCTAACAGCGCTATTGCGCACGGCGCTGCTTCATCTGTTATAAACAGTGACATGATAACGCACTGATGGGCTTCTCTGATGATTCAGGCTGTATCGCGTGGAATAAAACCATCGATGTGTACGCTGTCCAGTTGATTTCATTCCACCCAAATGCTTACGAGATAGTATCGCTTAGGAGACTAACCCCGGCACTTATTGTGAAGGATTACAGTTTCAATTTACATTCATCCAACGAGTTGCTGTCGAGGAGGCTAGGTGTTGTTTCTTTCTTATATGCGCCTAGCGGTATTATAAGGCACTAATGTGTTACTCTGTACTTGCAAGAGGTATGATACTAGCTTGTGCTCTTTAGATGTATTTGTTTCTATGCAATTCTCCATTGCCACCTATGTGGTAAAGTAATTGATCGCAGCACATCCGTGCGCCCTCCTTACTTCACGCGATATCAATGTTGCGCGTGTATTTCTTGTTGCTAAGGTCTCGTTGTCCAGACTGTAACAGTTGTTCAGCAGTGTAACAACTTGGAATATCATTATGGCACATTATATCATGCCAGGTTTCGTGTCTGCTTAATCAGCTGTAAGACAAGAGTCAATGTAATGATCTCTTTCAGCTGGATATCAAATCGTAATCAAAGATAATCTGGCAACGATAATGGTGATCCGGAAATGACGTGTGTGTTATCAACCTGTTTGGCATCCATTCACCACACCACATCATTGACAATGACTCATCTTACAATACCATTTACATAGCCGCAACAAACCATATTATTGGCTCAGCCGCATCGTACCATATTATTGAAATAGCCTCAAAATATCACATCATTGACATAGTCTCACCATGCCACATCATTGATATAGACTCAACTAACAATATCATTGCCATAGCTGCAACATACCATATCATGGTTTTACTTATTACATAACAAACAGGATGTCACATATCGAACACGGTGTCACATAACACTTCCTGTACAGGGCTTCACCATAGCATATCATGGTCAGGGCTTCATTATAACACATCAGTGACAGGGCTTCATTGTAGTACACCAGGGACATCGTGTCACCAGAACACCAGCAGGACAGGACTGAGCCATGTCAATTTATGCACACTGTATCACCATACCGTACTACGGCGAAGCTTTACTGTACTACATTACGACTATGGATTCAACTTGTCACATCACGGATATAACCCGTTTGTTTTTAGGTCAGTCTTCATGTGACAGTGGTATGTACAATTAAAACATCCTTAACAGATGACTATGAGTTTAGAGCCTATCACATTCAATAGACGCAATATGCCTAGTTTCTCTGACGTTTACTCGCGTACAAGCAATTCCACCGCCAAATCTCCATGCCTCGATCGTGAAGGTCGCCGAGTCACAAATCATACAGTACAGGGCACCAAAGCGGCCTGTCATCCTAAGCAGGTGTTATATGTAATTTTGGGATGACCACTGCATGTCCGGGCTAGTTATATAGCCCTCTTAGTCCTGACTAACTTCGCCTCGCCATGCCATATTCATGTCCTCTCCATTCTTGTTGTTAGAATAAGCGTCAGCGAAGTATATTCATAAGTAACACGTCGGCGGGTGAAATCGCCTGCTGTCAATTGCCTTGCTCCTTGACTACAGTCGATAGGTCCAGTACCCATTTGTCATCATCTTCTCGCGTCTAACGCAGCTAATATCACCATGATATATCGCATATGCTAATGAATCTCATCTGTTAGGTTGTTCCTCAATTAGCTTACGAAGCTAATGAAGGTCGGTGTCGCTGCAATATGCACAATGACATTCCGCCCCCCCTCTCTGCGTTGCTAGTTATAATTACCACTATGTAAGCACAATTATTGAAAATGACTTGGATCGTTAAGGAGGCTAGCATACCTTTTTCCATATTTTGGTCTCTCTTTGTCTACATTTTTGTTTCTGGTTCGCAATTGTATCACACATCCCCCTAGCAACAGTGCGCATACATGCAGGTACGGTAATGTATGACATCGAGATGCACGTCAAATGGAACAAATAAAACCATTCTAAACCCCGGACTAGCAGCTGTTTAAACAACTTATTTATGTTTCATGGCACAGAACGCTTCATCCCATCAGCAGCAGCTCTTGATTCCAATGCAAACGTGGTTTCTTGTTATCACATATTGGATGCATGATCTTTTTTTCGTAGCAGACGTGATAATGTCCAATCCTCAGTACTGGTGTTGTCACACCTGTTTTGTCCTAAGACAATGTTTCGATTTTGTTGACTGCCACTACATTGTTACATTAATAATTCATATTTGCCTCTTTATTTGTCAAATATAGCTAAAATAGCAAATTGAGAGAGTCTTTATGGACCCTCTCGTGTCATTGTGTTGACACTTGCATTGATCCGTTGTGTTGAACAAAGTAGGGAGAATAGTTTTAGGTAGAAACAAAACTTATCCACAATGCAAGTCATGTAAACACCAAGTGTTATGTGCGCCACGAATGGATGCATCTACTCCAGACAGGAGGCATGAATTAACACGACATGAATAACACAACTCATTGACATTTTTGGCAGTCAATGTTCATCAAACTTACATTAGTACCTAGCTCAAATCATATGCTGCTATAGGTAAGAAAAAGGACTCGCTTCAATCATCACCCAGATTTCTCTTTTTTGTTTATTCGCTATATTATTGGCACCACGGCTTCGCATCACCTGTTTTCTACCACTGAGTGATCACACTAAACAGAGGGATTCTAAATGCACTTTGGCGTTCGTTACGACTTCAGCATCGACTTCAACCCCAGTCACTTCTACCATGACGTTCGCTGCCAGCAGAATAGGTACAGTTATCACGAATCCTTCGAGCTTCACTGACTACTAATTCATCCAGGACAATCAAAACGAGCTACCGCTGCAGGGCGAAATAGAGCAATTGAGACGCCAGGAGAAACAAAATCAAACTCCGAGTTCTTCAGTCACATCTTGAGTCCTGTCCACAAAGGGTTGAAGGGTTGTCAAAATGGAAAGAAAGCTCGAATAAACTTTCCCTGCGACGCGAAACTGGGTCGCCTCATCGCATCAATCCAGCTTTTCTTTATCTGGCTTACCTCATTGAGTTAGTAAGATTTGCTTACCATGCCGGTGTTTGTGCTAGGTCAAATTAGAATTGCTACTTCTTGTGCCATTTTATCCGAGTTTGCCAGTCACCTATAATAATGGCGTCCACGTATCTGTGGTCTGCGGTGTTCATTGTACGTTATTACTGTTAAGGAAATGAGGGAGTGGAATCAACGGCAATTGTCCCAGTTTCTCGACTCGCTCAAGAACGAAATACTCAAGCCTTCACAGCTTCTCTCGTTCCGGAGCTTTTATACAGCTACAATCAGTACTCAGATTTGCATCCAGTGCAATTTAGTCAGTAACGGACGCTTCGTAGGTCAGAGGTGTAAATACAAACATACCTGTTAGGAATGTGCTAAAGTCTGACTTGACGAGAGAGAAGACCTGCTACCGGAAATCTCACGGCAAGGTCCTTCTTGCTCTGAGAGATTCACCTGCCTTACATTCTATTCTCCCTGTCTGTGCTTCATCTGAAACGCCGCGACCACCGACCCGATCCTTCATTTACACAGAGGCAATACTTGCTTGTCACTACGCAATATTTTCTTGCTGCAATCTTTATTACGCACAAACCATGATACCATCGCCTCCCAGCCGTTACATAGACAATTGGTTCCTCCTTCTACATCACTCAAACAACAGCGACTTAAATTTTGGCAAATTACTCCAATGCGGCTCTCCCATCAATTGCGTTCGCTCAAAGCCTCTATGTTTGCCATACACAAACCATCAATCCACCCTCAAATTCGCACATTGACCCCTTATATTGTGACAAAGATCGAAAAGGGGTCAATTGTAGGTCATTTTCCCAAGAATCTATTACCTTAGCCCCTAACCGTTTCACATTAATGTGTGTGGAAAAGAAGTGTTCGCCTGGTCATGTGCACTAATCTATGGGGTCCTTTATTGGAGCGTCAACGAAAAGTAATAACAGTGAATAACGAGGCCGTATCACACGCTTAAAACTCAGGTCGTTCCAGGTCACCTTTTATACAGTGTTTACTTCGAGACTTGCGGTTTGTAGAAAGCAGCACGCATTTGCTCTATTCGTACCCTTGAATCTCAGGAATACATAATAAACTGGTCGACTATTTAGCAGGTGGCACCATCCACTTAAGGTCAACGCACACGAGTTTGATGCTACCATGGGTTTGTTCAGGGTTATATTCGATCGCATTTAATCAGTTATTGACCATCGTTATCTGCATTTCGTTTTCAGGCGTCCCCCTGGTTTACCTCAGCATGACCGCGACGTGGCCTTGATTATAAACAGCGCCATGGCTTTAGCAAACAGCATATCAGTGGCAAATTTGCATCAGGTTTTTCGGCCTGACCCCTATTCCGACTACCTGTACAATCATCTGTCGTTACATTGCTTACTTTTGCAAATCACTCAACTTATACATATCAATCACGAACTATGATCTCGTCTTAGCGTGCTTCATGCACATAAAACTCTGACCTTTATCTGTATATCACAGTTCGACATAAGGCTAATGCTACAATCAAACCTCAGATGCTTGCCTTCGTGCATAACACCTTCTGCGCCTCGCCAGAAGACGCGACTGTATTAACAGCCATTCTCTTCGCTTTCTTCGGCTTCTTGAGAAAAGGAAATGTGGTCCCTTCCTCGACCCTCGCTAACATTTGTCGCTTGAAAATATATGTTTACTGATGCTGGAATAAAACTTCTTTTACATCACACAAAGACTGTTCAAGCACATGACCCTCATAACGTTCAAAGCTTCCATCCCTCACATCCTCGACCCTGTGGGCGCATACGACCATATGGTCCGTTTGGTTCCTGCTCCAGCATAGTCTCCAGCCTTTGTTTACCCCGCCACCGCCTAATCACACTCCGCCATGACACATTTGTCTACCGTCTTATAGTGTCTATGAAATAATTTTTTGGGGGGCATTTTTGATTAATTTGCATCTTATCAATTTGAGTTGTTGGATTTCGAACCAGACACCAGAACATAACGTAAATTGAATTATAAAGTCAAATCTTTTGGCACCCCCGACACCTTCAAAATTTCTGCACGGCATCACTCGGGTTTCTTGTCAATGACAGGTCTGCAGTATTCACCGTAAATAATGGCGAATATTAAAGTTCGGGAGAGCGATGTATTTTGCGTTAGAGTTTTGAGTGGAATAGTTTTAAATGCTGGAGCATTCCAATCCATATATTGCAGCTGGTATTGTGTCGCACAGATTCAAACCATATCTGTCCGAAAACAGCGCTATCGAATCTGACAGTGACAGGACCGATTCTCGTGTTTTGAGAAGCGATAATCACAAAATTGATTAATGAGTCCAATAGCAATTGTAATCACGTAACGTACTTATCTTTTGATTTTTGGCAATTCTCATCGATCTATCAACATAAAGCACCTTTATGCTACCACGTTTAATCGTACTTTCTCTCAAATCCGCGCTGTAGAAGGTCGTGTCCCTGGATGTACTATTACAATGGTTGGTTGCATGGTACTCAAATCAGATGTGTGTGCAAGATGGGGCAGAACTATGTCTGGCTGATTGGGTGTTTTTAGTATATGCTATGTCCTGAAATAATTCATTATTATATTGTTACTCACAATAAACATGAATACGTTTCAGTACTACGTAATAAAATCATACGTCTGCACAGCGCACCCCATCAATCGAGGTGGAGGTTCGGGTGACAAATCATATATTATTCAATCGGGAAATCATGAGCATGTATTTAAATCAACTTCTTATATTCCGCTGCAAATATGTCCACGCTAATGACAAAACCAATATGATTCAGATTAATCTTTTAACATCAATTATGGGTAGACTAGACGTCCGACTTAAAAAGGGATAAATTCAGCCCTACAAAACGTCGAAGTATGTATGTATTTAACCGTCCGATCGGGGCTAGGCCTGGGATAAATACTGATATGTGCGACTTCGTTCAAACGTTCAAACAAAATATTGTAGTTAATAAATCGTCACACATATTGATAAAAAGGTGTCAATAGTAATTGGCTTTGTTTTTATGTATTGGCTCTATAAAAAGGCCGTTGAATTTTAGAAATACAGCGGTATTTTTGAGTATATACCATCGCCAATCGACCTTTTACCATTGAGCAAAGCGCGTTTGTTTACATTTTAGCTTCCACAAAACGAGGTGGCGCACTGGTCGCGAGCTTCACAACGGAAATGTCCGAGTCGGGTATCTTATTATAGCAAGATCTTTGATGAAAGCAAAAAAGCAACTGATGTAGCAAATGACACTGTTCTATTGATCTCAAGATTTGGGTTTGGACTGATCGTCTGATGGAACAAGAGCGTGAGCAGATACTGCCCGAACATTCATCTCGAACTCGACTACATTACTGTCAAAGACAATTGGGTCCCAATGCTAATATCTAAACAGGTTTTGTTTTATCGACAACCTATTTGGATAAAAAATCATCAATCTATCTGCTGCTGGTTAAGCGAGAAGTTCTTGGCTGTCTGAAGCATGTGTATTATAAGGAACAGTACTGCACCACTCTTAAACCCCACAATTCTTCCCAAAAATGAAACTTTTCTCACCTTCACCGACAACCACATAGTGCAAAGGACATGCTCATCTGGCAACTATTGAAGAAAAAGGAATTAGTTCGTGGTATACGTATGTCAGCAAATAGCGCACCAATTCAGGTGAGTGAGTATTCATGGCGAAAAGCCTGCGCCGAAGACGACACCAGCTTCACCCATCCACCCACACCGTAGAGTAAGCTCAGTCCATCAACTGTTCGCTTCTAGAAAGCTACAAAAAGACAATTGACTTCCAGCAAGAGTATAACTCTACTTGTATACATAGGGGCCTATAATCTGACTCGCAAGTATTGCCTAGGAGAAGACCACAGTATGGGTAATATGAAAAACTTATAGCAGAACTGATAGCAGAAGATGGTAGCTGCTTCAAGAATTTCATGTACGATATCGCCGATTTAGTGCCCATAGGCCCCTATAGGCTACACAGAAGCCCTGGAGGCAGCACAGCAGCTGCTGAGAGATGTCGGATCCTCCACGAATAATCCAGGTCTAAACACAGTAGTCCACCCCCCACCCCCTTTCACCGGAGGCCCCCGTTAGCCGCCCGAAAAGCCCAGCCACAACATGGACACACGATGGAGTAAACTACCAGTAAGTGAAGTCTTATATTTGCATTTAATTGGCTTTAACATGGTTGCATCGAACCGCTGTTCTATCGGGCCACTAGAAATGTACTTTAATGTGCAGTCGAACTGTGCCCTATTCTGTATACTATTGTGATGTAATATATTTGGTGTTATTGCTGTGGTGAGATGTTAATTGAGGATGACAGCTATTAAAAATCATCGTGTGTATGAGTGACTGGCGTTTTTCGGGATGTAGTCCCCAGAGAACGTTTAAATAATGGTCCAGCGAAAATGACCTTTTGTACTTTCATGATGTTATATCATAATTGTGATCGGAGTGATGACCTCTACAAGTAAATTACACCGTTATAAGTGGATCGAAAAATGGAACTATTAGCCCGATTTTCTTACCATAGTCAAGCCGCATGAGATTAAATACACATCCGATCAACACTGTCTCTACATCTTTGGGGAAGGAGGATTATCAGTAACAATTACTTTAAATAAGCAGATGCCGATGGAATCTGTGTTTGCAACCTGACAGATTCCGTCTTTCTGGTATCAGAATATTACTGGCCTCATCGCTACTGTTGGCTGGTTGAAAGATGAAAGACGAGCATTATATAGCATGGTAATTGATAAAATACGACATATCTTGGCAAAACATCCTGGTAAAATAACGCGCAGAAGCAATCCCAATGTCTAGATACAGCTGATTCAGAAACTAATGCTACATTTAACAATGTCACATCTGCTAATGGATGCTGCGTTTACTGCTTAAATGTGAATAGGCAGTTGATGGTGGGCGTTGTTGTCACTTTTTCGTTGTCTATGTGTGCCATCAAGTGTTGAATGGCGACAGGAAAGCGCATATGAGCTTACATCCTCTTCATGGGAGGTAAATACCATCGCTGTACAGCATGGTTTGTGTTATAGCTTCTCTTATTAACTATGTTATCTGAATATGTCTTCAGACTTCTCAATAACAGGAATGTTTCACGTTCAGGCAATAATGCTCCTTAAATATTACAGCTTCGCCTTTTAAAAAAATGTATGGACAAGGGTTGCTCAGTATTTGGCTAAAGTATATCAACTGCATGTTTATATTTCCGTTTTTCTTCAGGATAATCGCGCATAGGTGTAGTAATGTGCATACAGAGTAACATTATACCTGATTTCATAATCACATAACCCAATTAAGCGTCCCGAGATCATTCAGCCAGCGTGGTTACCGTCGTGTTGATTTGCAGCTCATTTCTCGGACACATTGGTCACTGCCTCTTTAAATGTTGCAACAATGATGATTTTGACCCAGACTAATTACCCCACATTGGACAGGTGGTTTTAATATATGTCATGTATGCTATAATCAGTTATTTCGGACAAGGAAAATATTACGCCAAAAGAATCATAGGGGATCGGCTTCTTTAAGACGAGACGCGGGAAATGTCGACTTACTTGGCTGTCTTTATAACAACTGCAAACGGATCGGACTAATTATTTGTCAAAAGCCAACAACACGTTCAGACCGACGTTAAACGGCATGAAAGGCCGCTGTAGTAGATTGTTGATGGCCAATTTCGGTAGATACTCTAATAATTACCATTGATACACTGACTGACGGAAATTTAATTACCACAGCTTCATTATGTGTTATTGCTATTCGAACGGAGGACCACTCAATGCTATTGCAGACAATGGATCATGTTACTTGAAAGAGGGTGTGCTCGGCACATGTCAGCTTCAAGGCGTCACGTCAAAAGACTGATCCCTGCTTCTGAAGTCATACACAGAAGCAGATTGAGGATGTTGATCGCCTGGCATTTATAGCTTCTATCACACGGGCTTATTCTTTACATATCATCGCATGAGCACGGGTGTGGGATTTTACGAGGAACTTTTCCAGATTTACCTTTGACATAATTGCCTCTCGAAAATTAAAAGTCAAATTATAGAGCGTGATATCTCCTCTATTCTCTTTGCACGCTTGCGTTCCTTTTACTTATTTGGGCGATTACCAGCAGCTTTGAGCAGTGACACAGGGCGCCGTGTCACTGCTCATCGGCATGAATTGAAGAAAGTTTTATTTGCGAGATATAACAGACAGAGAGTATGAAGTTTCATCATGAATCCTCTTATCACAGTATAAAACCGATGTTCTTTCTAGACGGAAATGCGCATACTGGGACGTGCGCGTCGCGTAATGCATTGGTTGAAACCAAGACACGATGGAAGTCAGAATGGGAATTGTCGTAAGTGTCGGGTTGGCATGGTTGATATATTATGACGTCTTTTGTTATCGTTATAACAACGGACTCTTATGAATCATGAATAATGCTGCGATAGCCATACAAGAATATTGATTGATGACAGCGGATCGTCAATAAGGTACCCCGCCATAACAACATCATCACCGAAAAAATTGCTGCTAACCTTGACATATTGTTTTCACATCCATTCCCTGTCAGGGAGTTGTACTGCGCTACAATAGCAATACACGTGAGATCAGTATTCCTCTCCCCGTCAATACTACTACTACAGGGCCACTTGGTATGGAATGGCCTGTTTGCAACTGAAAGCATATCTTTGTAGAGAAATGTGGGCTGTTACAACGAGTATACTTTCGGAATGTTATATTAAAAATGAGATCGGGGTGACGAATCTAAGAAGTAGAGGATAATGTGGTAAATGTTTTTTCGGACGATGTTGCTATGGCGTGTTCGAATCTTTTGGGCATATTGTCGTAAAAATGTAAACAAACGTGAATCGAAAAATGGAACTATTAACTCGCTTACCTGACAATAGCCATCCCCATCTGGATCCATCTATGATGGCATCTACGGGTGCTGCGTTGTCACTCTGCGCTCCTAGTTATACCTGATTAGTCGCTATTCTCTACCCGTGCGAGAAACATGATACACTCCGTCATTAAAACGATATTAGCTTAACTGCTTCAATGGAATTGCGGGGCGCTTATATGTTAATGCCCCAGATCAGCATGGTCACTTCTGAGATAAAACATTATTATAATTGAAAGGTAATCACTGCGTTAAGTCCACCGATCAACTTAAGTCGTCGATAGTGGTTTTCACAAACTCAATCTCTAAGTAACACATTCCCCCCTGCGCCATTTGATGTAACCCGTTTGTCAGCAAAGACTTCCTCTCAATAGTTCGCAGCTGAATTTACTGGTATATAATATAACGACTGTTTAACACCTAGTGTCATTATGATCCGTTATGGAGAACATAACAGTGGGAAGCTTCGTATGCAGACACGGAACTTGTCGACAATGCAAACAGGTTCCCCGCTGAGTGTTAAGCGCGCCACAGATGGATGCATATACTCCATGTACGATGCATGAATAAATATGACAATATTAGCGCGTGGTTTTGTCTACTTGACAGAAATACAAAAGAAATGAATAATACAATTACTGGCCCTCATAGTTACTTTCATGTTAATATGGTGGACATAAAATTCACATCTGCGATGACGCCACGTACCCTGTGCTTAGGGCGTGGTTCATCCATTGCATGGCTCATTAAGTAGCTTAGTTATAAGGGAATTAGTCAAGCATTTAATACGGGACCCCTGTCAAGGGTTCGGCGCGCCACGGATGGGGGCATGTTCCCTATCTACGATGCATAAATCAATACTACAACAATAAAAACACCTAATTCATGTTATTGCCTGTCAGTTTCAAGCATACTTACATTGCTGTCTAACTCTATAGCTATGATGCCATATATGCGGCGATCTGTATTTGTTGTATTATAGGTTATGAATTATATAAGCGACTTGCGAAAATAACTGATCACCGTACCATATCCTTTACATTGCCAAATGCTACTATATTACTGACATTGACTCGCCATTCCATATCATTGACAAAGACCATACAAATCATTTACTTAGTCCTGTTATTTGTAATTTGGGGTGACCATTGTATGTCCGAGCTGGTAATATAGCCCTCTTAGTCCTGACTAATTTCGCTCGCCATGACATATTGATGTCCTCTTCATCTTTATTGGGTAAGCAAGCGTCAGAGAAGTATATTCATAGGTAACGCATCTGCGGGTAAAAGCAGCTGATGTCAATTGCCTTGCTCCGTAACTACAATCGATAGGTCCCGTATCCACTTATCATCATCTTCTAACGTCCAACATAGCATATATCACCATGATATATCGCGTATGCTAACGAATCTCATCCGTTGGGTCGTTTTTAAATTAGCTTTCTCCCTATGGTCGGTGTCACTACGATAAGCATCAATGGCTGGTCGCTGATAGCGTTTATCTCGCCTGCTAGCCTATGTATAATGGCATGTCGCCCCTCTCTTTGTTGATAGTTATAATGACCACTGTGTGAGGAAAATTATTGAAAAAAATTTGTCTTCATCTTTGTATCGGGTTTGCAATTATATCGCACATCACCTAAACCACGGAAAGCATTTTCTCATGTGAGGTAATGTATGTCCTCGAGACCTACTGCACATTGAACCAATAAAACCATTCTTAACCTTCGACTGCATGCTACGTAATAACACTTTGATATGTTACTCTTATGCTGTAGAATGTATCGCGTGGCATAATATCATCGATGTGCACGCTGTCATTTAGACTTCATTCCACATGCTTACGTGCGCTTACATTAAGAGTATCATCTATCCATTAGAGCCATCAATCTGCACAGCGCGGAGCAAGTGCTTATCACGATCGCCGCAGGAAGCTTGGTGACAACAGGAATTCATGTTGCTATTATATAATACAGTCGCATATTTAAGCATTATTTTTCCTGTTTGTTCCCATGACGCTTTATGTCTGAGCATTGACAATAGTCACCTGCTCCTGCAGAAGTACTTCAAGATAAATTTTTAAAGATGTTTCAGATATCGAACCACGAAAGCAACTTGAGTAGCAATTGACAGTGTTCTAAATAGAACATACAGCATGTATGCGACAGAGCTCGGCTTTGCGATTTTACATAGCTTGGGCTTAGCTCGGTTTTGGTTGGAATACTGTTATGTATGCTACCCGCAATACATAAATATTGTTGCTAATTGGTCGAACAGGAACGATCTTTTGCCCGCTTTTAGACCAATTGCAAGTTTCTGCTACCAGCTGGGTTCATGTTGCGTTGCCATACCCAGTATGTTACGTGCGATAGGCATGCCACATTTACTTCGTCCTTGCTGATGTTTAATTTCTCTTTGTATCATAATCGGACTTCGAGTGCAGCTTTGACAAAGAGGAGTACAACGCGCCAAGACCTGCAACGAAGGTTCTTCGGTCTGGGCACTTGCTTTGAGTTTTGGGGAAACGTTCACAGAATCAAAATTGCGAACACGAACGGTTCCTCCTGGCCGGCACTGATGTGATATGTATCATGTTATTGCTTTTGTGAGATGTTAATTGAGAAGAGCAGTCATTAACAATCTTCGCGTGTTTGAATGAGCGGTGTTGTTCGGGATGTAGTCCCCAAAGAACGTTGTGAAAGTGAGAGGTGGTCTAACGAATTTGACCTGGTATACTTTCGTTACTTTATATTATAATTGAGATCGGAGTAACGAATTTGTTGGGGGTAATGTCGCAAAATATAAGCAGACCTGAACCCAAAAATGGACCTATTAGCCCGATTGCCTGACCATAGTCATGACCCACCGGTTATATGCCGTAGTCAGTGTGGTGCATATACTACTGAATGGTCAGTTAATATTGGGTGTTACTGTCCTTTTTTAGATGTTTATGCATGTCATCAAGTGTTGAAAGTCACCGAGAAAGCGCATAAGAGCTGGACGTCATTAGCGTAGCAGGAAACTAACTTTACAGCACAGCATGGTTTGTGTCAATGCTTCATATGCCATGTTTCGTGTTGAAGAATATATTTTCCCCAGCAAAAGTAACTTTCTCTGTGCTGTCAATAATGCTCCACGATGAGAGCTTGATTGTTGTCTTTTGCAAATTGTGATGATAGCACAGTGATGGTTGTATTACGTTCAAGAAAAAAGCAACGTAACACCGTATCTTTTTTCGTGTCGGTTTTTGGCCGCCATTGTTAGCACAATTTACACCTTTTTTTCGTCAAAACACATAAAGCGATATTCGTTAGACGACATGCTTATACCACACATTGAATGATCCCCTCAAATGGGGCGATGGTTCCGTATTCCTCGAACCTGACTCCTCTTCACCAACTTGTGTATAAAGTTAGATTCTCGCATGTTAACAAATACAACACTATGCTGAATTGAAGTTGTACTTTTTCACTACTTGCAAACAATGCACGATCTTTGTATACGAATTTTCACATGGGTCTTTGTATGCATCAATGTAAATTTGAAGATCGGCAGCCAATTGTGTAGTGTGATACATGTAGCAATTATTAAGATTTTAAGCACTCTCAATTGTTGGAATCATATA
>CM067343.1:15417861-15485361 GCA_034190875.2 Urechis unicinctus
CAGTTGCTTTCGTGGTTATATATCTGAAACATCTTTAAGAATTTATCTTGAAGTACTTCTGCAGGAGCAGGTGACTATGGTCAATGCTCAGTCATAAAGCGTCATGGGAACAAACAGGAAAAATAATGCTTAAATATTCGACTGTATTATATAATAGCAACATGAATTCCTGTTGTCACCAAGCTTCATGCGGCGATCGTGATAAGCACTTGCTCCGCGCTGCGCAGATTGATGGCTCTAATGGATAGATGATACTCTTAATGTAAGCACACGTAAGCATGTGGAATGAAGTCTAAATGACAGCGTGCGCATCGATGATATTATGCCACGCGATACATTCTACAGCATCAGAGTAACATATCAAAGCGTTATTACGTCGCATACAGTCGCAGGTTAAGAATGGTTCTATTGGTTCAATGTGCAGTATGACTGAATGACATACATTACCTTACAGGCAAGAATGTATACCGTTGTTTTGGGGAAGTGCCATACAATAGCGAACCAGTTACAAAAATGTAGACAAGGAGACAGCGAAATATCGAAAAATTATGCAAGTGATTCTAGTTATTTTGGAATAATTGTTATCACACAGTGGTCATTATAACTAGCAACGAAGAAAGGGGCGGCATGCCATTATGCTTAGCTTAGCTGGCATGACAAACGTTATCACCGACCAGCCAGTAATGCTTATTGTAGTGACACCGACCTTAATCAGCTTTGCAAAGGGAAAAAGCTTATTGAGAAGCGACCCAATGGATGAGATTCATTAGCATACGCGATACATCATGGTGATATAAGTGATATGAGACGCGAGAAGATGATGATAAGTGGGCACGGGACCCTATCGACTGTAGGTACGGAGCAAGGCAGTTGACAGCAGCCGCTTTCAACCGCCGACGCGTCACCGCGAATATACTTCGTTGATGCTAACAAGGATGGAGAGGACATGAATATGTCATGGCAAGCGAAGTTAATCAGGACTAAGAGTACTAAATTATCAGCCCGGACATGCAGTGGTCAGCCCAAATTACAAAAAACACAGCTTACGCTGACAAGCTGTTTTGGTGCGCTCTACTGTATGATTTGTGGCTCGGCGTCCTTCACTCTCGAGGCAAGGGGATTTGGCGGTGGAATTTGTTGAACGCGGAGTAAACGTCGGAGACGAAGCATAATGTGTCCAGTGAGTTTTACAGGATCTGGCAGCTACATCCACGGTCAACCGTGAAGGACGTTATAATTGTACATATCATTGTGCACAGGAAAGCTGATCGAAAAACATATGGGTTATGTCTGTAATGTGACAAGTTGAAGCTAATGTCGTAATGTGGCATGGAGATGCTTTGTCCGCAGTACGCTGTTATGAAACCCTGCCCGTGAATTAATATGGTGCAGCCCTGCCCGTATTGTTTTAAGGTGAAACGATCTCTCTGATGTATTATGTTGAAGCTCTGTCACAGATGTGTTACAGTGAAGCCCTCTACATGATTTGCTATGGTAAAGCCCGGTACATGAAGTGTTTGATAAAGTACTGCGCATTATATGTTATGGTGAGGCTATTCCATGATATGGTATGTTGCAGCTATGTCACTTAAATAGTATGGTGGGTCTATTTCAATGATATGGCACAGTGAGGTTATGTCCATGAAATAGTATAGTGGGCCTGTTTCAATGATATGGTATGTTGAAGCTATTTCAATGATGAGGTATGTCAGGGCTATGTCAATGAATTTTTTTATAGTGAGTCTTTTGTAATGATATGGTATGGTGATGCCATGTTAGTAATATGGTATGGTGAGGCTCTGTCAGTAATATGGAATTGTGAGGCTATGTCAATGATATGGTAGGGTGAGGCCATGTCAGTAATATGGTATGGTGAGGCTATGTCAGTAATATGGTATTGTGAGGCTATGTCAGTAATATGGTATTGTGAGTCTAAGTCATTGATATGGTACGGCGAGGCTAAGTCAATGATATAGTATGTTGCAGCTATGTCAATGATATTGTAAGGCAAGTTTATGTCAATTATGTGATATTGTGAATGAACGCACTTACGTCGCTGAATATGGTGTTTACGCCCACTTTAACTCCTGATCACTGCGATCGTTCTAAGATTACTGGTGATCATGATGGCGGTATTCAGCCGGAGGAGATCATTACATTGACATAAATGCTATTTTTGTGTTATATAATTAACTCGCTTTGCAACTCTGATATCCTCATTTAGTTTTATGTAACAAATCAAGCTACTGTAGCATTTATAACTGGCTGGATAAGCTTAACAAACTGTGACAGCTGATTAAGCAGACACGAAACCTGGCATGAAATAATGGGCCATAATGATATTTCAAGTAGTAAAACTGCTGGACAAATGTTACCGTCTGGACAACGAGACCTTAGCAACAAGAAATACACGTGCAACATTGATAACGCATGGTGTAAGTATTACTCTACTACTAAGGAGGCAATTGGGAATAGCATTGAAACAAACACATCTGAAGTGCACAAGCTAGTATTATACCTCTGGCAAGTACAGAGAAACATATTAGTGCGTTATAATGCCGCTGTATTTCATTGATGAAGCAGTGCTGTATACAATTGCGCTAATAGGCATAGTCTCAGACGCACGAGGTGCTAGTCTGCCTAGATGGCGTCATACCGGCAACACCACGTGTCAAGCTGACCACTGATACATGGTGGGTGGAGGGGTAGGGAGGGTGAAACGGTTCAGCTCTTTTCGTTAGTCGTTTGTTCAATTCATAAGCGTATAAGATGACAAATATAACTCACCGTACCTATCAAAGCATTTCTATAGAGCTAGGCATCATTGTTAGTATTTTAACCATGAATGTCGGCACTCGTTTTGGTTGTAGTGATGACGACGAGACGTCGATTGACATTAGACAGTCGATCACAGCTGATAATGACAAGAAATGATCAACAAGTCGTAATCTAACTTGTGTTCGTCGTTCCACGCGGTCCAACTCAAATCAGAATAGTATTTTTTGACACGCCGTTCTAATATTAATTTTTTCAGTTGCGAATAGTTCCATCGATTGAGTGATTTATAATTTAATTGCTAGCCAACATATGGATAACAACCCATTATGAAAGTCACGATGAATGCATCGCTGGTCATATCAAACCAGATCTGACATTTTAAGCTGTTACAAAAAGAAAGAGCAGAAGCCACCCATGCTAACCGTAGCATACTTTCATCCGCTATACATTGCCAATTAATTATTGACTACATCGCCAAGGGCAATGATATATTAGTAGAAGCACAATGCTCATCACATCTTATTGTGATATCGAACTAAACTCGAGCGACAATCATGTTTCTATGATTCCAACAATTGAGATAGCTTAAACTCTTAATAATTGCTATATGTATCACACTACACAATTGGCTGCTAATCTTCAAATTTACATTGATGCATACAAAGACCCATGTGAAAATTCGTATACAAAGATCGTGCATTGTTTGCAAGCAGTGAAAAAATACAACTTCAATTCAGCATAGTGTTGTATTTGTTAACATGCGAGAATCTAACTTTATACACAAGTTGGTGAAGAGGAGTCAGGTTCGAGGAATACGGAACCATCGCCCCATTTGAGGGGGTCATTCAATGTGTGGTATAAGCATGTCGTCTTACGAATATCGCTTTATGTGTTTTGGCGAAAAAAAGGTGTAAATTGTGCTAACAATGGCGGCCAAAAACCGACACGAAAAAAGATACGGTGTTACGTTGCTTTTTTTCTTGAACGTAATACAACCATCACTGTGCTATCATCACAATTTGCAAGAGACAACAATCAAGCTCTCATCGTGAAGCATTATTGACAGCACAGAGAAAGATACTTTTGCTGGGGAAAATATATTCTTCAACACGAAACATGGCATATGAAGCATTGACACAAACCATGCTGTGCTGCGAAGTTAGTTTCCTGCTACGCTAATGACGTCCAGCTCTTATGCGCTTTCTCGGTGACTTTCAACACTTGATGACATGCATAAACATCTAAAAAGGGACAGTAACACCCAATATTAACTGACCATTCAGTAGTATATGCACCACACTGACTACGGCATATAACCGATGGTTCATGACTATGGTCAGGCAATCGGGCTAATAGGTCCATTTTGGGTTCAGGTCTGCTTTTGTTTTACGACATAATCCCCCACAAATTCGTTACTCCGATCTCAATTATAATATAAAGTAACGAAAATATACCAGGTCACTTTCGTTGGACCACCCCTCACTTTCACAACGTTCTCTGGGGACTACATCCCCAACAACACCGCTCATTCAAACACGCGAAGATTGTTAATGACTGCTCTTCTCAATTAACATTTCACAAAAGCAATAACATGATATATATCACATCAGTGCCGTTCGTGTCCGCAATTGTGATTCTGTGAACGTTTCCCCCAAACTCAAAGCAAGTGCCCAGACCGAAGAACCTTCGTTGCAGGTCTTTGCGCGTTGTACTCCTCTTAGTCAAAGCTGCACTCGAAGTCCGATTATGATACAAAAAGAAATTAAACATCAGCAAGGACGAAGTAAATGTGGCATGCCTATCGCACGTAACACACTAGGTATGGCAACGCAACGAACCCAGCTGGTAGCAGAAACTTGGAATTGGTCTAAAAGCGGGCAAAAGATCGTTCCTGTTCGACCAATTAGCAACAATATTTATGTATTGCGAGTAGCGTACATAAGAGTATTCCAACCGAAACCGAGCTAGGCCCAAGCTATGTAAAATCGCAAAGCCGAGCTCTGTCCATACATTCTGTATGTTCTATTTAGAATACTGTCGATTGCTACTCCAGTTGCTTTCGTGGTTATATATCTGAAACATCTTTAAGAATTTATCTTGAAGTACTTCTGCAGGAGCAGGTGACTATGGTCAATGCTCAGTCATAAAGCGTCATGGGAACAAACAGGAAAAATAATGCTTAAATATTCGACTGTATTATATAATAGCAACATGAATTCCTGTTGTCACCAAGCTTCATGCGGCGATCGTGATAAGCACTTGCTCCGCGCTGCGCAGATTGATGGCTCTAATGGATAGATGATACTCTTAATGTAAGCGCACGTAAGCATGTGGAATGAAGTCTAAATGACAGCGTGCGCATCGATGATATTATGCCACACGATACATTCTACAGCATAAGAGTAACATATCAAAGCGTTATAACGTAGCATACAGTCGAAGGTTAAGAATGGTTTTATGTACTCAATGTGCAGTATGACTCGATGGCATACATTACCTCACATGAGGAATGGTGGTTTAGGTGATGTGCGATACAATTGATAACCCGATACAAAGATGAAGACAAATTTTTTTCAATAATTTTTCTCACACAGTGGTCATTATAACTATCAACAAAGGTGCAATACAATGAGAACCAGTTACAAAAAATGTGACAAGGAGACAGCGCGAAATATCGAAAAATTTATGCAAGGATTCTAGTTATTTTGGAATGCTGTCAGCGACCAGCCATTGATGCTTATCGTAGTGACACCGACCTTAACAAGTTTTGCAAAGGGAGAAAGCTAATTTAAAAACGACCCAACGGATGAGATTCGTTAGCATACGCGTTATATCATGGTGATATATGCTATGTTGGACTTTAGAAGATGATGATAAGTGGGTACGGGACCTATCGACTGTAGTTACGGAGCAAGGCAATTGACATCAGCTGCTTTTACCCACAGATGTGTTACCTATGAATATACTTCTCTGACGCTTACTTACCCAATAAAGATGATAAGGACATCAATATGTCATGGCGAGCGAAGTTAGGACTAAGAGGGCTATATTACCAGCTCGGACATACAATGGTCACCCCAAATTACAAATAACACACGCTTACCGTGACAGGCTCAATGATTTGTGCCTCCGCGTCCTTCACTCTCGAGGCAAGGAGACTTGGCAGTACATGATATGCTGTGGTGAAGCCCTGTACCTGAAGTAGTTTGGTTAAGTACTGTACATTATATGTTATGGCGACGCTTTTCCATGATATGGTATGCGTCTATGTCACTGCAATAGTATAGTGGCTCTATTGCAAGTATGTGGTATGTCAGGGCTAAGTCAATGATTTGTATGGTCTTTTTCAATAATATGGAATGGCGAGTCCATGTCAGTAATATAGTAGCATATGGCAATGTAAAAGATATGGTACGGTGATCAGTTATTTTCGCTTATATAATTCATAACCGTATAATACAACAAATACAGATCACCGCATATATGGCAGCATGTCTATAGAGTTAGCCAGCAATGTTAGTATGCTTGAAATTGACAGCCAATAAAATAAATTAGGTGTTTTTATTGTTGTCGTATTGATTTATGCATCGTAGATAGGGAACATGCACCCATCCGTGGCGCGCCGAACCCTTGACAGGGGTCCCGGTATTAAATGCTTGACTAATTCCCTTATAACTAAGCTACTTAATGAGCCATACAATGGATTAACCACGCCCTAAGCACAGGGTACGTGGCGTCATCACAGATGTGAATTTTATGTCCACCATATTGACATGAAAGTAACTATGAGGGCCAGCAATTGTATTATATATTTATTTTGTATTTCTGTCAAGTAGACAAAACCACGCGCAAATATTGTCATATTTATTCATGCATCGTACATGGAGTAGATGCATCCATCTGTGGCGCGCTTAATACTCAGCGGGGAACCTGCTTGCATTGTTGATAAGTTCTTCTGCCGCGCAATATACAAAGGCAGCAAGACATTTTTCGGAGGAGGCATCAGGGCCCAAATATGTAAAAGGAACGCAAGCGTGCAAAGAGAATAGAGGATATATCGCGCTCCATAAATTGACTTTTAATTTTCGAGAGGCAATTATGTCAAAGATAAATGTGGAGAAGTTCCTTGTAAAATCCCACACCCGTGCTCATACGATGATATGTAAAGTATAAGCCCGTGTGATAGAAGCTATTAATGCCAGGCAATCAACATCCTCAATCTGCTTCCGTGTATGACTACAGAAGCAGGGATCAGTCTTTTGACGTGACGCCTTGAATCTGACATGGGCCGAGCACACCCTCTTTCAAGTAACATGATCCATTGTCTGCAACAGCATTGAGTGGTCCTCCGTTTAAATAGCAATTATACATAATGAAGCTGGGGTAATTAAATTTCCGTCAGTAAGTGTATCAATGGTAATTATTAGAGTATATACCGAAATTGGCCATCAACAATCTACTACAGCGGCCCTTCATGCCGTTTAACGTCGGTCTCAACGTGTAGTTGGCTTTTGACAAATAATTAGTCCGAAAGACAGCCACGTGAGTCGACATTTCCCGTGTCTCGTCTTAAAGAAGCCGATCCCCTGTGATTCTTTTGGCGCGATATTTTCCTTGTCCGAAATAACTGCTTATAGCATACATGCCATATATTAAAACCACCTATCCAATGAGGGGTAATTAGTCTGGGTCAAAATCATCATCGTTTAAAGAGGCAGTGACCACTGTGTCCGAGAAATGAGCTGCAAATCAACACGACCGTAACCACGCTGGCTGAATGATCTCGGGACGCTTAATTGGGTTATGTGATTATGAAATCAGGTATAATGTTACTCTGTATGCACATTACTACACCTATGCGCGATTATCCTGAAGAAAAACGGAAATAAAAACATGCAGATGATATACTTTAGCCAAGTCCTGAGCAACCCTTGTCCATACATTTTTTTAAAGAGCGCAGCTGTAATATTTAAACAGGCAATGCATGCGCTCAGAGCTCACATATCCGACTCAAGACCTGCTCAACAACAGTCCGAGTGTTTAACAGCTGTTATATGTATCTCATTTCACATTAGCTCACTGCCGGCCATTACAGAAGTATATATTTACGCCTGTGAGAATTACGATCATTGATTTGTTTTTGCAAGCTGTAGAAAACTAATCATTTATTTCAGGCCTGTGTTTGACTATCCTACTTAATTCACTACCAGTGTTGAAAGAGAGCAGGTTAGAGAAACACAAAACTTGTGCACAATTTTAGGGGTCAATCACTATGTGGTATCAACAGACCAACTCAAAAACAGATATGGTGTAGCGTTGCCATACGCATTATCTTACTTAAACGTAATCCAGCTATACACTGCGCCAATACTGTCAATTAGCGTAAGAAAAAACAAGTTCTCGGCAAGGGGCATTATTGCCTGAACGTGAAACATTCCTGTTATTGAGAAGTCTGAGGACATATTCAGGTAACATAGTTAATAAGAGAAGCTATAACACAAACCATGCTGTACAGCGATGGTATTTACCTCCCATGAAGAGGATGTAAGCTCATATGCGCTTTCCTGTCCTCATTCAACACTTGATGGCACACATAGACAACGAAAAAGTGACAACAACGCCCACCATCAACTGCCTATTCACATATAAGCAGTAAACGCAGCATCCATTAGCAGATGTGACATTGTTAAATGTAGCATTAGTTTCTGAATCAGCTGTATCAAGACATTGGGATTGCTTCTGCGCGTTATTTTACCAGGATGCTTTGTCAAGATATGTCGTTTTTTATCAATTACCATGCTATATAATGCTCGTCTTTCATCTTTCAACCAGCCAACAGTAGTTGTTAACCAATTGTAGCATTAGCCTTATGTCGAACTGTGATATACAGATAAAGGTGAGAGTTTTATGTGCATGAAGCACGCTAAGACGAGAACATAGTTCGTGATTGATATGTATAAGTTGAGTGATTTGCACAAGTAAGCAATGTAACGACAGATGATTGTACAGGTAGTCGGAATAGGGGTCAGGCCGAAAAACTTGATGCAAATTCGCCACTGATATGCTGTTTGCTTAAGCCATGGCGCTGTTTATAATCAAGGCCACGTCGCGGTCATGCTGAGGTAAACCAGGGGGACGCCTGAAAACGAAATGCAGATAACGATGGTCAATAACTGATTAAATGCGATCGAATATAACCCTGAACATGCCCATGGTAGCATCAAACTTGTGTGCGTTGACCTTAAGTGGATGGTGCCACCTGCTAAATGTTCGACCAGTTTATTATGTATTCCTGAGATTCAAGGGTACGAATAGAGCAAATGCGTGCTGCTTTCTACAAACCGCAAGTCTCGAAGTAAACACTGTATAAAAGGTGACCTGGAACGACCTGAGTTTTAAGCGTGTGATACGGCCTCGTTATTCACTGTTATTACTATGCGTTGACGCTCCAATAAAGGACCCCATAGATTAGTGCACATGACCAGGCGAACACTTCTTTTCCACAGACATTAAATGTGAAACGGTTAGGGGCTAAGGTAATAGATTCTTGGGAAAATGACCTACAATTGACCCCTTTTCGATCTCTGTCACAATATAAGGGGTCAATGTGCGAATTTGAGGGTGGATTGATGGTTTGTGTATGGCAAGCATAGAGGCTTTGAGCGAACGCAATTGATGGGAGAGCCGCATTGGACTAATTTGCCAAAAATTAAGTCGCTGTTGTTTGAGTGATGTAGAAGGAGGAACCAATTGTCTATGTAAAGGCTGGGAGGCGACGGTATCTTGGTTTGTGCGTAATAAAGATTGCAGCAAGAAAATATTGCGTGGTGACAAGCAAGTATTGCCTCTGTGTAAATGAAGGATCGGGTCGGTGGTCGCGGCGTTTCAGATGAAGCACAGACTGGGAGAATAGAATGTAAGGCAGGTGAATCTCTCAGAGCAAGAAGGACCTTGCCGTGAGATTTCTGGTAGCAGGTCTTCTCTCTCGTCAAGTCAGACTTTAGCACATTCCTAACAGGTATGTTTGTATTTACACCTCTGACCTACGGAGCTTCCGTTACTGACTAAATTCCACTGGATGCAAATCTGAGTACTGATTGTAGCTGTATGAATGCTCCGGAACGAGAGCAGCTGTGAAGGCTTGAGTATTTCGTTCTTGAGCGAGTCGAGAAACTTGGACTATTGCCGTTGATTCCACTCCCTCATTTCCTTAACAGGAACAACGTACAATGAACACCGCAGACCACAGATACGTTGACGCCATTATTATGAGCACTTAATGTATTATAGGTGACTGGTAAACAGGGATAATAAGGCACACGATGTAGCAATTCTAATATGACCTAGCACAAACACCGGAATGGTCAGCAGATCTTACTAACTCAATGAGGTAAGCCAGATAAAGAAAAGCGGAATTGATGCGGTGAGGCGACCCAGTTTCGCGTCGCAGGGAAAGTTTATTCGAGCTTTCTTTCCATTTCGACAACCCTTCAACCTTTTGTGGACAGGACTCGAGATGTGACTGAAGAGCTCGGAGTTTGATTTTGTTTCTCTTGGCGTCTCAATTGCTCTATTTCGCCCTGCAGCGGTAGCTCGTTTAGATTGTCTTGCATGAGTTAGAAGTCAGTGAAGCTCGAAGGATTCGTGATAACTGTACCTATGCTGCTGGTAGCGAAAGTCATGATAGAGATTGAAGTCGATGCTGAGCTCGCAACGAACGCCAAAGTGCATTTAGAACCCCTCTGTTTAGTGTGATCACTCAGTGGTAGAAAACAGGTGATGCGAAGCCGTGGTGCCAATAATATAGCGAATAGACAAAACAGAGAAATCTGGGTGATGATTGAAGCGGGTCCAGACTCAGCAGAGAGTGACTACAAGAGGCAGCACGTGGGTATAAACGACTAAAGTGAGCCCTAGGGGAGGTGAGCTGAGACAGGAAAAGGGTACACAAGGAAGGTGAACTGAGAGAGCCCCATGGGCGAGACACACAAGAGAGGAAGGGGCTGATTACTCACAATAAAAAAATCAATAGTGAATAAAATAACAACTATAATTTTTCTTACCTATAGCAGCATATGATTTGAGCTAGGTACTAATGTAAGTTTGATGAATATTGACTGCCTAAAATGTCAATGAGTTGTGTTATTCATGTCGTGTTAATTCATGCATCCTGCCTAGAGTAGATGCATCCATTCGTGGCGCACATAACACTTGGTGGTAACCCTGCTTGCATTGTGGATAAGTTTTGTTTCTACCTAAAACTATTCTCCCTACCTTGTTCAACACAACGGATCAATGCAGGTGGCAACACAATGACATGAGATGGTCCATAAAGACTCTCTCAATTTGCTATTTTAGCTATATTTGACAAATAAAGAGGCAAATATGAATTATAAATGTAACAATGTAGTGGCAGTCGACAAAATCGAAACATTGTCTTAAGACAAAACAGGTGTGACAACACCAGTACTGAGGATTGGCGTTATCACATCTGCTACGAAAAAAAGATCATGCATCCAACAAGAAACATGTTTGCATTGGAATCAAGAGCTGCTGCTGATGGGATGAAGCGTTCAGTGCCATGAAACATAAATAAGTTGTTTAACAGCTGCTAGTCCGAGGTTTAGAATGGTTTTATTTGTTCCATTTGACGTGCATCTCGATGTCATACATTACCGTACCTGCATGTATGCGCACTGTTGCTAGGGGGATGTGTGATACAATTGCGAACCAGAAACAAAAATGTAGACAAAGAGACCAAAATATGGAAAAAGGTATGCTAGCCTCCTTAACGATCCAAGTCATTTTCAATAATTGTGCTTACATAGTGGTAATTATAACTAGCAACGCAGAGAGGGGGCGGAATGTCATTGTGCATATTGCAGCGACACCGACCTTCATTAGCTTCGTAAGCTAATTGAGGAACAACCTAACAGATGAGATTCATTAGCATATGCGATATATCATGGTGATATTAGCTGCGTTAGACGCGAGAAGATGATGACAAGTGGGTACTGGACCTATCGACTGTAGTCAAGGAGCAAGGCAATTGACAGCAGGCGATTTCACCCGCCGACATGTTACTTATGAATATACTTCGCTGACGCTTATTCTAACAACAAGAATGGAGAGGACATGAATATGGCATGGCGAGGCGAAGTTAGTCAGGACTAAGAGGGCTATATAACTAGCTCGGACATGCAGTGGTCATCCCAAAATTACATATAACACCTGCTTAGGATGACAGGCCGCTTTGGTGCCCTGTACTGTATGATTTGTGACTCGGCGACCTTCACGATCGAGGCATGGAGATTTGGCGGTGGAATTGCTTGTACGCGGGTAAACGTCAGAGAAACTAGGCATATTGCGTCTATTGAATGTGATAGGCTCTAAACTCATAGTCATCTGTTAAGGATGTTTTAATTGTACATACCACTGTCACATGAAGACTGACCTAAAAACAAACGGGTTATATCCGTGATGTGACAAGTTGAATCCATAGTCGTAATGTAGTACAGTAAAGCTTCGCCGTAGTACGGTATGGTGATACAGTGTGCATAAATTGACATGGCTCAGTCCTGTCCTGCTGGTGTTCTGGTGACACGATGTCCCTGGTGAACTACAATGAAGCCCTGTCACTGATGTGTTATAATGAAGCCCTGACCATGATATGCTATGGTGAAGCCCTGTACAGGAAGTGTTATGTGACACCTTGTTCGATATGTGACATCCTGTTTGTTATGTAATAAGTAAAACCATGATATGGTATGTTGCAGCTATGGCAATGATATTGTTAGTTGAGTCTATATCAATGATGTGGCATGGTGAGACTATGTCAATGATGTGATATTTTGAGGCTATTTCAATAATATGGTACGATGCGGCTGAGCCAATAATATGGTTTGTTGCGGCTATGTAAATGATATTGTAAGATGAGTCATTGTCAATGATGTGGTGTGGTGAATGAATGCCAAACAGGTTGATAACACACACGTCATTTCCGGATCACCATGATCGTTGCCAGATTACCTTTGATTACGATTTGATATCCAGCTGGAGGAGATCATTACATTGACTCTTGTCTTACAGCTGATTAAGCAGGCACGAAACCTGGCATGATATAATGTGCCATAATGATATTCCAAGTTGTTACACTGCTGGACAACTGTTACAGTCTGGACAACGAGACCTTAGCAACAAGAAATACACGTGCAACATTGATTTCGCGTGAAGTAAGGAGGGCGCACGGATGTGCTGTGATCAATTACTTTACCACATAGGTGGCAATGGAAAATTGCATAGAAACAAATACATCTAAAGAACACAAGCTAGTATCATACCTCTTGCAAGTACAGAGTAACACATTAGTGCCTTATAATGCCGCTAGGCGCATATGTGGAAGAAACAACACATAGCCTCCTCGACAGCCACTCGTTGGATGAACGTAAATTGATACTGTAATCCTTCACAATAAGTGCCGGGGTTAGTCTCCTAAGCGATACTATCTCGTAAGCATTTGGGTGGAATGAAATCAACTGGACAGCATACACATCGATGGTTTTATTCCACGCGATACAGCCTGAATCATCAGAGAAGCCCATCAGTGGGTTATCATGTCACTGTTTATAACAGATGAAGCAGCGCCGTGTGCAATAGCGCTTTTATGAGAGGCTCATAGTGATTGAGTAGCACTTAACACAGTAATGATTGATAGGTAACATCATGATTACGGCTCTTCTATAATCTAGGCAAGAGTGAATGCCCATCTGCACCAGACACACGAGGTGGTAGTCTGCTTAGATTGCACTCTACCTGTTTAAGGTGGCTCGGTGATAACATTATCTGCATTTGTATAGTGCATCATCGATGTATTTCTGACATTACAGCAATACCATGCAACATTCGGAAGACTGATCGAATGCCCGTAGTATGGTGGTGGTAGGGGGTGGTGGGGGGGGGGGGGGGGGGGGGGGGGGGGGGGGGCGGAGGGGGGGGTGGGGGGGGTAGGGGGTCACCGTACATATGACAGCATATGTATTGAGCTAGGTATTATTGCTAATTTGTCCAACATCGACAGCCAATAATGTAAATGAGTTGTTTTATTGTTATATTAATGTATGCATCATACATGGAGTTGTTGTATACATCCGTGGCGCCGAAACTTTGGTGAGAACCCTACATGCATATTGGATAAGCCTCCAATGAGTCTCCCTTCTTTTTCCCCACAACGGATCAAATAAGTGACATATTGTCGAAGAGGTAAAACCAGACATAAGCGTCCACAAAGACTCCAGCAATAAGCTTTGTAAGCTATGTTGGACAAACAACGTGACAAATATGAATTATGAATGAGGTGAAACGATCTTTCTGATGAATTATGATGAAGCCCTGTTACAATGAAGCCCTCTACATGATATGCTATGGGGCAGCCCTGTTCAAGAAGTGTTTTGATACAGAACAGTACATTATATGTTATGGTGAGGCTATTCCATGATATGGTATGTTGCGGCTATGTCACTGCAACAGAATGATAGGTCTATTTCAATGATATGGTATGTGGGGGCTATGTCAATGATTGTCTATGGTGAGTCTTTTACAATAATATAGTATGGTGAGGCCATGTCAGTAATATGTGAGGATATGTCAATGATATGGTGTGGTAAGGCTAAGCCAATGATATGGTATGTTATGGCTCTGTCAATGATATTTAAAGGTGAGACTAGGTCAATTATGTGATATGGTGAATGAATGAACTGACATTGCCGAACATGTTGATCACACCCACTTTAACTCCTGTGATTAGGATGTCGGTATCGAGCTGGAGGAGATCATTACATTGACAAAAATGCTATTCTTGTGTTACAAAATTAACCCGCTTTGCGACTCTGCAGCCTTTATTTAGCTTCCAATACCTCATCAAGCTATTGTACCAACTATTACAGGCAAGAAAGCCTTAACAAATTGTGACGGCTGATCAAGCAGACATGAAATCTGTCAAGAAATAGCGCGTCATAATTATATTCCAAGTTGTTAACTGCTGGACAAGTGCTAGATATGACACTTGTTCATACAGCTGTTAGTCAGAGATTCCGATATTCAGAATGGTTTGAATTGTTATTGCGCAGAATGACCTTGGTCATATATAGTAGCTATCCCGCAATAATGTATAAAGTTGTTTAGCAGTCGTGTTAACCGTTCTAAAAATATACGCACAAAGATTGGTAAATCTCAAGAAAGAATGCCTACCGATTGCATGCTCAAATAAGAGAATATTGGTTGATTAACCAAATGCTACATACTAGCCAGTTGTCTTGTTGAAGCTTGTTAGAAGACAGCCGACTGACCAACAAGTTGTGATTGAACATATGCATTAGCAATAGGTGTAATAACTCGATAGTGAGTAGAAATAAAGGGGTGTTTAACTGATGCGACCTAACACCCGACATGGTAAATGATCTTCACCCGCTAAGTGGTCGACGAAGACCAGTCTGAATTTGTTGATGCTGGAAACATCGAAATGGGATTGTAAGTAGTGCTATGTATTAAGTTACGAACTGGTATGATAATAACGGCTGAATGACGGAATATATCGTGTTTTTCGCGTGGTTTGAGAAAAGCTACTACACAGGTATAGCAGCTCAACCCTCCGCATTCAATGCACATGGCTGCAGCGAGGCACCTGTTTCTAATGCTTGTCCTGGTATAGTGGTCAGAATAACTAGAAATGAACAAGTGGAAGGCATGACAATCTCACACGACAAACGAGGAGAAAGCAAATTAAGATACGACCCAATGGATGAGATCAATAAGCTTATGAATATGTGACTGCGATCTGTCAGACTTTTGGATAACGAATAGAATATGTCCGTGAAATGACATGGAGAAATATTTTCCACCTTTCATGTTATGCGATATGTTGAAGCCCTGTCCGTTAAGTGTTATGGCAGAAAGATGCATGTAATATGGTGTGGCTGAGCCCGGTCCTTGATGCATAATGGTGAAGCCATGACTAAGATGTATTGTGGTATGTCACAACAATTGCTGCCTGAAAAGTGCTAACAAACGACAAGTCCTGTCCAATCATCGATATCATATGTAACAGGGCACCAACCACCATCAATATTTCGTGCCATTACCTGTTGGATGCTCATCCTCTCAGAGGCAGAGAGATCGTGTGAAAGCGTCCTGGCCAATCAGTAAGGGCATTGATGTATGCATTGTTGTTAAAATTATTTTGGTCAATCACATATTTATTGCGTGCTAATCAGTAGAATCATCAGCCAGCGTTATTGCGTGCTGATAATCACAAGAAATGTTTACTTCGTTCCCCGCGCTCCCACTTCAGTCAGAAATTGATTTAATTGCATGCCAACATATGGAAAACAACCCATTGTGATAGTCACGATCTCCCGCTTATTCGTCACTCCGATATCAATTATAATATAACATTACGAAAGCATAACAATTCAATCTCGTTGGACCAGCCCTCATTATCACAACGTTCTCGCGGAACTACATCCCAAACAACGCCGCTCATTCAAACACGCGATGATTGTTAATAGCTGCTCTGCTCAATAGAGCAACAACATTAGATACATCTTACATAATAGTATACAGCGTGACTGCACAGTCAACATTATCGTAAGTGGCCCGCTAAACAGCGGTTTGCAGTAACCATGTTAAAACTAAGTACATAAAAATATGATATACAAAGAGATCAATAACTGGGTTTGCACTCCTCATGATCGCCGAAACATACATTATTGTTCCTTTGTGATTAACAACTATACCACCATAAACTCTCAGAGCGGATAAATGTTCTTAAAAAGTAGACACAGAATACTTAAACATTAATGCAATTCACCAGCCTCCGAAGGACACGGCATGTTACATATTGCAAGGTAACTTCGCCAAACATTCCATTAAGGTAACAAACATCAGTTTCTTACATGATACACACAACGGAGGGGCCAAAATGGAATGAAAAGGTAGGCAATTAAAATAAGTTAATGTGCTCTTAGAAGTCGATACAAAGCCTTACAATGGCATCGGCTTTATGAAATGCTCGTTGATGGAAATTTAGATAAATTTCATCAATTAATCTCGAGTAAGCTATGTCAAAGTGCTTCCACGTGATGATTGATGAAGACGTTGAAATGGCCAATTCGCGTTCTTGTGACCTGATAACTATCAAGGCTGCCGTAGCTGAATAAATCATCCAATCCAAAAGTTGGACCGTAGTCTATTGTAAATGCCTGCAGGTTGGTCACGCACACAGAGCGATTAAGTCTCAGTTGGGTAACAACAGTGTCTAAATTAAGCAAAGACACGCTTCCACTGAAAGCACAACGGCAGAAATGTAAAGCCTCGTAGACTCGACAAGAAAGTAATGTATTAGTCACAGCACACGATGAAAGGTGTCATGCAATTAACTTGTGATAGACAATTGATGGGCAGAGCTTACTTTACCGTGTAATGGTGAGTGGCTGGGTTGGTGAAGCTAGTGTCGGCTTCAGCGAAGATTTTTCGCCATAAATACTCACCTGTATAGGTTCGCTTGAGGGAGTCATTCACTACGTGGTATCAGCATGTCGCCTCACGAATAACGCTTTACGTGGTTGGGCGAGAGAGTCTGTAAATTGTGGGCCTGGTGTACTATGCAAGCTATTACGACACAAGAACAGACATGTTGTCACGTTGTTTTTTCGCATTACCTCACTTGAACATAATACAACAATCACAGTTTGCAAGAGACAACAATCAAGTTCTCAGCATGGAGCATTATTTCCTGAACGGAAAACAATCATGTTGTTCGGGAGTCTGACGACAGATTCATCAACAGCAAACATATCTTATAAGAAAAGCTATGACGCACTCCACGCTGTGTTGTGATGTTAATTGATTACCAACCAGAGATTTGGCACTCTGATCTTAATCATAATATAACATAACGAAAGCATAACAAGTCAATTTCGGTTTATCAGACCTCATTATCACAACGTTCTCTAGGGACTACATCCCGAACAACGCCGCTCATTCAAACACGATGATCGTTAAAACTGCACACCTCACTTAACATTGCACTACGGCAATAACATCATATATATCACATCACAATAGTATACAGCATAATTCCCAGTTTGACTGCACATTTAAGATTGTCTTAAGTGGCCTGATAGAACTGCAATTTGCAGCTACCATGTTAAAGTCAATTAGATACTAGCATAATATACAAAGAGTTTACTTACTGGTTGATTACTACTCAGGATATCCGAAACATACATTATTGTTCCTTAGTGCTAAACAACTAAACCATAATCCACTCTCAAAGCCAGTAAAATATTCATTAAACATCACAAAGCGTACTAAAAATTCTATTCTATCCACTAGCATCCGGGTAACATGGCATGTTATATATGGCAAGAAAACGTAGCCTAAAATTCCATAACGGGAATAAAAAACACCAAACAGATTCTTAGATGATACAAACAACTGCGGGGCCCAAATGAAACGAGAGGGTACGCAGTTCTTAGTAGTCGATGCAAAGCCTCACAATGCCATCGGCTTTATCGAATCATCGTAGACGGAACTTTATATGAATTTCATCAATAAATCTAATCATAAGTAAGCTATGGCGGAGTTTGCAACTGGGTGACATTTTATGCCAGTTGATAGGCTGCAAAGTGCTTCAGCATGATCATTGAGGACGACGTTGAATTAGCCAATTTGCGTTCTTTTGGACTGATAACTATCAAGGCTGCCGCAACCGATTAAATTATCCAATCAAGAGATTGGATGGTATGCCCCCAGGTTTTTCACGCACACATAGCAAATGAGGCTCTGGTGGGCAACAACAGTGTCTCAATAAAGCAAAGACATGCTGCCACGGAAAACCCAAAATCAGACATGTAATCCCTCGTCAGCAGAAATAGACTCGACAAGAAAGTAATGTATTGGTAACAGCACACGGTAAAAGATATCAGGCGATTCACTTGTAATGAACAGTTGATAGACGGAGCTTACTCTACGGTGTAATGGTCGGTGGATGGGTTAAGCTGCTGTCGACTTCATCGAAAGCTTTTCGCGATAACTTATGAGTACTGTTACAGTTCAGATGATTCCAATGATCCCAAAAACCACAAACTAGAGGTACGATATATCGGTTGGTGATATTGGCGACGAGGGCAGTCCCACGTCATGTAACAAAACACTCTCAACAAACACTTCCAGCCCGCTGGTGATCACACGAATGCCTGAACTCAGCATGGCCATGTATACGACATAAGGAGCTTGGCAGATGAAGAACACAATGATGATGCTCATCAACATGACCGTAATCTGGAATTCCTCCTTCTGGGCAGCTCCGGTCGTGTTACCAGATTGATTACTGATCATGTTACGCTGCAGATAGTAGGTACACTTAAGCACCTCTTGGGTGAGACATCCATTGGGTTTAAACAGTGTACAATGATGACGCCATTGATCAACCAAGGCTAGACCTTGAATCCCGTACCGTAAGTAAAGGTGGCCCACATTTGAAATGTTACAGTGGTGCTGGTGATTCTGTCAAACGAGGTGATGAACTGCGCTGCACTGAAGCGGGGTATTCGCACGATGAAGGAAAAAAGTTCACAATGATTGTGCAGCTTTCTTATCTGTGCATATTATCCCCGTGAGGAATGGTGAAAAATGTCAATGAAGCGTTCCCAAACCAACATTACAGTTAGCCGTATCGAGGCCATCAAGAAAATTTCCTTACATATACTGGCCAATTGGGTATAATACGTGGTTTCATTGTATGAGGCTTGTCCTGTTATGTGGTGTTCAATGCGTTTAATGGAGAGCAGAACCAGAATAAGAGGTCTGCTGATGCTCGTGAGTTCAGATGACAGATGCTGGAGATGCACATACTATTGCGGCTTAGTGCTTGTACAGTTATGATGATTAACAGGATTCCAAAATCGCAAACTATGAGTGCGGTATATCCGTTGATGATATGGACGGCAGGGTACGCTGCCAGTGACAGTTCGTTATGGTAAGGGTAAACCCATGTCGTATAATGAGTAGAGTTAGTTAGTACTGGCCAGGAGATACTGTTCGCGTCCGCCATTTTGATTCCGCGTATGGTTCCACACAATTCCTAGTCTGAAGACCCTTCGTTGCTAGCCGCGCGTTGTGCTTCTATTAGTGCAAGCCACACTCGATGTCTCGCTCTACAACAAAGATAAATCAATCATTAACGGCAAACATATGGCACATGTATCGCACGTAACGCACTGACAAAGACAACACAACATAGACAGCGCTGGTAGCCGAAAATATGATTGATCTTAATGAGGGAAGTCCATTCGACTACGTGGCAACATTAATGACGTGTGGTGTGAAATGTATAAAAAAAAAGAATTGCGGCTGAGGCCGACAATGCAAAAATGTAAGATAGGCAATGAGGACGGCACTAATTTAACGATGACAGCTCTGCACCATGGTATCGTGATCCAAATATCTCTGCGGACCTAGCAGGCTTGTCACAGCATGTGCTGTACTGAATTCGTACAAATACAACCTGTTTAGATATCGGTATTAGGACCCAATTGCCCCTGGCACCAATGTAATTGAGCTCGAGATGAATGTGTATGCGGTATATGTTCACGCTCTTGCTTCATCAGTCGGCCATCAATAGAACAGTGCCAATATCCACACAAGTTGTTTTCGTGCTTCTTTATCTAAACATCTTTGGAGATATATCTCGCCGTACTTCTGCAGGACCTGATGACTACTGCAAGTGCTCACTAACTAAGCTCAGTTAATTTTCTGAATGGTCCTAGTATATGAGAACTATTATTCACCATATGAGGGACACTACACGATGTAGATATGACGATGCAAATGATCTGTTTTGCATGATTACCATGCATTGTATACATGGATATAATGGTGAAGTTGATAGATTTTATCAGCACTTTATCTATTTATTGTTGTACACATTGAGTTGACATGTTTTATTTTCAAGTGAACTATAATACAAATGAAAACCACCATATTACCAAAGAATTTCACAGTTTTTGTTTTTTAAATTACTTTGCAACAACTTCCACGGATGTAGCACACATTCTGGATGAGCCGGTAATATAGACGCCGAAAGTGCTGCATCAGCTGCATTGAAGTACCGTGTAAGCGAGATGCCCTACCGGCACGGTGCCGTGTCACCTCAAAACCGTGAAGAGCAGCTTCTCCGTGCTGTGCAGATTGATGGCTCTAATGGGTGAAATAATGGTACTCTGAATGCTTAAATACCGTGTTTATTTCGGTATTGACATATTCTTACGTTAAAATACTCCGCACAGAGAAACATGTGCGCGATTGTCCCTATGAGCAGCGCCACAGATCTGGTAGTGAAAAGGGTATCCATCATAAAGCTCTGCCCCATAGCTCTGATTTTATCAGTCTTTCTGTCCCAATATTCACTGTGATACTTGTTGAATCGAGCATGAAACCCAAATGCTGCAGTTACTGAGTGGGAGTAAGTACAAATTTAGAGACATTGACATGAAACCCCAAATCTCTGATGAGTTGCTTGGTTTTACATAGGAGTCATCAAGGTTACCGCTGATTGTCTTATTTTTTTAGAACTCTAGCTTTATACGCTGGGTAAATATCCTAGGCTCCGAGTCTAGTCTATTAAGCAAACAGGTGTATATGTAAGGCTGACCATTAATACGGAACTTTAGATATTTCTGATCACTCATAGGCGTCCGTTAAATCAAGTAAACCCATATAACAGTTACGAGTCATTATATTCAAGCAGTGTTGAAGAGTAACCATTTTAATGTGGCGGTAAACAACAAATGTATTCAATTCTTTCACATTCATAATTAGCATAGAAGTACCCTGTTTCTTTGGTAGAGGAAAGTCGGAAGTAAATTCTGTAAGCTCGTGCATCAACTTAACACTGACATCTGTACCAAATAAATGATCCATTTCTTCGTTACAAAAAAACTGCTTCTTATTCTGTGTTATGTGAATGTAGCTCATATTTGGAGTCAAGTCAGAGCACTCGATTTTTTGGCCGTGGACGAAGGGCTGATGATCAAACACATACCGGGTACAGGAGACTTGGTAATCGGCTAAATAGCGTTTGAACTCGGATAAATTCCCTTCTTGGGAAGCAAATATCAGGACGGAGGGTTTGTCAAGTAGAACGACATGATCTCAATGGACATTGGCGCGACAGGCTCGTAAACGGGATTTAGGATGGTTGAGGCGGATGATTTTTGGTGAGCTGGTGGCGAAATCGTTGTTCCTCTTGGGTTGATGTTTACATAGAATATAGCGGTCAGCATCCGATTGATGTGTGAAGTTTTTAGTGCCAGTTGGCATCCCTCATTTCACTTCAAAGTCCAGCTCAAAGTACACACAACAAAACACAAACAAAAATCCAATCAAAGAACCGGGGAACTCAGAGACGTGTGAAGCATTTGTGAACTGCATGAGGCAAAACACGATATTCAGGCCCTCCCGTTAGCCCTCTTAAGTGATCTCGATGTGCAGATGAGATTGGTAGAATATCTCATGAGCCATGAACTAAGCAAGGAGTACGCAGTGACGTCGAACATATGAATTTTATATCTGCTCTGTAAACATGAAATTAACTATAAAGGGCACATATGTTGATGCAACAACACATAACCTCCTCGACAGCAACTCGTCGGATGAACGTTAATTGATACTGTAATTCTTCACAATAAGTGCCGGGGTGAGTCTCCTCAACAATACCATCTCGTACGCCTTATGACTCGCACGTATGCATATAAGTGGAATGAAGTCCAACGGACAGCTTAAACATCGATGGTCTTATGCCATGCGATACAGACAGAATCATAGGAGAAGCCCACCAGAGCGTTATTATGTCACTGTATATAACACATGAAGCAACGCATATGCAGCAGCGCTGTTAGGAGAAGCTCAGAGTGATTCAGCAGCACTTAACGCAGTAAAGATTTATATGTATGATCACGATGACGGCTGTTCTGTAATCTAGGCAAAGGTGAATGCATATCTGCACCAGACACACGAGGTGGTAGTCTGCCTAGATAGCACTCTACCTGTTCACAGTAACACGTTGCCAGGTGATATCAATGTCTGTATATGTATAATGCATGATTGTTGTATTTCTGACAAGGGCGGCAACACCACGCAACAACTGGACGACTGATCGATTGCCCCGAAGTATCGTGGTGGAAGTTGGGGGATGGGGGGGGGGGTCAACGTACAGCTTATGTATTGAGCTAGGTATTATTGCTAGTTTGTCCAACATCGACATCTAATAATATGAATGAGTGGTTTTATTGTTATATTAATGTATGCATCCTACTTAAAGTAGATGCATCCATCCGTGGCGCCGAACCTTCATGCATATTGAATAAGCCTTCACCGATTCTCTCTTCTTTTTCCCCACAACGGATCAAATAAGTGACTCACTGTCGGAGAGGCAAAACAATGTCACGTGAGCGTCCACAAAGACTCCAGCAATGAGCTGTGTTAGCTATGTTTGACAAATGTCGTGAAAAATATGAATTATAAATGAGGTAATAATGTTGTGGGAGCCGACGAAATCGAAAAGTTGTCTTGGGAGAGAACAGGTGTGACAACAACACTGGGGATTGGGCATTAGAATGTCGGCTACGACATAAAGATCAAGCATCGAACATTCCATTCAGACGCGGGATAACAAGAAACCACGTTTGCATTGGAATAAAGAGCAGCTGCTGCTGGGAGGAAGTGTTGTAAGTTATTTAGTAACATGAAATATATGTAAATTATTCAGACAGCTGCTAGTCGGATGTTAAGAATGGTTTTATGAACTCAATGTGCAGTATGACTCGATGACATACATTACCTTACAGGCATGAATGTATACCGTTGTTTTGGGAGAGTGCGATACAATTGCGAACCAGTTACAAAAATGTAGACAAGGAGACAGCGATATATCGAAAAATTATGCAAGCAATTCTAGTCATTTTGGAATAATTGTAATCACGCAGTGGTCATGATAACTATCAACAAAGAGAGGGGCGCCATGCCATTATACATAGGCTAGCAGGCGAGATAAACGCTATCAGCGACCAGCCATTGATGCTTATCGTAGTGACACCGACCTTAACAAGCTTTGCAAAGGGAGAAAGCTAATTTAAAAACGACCCAACGGATGAGATTCGTTAGCATACGCGATATATCATGGTGATATATGCTATGTTGGACGTTAGAAGATGATGATAAGTGGGTACGGGACCTATCGACTGTAGTTACGGAGCAAGGCAATTGACATCAGCTGCTTTTACCCATAGATGTGTTACCTTTGAATATACTTCTCTGACGCTTACTTACCCAATAAAGATGAGGCGGACATCAATATGTCATGGCGAGCGAAGTTAGTCAGGACTAAGAGGGCTATATTACCAGCTCGGACATACAATGATCACCCCAAATTACAAATAACACACGCTTACCGTGACAGGCTGAATGATTTGTGCCTCCGCGTCCTTCACTCTCGAGGCAAGGAGACTTGGCAGTACATGATATGCTGTGGTGAAGCCCTGTACCTGAAGTAGTTTGGCTAAGTACTGTACATTATATGTTATAGCGACGCTTTTCCATGATATTGTATGTTGCGTCTATGTCACTGCAATAGTATGTGGTATGTCAGGGCTGAGTCAATGATTTTTATGGTCTTTTTCAATGATATGGAATGGCAAGTCCATGTCAGTAATATAGTAACATATGGCAATGTAAAGGATATGGTACGGTGAGGCTAAGCCAATGATATGATATGTTGTGGCTATGTCAATGATATTTTAAGGTGAGTCGATGTCAATGATTTGCACTTGTGTCGCCTAACAGGTTGATCACATCCTCTTTAACTCCGGATCGCCACGATCGGTTCCAAATTACGTGTGATCATTATGGCGGTATCAAGCTGGAGGAGATCATTACACTGTCACATGTGCTATTCGTGGGTCATATAATTGACCCGCAATGCGATCCCACAGCCTTCACGTAGCTCCATATAACGCATCAAGCGTTTGTACTAAACAAGAACGGGTTAACTAACTGTGACGGCTGATTAAGCCGACACAAAACCTGGCTTGAAATAACTCGTCATAATTATATTCCTAGTTGTTACATTGCCTTGAAAGGCTTCAGATGCACAGGGTGCTAGTCTGCTTAGATAACATCTTACCGTTACAAAGTAATACGTAGCTATGCGATAACATTGTCTACATTTATATGATACATCACTTTTGTTTATCTGATAAAGCGGCAACACTACGCGCCAACCCGACGACTAATAAATGGCCTAAAAATTAGTGGAGGGGGTGAGGGTGAAAGTGATCAGTTATTTTTGCAAGTCGCTTATATAATTCATAACCGTAAAATACAACAAATACAGCTCACCGCATCTATGACAGCATATCTATAGAGTTAGACAGCAATGTTAGTATGCTTGAAATTGACTGCCAATAAAATAAAGTTATTGTTGTCGAATTGATTTATACATCGTAGATAGGGTACATGCACCCATCCGTGGCGCGCCGAACCCTTGACAGGGGTCCTGGTATCGAATGCTTGACTAATTCCCTTATAACTAAGCTACTTAATGAGCCATGCAATGGATGGACCATGCCCTAAGCACAGGGTACGTGGCGTCATCGCAGATATGAATTTTATGTCCACCATATTAACATGAAAGTAACTATGAGGGCCAGTAATTGTATTATTCATTTCTTTTGTATTTCTGTCAAGTAGACAAAACCACGCGCAAATATTGTCATATCTATTCATGCATCGTACATGGAGTATATGCATCCATCTGTGGCGCGCTTAACACTCAGCGGGGAACCTGCTTGCATTGTCGACAAGTTCCGTGTCTGCATACGAAGCTTCCCACTGTTATGTTCTCCATAACGCCTCATATTGACACTAGGTGTTAAACAGTCGTTATATTATATTCCAGTAAATTCAGCTGCGAACTATTGAGAGGAAGTCTTTACTGACAAACGGGTTACACCGAATGGCGCATGGGGGAATGTGTTATTTGGAGATTGAGTTTGTGAAAACCACTATCGACGACTTAAGTTGATAGGTGGACTTAACGCAGCTTTCAATTATAATAATGTTTTATCTCAGAAGTGACCTTGCTTATCTGGGGCATTAACATATAAGCGCCCCGCAATTTCATTGAAGCAGTTAAGCTAATATCGTTTTAATGATGGAGTGTATCGTGTTTCTCGCACGGGTAGCGAATAGCGACTAACCAGGTATAACTAGGATCGCAGAGTGACAACGCAGCACCCGTAGATGCCATCATAGATGGATCCAGATGGGGATGGCTATTATCAGGTAAGCGAGCTAATAGTTCCATTTTTCGATCCACGTTTGTTTACATTTTTACGACATTATGCCCAAAAGATTCGAACACGCCATAGCAACATCGTCCGAAAAAACATTTAACACATTATCCTCTACTTCTTAGATTCGTCACCCCGATCTCATTTTTAATATAACATTCCGAAAGTATACTCGTTGTAACAGCCCACATTTCTCTACAAAGATATGCTTTCAGTTGCAAACAGGCCATTCCATACCAAGTGGATCGACAAGGGCCCTGTGGTATTGACGGGGAGAGGAATACTGATCTCATGTGTATTGCTATTGTAGCGCAGTACAACTCCCTGACTGGGAATGGATGTGAAAACAATATGTCAAGGTTAGCAGCATTTTTTTCGGTGATGATGTTGTTATGGCGGGGTACCTTATTGACGATCCGCTGTCATCCATCAATATTCTTGTATGGCTATCGCAGCATTATTCATGATTCATAAGAGTCCGTTGTTATAACGATAACAAAAGACGTCATAATATATCAACGATATCAACCCGACACTTGCTCACGACAATTCCCAGTCCCGTCCCATTCTGACTTCCATCGTGTCTTGGTTTCAACCATTGCATTATACTGTGATAAGAGGATTCATGATGAAAATTCATACTCTCTGTCTGTTATATCTCGCAACTAAAACTTTCTTCAATTCATGCCGATGAGCAGTGACACGGCGCCCTGTGGTCGACGTATTGCATAGTAGGAGCCTGGTTGTAGGCATATATCAGGCACGCAATATTCTGCTGATACTGAATGTAGGCGTATTCTAGTTTTCCTCGAAAACGTGGGGCGGTATTGAAACAGACCAACGCTCCATGACAATTGCGCCTTCTGCCGCGCAATATACAGAGGCAGCAAGACATTTTTCGGAGGAGGCATCAGGGCCCAAATAAGTAAAAGGAACGCAAGCGTGCAAAGAGAATAGAGGAGATATCACGCTCCATAATTTGACTTTTAATTTTCGAGAGGCAATTATGTCAAAGGTAAATCTGGAGAAGTTCCTTGTAAAATCCCACACCCGTGCTCATACGATGATATGTGAAGAATAAGCCCGTGTGATAGAAGCTATAAATGCCAGGCGATCAACATCCTCAATCTGCTTCCGTGTATGACTACAGAAACAGGGATCAGTCTTTTGACGTGACGCCTTGAAGCTGACATGGGCCGAGCACACCCTCTTTCAAGTAACATGATCCATTGTCTGCAATAGCATTGAGTGGTCCTCCGTTCGAATAGCAATAACACATAATGAAGCCGTGGTAATTAAATTTCCGTCAGTAAGTGTATCAATGGTAATTATTAGAGTATCCACCGAAATTGGTCATCAACAATCTACTACAGCGGCCTTTCATGCCGTTTAACGTCGGTCTCAACGTGTAGTTGGCTTTTGACAAATAATTAGTCCGATCCGTTTGCAGTTATTAGAATGACAGCCACGTAAGTCGACATTTCCCGCGTCTCGTCTTAAAGAAGCCGATCCCCTATGATTCTTTTGGCGCGATATTTTCCTTGTCCGAAATAACTGCTTATAGCATGCATGCCATATATTAAAACCACCTATCCAATGAAGGGTAATTAGTCTGGGTCAAAATCATCATTCTTGCAACATTTAAAGAGGCAGTGACCAATGTGTCCGAGAAATGAGCTGCAAATCAACACGACTGTAACCACGCTGGCTGAATGATCTCGGGACGCTTAATTGGGTTATGTGATTATGAAATCAGGTATAATGTTACTCTGTATGCACATTACTACACATATGCGCGATTATCCCTGAAGAAAAACGGAAATATAAACATGCAGTTGACATACTTTAGCCAAGTCCTGAGCAACCCTTGTCCATACATTTTTTTAAAAGGCGAAGCTGTAATATTTAAACAGGCAATGCATGCGCTCAGAGCTCACATATCCGACTCAAGACCTGCTCAACAACAGTCGGAGTGTTTAACAGCTGTTATATGTATCTCATTACACATTAGCTCACTGTCGGCCATTACAGAAGTTTATATATACGCCTGTGAGAATTATGATCATTGATTTGTTTGCAAGCTGTAGAAAACTAATCATTTATTTCAGGCCTGTGTTTGATTATCCTACTTTATTCACTACCAGTGTTGAAAGAGAGAGCAGGTTAGAGAAAAAAAACAAAACCCGTGCACAATTTAAGGGGGAAAAAACAATCACTATGTGGTATCAACAGACCAACTCAAAAACAGATATGGTGTAGCGTTGCCATTCGCATTACCTTACTTGAACGTAATCCAGCGATCATTGCGCCAATACTGTCAATTAGCGTTAAGAAAAAACAAGTTCTCGGCAAGAAAAATTCAAGTTCTCGGCAAGGACAACAACGCATTACATTGCCTGATTTTACCAGGATGCTTTGCCAAGATATGTCGTATTTTATCAATTACCATGCTGAGCGATGAGGCAAGTAATATTCTGATACCAGAAAGACGGAATCGGTCAGGTTGCAAACACAGACTCCATCGGCATCTGCTTATTTAAAGTAATTGTAACTGGTTATCCTCCTTCCCCAATAATGTAGAGACAGTATTGATCGGATGTGTACTTAATCTCATGCGGCCTGACTATGGTAAGAATATCGGGCTAATAGTTCCATTTTTCGACCCACTTATAACGGTGTAATTTACTTGTAGAGGTCATCACTCCGATCACAATTATGATATAACATTATGAAAGTACAAAAGGTCATTTTCGCTGGACCATTATTAAAACATTCTCTGGGGACTACATCCCGAACAACGCCAGTTACTCATACACACGAGGATTGTTAATAGCTGTCATCCTCAATTAACATCTCACCACAGCAATAACACCAAATATATTACATCACAATAGTATACAGAATAGGGCACAGTTCGACTGCACATTAAAGCACATTTCTAGTGGCCCGATAGAACAGCGGTTCGATGCAACCATGTTAAAGCCAATGAAATGCAAATATAAGACTTCACTTACTGGTAGTTTACTCCATCGTGTGTCCATGTTGTGACTGGGCTTTTCGGGCGGCTAACGGGGGCCTCCGGTGAAAGGGGGTTGGGGGTGGACTACTGTGTTTAGACCTGGATTATTCGTGAAGGATCCGATATCTCTTAGCAGCTGCTGTGCTGTCTCCAGGGCTTCTGTGTAGCCTTCAGGGGCCTATGGGCACTAAATCGGCGATATCGTACATAAAATTCTTGAAGCAGCTACCATCTCCTGCTATCAGTTCTGCTATAAGTTTTTCATATTACCCATGCTGTGGTCTTCTCATAGGCAATACTTGCGAGTCAGATTATAGGCCCCTATGTATACAAGTAGAGTTATACTCTTGCTGGAAGTCAATTGTCTTTTCGTAGCTTTCTAGAAGCGAACAGTTGATGGACTGAGCTTACTCTACGGTGTGGGTGGATGGTGAAGCTGGTGTCGTCTTCGGCGCAGGCTTTTCGCCATGAATACTCACTCACCTGAATTGGTGAGCTATTTTCTGACCTACGTATACCATGAACTGATTCCTTTTTCTTCAATAGTTGTCAGATGAGCATGTCCTTTGCACTATGTGGTTGTCGGTGAAGGTTAGAAAAGTTTCATTTTTGGGAAGAATTGTGGGGTTTAAGAGTGGTACAGTACTGTTCCTTATAATACACATGCCAAGAACTTCTCGCTTAACCAGCAGCAGATAGATCGATGATTTTTTATCCAAATAGGTTGTCGATAAAACAAAACCTGTTTAGATATCAGCATTGGGACCCAATTGTCTTTGACAGTAATATAGTCGAGTTCGAGATGAATGTTCGGGCAGTATCTGCTCACGCTCTTGTTCCATCAGACGATCAGTCCAAACCCAAATCTTGAGATCAATAGAACAGTGTCATTTGCTACATCAGTTGCTTTTTTGCTTTCATCAAAGATCTTGCTATAATAAGATACCCGACTCGGACATTTCCGTTGTGAAGCTCGCGACCAGCGCGCCACCTTGTTTTGTGGAAGCTAAAATGTAAACAAACGCGCTTTGCTCAATGGTAAAAGATCGATTGGCGATGGTATATACTAAAAAATACCGCTGTATTTCTAAAATTCAACGGCCTTTTTATAGAGCCAATACATAAAAACAAAGCCAATTACTATTGACACCTTTTTATCAATATGTGTGACGATTTATTAACTACAATATTTTGTTTGAACGTTTGAACGAAGTCGCACATATCAGTATTTATCCCAGGCCTAGACCGGATCGGACGGTTAAATACATACTTACTCCGACGTTTTGTAGGGCTGAATTTATCCCTTTTTAAGTCGGACGTCTAGTCTACCCATAATTGATGTTAAAAGATTAATCTGAATCATATTGGTTTTGTCATTAGTGTGGACATATTTGCAGCGGAAAATAAGAAGTTGATTTAAATACATGCTCATGATTTCCCGATTGAATAATATTTGAGTTGTCATCCGAACTTCCACTGAATCAACAGGCTGCATTGTCGGTTGATGGGGTGCCCTGTGCAGACGTATGATTTTGTTACGTAGTACTGAAACGTATTCATGTTTATTGTGAGTAACAATATAATAATGAATTATTTCAGGACATAGCATATACTACAAACACCCAATCAGCCAGACATAGTTCTGCCCCATCTTGCACACATATCTGATTTGAGTACCATGCAACCAACCATTGTAATAGTACATCCAGGGACACGACCTTCTACAGCGCGGATTTGAGAGAAAGTACGATTAAACGTGGTAGCATAAAGGTGCTTTACGTTGATAGATCGATGAGAATTGCCAAAAATCAAAAGATAAGTACGTTACGTGATTACAATTGCTATTGGACTCATTAATCAATTTTGTGATTATCGCTTCTCAATACACGAGAATCGGTCCTGTCACTGTCAGATTCGATAGCGCTGTTTTCGGACAGATATGGTTTGAATCTGTGCGACACAATTACAGCTGCATTATATGGATTGGAATGCTCCAGCATTTAAAACTATTCCACTCAAAACTCTAACGCGAAATACATCGCTCTCCCGAACGTTAATATTCGCCATTATTTACGGTGAAAACTGCGGACCTGTTATTGACGAGAAACTCGAGTGATGCCGTGCCGAAAATTTTGAAGATGTCGGGGGTGCCAAAATATTCGACTTTATAATTCAATTTACGTTATGTTCTGGTGTCTGGTTCGAAATCCAACAACTCAAATCGATTAGACGCAAATTAATCAAAAATGCCCAAAAAATTTATTTCATAGACACTATAAGACGGTAGACAAATGTGTCATGGCTGAGTGTGATTAGGCGGTGGCGGGGTAAACAAAGGCTGGAGATGATGCGGGAGCAGGAACCAAACGGACCATATGGTCGTATGCGCGCACAGGGTTGAGTATTTGAGGGATGGAAGCTATGATCGTTGTGAGGGTCACGTGCTTGAACAGTCTTTGTGTGATGTAAAAGAAGTTTTATTCCAGCATCAGTGAGACACATATTTTCAAGCGGCAAATGTTAGCGAGGGTCGAGGAAGGGACCACATTTCCTTTTCTCAAGAAGCCGAAGAAAGCGAAGAGAATGGCTGTTAATACAGTCGCGTCTTCTGGTGAGGCGCAGAAGGTGTTATGCACGTAGGCAAGCATCTGAAGTTTGATTGTAGCATTAGCCTTATGTCGAACTGTGATATACAGATAAAGGTCAGAGTTTAATGTGCATGAAGCACGCTAAGACTAGAATATAGTTCGTGATTGATATGTATAAGTTGAGTGATTTGCACAAGTAAGCAATGTAACGACAGATGATTGTACAGGTAGTCGGAATAGGGGTCAGGCCGAAAAACTTGATGCAAATTTGCCACTGATATGCTGTTTGCTAAAGCCATGGCGCTGTTTATAATCAAAGCCACGTCGCGGTCATGCTGAGGTAAACCAGGGGGACGCATGAAAACGAAATGCAGATAACAATGGTCAATAACTGATTAAATGCGATCGAATATAACCCTGAACATGCCCATGGTAGCATCAAACTTGTGTGCGTTGACCTTAAGTGGATGGTGCCACCTGCTAAATGTTCGACCAGTTTATTATGATACGTTGACGCCATTATTATGAGCACTTAATGTATTATAGGTGACTGGTAAACACGGATAATAAGGCACACGATGTAGCAATTCTAATATGACCTAGCACAAACACCGGAATGGTCAGCAGATCTTACTAACTCAATGAGGTAAGCCAGATAAAGAAAAGCGGAATTGATGCGGTGAGGCGACCCAGTTTCGCGTCGCAGGGAAAGTTTATTCGAGCTTTCTTTCCATTTCGACAACCCTTCAACCTTTTGTGGACAGGACTCGAGATGTGACTGAAGAGCTCGGAGTTTGATTTTGTTTCTCTTGGCGTCTCAATTGCTCTATTTCGCCCTGCAGCGGTAGCTTGTTTAGATTGATTGTCTTGCATGAGTTAGAAGTCAGTGAAGCTCGAAGGATTCGTGATAACTGTACCTATGCTGCTGGTAGCGAAAGTCATGATAGAGATTAAAGTCGATGCTGAGCTCGCAACGAACGCCAAAGTGCATTTAGAACCCCTCTGTTTAGTGTGATCACTCAGTGGTAGAAAACAGGTGATGCGAAGCCGTGGTGCCAATAATATAGCGAATAGACAAAACAGAGAAATCTGGGTGATGATTGAAGCGGGTCCAGACTCAGCAGAGAGTGACTACAAGAGGCAGCACGTGGGTATAAACGACTAAAGTGAGCCCTAGGGGAGGTGAGCTGAGACAGGAAAAGGGTACACAAGGAAGGTGAACTGAGAGAGCCCCATGGGCGAGACACACAAGAGAGGAAGGGGCTGATTACTCACAATAAAAAAAATCAATAGTGAATAAAATAACAACTATAATGTTTCTTACCTAGAGCAGCATATGATTTGAGCTAGGTACTAATGTAAGTTTGATGAACATTGACTGCCAAAAATGTCAATGAGTTGTGTTATTCATGTCGTGTTAATTCATGCATCCTGTCAAGAGTAGATGCATCCATTCGTGGCGCACATAACACTTGGTTGTAACCCTACTTGCATTGTGGATAAGTTTTGTTTCTACCTAAAACTATTCTCCCTACTTTGTTCAACACAACGGATCAATGCAAGTGGCAACACAATGACACGAGATGGCCCATAAAGACTCTCTCAATTTGCTATTTTAGCTATATTTGACAAATAAAGAGGCAAATATGAATTATAAATGTAACAATGTAGTGGCAGTCGACAAAATCGAAACATTGTCTTAAGACAAAACAGGTGTGACAACACCATAACTGAGGATTGGACATTATCACGTCTGCTACGAAATAAAGATCATGCATCCAACATGTGATAAAAAGAAACCATGTTTCCATTGAAATCAAGAGCTGCTGCTGATGGGATGAAGCGTTCTGTGCCATGAAACATAAATAAGTTGTTTAAACAGCTGCTGTAAATCAGGACTAAGAGGGCCATATTACTAGCCCGGACATGCAGTGGTCATCCCAAAATTACATATAACACCCGCTTAGGATGACAGGCGGCTTGGGTGCCCTGTAGTGTATGATTTGTGACTCGGCGACCCTCACGATCGGGGCATGGAGATTTGGCGGTGGAATTGCTTGCACGCGAGTAAACGTCAGAAAAACTAGACATATTGCGTCTATTGAATGTGATAGGCTCTAAATCCATAGTCATCTGTTACGGATGTTTTAATTGTACATACCACTGTCACATGAAGACTGACCTAACAACAAACGGGTTATATCTGTGATGTGACAAGTTGAATCCTTAGTCGTAATGTCGCACGGTTAAGCTTCGCCGTAGTATGGTGTGGTGATACAGTGTGCATACATTGATATGGCTCAGTCCTGTCCTTATGGTGTTATGGTGACACGATGTCCCTGATGTACTGCAATGAAGCCCTGCCACTGATGTGTTAAAATGAAGCCCTGAACATGATGTGTGATATGAAGCCCTGTACAGGAAGTGTTATGTGACACCTTGTTCGATATGTGATATAAGGTATGTTGAACTGCTGTTAGTTATGTAATAAGTAAAAGTTTCATCCTTGGTGTGGTATGATGATGCTATGTCCGAATTTTTTTAGTATTATGTGATGACAAAAGAAATGGACTTTCGTGGGGCCATGTTATAAATTTCGCATGATGAAACAAATTCTGAGATACTAAGTGGTGATGCCATGTCGATGATGATTTGTGGTGGTGCCAGGTCAAAGCGGTGATATGGTGAGGTCATGTCAATAATGATCTGTGGAGAGACCATGTACACTATGTGGTCTGGTAGGGCCATGCTAAGAATGCGATATAACGAGGCTATATCAATACTGGGATATGTTAATGCCATGTAATTGACATGGGATGTTGAGACTATGTCAATTATATGGTATGGAGAGGCTATTTCCATGATATGATATGTTGCAGCTGTGGCAATGATATTGTTAGTTGAGTCTATGTCAATGATGTGGCATGGTGAGACTATGTCAATGATGTGATATTGTGAGGCTATTTCAATAGTATGGTACTGTGCGGCTCAGCCAAAAATATGGTATCTTGCGGCTATGTCAATGATATTTTAAGATGAGTCATTGTCAATGATGTGATGTGGTGAATAAATGCAAAACATGTTGATCACACACACTTCATCTCCGGATCACCGCGATTGTTGCCAGATAACTTTTGATTATGATTGCGGTATCCAGCTGGAGGAGATCCTTACATTGACTCTTGTGTTATATAATTAACTCGCTTTGCGACTTATTAAGCTTCTTATAACGAATCAAGCTACTGTAACATTTAATACTGGCAAGATAGGCTTAACAAACTGTGACAGCTGATTAAGCAGACACGAAACCTGGCATGAAATAATGTGCCATAATGATATTGCAAGTTGTTACACTGCTAGACAACTGTTACAGTCTGGACAACGAGACCTTAGCAACAACAAATACACGCACAACCTTGATATCGCGTGATGTAAGGAGGGCGCTCGGAGATGCTGCGATCAATAACATTACCACTTAGGTGGCAATGGGGAATTGCATTGAAACAAATTCATCTGAAGTGCACAAGCTTGTATCATACCTCTTGCAAGTACAGAGTAACACATTAGTGCCTTATAATGCCACAAGGCGCATATGTTGAAGCAACTCAATGGATGAACGTTAAGGGTAGGGGGTCACCGTACCTATGACAGCACATACATGGCTCCGAACCTTTGGTTAGAATCCTACATGCATATTGGATGAGCCTATTACGATTCTTCCTTCTTTATTCCCCACAACGGATCAAATAAGTGACTCATTGTCCAAGAGGCAAAACCATGTAACTTGCGCGTCCACAAAGACTCCAACAATGAGCTGTGTTAGCTATGTTTGACAAATAACGTGACAAATATGAATTATAAATGAGGTAATAATGTTGTTGCAGTCGACAAAATCGCAACGCTGTCTTGGGAGAGAACAGGTGTGACAACAACAGTACTAGTAATAAGACATTAGCATGTCGGCTCCGACATAAAGATTAGGCATCAAACACATTCCATTCAGACGCGGAATAACAATAAACCACCTTTTTTGCATTGGAATTAAGAACAGCTGCTGCTGGGATGAAGGGTTTTGTCAATGAATGGGTTAAATGAAACATGAAGAAATTGTTCACACAATAACTGGCAACTAAGATGGGGGGCGGCATGCCAACGTGCATAGCTCAGCTAGCGTGACAAAAGCTATCAGCGACAAGTCAGTAATGCTTATCGTAGTGACACCGACCTTAATCAGCTCTGCAAAGGGGAATAGCTAATTGAGAAACGACCCAATCGACTAGATTCATCAGCATACGCGATATATCATGGTGATATAAGCTATGTGAGACGCGAGAAGATGATGATAAGTGGGTACGGGATCTATCGACTGTAGTTACAGAGCAAGGCAGTTTACAGCAGCCGCTTTTACCTGTCAACGTATTACCTATTAATAAACTTCCTTGAAGCTAACTTACACAACAAGGAATGAGAGGACATGAATATATTATGGCGAGACATAGTTAGTCAGGGCTATGAGTCCTATGTTACCAGGGCGGAAATGCAGTGGTCTCCCCAAATTACAAATAACACAGGCTTACGCTGACAGGCTTTTGGGTGCACTCAACTGTATGTTTTGTGGCTCGGCGTCCTTAACTCTCGAGGCATGGGTATTTGGCGGTGGAATTGCTTGAACGCGGAGTAACGGTCGGAGAAACGAGGCATAATGTGTCCAGTGAATGTAACAAGCTCTGCCATCTACATCCACGGTCAACCATTAAGGACGTAATAATTGTACATATCACTATGCACACGACAACTGATCGAAAAACATATGGGTTATGTGCGTAATGTGACAAGTGGAAGTTATTGTCATAACGTGGTACGGATAAGCTTTGTCCGCAGTAGAGTGTGGTGCAACCGTGCACGTGAATTGCTATGGTGCAGCCCTGTCCGTATTGTTTTACTGTGAACCGATCTCTCTGATGAATTATGATGAAGCCCTGTTACAGTGCAGCCCGCTACATGATATGCTATGGGGAAGCCCTGTTCATGAAGTGTTTTGAGACAGAACAGTACATTATATGTTATGGTGAGGCTATTCCATGATATGGTATGTTGCGGCTTTGTCAATGCAATAGTATGGTAGGTCTATTTCGATGATATGGTATGTTGAGGCTATTTCAATAATATGGTATGTGGGGGCTATGTCAATGATTGTCTATGGTGAGTCTTTTACAATAATATGGTATGGTGAGGCCATGTCAGTAATATGTGAGGATATGTCAATGATATGGTATAGTAAGGCTAAGCCAATGATGTGGTATGTTATGGCTCTGTCAATGATATTTAGAGATGAGACTAGGTCAGTTATGTGATATGGTGAATGAATGAACTGACATCGCCGAACATGTTGATCACACCCACTTTAACTCCTGTGATTAGGATGTCGGTATCGAGCTGGAGGAGATCATTACATTGACAAAAATGCTATTCTTGTGTTACAAAATTAACCCGCTTTACGACTCTGCAGCCTTTATTTAGCTTCCAATACCTCATCAAGCTATTGCACCAACTATTACAGGCAAGATAGCCTTAACAAATTGTGACAGCTGATCAAGCAGACGTGAAATCTGCCAAGAAATAGCGCGTCATAATTATATTCCAAGTTGTTAACTGCTGGACAAGTGCTATATATGACACTTGTTCATACAGCTGTTAGTCAGAGATTCCGATATTCAGAATGGTTTGAATTGTTATTGCGCAGAATGACCTTGATCATATATAGTAGCTATCCCACAATAATGTATAAAGTTGTTTAGCAGTCGTGTTAACCGTTCTACAAATATACGCACAAAGATTGGTAAATCTCAAGAAAGAATGCCTACCGATTGCATGCTCAAATAAGAGAATATTGGTTGATTAACCAAATGCTACATACTAGCCAGTTGTCTTGTTGAAGCTTGTTAGAAGACAGCCGACTGACCAACAAGTTGTGATTGAACAGATGCATTAGCAATAGGTGTAATAACTCGATAGTGAGTAGAAATAAAGGGGTGTTTAACTGATGCGACCTAACACCCGACATGGTAAATGATCTTCACCGGCTAAGTGGTCAACGAAGACCAGTCTGAATTTGTTGATGCTGGGAACATCGAAATGGGATTGTAAGTAGTGCTATGTATTAAGTTACGAACTGGTATGATAATAACGGCTGAATGACGGAATATATCGTGTTTTTCGCGTGGTTTGAGAAAAGCTACTACTACACAGGTATAGCAGCTCAACCCTCCGCATTCAATGCACATGGCTGCAGCGAGGCACCTGTTTCTAATGCTTGTCCTGGTATAGTGGTCAGTATAACTAGAAATGAACAGGTGGAAGGCATGACAATCTCACACGACAAACGAGGAGAAAGCAAATTAAGATACGACCCAATGGATGAGATCAATAAGCTTATAGGATATATCATGGTGTTATAAGCTGTGACAGACACGAGAAGGATGAAGAAGATAAGTGGATACGGGACCTATCCACTGTAGTCACATAGCAAGGCAAGTGATATCGTCCACTCTCATTCAACGATGAGTTACCTCAAGCTAATACATCAAGGATGAAGAGGACATGAACATGTCAAAGGGAGAAGAATTGGGTCAGGACTAGAAAGGTCATTTGACCAGCCTGAACAGCTATGGCCAGGCGGCTCGGGTGTGCTTTGTGGTGTTATTTGTGGTTCAGCGTGTTTCACTCTACGGGCATGGGGATATGACAGTGGAAATACTTTGACACGTTGTTAACGTTGAACAAACGTCTGAGGCATATTGAACGACCAATAAGGTGATCACTGAATGTAAACAGGCTCTAGATGAGGAATACACAATCGACCGAGGAGGATGGTTCAAATGAATATGTGACTGCAATCTGTCAGACTTTTTGGAAAACGAATGGAATATGTCCGTGAAATGACATGGAGAAATATTTTCCACAGTGAAACCTTTCATGTTATGCGATATGTTGAAGCCCTGTCCGTTAAGTTTTATGGCAGAAAGATGCATGTAATATGGTGTGGCTGAGCCCGGTCCTTGATGCATAATGATGAAGCCATGACTAGGATGTATTGTGGTATGTCGCAACAATTGCTGCCTGAAAAGTGCTAACAAACGACAAGTCCTGTCCAATCATCGATATCGTATGTAACAGGGCACCAACCACCATCAATACTTTCCGTGCCATTACCTGTTGGATGCTCATCCTCTCAGAGGCAGAGAGATCGTGTGGAAGCGTCCTGGCCCATCAGTAAGGGCATTGATGTATGCATTGTTGTTAAAATTTATTTTGGTCAATCACATATTTATTGCGTGCTAATCAGTAGAATCATCAGCCAGCGTCATTGCGTGCTGATAACCACAATAAATGTTTACTTCGTTCCCCGCGCTCCCACTTCAGTCACAAATTGATTTAATTGCATGCCAACATATGGAAAACAACCTATTGTGATAGTCACGATCTCCCGCTCATTCGTCACTCCGATATCAATTATAATATAACATTACGAAAGCATAACAAGTCAATCCCTTTGGACTAGCCCTCATTATCACAACGTTCTCTCCGGACTACATCCCAAACAACGCCGCTCATTCATACACGCAATGATTGTTACAAGCTGCTCTGCTCAATAGACATCTCACTACAGCAACAACATTAGATACATCTTACATAATAGTATACAGCGTGACTGCACAGTCAACATTATCGTAAGTGGCCCGCTAAACAGCGGTTTGCAGTAACCATGTTAAAACTAAGTACATACAAATATGATATACAAAGAGATCAATAACTGGGTTTGCACTCCTCATGATCGCCGAAACATACATTATTGTTCCTTTGTGATTAACAACTATACTACTATCAACTCTCACAGTGGATAAATATTCTTAAAAAGAAGACACAGAATACTTAAACATTAATGCAATCCACCAGCCTCCGAAGGACACGGCATGTTACATATTGCAAGGTAACTTCGCCAAACATTCCATTAAGGTAACAAAAATCAGTTTCTTACATGATACACACAACGGAGGGGCCAAAATGAAATGAAAAGGTAGGCAATTAAAATAAGTTAATGTGCTCTTAGAAGTCGATACAAATCCTCACAATGGCATCCGCTTTATGAAATGCTCGTTGATGGAAATTTAGATAAATTGCATCAATTAATCTCGAGTAAGCTATGTCAAAGTGCTTCCACGTGATGATTGAGGATGACGTTGAAATGGCCAATTCGCGTTCTTGTGACCTGATACCTATCAAGGCTGCCGTAGCTGAATAAATCATCCAATCAAAAAGTTGGACCGTAGTCTATTGTAAATGCCCGCATGTTGGTCACGCACACAGAGCGATTAAGTCTCAGTTGGGTAACAACAGTGTCTAAATTAAGCAAAGACACGCTTCCACTGAAAACACAACGGCAGAAATGTAAAGCCTCTTAGACTCGACAAGAAAGTAATGTATTAGTCACAGCACACGGTGAAAGGTGTCATGCAATTGACAATTGATAGACGGAACTCACTTTACTGTGTAATGGTGAGTGGCTGGGTTGGTTAAGCTAGTGTCGGCTTCAGCGAAGACTTCTCGCTATAAATACTCACCTGTATAGGTTCGCTTGAGGGAGTCATTAACTACGTGGTATCAGCATGTCGCCTCACGAATAACGCTTTACGTGGTTGGGCGAGAGATTATGTAAATTGTGTACTGTGCAAGCTATTACGACACAAGAACAGATATGTTGTCATGTTGTTTTTTCGCATTACCTCACATGAACATAATACAACAATCACAGTGCCATCATCGCAATTTGCAAGAGACAACAATCAAGTTCTCAGCATGGAGCATTATTTCCTGAACGGAAAACAATCATGTTGTTCGGGAGTCTGACGACAGATTCATCAGCAGCAAACATATCTTATAAGAGAAGCTATGACACACTCCATGCTGTGTTGTGATGTTAATTGATTACCAACCAGAGATTTGGCACTCTGATGTTAATCATAATATAATATTACGAAAGCATAACAGGTCAATTTCGCTTCATCAGACCTCATTATCACAACGTTCTCTAGGGACTACATCCCGAACAACGCCGCTCATTCAAACACGATGATCGTTAAAAACTGCACACCTCACTGAACATTGCACTACGGCAATAACATCATATATATCACATCACAATAGTATACAGCATAATTCCCAGTTTGACTGCACATTTAAGATTGTCTTAAGTGGCCTGATAGAACTGCAATTTGCAGCTACCATGTTAAAGTCAATTAGATACTAACATAATATACAAAGAGTTTACTTACTGGTTGATTACTACTCAGGATATCCGAAACATACATTATTGTTCCTTAGTGCTAAACAACTAAACCATAATCCACTCTCAAAGCCAGTAAAATATTCATTAAACATCACAAAGCGTACTAAACATTCTATTCTATCCACTAGCATCCGGGTGACACGGCATGTTATATATGGCAAGAAAACGTAGCCTAAAATTCCATAAAGGGAATAAAAAACACCAAACAGATTCTTAGATGATACAAACAACTGCGGGGCCCAAATGAAACGAGAGGGTACGCAGTAAATACGTGAGTTCTTAGTAGTCGATGCAAAGCCTCACAATGCTTTATCGAATCGGAACTTTATATGAATTTCATCAATAAATCTAATCGTAAGTAAGCTATGGCGGAGTTTGCAATTTGGTGACATTTTATGCCAGTTGATAAGTTGCAAAGTGCTTCCGCATGATCATTGAGGACGACGGTGAATTAGCCAATTTGCGTTCTTTTGGACTGATAACTATCAAGGCTGCTGTAACTGAATAAATCATCCAATCAAGAGATTGGATGGTATGCCTCCAGGTTTTTCACGCACACATAGCAAATGAGGCTCAGATGGGTAACAACAGTGTCTCAATAAAGAAAAGACATGCTGCCATGGAAAACCCAATATCAGACATGTAATGCCTCGTCAGCAGAAATAGACTCGACAAGAATGTAATTTATTGGTCACAGCACACGGTAAAAGATATCAGGCGATTCACTTGTAATGAACAGTTGATAGACGGAGCTTACTCGACGGTGTAATGGTCGGTGGATGGGTTAAGCTGCTGTCGACTTCATCGAAAGCTTTTCGCCATAACTTATGAGTACTGTTACAGTTCAGATGATTCCAATGATCCCAAAAACCACAAACTATGGGTACGATATATCGGTTGGTGATATTGGCGGCAAGGGCAGTCCCACGTCATGTAATGAGTATAACTAGTTAGTGCTTTCCAGGAGGTGCCGTTCGCGTCATCTAATGTAATTGGTGAATTGTTTCACCAATCTCAGAGCAAATGCCCGGACTGACTGACGACCCTTCGTTGTAGGTCTCTACGCTTTGTAGTACTCTTACTTCAGGCCGCAATCGAGGTCCATGTCCGCTACAAAGAGATATCAAACATAAGCAAGGACGAAATATGTGTGACACGTATGTCGCAAGTAACACACTGGATGTGGCAACGCAACATAGATATAGATGGTAGCAGAAACTTGATCTAAATGAAGGCAACATGTCGTGTCTGTTCGACCAAGTGACAACAATATTTATGGTAGGCATGATACGTGCATACCAGTATTTCAGTCGATACTAAGCCAAGCGACATGATATATCATCAAAATATATCTGCTTAACTATCAGGCGTGTCACACTAGGTCCCGAACAAAGTAAAAGGCAGAGCTGAGCTCGATCAAATACAACCTGATTAGATATCAGCGTCAGGACTCAGTTGCTCCTGGCAGCAATATAGTCGAGCTCAAGATGAACGTTCCGGCAGTATCTATTCACGCTCTTGTTCCATCAGTCCAGACTCAAAATATTGAGATCAATAGAACAGTGTCAATTGCTACATTAATTGCTTTCGTTCTTCCATATATAAAACATCTTTGAAAATGTATTTAAAGTACTTCTGCAGGAGCAGATGAATGTGACCAGTGCTCACTCGTGAGAGCAAACACGGGTAAAAATGTTAAAAAATGCGACTCTATGATAAAATAGCAACATGACTTTCTGTTGCGGTCAAGCTTCCTGTGGCGATCGTGATGAGCACCTGTTCTGCGCTGTCCAGATTGATGGCTCAAATGGATAGATGACACACTAAATGTTAGCTTAAATACTGTGTTAGTTCAGGTTTTGACATGTCTTTACATTAAAACGTCGTGACCATTTAGATGACACGGGAGTCTTAATTATAAACAGCATCAATGTGATCAAAAAAACTACACTTTGTTGAATATAAATCCATTAAATATATAGACGGTGCCCCGATTTTGATATTAAGCCAATATTGCATAGGGAATTAGGCGAAACAGTAACGCGTTAACTGAGGCTGACATATGTATGAGACCCTGCAAGTAAGAATGATCAACAATTAGACCAACTATGGGAGGCAACTGCAATGACAAATGGATTAAACTAGACACGGCACTCGCCTGTGGTGTTTTGACAGCCTTCTACAGCGCGGCAAGAGCAGTAACGTACAATGAGCACCGCAGACCACCGATACATGGACGCTATTATTATGAGCACCTAAGACATTCTTGGGGACTGGTAAACTCGGATAACGCGGCACAAAATGTGGCAATTCTGATTTGACCTAACACAAACACAGAAATGGTCAGCTAATCGTTACTAACTTAATGAGTTAAACCAGATAACGCAAAGCTTGATGGATGCATTGAGGTGACCAGGTATTGCGTTTGCTGGCAAAGTTTATTCGAGCTCTATCGTATATTACCAATGATGCAGCGTCGTATGCAATAGCGACGTTAGGCGAAGCTTACAGTGACTTAACAGCACTTAACATGGTAAAGATTTATGGGTTACCCCAGATAACGGCTCTTCTATTATCTGGGCAAAGGTGAGTGTACATCTGCACAGACGCACGAGGAGCTAGCCAGGCTGGAAAGAGCCCAACGTTTACACAGGAACATGTCGCCAGGTGGTATAATTGTCTGAATTTGTGTAATGGATCACTGTTATATTTCTTACAAGGCAACAACACCACGCAACAGCCGGCCGACTAATCGATGGCCTGAAATTTGAGTGATTCTTTGTAGTTAGTCGCTTGTTTAATTCATAAACGAGTTAAATAACAATTATAACTCACCATACCTATGAAAACATACATAATTAGCTAGGCATAGTTGTTAGTATTCCGAACATCGACTGCTAAGTACGTAAAACAGGTGTTTTATTGGCGTTATATGAATTTATGCATCGTACATGGAGTAGATAGAATCATTCGTGGCGTGCCGAACCCTCGATAAGTACCCTGCTTGCATTGTGGATAAGTTCTGTTTCTACCTACAAAGCTACCCCTACTGTTTTCTCAATAACGGATCAATGCAAGTGACCCACTGCCCAAGCGGCAACACAAAGCGACACGTACGGCTTGACAAAATTGAACGTCGACACATTCCATTTGGACGCGTGATAACATGAAACCACGTTTGCATTCGAATGAAGAGCTGCTGTTGTTGCAAAGAAGGGTTTGGCTATGGACTCGGTAACATGAAATATATAGCACTTATTCGTACAAGTGGTAGTCAGAGGTTTGTTTGCGCATTGGTAACCAAGTGTACAACCAAAGACCGGTAAACATATAGAGAGTGTGCACGTTACGGCCATAGACATGAAACGCGCTCAGCTAACCTTCTGTAACGTTAACATGATCCATTGTACTAAACGCTTATGAGCGGTCCTCCTATCGAGAAGCTCTGGCACATTAGAAAGCTGACGTAGTTTGATTCCCTTCAGTAGTTTGATAGTTATTATTCGAGACAGGAGTGTCTATGGAAATCGGTTATCCCCAATCTACTACAGTTGACCACTATACCTTTTTATATCAGTCATAAGGTGTATTTGGTCTCTCCATGTTTCATATGCAAACAGTAATGGTTTACGAATAATTAGTTATTAGAAAGAGCAAATTAACACGACCGGTGCATCGCTGGCTGTGTGATCGCATGTTGTTTATATTGAGGACTAGCCTAATAGTCGATAGCCTAATTTATGTTGATCCCAATTAAAGTAAAATAATTATTTACGACTAGAGAGAGCGCCAAATTAAGTATCATGCCGTTTATGCATATGAGATGATCAAAACAATCAGCCTCTGACTGTATTCTGCCCAAAAAGCAAATATATCGGCCTTAGCTAGTCCAAAAGCTAGGTGCAGAAGCTGCCCAAGCCAGCCTGAGCATGATTTCATATTGCTTATATTATTCTATTTTACCTAACCAATGAATTGTCGAATACACAGCTAATGACAATGATATATTAGTAGAAGCACAATATTCATCATATTTTGTCACGAAACGAATTTAAACGCAAGCTACGTTTATGTTTGTATGATTCGGAAGTGCGCTGCTATCAAATAACATCATGAAAAGCTATATTAAGCATAGTTCTCTTTGTAGGTTCCTATTTCCGTACAAATGCTCTTTACTGAATAATGAGACGGTACAAGAAAACAGCACAGCATACAGCCTACTCATTACACTACCACTTGGTGTTTCCATTGATAGTTAATATATTAGCTCATGAATGGCGTCAATCACTAGCCGCTTAAACGCTGGAACGCTTAATTGTGTAAGTGATTATGACATCTGCTAAACAGATATTTCATGCACACAACTACCACTTCTACCATTGTGGCTCCCACATTTTTAGGATCAGCGGCAATGTCAGACAACCATTGTGAAAACGCATTTATTTTTTAAAAACGTAGTTGTAACATTTAGACTTGCAATGAAAATGTTCAAGTATCCGGCACAAGCTCTGCGAAACAACATTCTGAGCGTTTAACAGTTTTTATATGTATATCATTACATATTGGTTTACTGTTGACCATTGTTGAAGGAACAAATACCAATCTTCCAATTGGCTCGATGTCTACAACATAAGCCCGTGCTAATTCTGATACATTGGTCAGGCTTTTTTGGCAGCCCATGTAAAACTACAAATTCATTTCAGCCCAGTGTATTTATTTGTTAACATCTGATGATTCTATTTTATACACTACACAATGATGAAAGTGTGCAGCTTTGAGAAACACAATAACGGTGCATGATTTAAGGGTGTCATTCACCCAATGCGCTGCACACGTTTACGATAGATGTCAACGAGGGGAGCTTGTAACGCACACTATTTTAGGATAGATGTCACAAGCTGCTGCAGCTTAGATGTTTTGACATGACCACTTAGCCAATTCAATGCAAAGCCATGGGAAGCAATTAATGCCTCTGGGCGATTACGTAAGGTTTGGTCTACTTAGAAATGTCGAGATTGAAGAAAGCCTACTCGCTAAGCTGATGCAGTGGAAAACATTCAAACTAAGCCTCATTTTTACCAGGTTTTTTTTACTGTGAATGGTTAAAATACTATTAGAATCATTATCACGAGGCCAATTTATAAATTCTGACACAATTTCATGTACGCAAATACAGCCGTTCCAGAAATATTAGCGAGGAGGGAACTCGTAGCAAAAATCTCGATAGGTACTCTAGAACACATGTCATTATACAAAGTACAAAAAAGTGAAAGCAAGTATTTTTCCATCTGGTCCATGCTACAAAAGTTGCTTGTTACAACCATATTATTCATATGGCTGTAACTGCAACTATCGTTGGAAGACATAATAAGAGAGGCTATAACACTTAGCATGTTGTGTTGTGTTGTTAATTACCTACCACGGTGAGGACGACAGGTCTAGTGCACTTTCATGTTGACATTCAATACTTTATGGCAAACATAGACAATGCCCAGTATCTGCTGACCACTTGTATTGCCGCAGTATAAGCAGTTTACAGCAGCAGCTTTGGCATTGTTAATTGTAGCATAAGTACTTGAATCAGCTGTGTCGATAAATTGGCTTCTGCTTTCGCTACATATGATAGCTGCTACATACACTGTAGATCCGATCGATATGTTACCAGAATTTGTGATTCTATCAATAGAGGCAATGCAAACCTGTTAAGAAAAGACAACAAGTAGCTGTATACTGTACCGATAAATGTACCAAGGAATAATACCTGCATGCAAACAAAACGGACCAATAATATTCGTATACCAGTAGAACAGAATCTGTCACATGGCAAACCCAGTTTCAACTTTAACTTTGAATCATCTTACCCCAAGGAACAGTATTGAGTAGGTATTTACTAGATCTCACACTTAAATGGCATTAATTATATTGCTGGCAATAGTGGCGCATTGTATTCACCCGACAATGTCTCAAGCGGAATGGTAATCGTCCGGTAATTTAGCTTAAGGCTCCATGTTTCGATCATCATAGGTTTACATTTTACGGCGATATCCCCAACGATTTAAACACCATAGCCACATCATAGGAACACATTTATTGCGATACAATTTTCTTGTAAGGGACATAACTCATGTTGTCTAACATTGCGAAAGCATAACAGGTCATTTTCCTTGAACCAGCTCCTCTTAGTTAAAGCCATATTTCAATGATTAGACCGCAAAGATAAACCAAACATTAACAAAAAGAACAAATTGAATGTGTGTCGGACATAATGCACTAGATATGACAACGCAACATAGACACAGGTGGAAGCAGAAATTTGAAAATGCTCTTAATGAGAGCAAAAGGTCGTTTCTGTTCGGCCCGCTGGCTACTGATGTGATGTGTGGCGTATCACGTCAATAAAAGTTTTCTCTTCTGGCAGTATTTATTCACGCTCTTATCCAACATGCAATCAGTCCAGAACTACATATTGAGATCAATACAACAATGTCAATAGCTACATTAGTTGCTTTCGTAGTTCTATATATAAACATCTTTGAACATATATCTTGCAGTACTTCTGTAGGAACAGGTGACTGTTGCCAGTGATCGCTCACCAAGCTCCGTATGGACAAACACAAGCAATTATAAAGCTAAAGTCTGAGATTGTATGATATTGTGGCGACTTGATTTCCTGCCGTGATCAATTTACCTATGGCGATCGTGATGAACACCTCGTCAGTGCCGTCCAGATTGTTGGCTCTTATGGATTGATAATTCTCTAAATGTTAACAGTTTTCAGTCAGGTTTTGGCATATCATTATATTTAAATTATGTGAATCTTGAGACGACATTTTTAATTATAATAATATCAATATTATGTAGTACCATATCGATCAATAAGACTGCACTCAATTAAATCTAAATACAAATCCATTAACAATATAGAGGGCGCTCCGACTGTGATCTTTAGCCAAACTTGTACAACGAGTCAGGTGTGGCAGCTACGCGTTAACCAGGCATATCTGAAGGCTAAACTGTGTATTAGACCTTGTTATTAAGAATGATCAACAACGGCACCGAATTATGGGAGACAAATCCCAAATAAAACTGAATCCCAAACGGTATGGTCCATTATTAATGGGTTGTGCAACTGATGAACAACCCTCTAAGCACAGGGCACGTGGCGCCATCGCAAGTGGGAGTTTTTGTGTCTGCTCGATTCACACGAAAGTAACTATAAGGGTCATATATATTGAACTAACCACACCCAATCTACTCCGCAGCAACTCGCTGGAGGAACGTTCGTTGGTACTGTTAATTATCCTGATAATTGCCGGGGTGAGTCTCCTCAGCAATATCATGTCAAATACCTTGTGATACACACGTAAATATACAGGGAGAAATGAAGTCTAAATAACAGCGTACTCATAGGCGGTCTTATGCAACGCGATGCAGTCTGGCACATCAGAGCCCATCTTTGGCGTTATTATGTTCATGTATATTGCAGATGAAGTAGCAAAATGGCAGTTAGGAAAATCTCGCAGTGATTAGGCAGCACCTAACGAAGTCAAGATCTATAGGTATCATCCAGATGACGACTCTTCTAATATCTGGACAAGGGTGAGTGCACATTTGCACTGGACAAACGAGGTGCAAGTCTGCCTAGAAAGCACCCTACCCGTTCACGGTAACGCGTCGTCAGGCGATAACATTGTAAGCAATTGTATTATACTTTGCTGTTGTATCTCTGTCAAGGAGACAAAACCACTCGCCAATGTTGTCATATTTATTCATGCATCGTACATGGAGTATATGCATCCATCCGTGGCGCGCATAATACTCGGTGGGGAACCTGCTTGCATTGTTGATAAGTTATGTGTCTGCCTACGAGGCTCCCCACTGCTATGTTCTCCATATCGGATCATATTGACACTGGGTGTAACGCAGTGCAAATATTTCCGGTAATACGATTATCGACCTAACAGTTTATACAGCTGCGAACTGTTGACAGGACGTCTTTACTGACAAACGGGTAACACCGAATGGCGCATGGATAATGTCTTACTTAGAGACTGAGTTTGTGAAAACTACAATCGACGACTTAACTTGATCGCTGGACTCGAAGGTCGTTTCCAATAATTGCTCACATACAGTTGTCAGTTTCACTACCTATGTATAGAGGGGCAACATGGGGCGAAAACAAGTCATTGTACATGGTCAACGGCCAGCTGACCAGACAAAAGCTATCAGCGACCAGTCAGTCAGAATTTGATCATACACGTGCACTTTTGTTTTTTTCCTGTGTCGAATAAGATTTTATATTTGGGTATGCTTAAGGCACCCGAGCCCAGTCGTGCAAATATTGGGTGGTAGTTTGCGCGGCATACTGCTTTATTACGATTTCGGAGCATCTGCAATTCGACACTGGTCATATCATTCATTTCAGTCTTAAGAAAAGAGAAATGATAGCACCAATAACCTGCTGCTGTAATTTTCAGTCACCGCACGAGAACATGAATGGGGTAAGATGTTTATGATGGCAGTATAACAGATATTTCACATACACATAACAACTACACCAATGCGCGGTTACTTTCCCAATAAACGGCAATGTAAACATGCAGGTGGCATGCTTGACCCGAGTCGTTATCCCAACCAAACGCCTGGCTCATTCATTTCTTATTATCATCGGCAACGTGCGCATACCCTTGTGAGAAAATGTACATTTTCTTTATGACATAAAGTTTTTTTAACAAGATGAGATGTAACATTTACACTGGCAATGAAAATGCTCACAGTTCACATATTCGGCTCAAGGCATGCTTAACACGATTCATATTGTTTATCTATTGCTGTATGCATCAAATTATATATTGGTGTACGGCTGACTATGTCAGAAGTACATACAGCCAATCTTACAGTTTGCTTCACGACACCAGAAGACACCGGTAAGAATTCTTATACATTAGACTTGCTAGATTTGCGAGCTGCGGAAAACTAAATATTTATTTTAGCCCCGTGTTTTACTTGCTAATAGCTGATATTTTTTCACCACACAGTAATAAAACAGAGATGGTTTGAGAAACACAAAACCTAGGAACAATTTGAGAGGGTCATTCACTGAGTGGTATCAACATGTCATCCCATAAATGCCTCAGGAAAGGGATGCTGTATATTGTATAACTCATATATTATGCTTCCTTCCAAAGATGCATTATTATGCCTTAAGTTCTGATGTACCAAAGAAGGCCTACAGACTAAAGCGATATGTTTCTTTTCGCATTATCTTACTTGAACGTAATAAAGCATCACTGTTCCAACATTGTCAATTTGGGAAGGAATCAAAAACAAGTTGTCAGCATGAGGCATCAATTGTTAGACATGAAAGCAAAGCTGCACTGAGGAAGTCTAACGACATATTTATCAACAGTATACGTAGCTAATTCAATAATATATTACACAAATTATGCTGTGTTGTGATTAAAATTACCTCCGACGATGAAGGCGACAGCTCTCAGACAATTTCCTGTCCACTTTGAACAATTGATGGCGTACACAAACCTCGAAAACATGTCATCAACCCCCAATATCAACTGACCATTCACACTGCGGCAGGATGCGCAATTCACAGTAGCAAGTGTTGCAATATTGATATTATCATTATTACATGAATCAGCTGTATCTAGAAATTGGCTTTGCTTCTGATGTATACATAGCCACGACACGTTGATCCATTACAATATTTTATCATGCTCGTCGTTTGTATTCTACGTGGCTTTTACCTTTAATATACACTGACTCGGTTTCACATAAATGTTTTATAAGTCAACCAGGCTGCGATAGGGAGAAGGCAATCGTTAAAAGTAAAGATAAAATGTAGCTTCATACTTCAGATTAATAAACTGTATATATATATGCCAACACAGCGAACCAATAACATACGTACTCCCGGAGGGCACACAATATGTCACATGACAAACACCGCCTCTACTGGCAGCAGCGCATTCGTAATAATAATATCGTGTAATCCTCATAAGTAAGCGGTTTGCGCGTAACAAATATCACATTCAAATATATCAATTATGCCGTTGGCTATGAGCACAAAGATAATTGTATTGCATTGAACTGACGACGGCTTGTGCGAAATGATTATCGAACTAATGGGGCATGGCTGTTGTCATGTAATCGAGGTAATAATTCCAATTCTATGACATTATCCCCCAAAGATTCGAGCAAGCCATAGCCACATTGTCAGAACACATTAACCACGATATCATTAACGTCCTAGATTCGTCACACCAATCTCATGTTTTATATAACATTACGAAAGTATACTCGTGGGACCAGCCCTCATTTCTTAGATGATAAGCAAACGGCATATATATTGAGCTAAGCCTCATTGTTAGTTTGCCGATCATCGACAGCCAATAGTGTTAATGGGGTGATTATTTTTGTCATGTTAATTTATGCATCGTTCCTGAAGCAGATGCGTCCATCCGTGGAGCGTCGATTATTCGATAGGGACCCAGCGTGCTTTGTAGATAAGTTATGTGTGTGCCTAAGAGACTTTCCCCAAATATTTTCTGCATAACAGATAAATACAATTAACTCACGGTCCAAGCAACAACGCAATGACACATGTACGGCGTCTACAGAGGCACCCTTGATGAGAACACAAGCGATTAAACATTTTTGTTTAATCAGGATTTTATTGTGATTAATTACCAAATACTTTATTCTGGCGAATGGTCTGTTTGTAGCATGCTAGACGATAGTCGACTTAAAGACAGGTGGTGATTTCATAGGTGCCTTGGCCTGGTGTATTAATTCCATTAACTGGGGACGGAGTGAAAAAAAGAAGTGCTTGAAACTGACGCAGGTGAGCGATCTAACACTCGATCAAGTACCTGATCTTGATCGGCTTACTGGTCGACATCGACCAGTCTTGATATGTCGTTGCTGGGAATTTTGACTTACGGAGGTTTCCCGTAATTAGATCTTACATTGTATTAAATCCTACATGTTGACAGGGAATCTTTACTGACAAACAATAGCATTTTTATTGATCCAGGACATCAATATAATGGTCTCTTAATTCCATTAAATCAGTGATCACGTGTCACACATGGGTAACGACTTCACAGGTATAAGAACATACGTGGAGTGACAACACCATTGGCTGCGCTCAGAAAATGCATTCCAAAATAAAATATGCACACCATCCCGTATTCAATACACGTGGCTGCATCGAGGCACCTATTCACAATACCGTTCGTTTCTATTAATTGTACCAGTATAGTGGTCAGTATACCTCGCAACAATTAGAGGAACGGCATGTCATAATTCATCGGCTAGCTGGCAAGACAAACGCTATCAGCCACCAGCAATTGATGATTCTTGTAGTGACACCGGCCTTACTTAGCTTGACAAAGAGAGAAAGCTAATTGAGAAACTACCCGATGGATCAGATTCATAAGCATATGCGATATATCAAGGGGATGTCAGATGTGTGACACGCGAGGACGATGAAAATAAGTAGGTGTGGGACATATCGACTGCAGTTACGGTGCGGGGCAGCTAGCAGCAGCCACCCTCATTGGTTGAAGTGCTATGTATAAATATACGTAGCTGTCTCTAACTAACGCAACAAGGATGAAGAGAACATGAATAGGTCACAGCGAGGCGACGAGGGTCAGGACTAAGTCGGCTATATGATCAGTCTTGATATTGAGTTATCACTTCAAATTACAAACAACAACCGCTTATAACAAAAAGCGCTCGGGTGTGCTGTATGGTGTGATTTGTTACTCGTCGTGAAGTAATATTGTGCAGCCCTGGTGAAACGATGTCTGTTGTGTTGCATAATGAAGTCCTCTCAGTGATGTGCTATGGTTAAGCCATACCCATTATGTTCTATGGTGAAGCCCAGTATATGATATATTATGGTGAAGCACAGTATATGATGCGTTGTGGTGAAACCCTGTACGTGACGTGTTATGGTGAAGCCCTGCATATGATGTGTTGTGATGAACCCATGTACGTGATGTCGTAAGTTGTAGCCATGTCCAAGATGTAGTACGATGAAGCCATGCCCGAGTTGTAGAATCGTGCGAGATTATCATAAATGTGGTTTGGTAAGGCTAAGGGTTGTGAGCCGATATCTGAGATACTGAGAAGACCATGTGGATTGTTAAGTCCATGTTAGTGTTGTGGTGGGGTTAGACCATGCCAAGGGGATGTAATAGAGAGGTCATGTTAATTATGTTCAATGGAGATACCACGTCAACTATGTGGTCTAGTAAGACCATGTTAATGATGCTATAGTAGAGGATATGTCTATGATACGGTATGAGGTGGATATGTCAATGATATAGTATGGTTAGTCGAGGTCTATTGTATAGTATGGTGATGCAATGTCAATGATATAGTATGGTTAGTCGATGTCTATTGTATAGTATGGTGATGCAATGTCAATGATATAGTATGGTTAGTCGATGTCTATTGTATAGTATGGTGATGCAATGTCAATGATATAGTATGGTTAGTCGAGGTCTATTGTATAGTATGGTGATGCAATGTCAATGATATAGTATGGTTAGTCGAGGTCTATTGTATAGTATGGTGATGCAATGTCAATGATATAGTATGATTTGGCGATGTCTATTGTATAGTATGGTGATGCAATGTCAATGATATGCATGGTTAGTCGATATATATCATTAAGTATGGTGATGCAATTCCAATGATATAGTATGGGTAGTCTATGTCAATGATAACGTATGGCGAGGCGATGTCAATGGTGCGGTACGTTGCTACTATGTCAGTATTGTTGGTTCTGAATGACATTAGAATGGCATGTGATGGAGTAACTTCATTGGTTGATATTAACTATAAGAGCATTTCATCTAGACGACTGAGGTCAGTATTTGGTGAGTGATTCCTTGTCAGGCCTAGTAGTACATTATATATAAGCCTCACACCATCACGTCGTTATATCAAGTTTACATATAATGGTCCTAAGGTCCCGTGATGATAAGGTTGGTTCAAAGCTGGGAGAAGGGTTGGGTTAAAGTAGGGATGTCACGGATTAGATTGCGATCGTGTCATGTTGGGGATTGTGCGATCTTACAATTATCTGCCGGGTCACGCTGGGAATCAGACCTGAATATGCCTTCATTAACGAGAATTCTGGTCTATTGTTAGAGATTTGTCAGTTAAAAGCAACGTCGTATATTCAGTAAGCATGCTTAACTAGCATGCAACGTAGATATTTGCATCTTTATCCCCACTATGACCCTATGTAAAATCCTTCTTCCCTTCCCGGTCAAATCCTTACTGTTACTCCACTCTAATACCCGCCATTATTCCCACTTTACCCCATTCTAACGCCGCTTTTAACTCACAGTGCATATAGATTTGTCTTGCTATGAATAGAATTTATAGTGTACATGCTCGAAACTATGCATAACATTGTCAACTCCAGGAAGCTATAGCCATTTTTGACCTCATTTTGCCCTTTTTAGAATATCTCTAAGAGAAATTCACAATTATCTTAACTGAACCTCTTTGTATATTTATAGAGAGCTGCATATGGTACGGTAAGTTTATGTCTATTATATAGTATGATGTCAATGATAAAGAGTGCTCAGCCTAAGCCTGTGATGTGTTATAGTGAGTTCCACTGTAAATACTGTGTTTAAATTGTGTTAACTGTGTTACTGGCCACTTACCTGAAGCTGTCAATCGTTTGCTGACAAGTGTTTTTCATTGGATGTATAAGCGTTTCAAGAGGTCTACTGCAGAAAGTTGAGTTCCTATAACAGAGAGGTGGTCTGGAAAAATAATAGTTGGGCAAATCTATGCTTTTAGTTGCAAACAGGACATTCCATACTAAGTTTTGCAAACAGGACATTCCATACTAAGTTGATGGACGAGGGCCTTGTGATATTTACGGCGAGAGAAATGCTGACCTCACGAGTATTGTAGCACAGTACAACTCCCTGACTAAGAATTGTTTTGAAAACATTATGTCCAGGTTAGCAGCAATTTTTCGGTGATGCTGTTGTTATGGCGGGGTACTTCAATGACTATTCTGTTCCATCATTCAATTTTCACATATAGCTTTGGCAGCTTCATTCATGATTCGTAACAGCCCGTTGTTATATCGATACCATAAGACGTCATAATATATCAAACATTCCAACCCGACACTTGCTCACAGCAATTCCTAGTCTCGTCCAATACAGACTTCCAAATTGTCCTGGTTTCTATGAATGCATTACACGACGCACACGTCTCAGCATGCGCATTTCCGTCTAGGAAGTACATATGTTTCATACTGTGATATGAGTATTCATGATCACACTTTATACGCTATGTCTGTGAGATATATCTCGCAACTAAAACGTTCTTCCATTCATGCCGATGAACAGTGACACGGCGCCCTGTGGTCGACGTATTGCATTGTAGACGCTGGGCTTGTAGGCATATATCAGGCACGCAATATCAAGCTGATACTGAATGTAGGCGTATTCTAGTTTTCATAGAAAACGTGGGGCGGTATTGAAACAGACCAACGCTCCATGACAATCGAGCCTTCTGCCGCGCAATAAATAGAAGCAGCAAGACATATTTCGGAGGAAGCATCAAGGCCTGAACAAGTGCAAGAAACGCAAGCGTGCGAATAGGTTAGAGGGATATCACATTGCATATTTTGACTTTAAATACTCTTGAAGCAATTATGTCAAAGGGGAATCTGGAGAAGTTTCTTGTGATATGCAACAGCCCGTGCTAATAGGATGATATATCAAGAATAAGCCCGGGTGATAGAAGCTATTGACGCCAGTCAATTAACATCTTCAATCTGCTTCCGTGTATACCTACAGAAGCAGGAATCAATCATGTGATGCAACGGCCTTGGAGCTGAAATGCGCCGAGCAAGCCCTCTCACAAGTAACATGATCCATTGTCTTCAACAGCATTGAGCTGTCCTCTGTTTGAATAGCTATAACACATAATAAAGCAGGGATAAGTACATTTCCATCAGTAAGTGTATCAGTGGTAATTCATTTTAGACAGGATTATCGACCGAAATTGGCCATCCCCAAACTACTACAACGGCCCTTCATGCCGTTTTACGTCGGTGATAAAGTGTAGTTGGCTACTGAGTTTTTATCACACTTACAATAATGGATGTTTTACAAATAATTAGTCCGATAAAGACATGTTAACAAAGCCATCAACGTAGCATTTGATGTTGTGAGAGAGACAGCCACGTCAGTCAACATTCCCCATGCCTGAATGTAGCCGACTCCCAGTGATTCTTTCGGCGCGGTATTCTGGAAAAAGCGCTAATAACATGCCTGCCCTATATTAACACCACCTATCCAATGAGTTGTAATTAGTCAAGGTAAAAATCATCATTCCTACAACATTTAAAGAGGCAGTGGCCAGTAAGTCTGGGAAATGAGCTGCTAATCAACACGACCGTTGCTACGGTTTCTGTATGATCTCGAGAGGCTTATTTGGGTTAAGTGATTATGACGTCAGTGATACGGTTACTCTTTATGCAAATCACTAAACCTATGCGCGACTACCTTGCGGAAAGACGGCAATATAAACATGCAGTTGACGTACTTTAGCCAAGTCGGTATCCGATTCATGAAACCTTGCTGACACTCTTTGTTATTATCATTGGCAATATGAGAAACCCTTGTGAGAACGCATACTTTTCTTAAAAGACAAAGCTTCAATATTTAGACAGGCGTAGCTCATATATCCGACACAAGACCTGACAAGATTTGAAGTGTTTAACAGTTGCTATATGGATCTCATTTACCCATTGGCTTATTGCCAGCCATAACAGAAGTACATATAGCCAATCTTCCAATTTGCATTGAAGTCTGCAACAGACGCCTGTAAGAATTACGATGCATTGATTTGTCTGCAAGCTATGGAAAACTAAACATTTGTCTCAGCCCAGTGTCTGATTATCCGACTTTATACAATACACAGTGTTGAAGAGAGCCGGTTCGGGAAACACAAAACCTGTGCACAATTTTAAAGGTCAATCACTTTGCGGTATCAGTATCTAGTCCCATGAATACCGCATAATGGGTTTAAGAGAGAGATTCTGTAAATTGTGTGTCTGATATATTCTGCTTATTTGCCCCTTGGGTTAGATATAGCCAAGAGGGCCAACAGACCGACTCCAAAACAGATATGGTGAAACGTTGCCGCTCGCATCACCTTACTTGATCGTAACCCACCCATCTGTGTTCAAATACTGTCAATTTGCGAAAGAGAACAAGTTTTCGGCATGGAGCAATATTGCCTGAACGTAAAACATTCCTGTTTTGGGGAACTCTGACGACATATTCATCAACAGGAAACATAGTTAATTAGATAAGCTACGACACACACCATGCCGTGCAGCGATGCTAGTTACCTCCCATTAAGCTCTTATGCGCATTCCTGTCGTCATTAAACACTTGATGGCACACATAGACTGCAAAAAGGTGACACCAACGCCCATTATCAACTGATTATTCACATTTCAGCAGTATACGCAGCATCCATTAGCAGATGTGGCATTGTTAAATGTTGCAATAGTTCGGGAATTAGCCGTGTCTAGACATTGGGGTTGTTTACGCGCGGTTTGTTCCCAGGATGCATAGCCACGATACGTCGCATTTTATCAACTACCATGTAACATAACTCTCATCTTTCATCTTTCAGACAGCCAACACCAGAGACGAGGCATACCCTCAAAGTAAAGCCAGCGTGTAGCAGTATACATAAGACAAATATAAATAGAAATAGTACTGATATGCCAACACTACAGACCAATAATAATCGCATACTAGGAGGACATAATTTATCAGGTTGCAAACACAGACTCCACTGGCATCTGCTCATTCGCAATGATAATTAGTTGTTATACTCCTACCCCGATGGTGTGCAGACAGTATTGATCGGGTGTTTACTTGATACCATGTGGCATGACTTTGGTCACATTATTGGGCTAATATTTACATTTTTCGATCCAAGTCTGTTTACATTTCACGACTTTCTCCCCCACAGATTCATGGACCATAGCCACATCATCAGAACGCATATACCACGGTATCATGTACTTCTAGGGGTCGTCACTCAGATCCTGATTATAATATAACAATACGAAAGTATAACAGGTCAATTTCGGTGGACCTGCCTTCATAACTACAACGTTCTCTGTGGACTACATCCCGACCAACGCCACTCACTCATATACATGATGATTGTTAATAGCTGTTATCCTCAATTAACATCTCATCATAGCCATAACGTCAAATATATAGCATCACAATATTATACAGAATAGGACACAGTTTGACTGCACATTAAAGTACATTTCATGTGGCCCGATAGTTGTTTAAAACAACTATGTTAATGCCAATAAGATACAAATACAATTTAAAAAGACTTTTCTAATCGGTAGTTTATTCCTCGCAGTAGCTACAACATACATTGTTGATTCTTAGTGATATACAGCTACACCATTATCAATTCTCGCAGCCAAGTGAAGTTGGTGTAGGCTTTAGCACAGCATACCATCAATACACACCTGCACAAATGCGTTATTTTCTGAATCTTCTTCTTCGGTTATTGTCTAATGGGCGTGTCGAATGTACAATGTTCCGTTTTGGCAGGTTTTTTGTAAGGATTCCGAGAGGCAGAGTACTTAAAACACACACGTTTCAGAGTGCTCAAGAACTAAACAAGCAGAAGACAATAAAATGAATCGATGACATTAACGAAATAAAAATGAACAGTTCCATGACGCTGGTGAGTTTTACTAAACCAATTCATTATAGAATACACAGCCGATGACAATGATATATAAGTAGAAGCACAATATTCATCATATTTTGTCACGAAACTAATTAAAACGCAAGCGACGTTCATGTATGATTCCAAAGTGCGCTGCTATCGAATTACACCAGGAAAGCTACTTGTCGCATGGTTGGTTATCTTTGCCGTTTCCCATTTACGTGCAAATGGTTCATACAACTATATACTACTGCGACGGTTTCAGATTTGCAGATAAACGACCAAATAAACAGACCATATCATCCTCATTACGCTACAACTTAATGTTTACATTGATAGATGATTAATTGTTTCATGAATGGTGTCAATCACCAGCCACTGTAACTGTACATTTACCGCACGGGACGCTTCATTGGATTAATTGATTATGTGGTCAGTGATACGGATACTCTTTCCGCACATCACTTACGCGCGATATTCTTGAGGTTAGGCTACACCATTAACTAGTCTCGCAGCCAATAAATATTCATAAAAGGAACACCCAGTAGACTAAAACATCAAAGCAATCCACCAACATTCAGTGACACGGTATGTTACTTATACCTTGGTAACAAAACACCCAATGATTTCTTTAATGATACAAACAATGACTGATAGATTTCCTTGCCACCAACTGTAGGTGCAGAATAGGGTGAAATGGGTGTTTAAAGTACAGTAATGATGTCGTAGTGGTTGATACATTGGCTCAAATCGCATTGGCTATAATGCTCGTAGATTAAACGTTTAATTAATTGCGTCAATAAAGCTAATCCAGTGTAAGCTATGGCAGAGGATGCAAATAGGTGATGCTTAATGTTAGTTGATAGGCTGCAAAGAACTTCCACGCGGTGAATGCGGATGACGTTGAGATTGTGTGGCTCGTTAACTTATGCAGCATCCAGCATCCAATCAAACGATTTAATCGTAGTCTATTGTGTATGCCTGCAATACATGTTTGTCGCACACACTTAGCAAGCACATGATGTCATCAAGCATGCACATGATGTCATCTGAAATACAACAGCAGGATGATAAGCTTTATCTGCAGAAAAAGTCGCTATCAAAATCCTCAATTGTGATCGGAATGCAATACTGTGCAACCGTGGCAGTATGACAGCAACGCACTAACTAATGTCATGTGAAGGCTGCCCTGTGTATTATACATTGCAGAGAAGGATGATCAGCAACCAGGCAAATTATTGGAGACATGCGCCTGTAAACAGTAGAGTCATTCAAAACTATAGAGCTGGATAGTGCATCAATTTTACGACGACACATATCCAATTATATGCAATATAAGAAACAACCCAATGTTGAATATCAATTTAACCTTCAAGACATCCCGTTGCTTAACGAAAAATGCATCATATGAACAATGCCCTATGCACAAAGTACGTGGCGCAGTGACAGGTAGCGGTTTCATGGCTCTTCTATTATATGGGCAAAGGTGAATGCACAAGAGGTGCTAGTTACCCGATATAGCATCCTACCGTTACACGGTAAAACGCCAGGCGATTACTTTGTCTGCTTTTGTATAAGATATAACTGTTGTATTTCTGAAAAGGCAGCAACACCAATAACAACACCGACTAATCGATGACTCGAAGTTTGAGTGGGAACACTGTTCGGTTATTTGTTTTATGTCGCTTGTTTAATTCATAAGCGTAAAAAATTACAACTATGACTCACTGTACTTATGACAGCATATCTATAGATCTAGGTATCAGTGTTTGTACTCGACATCGACAGCTCACAGTGTAAACGAGTTTTTTTAAGGTCGCCATATTAATTTATGCATCCAGCATTGAGTACATTCACCCATCCATGGCGCGTCGAGGACTCGATGGGAGCCCTGGCTGTCTTGTGGAACATTTCTGTGTCTACATACGACATTAAATATTTTATTTTTCAAATAGCCGGAAATACGGTCAAAGTGTAGCTGTATAATTCAGATTAATATACTAAGAAAAAGTACGGATAACATAATAGACCAATAATATTGGCTTACCAGTTTTGAAACATCTGGCTCCATACGATTAGTAAATATCCAAGGCCCCGGCCCTAGTCAATTTGGCAAACAAGTGTATATGTAAGGCTGACCATTATATGAAACTTTCTGATATTTCTGACTACTTTTTGCCATTGGCGCAGACTCATAGGCGTCCGTGGAATTAGGGGAACCCATATAACTGTTACGAGTCATTAGATTCAGGCAGTGTTGAAGATTAACAAATGTATTCAATTCTTTTAAGTTCAAAATCAGCACTAAAGCACCCTGCTTCTTGGGTTTAGAAAAGTCTGAAGAGGTAAATTCTTCGGGCACCTGCAACGACTCTACAATGGCAACTTTACCCAATAATCGGCTAAAATTGCGTTTGGACTCGAATAAATTGCTAAGGTTTATGCTTAAATAGAAGATAGCAGTCATCACCCAGTTGGCATTTTTAATTTCACATCAAAGTCCAGCTAAAAGTACACAAAACAAAACACAAAAAAAACATCCAATCAAAAACTCAAGGATAACAGTCAGAACTGGGGAATCCAGGCATGTGTGAAGCATGTGTGAACTCCCTGAGGTAAAACATGCCAACGATATTCAGGCCTCACCGTGAGCTCTCTCAAGTGAACTAGATGTGCAGATGAAATTGGTCGAACATCTCATGACCTAAGCAAATAGTATGTGGTGCCGTTGAAAATAAGAATTATAAGTCTGCTCTGTAAACCTGAAATTAACTATAAAGGGTGCATATGTTGATGCAACAACACATAACCTCCTCGACAGTTGGATGAACGTTAATTGATACTGTAATCCTTCACAACAAGTGCCAGGGTGAGTCTCCTCAGCGATACCATCTCGTATGCATTTGGGTGGAATGAAGTCTACGACAGCATACATATTGATGGTCTTATGGCACACGATACATACTGACACATCAGAGAAACCCATCAGAGCTTTATTATATCACTGTATATAACAGATGAAGCAGCGCTGTACGCACTGTCGCTGTTAGAATAGGCTCACAGTGATACAGCAGCACTTATCACAGTAATGATTTATGGGTAACATCAAGATGACGGCTCTTCTATACTCTAGGCAAGGGTCAATGTCTATCTGCACCAGACATGCGAGGTGGTAGTCTGCCTAGATCGCACTCTACCTGTTCATGGTAACACGTTATATGCATTTGTATAATGCATCATTGTTGTATTTCAGACAAGACGGCAACCCCATGTAACATCCAGAGGGCTGTGGAGGGGGGGGGGGGGGAGGTGGACCTTACCTATGACATCATATGTATTGAGCTAGGTATTATTATACTTGAAATAGATGCATCCTACCGTGGCGCCGAACCCTTGGTGGTAACCCTACTTGCATATTGGATAAGTTATGTATCTGCCTAGAACTCTTCTCCCTTCTTTTTCCCCCCAACGGATTAACTAAATAACTCACTCTCCTTTTGGTAACGCAATGAAACACGACCGTCCAAAAACATTCCCTCAATGAGCTATGTTAGCTATGTTTGACAAATAAGGTGACAAATTTGAATTATAAATGAGGTAACAATGTAGTGGCAGTCTACAAAATCGAAAAGATTTCTGGGGACAGAACAGGTGTGACAACAACAGTACTGGGTATTGGACATTAGCATGTCGGTTACGACATAAAGATTCAGCATCAAACACATTCCATTCAGACGCGGGATAACAAGAAGCCACGTTAGCATCGGAATAACGAGCAGCTGCTGCTGGGATGAAATTTGTAAAGTGATTCAGTCACAGTAAATCTATATAAATTGTAAAAACGGTTGCCAGTCTATTGTTATTAATGACTCAAATGCTATTACTGAGTTATTTAAATAACTTGCGTTGCGACTCTTCAGCCTTTATTTCGCTTCCAATACCTTGTTAGCTATTGTACCAACTAATACTGGCAAGATAGGCTTAACAAACTGTAATAGCTGATCAAGCAGCAATGAAAGCTGGCATGTAATAACGCATCATAATGATATACCAAGTTGTAACAATGCTGAACAAGTGTTAAGTTCTGGACAACTGGACCCTAGCAACAAGATATACACGAATAACATTGATAACGCATGATGTAAAGAGGGCGCACCGAGATCAATTGTTCTACTACTAAGGAGACAATGGAAAATTTCATTGAAAAAAATACATCGGAAGTACACAAGCTAGTATCATACCTCTGCCACGTACAAAATAGCACATTAGTGCATTATTATGCTTTTTTTGACAGGATATGTCCTTGAAGTGACAAGTTAGAGCCTATCAAGTTATATGGTACGAGAAATATTTTCCTCAATGAAACATTTCATGTTAAGCCATATGTTGAAGCCTTTTCCGTGAAGTGTTATGGTGTTAATTGACCCGTGATATGAGCCCTTTCCTCGATCCGTAATGGTGAAGCCATGACTAGGTATTTTATATCACTATTGTACTTCCGACAAGGCCGCAACACCACGCTACCACCGGACAACTAATCGATGGCCCGTAGTTTTGTGATGGGAGTTGCGGAAGGGGGAATAAACTCTTTGGTTCGTTGTCGCAAGTCGAAAATTTAATTTATAAGCATATAAAATAACAATTATAACGCACCTTACCTATGACACCATGTGTATTGCGCTAAGCACTATTGCTAGTTGGCCGAACATCCACAGCAAATAATGTAAATAAGTTATGTTTATTGTTTGATTAATGTATGCATCAAACTTGAAGTAGATGCATCCATATGTGGCGCCAAACCCTTGGTAGGAACCTTACAGGAACCTTTTAGGGATGTGTGATACAATTACGAAGCTGTTACACAAATGTAGACAAAGAGACAGCGAAATATGGAAACAAGTATGCCATCCACCCTTATGATCCTGGTCATTTTCAATAATTGTTCTCACACAGTGGTCATTATTAATATAAACTAGGAGAGGGGCGACTTACCATATTGCATAGCTCAGCTGGCATGACAAGCGTTATCAGCAACCAGCCAATAATGCTTATTGTAGTGACACCAGTGGATGAAGTTTATTACCATATGCGATATATCATGGTGATATAAGCTGTGTAAGACGCGAGAAGATGATAACAAGTGGATACGGGACCTATGTAAGGGAGTTGACAGCAGCCGCCGACGGTTACCTATGAATATACTTTGCTGACGCTAACTTATGCAACAAGGATGGAGAGGACATTAATATGTAATAGCCAGCCGAAGTTAGCCAGATCTAAAAGGGCTATATTACCAGCCCGGACCTGCAGTGGTCAACCCAAATTAACCACAAAAGCCGCTCATGCTGACAGGCTGTTTGGGTGCGCTGCACTGCATGATTTGTGGCTCGGCGTCCTTCACTCTCGAGGCAAGGGGATTTGGCGGTGGAATTTCTTGAACGCGGATTAAACGTCAGAGAAAACGAGGCATATTGTGACCAGTGAATGCAACAGGCTCTGGCAGGTACATCCACGGTCAACCATGAAGTACGTAATAATTGTACATATCACTCTGCACAGTAAGGCTGATCGAAAAAACAAACAGGTTATGTCCGTGATATACCAAGTTGAAGCTATAGTCGTAATATGGTATAAAAAGCCTTGTCCGCAGTACGGTGTGGTGAAACCGTGCACGTGAAGGGATATGGTCCATCCCTCTCCGCATTGTTTTACGGTGAAACGGTCTCTCTGATGTATTATGATGATGCCCTGCCACGGATGTGTTACAGTGAAGCCATGTACATGAAATGCTACGCTGAAACCATGTACATGAAGTGCATTGGTGAAGTACTGTACATTAAATGATATTGTGAGGCTATTCCATGATATGGTATGTAGCGGCTTTGTCAATGAACAAGTATGGTGGGTTTATTTCAACGATGTGGTATGTTGGGGCTATGTCAATGATTTTTATGTTGAGTCATTTACAATGAAATGAAATGGTATGGTGAGGTCATGTCCGTAATATGGTATTGTGAGGTTATGTAAATGATATGGTATGCTGAGGCTAAGCCAATGATTTTGTATATTGCGGCTATGTAAATATTTTAAGATGAGTCTATGTCAATGATGTGGTTTGGTGAATGAATACACTTATGTAGCCAAACAGATGGATCACACAAACTTCAACTCCGGATCACCGCGATGGTTGCTAGATTAATTTTGTTCAGGATGGTGGTATCTTGATGGAGGGGATCATTAAATTGACACGTGCTATTCATGTGTTATATAATTAACTTGCTTTGCGACTCTGCCGTGCTCATTAAGCTTCATATAACAAATCAAGCTACTGTACCATTTAAAACTGTGACAGCTTATTAAGCAGACGCGCAAACTAGCATGAAATGATGTGTCATCATGATATTCCTAGTTGTAACACTGCTGGACAACTGTTACAGTCTGGTTAACGAGACCTTAGCAACAGGATATACACGCGCAACATTGATAACGCATAATGTAAGGGGGCGCTCAGAGATGCTGCGATCAATTACTTTACTACTAGGGTGGCAATGGGGAATTGCATTGAAACAAATACATCGGAAGAGCACAAGCAAGTATTATACCTCTGGCTAATACAGAGTAACACATTAGTGCGTTATAATGCCGCTGTATTTTACTGAAAAAGCAGTGTCACATATAATAGCTATAATGGGCGAAGCCTCAGACGCACGAGGTGCTTGTCTACCTAGATAGCATCTTCCCGTTACAAGGTAATACGTTGCTTGGCGAAAGCATTGTCTGCATTGATATGTTACATCACTGTTGTATTTCTGACAAGGCTGCAACAACTCGCGTCAACCAGACGACTAATATATTGCATTAAGGTTTATTACACCATTGGCCAACATGGGATAGACGGCCTTAAATCTGGTACGGTAAAGTAAAGTTGGCCCTGATCTGTAAGGTTACAGTTGGGTTGGTGATACTGTCGATCGCCTTGACAAACTGAAGCAAGGTATTCGCACAAATGATGAAGATAATGACGATGATTACGCAGGCTTTTTGTAGCCGTGCATATTTTCCATTGGGGAATGGGTGAGAAATGGCGATGTGGAGGTCTACAGCCAACATTACAGTTAACCATATCGAGGCCAACAATAATCTCTGCATGAAGCTACTAGGAAAGTAGACATATCATGTGGCATAACCATGTGAGGCTTGTCTCGTTATGTGGTGTTCGATGCGTTTCAAGGAGAGCAGCACCACGAATAGGGAAGTGTGCTGATGCTAGTGAGATCAGATGACAGTTGATGGAGGTGCACATACTCCTGCGACTGAGAACTATTACAGTTAGGATGAATCCCAGTATTCAAAAATTGCAGACTATGGGTACGATATATCTATCGATGATATGGGCGGCAGTGTCACCACCGGGAAAAGTTGGTTGATGTAAGGATAGTACCTTGTCATGCTAAAAGTTGAGTTAGTAAGTGCTGGCCAAGAGGAACTGTTCGAGTCCCACCATTGGGATTATGCGTAAGGTTCCACCAAACTCAGGGCAAATGCCCAGATTGATGGTCCTTCATTATGTGTTTAAGAATTGAATGCTGTAAATTGTATAACTGGCATGTTTGGGTCTTACGTTCGGATGTAGCAAAGAAGGCCCAAGGTTAAAACAGATATGTTGCTTCTTGCATTACCTCACTTGAGCGTAATAAACCATCACTGTGCCTACATTGTCATTTTGCGAAGGAAACAAAAGTTCTCAGCATGGAGCATTTTTTGCTTGACATGAAAGCAAAGCTGCGTCCGGTTAGTCTAACAACATGTTCATCACCAGTATACGTTGCTAATTAGATAACCTATTACACAAATCATGCAGTGCTGTGATTAAAATTACCTCCCATGATGAAGGCGATAGTTCTTGTACACATTGAAAAATGGATGGCGTACACAAACCACTATAACTTGTCATCAACCCCCAATATCAACTGACCATTCACATTGCAGCATTATACGCAAATCATAGTAGCAGATGTTGTCATTAGTACATGAATCAGCTGTATCTTGAAATTGGCTTTGCTTCTGATGTTATCTGCCTAGTACAGTTTCAGCACACATACAATATTCACGCGGTATATAACCAGAATGCTTAGCAACGACACGTCGTAGTTTATCCAATACAATGTTAGAGCATACTCGTCGTTTGTATCGTACGTGGCTTACACATTTAATAGAACAGACATGATCGCACATACATATATTATTATTCCACCAGGCGGCGATATGGAGGAAGCAATCTCTAAAACTAAAGATAACATGTAGCTGTATACTTAAGTTAAATGTACTAAGCAATGTACTGATATGCCAACACAGCAGACCAATAAAATTCGCACTCCAGGAAGAAACAATATGTCACTTGACAAACACAGCCTCTACTGGTAGCAGCGCATTCGCAATAATTATTACGTGTAATCCTCCTTCCTAATTGTGTAAAAGCAGTATTGAGCGGTTGCTCAACATATCTCACACTTCAAATGCATTAATATTGCCGTTGGCTATGAGCACAAAGACGGACGCATTGTATTGAACTGA